>OY992780.1:16911107-18161107 GCA_963921375.1 Tiliacea citrago | reverse complement strand
ACACAAATTTTCACAAACCTATACCAGCTCCTGAGCATCTAGCAGTGACGTTGAGGTAAGTAAAACTAAGTACCTATACAGGGTTATATTAATGAGCTAGCGAAACTCTGTAGACGTGATGTGAATCGATACCTAAACACGTTACAATAAATAATAAAAAAGATTTGATGTTTTCTTTTTGAGGTTAACCATAGAGTTGAGCTGAACTATGAGTTGAACAAAATCTATTTTCTTTTGTATTATCGTGTTTAGATATCCAGACGAAATAAGGGCGCGGACACATCACCACGGTATGGCGCCGCCACCGACTGATGATACCCTATTTTTACCCGACTGCTCCAGAAGGAGGGTTATGTTTTTCGAGTGTATGTATGTATGTATGTATGTATGTATGTCTATTTCTTTGGCACGCTCTGTAGCCTAAACGGCTTGATGGATTTTAACATATGAGGTGTCGTTAGATTCGTTTTAGTTGCAGAAGTGTCATAGGGTATAAAATTTTCATATGGCATCTGCGAATCAAAAAAGACAGAAGAAATAAAAAAATGTGATTTTAATAATATGGGTATCAAATAAAAGCTAGTAAAAAGCCAATTCCAAATATATATATATTATAACACTTTTTAGCTACTGTTTTGACTCAAACTACAAAAAGTAAAAATCAAAATTGTACATTTGAATATTTTTGAAAAAAGCAATTGCTATGAGGTTTGGAATCGATTCTAATGCCGAAAACATTGTTTTTAGAATTTTTGTCTGTTTCTCTGAATGTATGTTCCAGCATCACAAAAATTCTACTGGATAGATTCTGTTCAAATTTTGCATAATATTACCTATAAGTCTGGTCACCCGGTAGGCTATATTTATTTTATCACGCTATTTATTATGGGAAATAAGCAATATTGTATTATGCTTGTATACCTCTATGGTTTACAGTAAATTGTAAAAAGAGCCAAACGGTTAGGACATTGCAGATTTAATCTTTTAAATGATTATCATCACGCTATATCTTTATGGAGCTAAGTAGTCAATCATCATGACATATACACGGTGGATTTTTAAGATGGGGAGGTAAATCTTAACCGTTGTAGCTACATAATAATGCGACATCGGTCTTAGGAGGCTGTCCTTAAAATTTTGAGATATTTTAATCTGCATATGAGATATTTTCCCCAAAAAAAAAGGCCAAATTATTCAAGTCAATACACGTCATAAAAATATACCCATAAAAGTCTAAACCTAATTTTTTTCTTAGAATGTCAGATATCACAAGCAACATACTATCTATATAAATGAATGTTAGGCGACTGTTAATGAGAACTGGTGATTGTTATTTTAGTAATAGCCGTTCTTCAGGAAAAATCTGTAAGAATGCATCAAATAACGTATCAGTGTTCTGACATTAGGTAGTTTAATCAGGAACGCAGGCATTCATTAATTCACTAAAAACTAAAAACTTCGCAAGCAATGGGGAATCGCTACTGAAGACTACGGAGTCGACCTCAAGACTAAGACTGCTTCTAATACGGACAACTATACGTCACTTGCTCCCGCGTCACCAGTTCTGAGTCTCTGTATATTTTGGCTGCTGAGATCAAAACTATAAACGTAGCATACAGGGTTTTTTTATAAAAATCATAACAGCCTGTATTCCCCGAATGGTTGGGCAGAGGTGGACTTAGTACGGCACATTATGCCAGTTATGTTTAGGGCCCATGTAATAGGGGGCAAGCCTATTGCCACTAACCAGGCACAAACCCAGACTTCGGACTGTTACTGGGAAATGTCAGATGGAAAACCCAATAACACTGTCTGACCGACCTCTGACCGGAATCGAACCCAGGACCTCATACTCAACAGTAGCACTTCCGACCACTAGACCAACTAGGCTGTTTTCTATAAAACTGTGGCTGTTATTTTAGTATATCTTACGACTTCCACGCGTACGAAGTCGCGGGCAGAAGCTAGTCTTTTCTGAAATCTTGCTACCCCTACTTAATAAGTTAAATGTTATCGTTTAACTTAACAATACTTAACTGAACAATTTGTTAAATAATAACACTAAAAAGCTTAAAATAAAACAAATTATTAAAAAAAACAAAAAACCCGACTGAAAAAAAAATATTATTTTTATTAATTTTTTTGCAGTCGGGTTTTTTGTTTTTTTAATAATTTGTTTTATTTCTTAATTCGTCGTCTTAGCAATAACATGAGAAGAATACGTCTTTCGCGCGGTGGCGGTGCCGTGCCGTGGTGATGTGTCCGCGCCCTAAGTCTGTGAAGTTTATGAACAAAAACCATAACGTTTTTTAAACTGACATTTTAAGTGACTGCACTAACTGCGGTCGATGACCCCACAAAAAAATCATGAAATTAATTTATTTTTTGTTTTATCTTGTTTGGATATCGATACGATACCCTGATGGGTAGCGAAAGTCCACAGACGTGATCATCTGTGGACTTTCGCTAGCTAGTTGTACTTACCTTTGACCTTGTACTTATTTTTGTAAGTAGGTAGTAGTACGTTTAATCAATTTTACGTTTTTTAATCTCTCATAATCATTTTAATTCCTAATTACCACACAGATAATTGTAAGTAATAATAACAAAAAAACCGGCCAAGTGCGTGTCGGACCACGCACAATGAAGGGTTCTGTAGTTGGGATGAACTTATCCCAAGAACAAACTTAATATTGTAGTTGAAAGACATGTTCCCCCTCATACATTCCAACTGCAAATGTAAGTTTGTACGCACAATATTGAGTGATTTACCATGTCACTTTAAGATCATAGACTTCTTATAGAATTTCCTGTAATCTATAAGCAAAGAACTATTTTCTGTATTTTTATTCAGGATTTCAGATTTGACCATTATCTCCGAAACTACTGGTCAAATCTGAAATCCTTACATCAAGCCCTTTTATTTGATATGTCACATGGTACCAAGTGCATCACTTCTTTTTTAATTTTCTGATTTTTCCCCCAAATGTGACCCCTATATTCAAACGAACTGTGAAAAAAACTTTTCCCTTACATTTCGTAGGAAATGAGACTCCAACTTAGTTTTTTTATGATGGAGCCTAGATGGACCGCTACAATGAAGACTGGCCAAAAATAAAAAAAATATAGAAATAATACTCAAAGTAGAAGTTATTGTTTTTTATTTGTTTTTTTGATCGTCTTTTTTGTAGCGGCCAGTTTATCGATGGTAAAATTAATGTAAGTTCGAGTCTCATTTCCTACAAAGTGTATGGGAAAAGTTTTTTTGCGTTTTATGACTTTTCTAGTTCTCAAACCTCAGTTGCTCCAAAAGAGGTTTAAGGTTTTTTTTTTCCTTATAAGAAACTGGACCGATTGCTATAAAAAAAAGATTTTGTGAAAATTGCCCATTTTCCTGCTAACTGTAATTTTTTTTCAAAATCTGTGAATGCAGATCAAAATTTCTCAAAAAGTTGAGGACAGTCTCATATGACCGTTTTACTATAGCTACAACGGTTAAGGTAACTGGCCTTAGGCCCGGTTTCCGCCAAAGCGGAGAGGAGGTGTTTTGTAAACGACCAAGATATCTTTATTTCCACATCTCCTCTGCACGTAGCTATCTTATTGGTCGTTTACAAACATCTCTCCTCACCGCTTTGGTGGTAACCGGGCCTTACTGCCCCATCTCAAAAAACCACCCCGTATATAATATGTCATGATTGACTGCTTAGCTCCGATATTAAATAACACTCAAATAACAAATCAAATAAAGGTTTAGCGTGATGATAATCATTTAAAAGGTTTAATGCGTAACTATTAGCAATATTCTAACAGTTTGGCTCGTCTTTTTATAATTTGCGGTAAACTATAGAAGAATACAAACATGAAATAGCGCGTGATAATTAACCAGATTTGTATGGAACATTTATGCATAATTTTAACAGAATCTATCCATTAGTATTTCCTTGATGCTGACAGGGCTTGAAACCGGTTAATTTTTAATTCCGAAGATACAAATTATTTTTGATACAGTTGATATTAGCTTCCAAGATTGTTGATTTTGTAACAAAATATTAAATAATTAACGAAATATGTTCGAAAACGGTTAGGGTTACATAGAAAATTAACCGGTTTCCGAGCCCTGGATGCTGGTACGTATATTTAGTTAGACAAACAGACAAAAAATCTAAAAAACTATATTATCGGCATTAGACTCGTTTCCTCACCTCGTAGCAACTACTTAAAAAAAAAAACAATGCTCAATTTTGACTTTGCTACGATTTATTTATATGTATAGATATTTATTTATGACCGGTTCTTACAGCAGCATAATCAGCCAATTAATGTTTCCACTTCTAGGACACAGGCCTCCTCTCTATGAGAGCGAGTGGGCACAAAGTGTCTGTCTGGGTTCAACCCACGACTCCATAGTCGGGACCGTTTCCACCACTGCTCTTGAACTTACAATACCCTATCGCAAATAAAAATAACGCTCATCGAGTTTTATTATAAGTTCGATTGGCTATATAAAGCGTGGTCTCAGTTACACATACTTGTTGGCTGTATCACAGTCTCTTCCTAAAGTTTGAAAGTAACCTTGCGCAAAAGTCACAATGAATGTTCCAATGTTACCTTTCTGCCACCTGTGTATTCCTTCACGGCTTTATCGTAATAACTGAAGTATTTGATTGTCGGGTATCCTTTGACGTCATAGTTGGCGCACAGTTCCTGGTCGCTGGTACAATCCACGGCGCCGAATGCTACCATCAGCTCATCAGCAAACTTCTCTGCAGCCCTCACAAACTCCGGCTTAGTACTTTTGCAGTGGCCACACCCTGAAAATGGGGATATTCTGATGAGAATGATTTGTTTAAGAAAAGTCTTCAATTTATGTATTTACTGACAGACAACGTACAGCCGTTGGGTATAGCAGCATGATAGTTTTGACAAGAGTTCCTTATATAACAAAGGTGAAGATTAAAGTTTTTTTTTTTTGAAAATTGATCCCCTGTATTTAGTTATATTGGAAGAAAGATTGTATGGAACTTCGTAATTTTTACCGTTGAGAAATCCCATCGGTCACACGGCTTGTTATTAATAAAATGGAATGTAAAAACCTCACAATCAACCTTGTCAATGTGGGTACACGTAAAGGTCCGAAAACTTGTATCTCAAACAGTTTCTCTTGGTCGGAACATTTGTTGTTGTGTATATCAGCAATCAGCATGAAGCAGTTTGCTGGACATAGGCATATAAATTATCTTTTATATTTAGTGCAAGCACTTCCTAGACTCAGGAGACACGCCTCAAAGGTTTTCGCGATTGATAAACGTGGGGTCTGGAGATCGATTTCCGTGCCGTGCAAAGTCTTGCTGGGTTTATCAGGACGAATGTCTCTGCAGTAGTCGGGGGAGTCAGGACAGGTGCATAGTACACCCACATTTCGTCAGTTACGTGTACGTGACGAACGTACACGTAACTGACGAAATGTGGGTGTACACCTATGTCACTCTTTTAAGAAGGATGTACTATACACCTGTGTCACTCCTGTAGGAAGAATGCGTGACTAACTACTAAACGTGACTTAACGATATCAAGCTATACTGCGCTCTGCTGCGGGTGCTCTATTTAACTCGTTTGCTCTTCTTATAAGCGGCGGTTCCGTGTGGTGCCGGACATAAAGAATAGCACCATCCTATTTCTTCCCGTGGGTGTCGTAAAAGACGACTAAGGGACTTACTAGAGAATGGGCAGCAGCGTTCTCTATGCATTTTAACACCATACTGCGATCACCAACCCGCCTGCCAAGCGTGGCTATTATGGCAACCCCCCCTTCCTTTTGGGGGAGGCCTATGTCCAGCAGTGGACGTCTTTCGGCTGAAATGATGATAAGCGGTGCGTTTTGTGGGGTTGTCATGGCAACGCTTTGTTTGAAACAGCAGAGCTCACGTTGATAAGGGGTATCACTGTCTGTGTTGTCGCCTCAGGCAGTCCCTCTATCTCGCTCACACTTAGTATCTTGTCACATTATAGGAATTCGTGCTGTGTCGCGCAGTTCAAAGTTTAGTCTAGCTTACAGCTTGATAATGATTAGTAATTCTGATAAGTAGCTGTTATATTACTTACAGGGCGCGTAGAACATAATGATGGCGTGTTTGACCTTGCGCAGTGTGTTTCTGAAAGTCGAGGAGTCGAGGTGGCGCACGGGCGACTCTTCTTCCGACCACGGCTTTTCGGGGGGCGGCGGCGGCGGTGGCTCTTTAGGGTCCTGACAAATTTAAGGTTTGGTTAACAGCGCATACGACGTAAGGCATTTCATACTTTCAAGCCCTTGTTTTTCGAAATGACTGAACCAATTTTAAGTAAACTTCTTAAGCATAAGCAGGCAAGCATAAATCCACGGACCGACTTCGGCTAGATCAGCTTATCATTTGACCCCAATTTGGCCCCAATTACACTATCATATTTATCATACAAATATGATTGCATATCTGTAAAATTCTATGATCATAGTAAAATGCTGCAAATGCTGTTCTTAATTTTTTACATTTTTATTACACTTATGATCATATAAACGTCATACTTAATCAAGATGGATAACGATTTAGCCTTATATTCTCTTGCTATGAGTGCAATTTCATTTGCATTAAAAAAGAAGATAAAAACTGTTAAACATTTGAAAAAAAATACACGATTTCCTCGTAAAGGTTTATTCATATTTTTGTTGTTTCGATATTTCAGTCGAAATTCTTGAAATTGACGCCATTTTTGAGGTTGGACGGATATGATCATTGTACGCTTACTGTCAAATAGGATCCCTTAACGCCCTTAAGTATGATCATAGACAATTTGAATAATATGTAGATATTATACTGTCATAGGTTCTTCATATAAAAATGACTCATACATCTCTGATCATATTTCTATGATAGTCTAATATGGCTCTTAGCCATGATCCCAGCTCTTTTCCTCACATTCACATCTCAGAGGTTGCTAATAAGTGTCGGTTAACTATCTCTCATGGGCTCAACCTGACCACCGCGGTATCGGCCCGCCGATGCCAAAAAGCGTATGCAAGCGGTGCAATTGTGAAATCAATCTTTCTCACTCAAGGATGTTTGTAAGTAGCAGAAAGAGATAGAGTTATGGGAAAATGCAAATCCAAGCGATTAGGTTTAGCTCAGCCTAAGATTTTGATTTAAAATTCCATATTATAAAAGTTCGGGTTATAAAAACTAATTACTTTTGAAAAGCGTAACGTGAAAAGGGCTTTGGAAGATCAAATCAATAAGACAAACTGTATAAACAACCACATTTTCAACGACTTGAAGTAGATATAAGTATATTTGAAACGCTCATTTTTTGGTTTTAACTTAATAATATAGTTTACTAACCTTAATAAAACTAATAATTTGCTCTTCTTGCCTGGCATGACCCGCGTCAAACTGGTATTCGCCTTTGCTGAAGTACTTTAGTGTAGGATATCCCTTAACGCCAAAACGAGAAGCGAGATCCGGTTGCTTCGTCGCATCCACTGCGGCCAATATGCCGTCGAGCTAGAAAACATTAATTAATTATATCACTTCGAGTTTATATGATTTATTCGGAACGTTACTAAGCAATTTATATCTGCAAGCACATATTTGTATTAGGCCGGCCACATACACAGGGAATTCGGTTCCAAAATAACGACTCGAAATATCGATTCGAGATTCCGTATAAATACACAACATACGTTAATTTTAAAACAATAAGTCTCAGTTGCGAGACGCTAACCACTGAGTCCAGACGATCTGGGAGCGAATATGGACTTTGACGACGATTTTCTGATTGCATTGTGGCTCTAACTTGCAAAAACAAAGAAAAAAACCTTGCCGTTACTGGCCAAACGCACAGACTACCATGCGGAATCTCGAATTAGAGAATATTTCGAACGGAGAACTACTGCTACTGTACGTATGTGAAAGATAGATCCTTGATTTTGTATCAATTCGAAAAAAAAACGATTTTTCGGAACAGAATTCCTTTTCGGAATTTCGTCTGTATGTCATAGGCCTTACATAGCCGTTAACATTGCTCATCGAGGTTTAGAAATAGAAGGTCACACACAGGTAAATACGGAGACGACGGTCTACAAAGCCGCATTTTTTGTAAAACACAACGTACCGTATTATCGGCCAGGTACTGTATACGTACAAAGTTCTGGGGCAACACTAAACATAATACATGTTTGCGACCTTACACTTAAAGCATCTATTGCTTTGTGTAACTTATTTTTAACCACATAATAAACCAACCTTTTCAGACTTTATCGTTTTGGCTGCTTTCTCGAACTCTGGTTTAATTCGTTTGCAATGTCCACACCAAGGCGCATAAAATACTACGAGCGCATTTTTTACATTTGAAAGGATATCATCAAAATTCGCAACTGTAAAAAAAAAAGAAAAGAAATGGTTTGGTGAAAAACAATATAAACAGTAGGAGGCCCAAAGATTAGAATGACGTAAGAAATCAGAACTGGATTCCAATTTGTTAAAACTATTCGGTCGACTTGCTGTTATGGTGATATCTAACGAAATGGGTGTAGCTGTTGGCGATCCAATGAATAAATTGTCTTAAACAAGTATAAACGTTTATCAGTTAAAACCCGACCAAGGGGCCATTAGACTGAACTAGAACTGCCCGCTTACCACCTCAAGCCGCAAATTATTTTTTGCAGATAAGTGGGTCTTTTCGTCATAAAAAGCTAAATGACAAATACAAACTGACGGCTTTGAAGTACGCACTTTCGGCAACACGAATTTTATTAGTATTCAAATCTATAGTCGCTGCTGTCGCTGATTCCTTGCTCTGCAGATTACGATTCTGTTCCCGTCTATCGAAGTACATTTAAGCCAAGAGCAGAATTTGTTTTTGGCATAGTTATGTTCTTGGAAAACGACGAATGGTCCAATTTTAAATGTGGTTAAAACCTACATTTATTACTTTCTCCCTCGAATCTACTTCACAACCTGATTGTGTTGTTTCAGTTAAAGCTCCTTTCATTCATTCTCCTGCCCTTATCCCAATTTATTTGTGGTCGGCGCAACATGTCTCTTTCTTCCATACTTCTCTATTAGTCGTCATCTCGGTAGTCACTCCCTTAATAGCCATATCATCTTTCACACAGGCCATCCATCGTTCTTTGGTCTTCCCCTACTTTAGTCATCGACATCCATACTCCAGTTTCCTCACGACATTTTCCTCATTCCTTATTCTATCCATTCGTGTCACACCACACATCCCTCTTAGCATTATCATCTCAGCTACAATGCAATTGCCTTTCATTCATCCCTTTTGTGGCCCAACATTCTGCTCCATACAAGACAGCAGGTCTAACCATAGTTCTGTATATCTTCCCCTTAAATTTAAGGAGAATGCGGGAGTCGCAGATTGTTCCCGTGACCTGCTGCCATTTTATCCATCCAGTGTTAATTTTGTGTTTATTAAAGCTCATATGTATTGTAATACTCCAGCCTTACCCTGACAAGAAAAACCAGTGTGAAATACCTTGGCGTACTAATAGAGAACCTCATAACTTGGAATGCTCAAATTGGGGCATTGTCAGGCAGAGTTAGAAAGCTACCGTGTTTAAAAGCCTGCGGTATAGTGCTGACGCAGATACCTTACGCATGGTTTATTTTTGTTTTTGCGACTCAATATTTACATTTGGGAGAACGGTCTGGGTGGTGCTTCAAAGACATTTATGATACCTTGAGGACAGCTTTCTGTGCCCTTTTAAACACTATCGGTATGATCATCATCATCATCATCAGACTACAGCAGTCCACTGGTGGATATAGGCCTCTACAATTGCACGCCATTTAACTCTCTCAGCAACTCTCATCTGCGAAGATCGTCCCGATTCCCGGTTTCTACTCAAGAAAACGTCTAACCTACAGCCAAATTGTACAAAGAATAACAGGTCTTAACCGTGAGGCAGCTCTGAGGTAAACTGTACGTTGCGCATACTTGTTTGCACTTCGATCTCAATCGCTTGGCAAAAGTACGGCCACGAATCTCATAGGTGTGTCGTAGAGAGGCACAGGACGAGACTTGCGGAGCGACATTTTAGAATGCTTGGTAGTCGTATATACAACTTTAATAACAAACAATGTAACATCTACACGTTCAATTAGTTTGAATGTAAAGGTAAGGTCTGTTTATGGATCTTAACCCTTTGCTATGACGCGGTTGAAAAAAATCTCATTATGATGCTTTACCCCACACCCCCCTTCACCCAAACAGTACCCCGTCCGACACATCTTCAAACACACCCACTTTCCAACACTACACAACACATACAAACACACTATAAAATGGTTTTCTCATTAATTCGTTTATTTTTGTTTCTGAACAAAATCTTTATTTTCTGTCTACACTACTGTGAAATTCCGGACTTTTATTTGTCTAACTGGTGTTCAGATCAAATCAATTTATTTGCCATAAGTGTTGGTACAATTTCGGTCAACATAAATAAATAGGTATACAGATCAATAACACTTAGCCATAATTATGTTTTATAGTTATCAATCCAATTAAAATTAAACAGAGTAGCAATATTGTTATATTATCAGATATTTTTTTTTTAATGTTAGCTTCGGTGTCTCCGTAAACTTACAATTTATAAAGATAAAATAATCTAAAAATAGGATCATGATATACCAAGAAGTAAATGTAAAATTTTTTAAACTGGAAATATACAATTATTGAAATGTTTTTGGGTAGTAAATAAATTACGAATACCTTTAAAAAATTTGGCAACCGACCATTTCTGCATGTGCATAATGCGAAATTTAGATATTAAACATTTAACACGAACAGTTAATAACTAAAATTACTTATTACCAATTTTTATATTTTTATCAAGAGTAAAAACAAAAAGGCATGATTTGCGTAGACGCCATTATAAGAAGTGACAGCAGAGACCGATGGAAAATATATGACAGTTTTCTACCAGCTACTGTTTTATTTTCATATAAATACTCTTTATTAAGGGGGATGCGCTAAGGTAGCCCGCGAAATTCAAATTTTCTTACGTTTTTTGCAATTTGCAGGTCAGTAACAGGTTGTATGTTGATCTAAATATGATTCGCGGTAATAACAAATATGGCTTTACAGAATTATAATCAATAGAATCAGCATTACATTTCTCTAAGTTCAAAAAATCCTACTGAATGATTATTTCAGAAATAATCATACAGTAGGATTTTTTGAACTGATGATGATGCTTTTTTGATTCTAATGATTATAATTCTGTAAAGCCAAATTTGTTATGGCCGCGAATCATATTTAGATCAATATACAACCAGTTACTGACCTGCAAATTACAAAAAACCGGCCAAGTACGAGTCGGACTCGCGCACAAAGGGTTCCGTACCATTATCTATAAAAAAGGCAAAAAAAAACACGTTTGTTGTATGGGAGCCCCCCTTAAATATTCGTTTTATTTTAATTTAATTATTTATTTTTAAAGTGAATATATAACTAAATATTCTGTGAATATTTCAAGCGTCTACCTGTTGCCGTTGTCAATATCGAGCAAAAACTAGCAAAAAAATCACGTTTGTTGTATGGGAGCCCCCTTAAATATTTTTTTTAGTATTTGTTGTTATAGCGGCAACAGAAATACATCATCTGTGAAAATTTCAACTGTCTAACTATCACGGTTCATGAGATACAGCCTGGTGACAGACGGACAGACAGACGACGGAGCCTTAGTAATAGGGTTCCCGTTTTACCCTCTGGGTATGGAACCTTAAAAACATAATAAAATTTGAATTTCGCGGGCTACCTTAGCGCATCCCCCTGAAGGTTATAGTCGCAAATCATATTTTGATCAAGATACAACCTGAAACTGACCTGCAAATAGCTAAAATGTATGAAAATTGGAATTTCGCGGGCTACAGCTGCGGATCCATCTTAAGAAAATCACTCTTCTTATTTATTTTTCCGAGGTGTAAATAATAATTAGAGCAAAATACATGCTGTGCCAAATAATTTGGAATAAGAATGATGTTAAAGAAGAAAACCAGAAAACAATAGTTAGCTTTAATTAACAGCACCGCGCCGTCATTAGGGACTGGACATTACTTAAATTATAAAAATAAAAAGAAATGTATTTTTTTTTGTTTCTTCTTTTTATTACGGACGCTTTTAACGTGCATTGTCTGTCTACGTTGTTCTCACATGTATAATTTCGACATGAATGATGTAACCTGATGTAAGAACGATTTTGTTAGAAGAGACTACCGAAAAAATAACCTAAATTATCCCTTAGTAGCTTCTGCTCGCGACTTCGTTCGCGTGGAAGTCGCAAGACACCACAATTTAATAAAACATTAGCCACATTTTTATAAAACTTCCGTTAGCCAAAAATACAGAGTCAGGACTGATGACTCGGGAGCAAGCGACGTACTGTCCGTGTGAGAAGCAGCTCATCCTGAGGTCGACCACACCTTTTACATCCGTAGCAATTTCCCATTGCTTGCGAAGTTTTTCGTTTTAATTAAAATTATTGAACGTCTGCGTTCCTGCATATAATGGCACAACACTGATCCACTGACAGATGCATTCTAACAGATATTCTTGACGAGCAGCATTTCGACGACACACGGAATTTCTCATTAACACTCACCTTAGACATTTATTTTTATTATAACCATAGATGAGAAAAGAGCCCTTAAATTCTGGTTACGTTCTACGAACTATCATATAATAGTATAACAAAATAAAAAAAAACAGAATCACTAAAAATATTTATAGGTTGGGAATCTAACTTACAACCACAGGTTTGCAAAGCAGTTGTCGAACCGTTAAGCTATTTGCTTTGTTGACAATGTTATGATAGATTGCTTAGCTCCATAAAGATATAGCGTGATGATTATCATTTAAAAGTTAAAATCTGTAACTATCTGCAATATATTTTTTGGATCATATTTTTATAATTTGTGGTAAACTATTGAATAATACGAACATAATGCAATATTGCTCATTCCCCATAGGAAATAGCGTGATAATTTATAGCCTAAAGACTGACCAGAGTTTTATGGAATATCTATACAAAATTTGAAAATAATCTGTGCGGTAGTATTTGCGTGATACTGGAACTTACATTCAGACAAACATACACAAATTCTAAGACTATATTTTCGGCATTAGAATCCTTCCCAAACTTCGACTTTTGAGTTCGCTACGATTTTATTATAATGTGTAGATATACAAATGTCCTTAACCAAACCATTTTTATTGGCACAAACATAATATCAAATCAATAAAATATGGTGCGATCAAGATTATTAATACGACCGATGTCATTGTATCATTAAATCGTGAGCATTATCATATAATTACTTACTAATCATAGCATACATTTGAATTCTTTTATCAATATTCATTTTCTCCATTATAATGTACACCGCAAATTGCCCATTATCTTTTCTTGCACAATTTAATTCTAAATGTTGTCTTCATTCATTTTACTAGTGTATATTTATTTATCCTTTGTTGTTTTGTTTGCTCTATTGGTGTAGTAAATTTATGATTACCTACCATTAGATATACAGCAGGCTCAGCATAACGGTTTCAATTTCTACTCTACTAAAGAATAGAAATCGCTTGTCTACCGAAAATGTTCTACTGTCTACACGGAAACGTCATTTTTGCCTACTCTTCCGTTGACAAAACACTTCTCTTCGGTTCTCGTGCTAAGCCTGCAGAGATAGGGGAATTCCCTATATCTGTGTATTTTATCGTAGGTAATCGACTGACACTAGTTCCCTTTGGATCGATAAAAATTGATTTATTAGGTTTTTAATGAGTATTATTTGTAATTTATACGCTCGTCTACAAGCTCACGTTTTTGTTGATAGGAGTCCGATATTACGCTGTTTTCTCTCCAGAGTATGCAAAAGGATTTTCTGCCAAATAAAAAAACGGTTTGATATGCCGTCTGTAGATGGACTTGAAGTAAAAAATCTGAACTTACCAGTGAGATGCACAACATCAGAATCTTCAGGCCAGCTATCATCAACAACTTCCTTCTTCTTTTGCTGCATGGCAGTGGTAGGGTCTCTCATAAAGTCTACTATGGCTTGTCTTTTGTTCTCGCCATTGTATGGTAACTTGTATTGCCCTTTTCTACAATGAAGAAAATATACGGATTAATAATAGTGAGTAGCATAGTAGTAAAATGTTATGTCAAAAATGTTTCGACAAGTTTTTCCTTTGTATAAAATATATAGGTTTGGGTTGCATGTTGAATTTGAATTATCGCATCTTCTGCATGCGCATATGTTTGAAGGCCGCATCCAAGTCTGGATCTAGTTTTTACGGGATTAAAACTAAATATTTATGATGTCCCGTGTGGTGCCGTACGTAAAGAATTGCACCATCCTATTTCTTCCCGTGGGTGTCGTAAAAGGCGACTAAGGGACTTGCTAGAGAATGGGCAGCAGCGTTCTCTATTCATTTTAACATCATACTGCGATCGCCAACCCACCTGCCATGCGTGGCTATTATCGAAACCTCCCCCCCCCCCCCTTGGGGGAGGCCTGTCCAGCAGTGGACATCATTTGGCAGAAATGATGATGATGATGATTTTTGCATAACATTTTACTGATATAAATTTTTAACTTACAGCCGTTTCACAGTTTTTTTATTTACCTCTGATTTTGCATCACTGTCAAAATCACAGTGAACTTTACTGTCGTCATTATAAGGTTGCTATTGTGTTGCTGCAGTCAGAAGTAAAATAATAGTAAAGGATTGTAGTAACATAGTAATCAAATGCAGTTTTCGGTCGTGAATTTGAATTTTTAATATGTCATCGCTTTGAAATAAGGAAAAAAGCACCCTGAAGTATCGTATTACATATTTGAAGACTTATTATGAGTTTTTAATGGACGGACAGATTTAACAGAGGAAAAGGATGAGTTCCGCCCATTCGTCATCAATCTAGCCTATCGTCTTTTTAAAGGGACTATAAAAATACTAGATGTTGGAGATAATGCGTCATCCAACATACGCCATCATAAGTAATAACAACGCGCCCAAAACAAATGTTTTAATATAATAGGTCAATGTTTATATTATCAGTACTTACTCATAATACAATAAGGTGGGGAAGCCTGTTATGTTATACAACTGTCTTATTTTAGAGTTTCCTGGTTTCGAAACATCAATTGCAGCGAGTAGTGATTCACCCTGAAATCATACATAAACAAGTTTTAAGTTTAAACAGGTAAGTTATTTTGCATTTTAAGATAAAATGAATAAGTATGTTCTGGGTTAATATGCACGTGACAAAAAAAAAGGTCTAGCTCACTAGCTGTGATTCTTCTAGGGATTTTCCAGCGAGATTCATGTCATTCAATTCTCACCCAACTGTATGGTCGCTCTCACAGAGCACAGAAGCCTCAGCGGCCGCTGCGCCCGATCCCGAGCTCTGTGGTCGCTCAGAACTTGATACTTATCTTGCACAGGGGCCGTATTATGAAGTATAAATGCCAGTATGATTCCAGACCGAAAACGGGACGGTGCTAGCGGTCATGTATAGATCCATCTCTCTCTTGCACTGGAATCATGAAGGCATTAAAACGTCATAATACAGCACCAGTAACCAAACAGAAGCGAGTGAACAGTGCGCGCGGGAGTGCACAGGGGTATAGGTCGTAAGGTACGCACTGTTCACTCGCTTCTGTTTGGTCCGCCTTAACGCGGACTTCAGAGTAGCCACACAGATTGGCGAGAGGTATAAGGTTACAAGTCAGCGAGCACGCATCAGTGCAAGACGAGTGGCATCAATCATAAACAATTAAGTTCTCACCTTCAAATCGGCAGCAGCGTTAACATATTCTGGTTTCAAAGTCTTGCAGTATCCGCACCACGGAGCATAGAACATTATCATCGATTTCTTGTAAGCACCAGTACCTTTCTTCAGAAACTTGTTAAGAGCCTATAACAAAGAAACTTGTGTAAGTATAATTATTATCTGCTTTATCACCAAACAAACTCAATTAAAGATAGATAATCCAGATTCAGTAAAGTACAACATTGATATAATTTTAGTGAGAGTGATAAGAAAAAACGGAACCAATACGAAGTCGCGGGCAGAATCTAGTCGAACGTACAACAAGACATTGATCTTATGTCATGTTGTACGGTCGACTACTTCTGCCCGCGACTTCGTTCGCGTGGAAGTCGTAAGACACCACAATATACTAAACTAAAAGCCAAATTTTTTATAAAACTTCGCTGTACTACGCTTATAGTTTTGGTCCCAGCATTCAAAATATAAAGAGATTCAGGACTGATGACGCGGGAGCAAGGGATTTAGACTTGTCCGTATAAGAAGCAGCTCGTCCTGCCAGGACGAGGTGCTTCTCATAGCTCCTGTAGCGATTTCCCATTGCTTGCGAAGTTTTTCGTTTTTAGTGAATTAATGAACGCCTGCGTTCCTGCTTATACTACCTAATGGCACAACAATGGTACACTGACTGACCATACATAATATCTCTATATAAGTAGTCTGTAGACTGTTGCATTCTAACAAATTATTCCTGAAAAACGGCTATTGCTCAAATAATATCGCACCAAAAACATTTCATGTAAAGTAGGGTGCCAAGACTTAAAGCTTTCACTGGCCAAGCCCCTAACTCTCCTAGGCCTAAATTCTACAAACCTCATCTTTACATCTTGGTCAAAATATAGTACGGCTTGGGCCTATGGTTTTAAAATAACATGGTAAATCACTATTTTGTGCGTACAAACATATTTGCGCTTGGAATGTATGGGGGCACATGTTTTTCAAGTACAATGTTAAGTTTGTTCTCGAGATAAATTCATTGTCTTTTGCATTCATTGCACTTGGCCGGTTTTTTTTTATTTTTGTGTGCAAATCCTAGCCTGCATATCAAATTTCAGCTTTCTAGGGCCCTAGTGGTTTTGATGTGTGGGTGAGTGCAGTCAGTCAGTGACGAAATAGTGACGTATTTTAGGTATAACTAGAAGGTATTAATAAAAGCAAAACACATGAAACTTAATGTGTTTTATAAGTTTACTAACTACATCTTATCCTGAGAATTTGCGCTCTCTAGCATTATCCAGGCTGAAGCTATGAGGGTTTGATAATACAACGAAACGCTTCGAGAAAAGGTAGGTAGTAAAGTAGGCTTTTTATTTTTGGCTCGTCTTGGCGGGTGGCACTAACAGTTCATAGTAAACACACGGGATTTCTCATTAAGAGATCATAGATCGATATATTTATTTTTATTGTAACCATAGATGACAGAAGAGACCTAAACTTCATGTTTTTCTATTCTAAGAACTATCATAGAATAGTATAATAAAATATACACAATAAATATTAATAGCTGGGAATCGAACTGAGATTTGCAAAGTATTCGTCAAACCGCTAGTTTATTTGCTTTATTGAAAGTTGACTAAAATAGCCATTCTTATAATAGGTCATACTACATATCTCCAAAATGGTATAGCGGGGTGACAATCATTTAAATGTTTAAATCTGTAACTGTCTGCTATATTCGTGGCCTATCTAGCCCACTGAAGTAATGGAATAAATCGACTATTGTCACTGCTGAAACTGGTATATTGTGTTCGCTCTTATCTCAGTCTCATTTCCTACGAAATGTATAAAAAGTTTTTTTTGCGATTTCTGACTTCTGCAGTACTCGAACCTCAGTTCGTACAGATTTTTGATCCTAATAAAAAACAGGATCTATTGGCATCAAGAAGAGTTTTTGTGAAAATTTCCCATTTCCTTGGCGATATTTTTTTCAAAATCTGTGAATGCAGATCCAAATGTTTCAAAAAATTAAGGACATTCTCCTTAGACCGGTTTCTTGTAGCGACAACAGTTAAGGTACCTGCCCTTATTGCCTCTTCTCAAAAGTCCACCCCGTATGTATAATATGTATATGTCATGATTGGCTGCTTAGCTCCATAAAGGTATAGCGTGATGATAATTATTAAAAAGGATAAATCTGTAACTATATGCAACGTAAACCTTTTGGCTCGTCTTTTTACAATTTGCGGTAAATCTTAGAAGAATACGAACATAATGCACTCTGCTCAACCCCCAAAGAAAATAGGGTGATAGTTTATAGGCTACAGACTGACCACTGAAATTTTGCATAGATATTCCCTATAGGTCTTTTAGGGAATATCTATGTAAAATTTTAACAAAATCTATCGAGAGAGAGAGAGATTTACTACGATAACATGGCGCGCCCCTCCAAAATTCAAAACGTTTGAAAGTATTTACGAAGCGCCACCAAGACTGACAACGCATGTTTGCGTACTGAGACGGCCGTCAAACAAAAATAAACCTAAGGATTTGATTTATTCGTCAGGATGTGACTACACACATTGAAAGTCATCGTAGTTTTTTATCTCTATTAACTTGATGCTGGGACATACATTCAGACAAACAGACTAAAATTCTAAAAACTATATTTTCGTCATTCGAATCGTATTGTAACCGTATACAATGTACAGTTTTGACTTCGCTATGATTTTATTATACAGGATGGCAGGGACATTGACGCGCAACGCGCAATATGGATATTATATAAGTTTTGTTGGAAGCGGGGTAATGGCGTAACACACATAAAATGACAATTCATTCAATTTAACAGTTCGCCCACGTCCATTGCGTAATTTTCGTTGTTGAGCGGACGAATTCTTCAAACCTATGAAACAATGGATTAGCAATATAGGTACTTCAAAACTCTCGGGTTGTGATTCAAACAGTGTTACGCAATTAGGGTGCTTATGTTAAGGGGGATGCGCTAAGGCTGCCCGCAAAATTCAAATTTTATCACGTTTTTTGCAATTTGCAGGTCAGTAACAGGTTGTATGCTGATCTAAATATGATTCGCGATACAGTTTGAATAGCAATCTGAATGATTTTGAACTACCTATATTGCTAATCGATTGCTAACTATGTTAGAAAATTTTGTCTGCACAACAACGTAAATAACGCAATGAATGTTGATGAACTTTCAAATTGAAACCGATTGCTACTGTTAGCGTGTTACGCAATTAGTCCGCAGAACACAAAAACGCTGCTTGCTGGCATTATTAAATATGGTCATAGTTCATTCTTAAATCGATAACCAAAAGTTTATTTTCAGTCAAATGTTTGTCATAAAGTTTACTAAATGTAAACTTATTACAAATTATTCATTTCACCACATTATATGACACTAAACGTCAATAAATAATGACAATAAAACTTAATAAAAAATAAAAAATAATATGTCTCGAAGTATATCACGCAAAGTGTTAAAAATTATACCTACATCATTATAATGACTTGATGTCAATAAGTTAAACGGAAAAAATCGCTGAAGCCATAATTGTATCCAATGAATTGATTCGCTAAAGCTACTTCGCCACACAAATTAACAATTATAGATGCTTATAGTCAGCATGGTGAATAGTTACATGGTTTATCAGGGTTAGCGACAGACTAGAATAGATTATCCATTCCATCCCAACTCTGCTTTGCATTCGCGAACACAAAATTATAGTTGTCATACGAGTTAATACGAATGCTTATATCAGCCGTTACCGCCGGCAAAAATATGTCATAAGAGTAATTGGGTTGAAAAGATATTCAGTGACAGCTTATTAGACTATCCACCAACCTTATAAGGTGACTCATTAATGGGAATGTAAGCCAGAAAGAATTAAAACAATAACAGTTTCATACTGTTGAGTCTCTTTTATATCGTGTACAAACATCGCGCCGCCTACTGCTGTTTTAAAAACAAAGCCAGCAAATCTAAACAAAAATCTGATTAACATTCTATAATTGTTGATATGAGATGCTGTTATCATGAACTGAGCCAGGCTACAATAACATTTTGTAATACATTCGCTATGCTTTGAGATGTTAGGGACTAACCACACTTATTCAGCTCTATTCAGCTTTTGTCCATAGAAAACAAAGATTTTATATGGAGATGCGTACGAATCCATTCAGCTTTCCGCATCTAACGGATGCGTATGCATCTCCATAGATCTCAAGTGTGGTTAGTCCCTTAGGCAGGTAATGCACTAAGCTGTTGCCACGCTAGCATGCGCGAGACACTGACCTAGGGCACATGCATATAGCAGTGGGTTTCCCGGTACAGATCACTGCAGGTTAAAATTTTTCATGTGTTACCTGTTTCTTTATGTGTGGGCACATAAGTAATACAGGGCTATTTTACACGTACCGATCAGTGCCGAGTTGTCTTAACCGGGAACCCGTGTCTCAATGCAAGCACCCTAAGAGGCGTATGTCGCACCTATGACTGTAGGAATGTAGGTTTTGAGCGGCAAAGTAACCTTCATGGTTACGCTCTGTCTGAAAACCACCAAGTGTGTGTGACCAGCTCATATCAATTAAACGTCTCTTCAACTTTTCATAATCAGACCATAATTTTCCCACTGCTGACACAGGCCTCCTCTCTTCGAGAGGGAGTGGGTTGTAATCCACCACGCGGCCCAGTGCGGGTTGTCACATATCTTCGAATTTTTGGTTCTAGGACATGCTGGTTTCCCCACGATATTTTTCCGCGTGTCTTCACCGTTTTGAGAGCCGTGGTGATGATATAAATTACACAAAGTAATGCGCTTGCCCTGGTTCAAGTCCATGACCTGCTGTTACCACTGCTCTGGGTTATGGCCCTTATAAATGTCTTCAAATTCCCAAAATGAAATAAAAAACTTTTTACTTACTTTTGTCTTTGGATCGGTATTTTAGTTTTCTGCTATATATCTTATTTTTGGAAGTCGGTTGTTTTTTTTTTTTGTAAAAAGTTTTTTATTTTTCACTTTTTAGTGAAAGTGGGTCAGTTTGTAATTTATCTAATTTACAATAGCCTAAGGTCAAATGCTCATCACCTTTTACAAAATATTGGTATTCCCGATGCAGGTGCGTTAATTGTTGAGGAGTCCTCCTAGTAAGAACCAGGAGAACTGGAACTCACCATATGAATTGAGACTGGCATAAATTGCTTAGCAACCAAATTAAAGTGCCTAATCAAATCGCAACGGTGAAATACTTATTATTAAGTAGTTCCAGTGGCCATCAGTGGTCTTCATCATCAGTTCCACTTCACCAAATGGTTTTCCGAGAGCAAATGCACGAAATTTACTATAAAAAATACTCAAATCGCTATAGGTATGCCTATAAAATTTGAGGATTTCCCTCGATTTCCATGGGATCCCCGCATCAGATTCTGATTTGGTGGCAATGGGACCACCTCGGGAGCATACCCTTCCAAACAAAAAAAGAATTTTCAAAATCCGTCCACAGTTGACGGAGGAATCGGTGGACATACATAAAAAAAAAACATACAGCCGAACTTATAACCTCCTCCTTTTTGGAAGTCGGTTAATAAAATGAGTAAACGTGTTTTCTTGTAAGGGGAACGGTAGATGTGGTCGTACTCCCACATTTCGTTAGTAACGTTAAAAGTTCCACTAACCAGGCACATTACGAATCCGACGATCGAACCGTGGAACAAACCTTGGACCCCACGCTCAGCAGAACAGCTGCGCTTAGGACTAGACTAACTATATAGGCAGTCTTTAATCATTCTTAGAATAGAATAGAATACTCTATATTATGTACACCATTAAAATACCACAATAGAATTTAATTTATTTCAGAGAATAAGGAATGGTCAGCGAAATTAATAGTTTATCAAATTGACATACTCCGTCAATTTGCCGTTTTAAAGCCATTGCATACGAGAATGTCAAAGTTATGACAGCTGTGATCTGAATATCCGGAAAATTATATTTGGTAGGCAATTTGATAAACAATTAATTTCCCTGACTTTACATTAAGACCTAAATAATAATAAAAACAAATAAATATTTTTTTCTTTATTTCTCTCGTATCTAAATCTAAATAGTATTCTACAACTCAGGTATCGTAAGTAACAGCCTCTTTGTTTAATGCATGCAAAATGTAATTCATCATACCTTTTTAACATTCTAAACAAGTTCGCAATGCTCATTATTCGTAATCAGTGTACTCATGCCTATTATGTGAAGCTGATAAGTGTATTGATAGTGGACTTTTTCAAATACAATGATTTTTTTATTTAATTGCCCATTATTAATTTTTTACTTTTATCGAAATGTTGTACAATGTTCACTACACATGTAATAGTAGCCAAACCTAAATTAGATTGAGTTGTAAACTTATCTTTGGTAAATAGTATTCCAAAAGAAAAAAAAAATTACAAACCTCGCCATCTTGAAGATGAAATATATCAGTGGCAGTAGGATCTTCGTCCCACGGCAGATCTCCGGTTGGGTCTCTCAGGAAGTTGCACAGTGAATTAACTGACTCGTTCCTGTCATAGTCTTTATGGAATTCACCGTCTTTATAATGCTTCAGATAGTAGGCTTTGTCTAAAGATATCTTTAGTTTTTTGCACAGCTTTTTGCCATCACTAAAAAGCAACAAAGTAATAAATAATTATTAATTTCAACTGACTTCATAATATAGTTACAAAGTATGGTTAGACAGATCCAGATTAAGGAAACCTACAAAATTATGTTACCTCCAGATTGTTGAAAGGTCTACAAGTTAGTTGCCTCCAGATTTTGAAAGATGTGTGTTACCTCCAGACTTTGCAAAATCTACAAAAGTGTGTTACCTCCAGATTTTAAAAGATCTACAAAAGTGTTTTGCCTCCAGGCTTTCAAAGATCTACAAAAGTGTCTTGTCTTCAGATTTTGAAAGGTCAACAAGTGTGTTGTTGACTCCAGATTTTGAAAGATCTACAAGTTTGTTGCTTCTAGATTTTGAAAGATCTACAAGTTTGTTGCTTCTAGATTTTGAAAGATCTACAAGTGTGTTGCCACCAAATTGTGAAAACTCTACAAAAGTGTGTTGTCTCCAGATTTAGAAAGATCTACAAAAGTGTATTGCCTCCAGACTTTGAAAGATCTACAAAAGTGTATTGCCTCCAGACTTTGAAAGATTTACAAAAGTGTATCTCCAGATCTTGAAAGCAAGCTGGAGGCAATACACTTTTCAGAAACTGTGGTGATTATGTTGAAATCTTATTATTCTGAGAGTAACTTACCTATTATTGCAATCTATAATGGCAAGGGTTGCTTGCCCTTTCATAGAATCAGCCGTATCTTTGAATACGTCTGTGACTGACTGCGAATTCTTCGGGTCATTCACAAATAATATCAAAACATTAGTCTTAGTTCTTAATAGTTTCTTAAACTCTTTTATATCACCTACATCAGTTATAACAGCAGTTTTATGTTTCTTTGCTTGAACAGACTTTTGTACTAAAATTATACATAACAGCAACAATATCTGAAAAAAACAATACAGTTCATGGCTTGGCATGAGAATAGGTGGCCAGTTTGTTCTAAAACTTTAATACTTAGTTATTTATACAACTGTTGTATAATAAGTGGTATTAAAGCACAGGCATCTCTTTGCTTAAAAGGTGATCTCCAAAACATGTCTGTTAAACATTATGAAAATGTACATTTAGAAATAAATATTTTTATTTTATTTTATTAAAACACGAATTCGCCCCGTTTGATAATAGTATGACATGAGTGTTTTAATACCTAATTATGTCCAGTTGCTTATAAGACTTTCTCTACACTAGGAATTAAGCAAGAGCAACTCCACCAGTTGTAAACAAAATGTGGCTGAGGGTACATTACAATCCAAACGACGAATCGATAAGAAAAGACTTTAAGCCCTACAAAATGCCGTGTTTGAACAAATCCAGAGTACTAAAAATAGTTATTATTACAAAGCTTTCAAAAACTGTGAAAGAAACCTTTAAAGATATTATGGAAGTTAATCGGGAACTTAGCTGGAAACAAATCAAGTCGTGCTCTGCTCCTTTAAAACTAGATACACAACCGGGTCCAATTACAGACATTAAAGAAATATTATGTAATTATTTCAAGACTTTCTTTACCACAATGGGGTCTATTCTACCAAATACAATCAAAACGCACACACATACGCAGATAACCACTTAAACGGTCTCAAAGTCTAGTTCATGCGAACTACTTAATATTTAACTCCAACTACGGAAGAGGAATTAAGCAAAATCGTAGATAATCTCAATCCGAACACTAGTACGCGCCTAGACGGCATTACTTGCAACTTAATATTAAATAAACTAACAATGTGTATTGTGTTGCGTGTTTTTTGTGTACAAACGATCCGGGCAATTATCGCCCTATCTCAGTCCTCCCGAAAATCTCTAAAATCTATGAGAAAATATTGATAACCGTTTGGATAATTATTTTAAAACTACCAACTTTTTGTCTACAAAACAATATGGTTTCCACGCAAAATCCAACACGTTATCTGTAACAATCGACCTTGTGACAAACAAGAAAAACGATATTAATGAAAAACGCGCAGCGCTCGGCATATTTATTGACCTAAATAAGGCATTTGATACCATTAGCCATAGTCTGCTTCTCCAAAACCTGTATGATATCGGCACCAGGGGAGTTGCCCACGACATGTTTCGGCCGTATCTCTCTCACAGACAGCAAGATTAGTGATATGCAAAGTAACTATAACTGTAACTATAACCTACGGCGTACCGCAAGGCTCCATTCTTGGCCCTTTTCTCTTCATAATATATACATATAAACTACTAATACTCAATCAATTTATATTTATAATAAACTAGCTGAGCCCAGCGGTTTCACCCGAATAAGTCTCGATCCCATGGGGATGTCAGAATAAAAAGTATCCAAACCCAGGGTATGGTCTACCCATGTGCCAAATTTCATCCAAATCCGTTAAGCCGTTTTAGCGTGAATGCGTAACAAACAAACCTACTTTCGCATTTATAATATTAGTTAGGAAGTTAGGATTGAACCTCAAATTGAATATTTATCGCATGTTGCAGTACGAACGTATAAATACTTTAACGGAATGGTTAAAATCACAAACGTACGATGAAATGGAACTCATATTAACCAGGAAATGCTAATGAATAACCAGTACCCACTCATAACTTACATATACATCAATTAATCAAACATTAACACACACACACAGACCTACTCACACCCATACACCTTGCACATCCACCTACCCACACACTTACATACACACACACAAACACTACACATACCTGAAGTCTGAACATGCTACAAGAATATTGTAAGATCCTAGAACCTAAACTTTTTCTTTTATTTTTTAATTATGTCTCAACATTTCAGATAGTGACCCATGGGAAGTTGCGAGGTAACCCCATCACAAGTATCCTTATAACTTACCGGGGCTGCCTCAATTTTGTGCTGTGGAAAAATTCTATTCTAATCTATCTATGTGAAACTATAAATGCACACACACGCACATTTATAAATACATAAAACTTGCACATTAGAACACAGGCTATTAAACAAAGACATACATTCTCAAAATAATGTTTACAAAAAAGGACAAACACAAAAATTTATTAATAGAAGAAAAAACAACATCTGCTTAATACCACCACAAACTAACTAAGGAAGGAAAAAGATATTATTTGAAGGAGCAGTTATATAATAAATTGCAGAACAACATTAAAGAGATCCTCTAAACAAAATAACACCATACAAAAAAACCATCTTGAAAGACTTCTCTCCATTTTAAATCAGTTACCCATTTATAAAGTCAATGTTATTTCTCAGATTTATTAATTTGCTTCTACTACATGAAATTATTACTTATTTATAATACATTTTTTTTATTTTGGGTGGGAAATTATCAATTAACTTCTCCTGCTTTGGGCGGAGTGGGTGTGTCAGACTTTTACTGACTAAAACCCACCCGTGTTCCTTCAGAAGCTTGTGTGCCAGGGCCCTGATATCCCTTTCGGATAAACTCGCAACCCTTATAATACATACCAAGACATAAAATACATTTAGGTACTGATCTATCTTATCATTTTGAAACATTAACAAATTAATAAATATTGATAGATTGCTACTATTGACCATGTGTAATTTTTATTGACTTGCCACCAAGAAACAACAAGTAAATTATTGTACACTCACTTTTTCTTATTACCCGCAAATGTAAGAAAAAAAATGTGCATCGACTACTTACTATTAAAGATTATTTAAGAGTACCTACCATTCTTCATAAGTTTGTGTATCTAGTATTAAGATTTAACTTGTATTTCTCATATGAATTGTATTCTTTATGAGGAATAAATGTCTTAAGCCTAATACCATAAAAATAAACTAATAATATGGCAATAGATACTTATCAGGATACTAGCAAGCCCTAGTCTAAATTGTCGACGTGGTTAGATTATTAAGAAGTTCAGTTACAGTTAATTTTACTTCCAGTTCAACTTGGAATATGCAGTAGACAATAATGTGCAATTTAAAAACAACTAAAAAATATTTCAGAACAGGATACACTCAATTTGACGTCATTCGCGCCGCATGTTGAACGCCGCTGATAATAACTCGCCGGCTGATTTTCCACAACGCCTCTGCATTTTAAATACCTACGTTAATAACCTGTTTTTGTTACAAGACTTAATTTTAGCCAACCCTACACTTACAGACTGTTACGTTATTTATCTTTATTATACAGATGCACCTTATTTAGCAGAGAGTTAAAAGTACAGTTATTATTTTAGGATTTGTTAAAACTAGCACAAATGAAAGGTTTAAAAACAAACTACTTACTCTCCAAAATATTTTTCGGTCCATGACCGTCGATTACAGCACCTTTTAATAAATTAATTGTTATTTTTATTCAAAACAAAAAGTTATAGTTTTATTTTATTCCTACTTTGTAGCGTCGATCTATGTTAAAGAGTGAAGTGAATGACAATATGACAGGACAGACATTCACCACCAGACAGCAGTCCTTTTGTTTTTTTAGTATAATTTTTATTCATGACCATAGATACAAGTCTTTCAGTCGGATACATAAATGGGTTTATTTCAAATCTTACGTTTTTTGCAATTTGGAGGCAGTAACAGGTTGTATGTTGATCTAAATACGATTCGCGGACGTAACAAATATGGTTTTACAGAATTATTATCATTATAATCAGCAATATTACTCTCTAAGCTCATAGAATCCTATTGAATTACTATTTCAGAAATAGTCATTCAATAGGATTCGACGAAGAGCAGGATTAGAACATGAAGGTATAGATTAAAGGTTAATATGACGAAGAGAGTAGTAGAGTACAGCTCGCACCACAGAGTACATTATAATATTATACTGACAGCTCGCACGTCACTGTGGCCCGTGAAGATCTTATAGCCTAAAACCTGTCAAACCTCAGATAAAACGGATGCTTGCTCTCTCTCTTGCAGCAGTTACAACCCTATGTGTACGTCCAGCAGTGCTATTCTGTAAAAATCTATTTTCTAATATTGCGTGGAGTGAGCTGTCAGTGTCATCTCACTGATGCTAGGGATTGACCAAGCATTACATTTACAATCATATTCGAGTTTTGTAACATATTTTTTTATGCTAATTCTGTCGAGCATTTTAAAGCTAGTATGTGGTGTCTAATTAGGAGGTTTTTAAATAAAATAGCAAAACAGAAATTCAGTCAGAAACTCAATTTTGTTTTATCTATTTTTTTCCCTAGACTAGTCCTTATACATTACTATGTTTAGACACTTAAATACTAGCTTTGAAATAATATAAAATGATCAACAGAATTACTTGGTCCATCCCTAGCATCAGGTGGGATGACACTGACAGTTCACTCCACGCTCACTTCACTTAGGTTGTCACGGTGAGATGATTACAGAATCGATCGGCAGGTGCGTCCACAGATCCACAGCACGACCACAGTGAATGCGCGGTGACTGCCCGGGCTGTGGCGGCGGGGGTGTGCGGTGGCCAGTGTGGCCCCAGCAAGAAGCATATACATAGATAAAAGTGGAGGCAACACTCTAAAGACCTAAGTGAAGACGACTGTGGTCGGACTCTCGTCCCGAATACATACATAAGAACGAGACAGGGAGATGTGTTTTCTTTATCCTATGTATGTATTCAGAAAGAGAGATTCCGACCACAGTCATCTTCACTTTAGGTATTTAGAGTGTTGCCTCCACTTTTATCTATATGCTTCTTGCTGTGGCCACACTGGCCACCGCACACCCCCGCCGCCACAGCCCGAGCAGTCACCGCCCGTGAACATAGCAGGGTGAGTTTGATTCCTACAGAATAGACTGGCCTGCATTAGCAGAAAACAGACCTGTGTGGAAAATGAGTAGGGTGGCTTTTACCCTGTAGTGGGGCAATAGGTTACATGAAATAAAATCACGATACATTTTTCTAGTGATAAAGAAACTACTTAAAAGCCTGGTTATCAGATATTACCTATCAGTATTGATACTAAAAAAAAACAATCTCAATGTCACTGAGGTCAAACCGCTTGTTTCGTTTTTCTATGCAAAGAATGATTAATCGCTATGTTGTTAACGTGTGATTGGTGAAAAATTACTTACCGCTTGAATACTCTACATTTTATTGGCCAGAGCATAATTTTGAACCAATGGTTGATAGATTAATATAAGATTATATTTTAGCGACGTAGAGAATAAATTTAATACGATTACCGATTACAGCATTCCGGTTTCCCGCTAGCAGTGGAGTAAAGAAGTTGCGAACTTCTTAGAATATTTTATTTCTAATAGGGTGAGTGTTTACTACCACTAATGACAATAGAATAAAATAGTGAAGAAAACTTGATACTATAACATGACTTTAACAAAACTAGATTTTATACTAACTGGTGTGATGATGCAAGTAGTGGCCCTGTTTGATTATAATAATGAAAGTCTATATAAATTCTCCCTTCTTTAATTTCTATTAAATAGTAAAAATCATCGCCACTTAGCTTTACGGACACTATCACGTCTTTCGAGAATAAAAATCCGTAATAAATAGGTATTTGCGAAAAGAGGTGTTACCGGGGTGTACGGTGAATGTATTTTTGTATTTGTTCCTGAATTTTTGTTGTACAGTTGTACTTTACAATACCCTCAATAGACCGCTCTCGTTAGAGAGTATATTCCTTGATAGACCGATACCGTTAGTGCAGTGTTACCTCCTACCAAGCTAGGTTAAGGCGGTCAAAAAGGTCATTATGAGTAGACGTCGCAAGAAAAGCGCGTCAAGTTTTGCGATAGCATTATCACAAATTAAGTAAAAAGTAGGTAATAAGCATGATAGGTAATACTGGCTGGTGTCCGCAACTCCACGTCAAACCGCGTATTTAGCGTACGGGTGGGAAAGAAAAAAGTAAAAAGTAACCAGGTACTGATTTAATCAAAACAAATAACTTATTATAAACAGGCACCCAGTGCAATATGCAATTCATAGCAGCTCTAATACTTCCCTACTACTTTGCCTCTGAGAATCAACAATTACCTATTATTTGTTTTTAGACTAATTTCTCAGCAACATGGGTCGCAAATTTGTTGTTGGTGGCAACTGGAAGATGAATGGGGACAAGAAACAAGTTACCGATATTGTTGAGACACTGAAGAAGGGCCCATTGGACCCCAATGTTGAGGTAAAGTATTTGAGCAGTGTCTATTTCTATAAATTTAGTTGGAAAATTGTGTATCTTGCACATAAAAACCAAACAATAGTTTTTCTAAATATAACTGAGAAATAGAGCTATAGAAAGCATATAAAACCCCCTCTAACCCTTTGGGGATTACAGCAGCCATGATGACAGGTTCTGTTTGTGTATATATCAGATTGTCTTTAAAACTGTTATTGTACTCTACAGGTTGTAGTAGGCGTTCCAGCCATCTACCTTGAATATGTTCAATCCATCATTCCTGGTACAATCAGCGTCGCCGCACAAAACTGCTGGAAAAGCGCAAAGGGAGCGTTTACTGGTAAGAAACAATCTGTTCATTTTCAAGTGAAATTGTCTGCATTTGTGTGTTACAGTACGTTTGGTTTTGTTTGCTTCAGGTGAAATCTCCCCAGCTATGATTAAAGATATTGGTGCCAACTGGGTCATCCTTGGGCACTCAGAAAGGAGAACAATCTTCGCCGAGAAAGATGAACTTGTTGCAGAAAAAGTAAGTTTGAAATAACACTACTCCGCTCAACATCTTCACAAAGTATAAATTATACTTAATTTAAAATAATGTTTTAAGGTTGCCCATGCTCTTGAGTCTGGCCTGAAGGTCATTGCTTGCATTGGCGAGACTCTACAAGAGAGGGAAGCTGGCAAAACTGAGGAAGTAGTCTTCAGGCAGACAAAAGCCCTCTTACCAGCAATTGGCAACAACTGGGCCAATGTTGTACTTGCCTATGAGCCAGTGTGGGCCATTGGCACAGGCAAGACTGCTTCTCCTCAGCAGGTAAATGAAAATTAATTACTATTACTTAATAAGAAGCATGTAATAATAGGTGGGCTGATGACCTTGTGAAGGCGAGAGAGATCCGCTGGATGCAGGAAGCACAGAACTGCTTGAAGTGGTGGTGTTTGGGGGAGGCGTATGTCCAGCAGTGGATGTCTTTCGGCTGAATTGATGATGATGTAATGATATAATTTCATCATTTGACCTAATCAAAAATATATAATACTTTACAAAGTAACAGGAGTTACTTTGTAAAGTATTATATATTTTTGATTATTATGAATGTGAGGACTATGTGGGTCATTGTTTTTTATTTTTTTCTCTTGGTTTTAATGATGGTCTGACAGTTTGAGTACTTTATGCGGCCTACCCAAATGTCCTTTCTTTGGTATTGTTTGTTTCTGAGTTGACCTGCACGACTACTGACAAATGCGTGCACTGACTGGACAGGTCCCCTCAATCAGTGGGGTTCTTTCATCACAAGATCATTTTAGTCTGTCTTCACATGATCAGACTAAGATTATGTCTGGACTTTAAAAAACCGGCCAAGTGCGAGTCGGACTCGCGCAGGAAGGGTTCCGTACCATTATCTAATCTATAAAAATGGCAAAAAAATCACGTTTGTTGTATGGGAGCCCCCCTTAAATATTTGATTTATTTTAATTTAATTATTTATTTTTAAAGTGAATATATATAACTTAATAATTATTCTGTGAATATTTCAAGCGTCTACCTGTTGCCGTTATCAATATCGTGCAAAAACGAGCAAAAAAAATCACGTTTGTTGTATGGGAGCCCCCTTAAATATTTATTTTATTCTGTTTTTTAGTATTTGTTGTTATAGCGGCAACAGAAACACATCATCTGTGAAAATTTCAAGACAAACAGACAGACAGACGGCGGAGCCTTACTAATAGGGTTCCCGTTTTACCCTTTGGGTACGGAACCCTAAAAAGACTGTGACCTCTGAGTTTGTTTCGGCCTTTCTTGGAGTAGTTAGATACCAAACGCCGACCTTAATTGACGTGTAAAAGTGTTTTTACAAACTACAAACCTGCTTACAGAAATAAATCATTTATCATACAAAGTAAATAATTTTGTGATTATGTAGCAGTGAATTGTTAGCATAACTAAAGTTTATTATTGAATCTATGTCAATGTGACTGACTGTTACTATCAAGAAATTATTGGTTTATTGCTGCCATATCTATCAATGCACATATTAGTTCTGTGCTTCTACTATTAACTGTACCAATAGTATACCTAAATCTAAATAAAAAAAAAACAATACAGCAGTGTATTGTTTTTTATTTTATACTGAACTACAATCAGCCTAAATGGGATGTATAATGTGGACCTGGACAATCATTTCTTGTGCTCTTTTTGAGGCTGACTGTCCTCTGACTAAACAAAATACTTTTCTTTCAGCTACGTAGCAATGTTATCATTAATCACTCCAAAACCGAACACAAAGGACGTATTTTCTGCTTAGAACCAAAACAGTGTAGAAATGTTCTAGGAAATTTCATTGTTGCACTGTTTTCCTCTAATGCACTGTTTTTTTATATTTTATTTAAATATAAATTTACCACAGATGTCTTCCATTAAGTTAAATATAAAATGTATGCATTAGATCAAAAAGATACTGACTGAAAATAAAAATCGGCTGAATAAAACTGACTTGGTGACTTGATTTTTTATTTTGAGTAGGGTTATTTTATCACGGTAGGTAATTGGTAGTTGAAAGAAAAGTAGATTACGCACCTTGCGTAAGTGAATAATTAATGCTCTCGTGCTAATTGAGTGCCCTCGCATGCGCTCCGGTATCAACATAACACTCGTGCATTAATAACTCACTTTGCACTCCGTGCAACAATCTACTCATACTCGTATAACGTAAAGTTCGAATTATAAGAACGTAAACGAACGATTAATGAACGAGTGAGACGTTAATGAACGTTTCTAGAAACACAATACCGAAATTAAAAAATAGAATCTAATAAAACACTTTGTGTCCGTATATGGATTGAGGAGCCTTGTCTCATATTTAAACGACACGGTACTACCAATATTTAGAAGTAAATTAGCCGATTTTGTAGGCCCGATCTTGGAATTTGTAGTAAAACCCGTTTGGACCCCCTAGATTGGGCTGGAGTCGCTTCAAGGCAGCCCCGGCCCGCTCCACTCTGGGAGCCAAACGTCGGAAGTGCTCCACGAAGTTCCACTGGCTGAGGTACTTCTGGCTGGCCAGAAGTACCTGGGACTCGTCGACTAGACACCGATGTGAACCCCTCCGTTATCTGGGAAACCGACAGTGGCGGGTTCCGAGGACCATAAAAACACATGGCCTCGGACTTGTGCAAGGCCACCTCGAGTCCCAATTGCCGGATCCTATCGACGATTGTCGCAACCCCACGTGTCGCCAGTTCGACCGCCGCCTAATGCGACCTCCCCTGCGCCAGGACCAGCGTAGCAGACTACGCTGTCGCCGCTAGGGAGATCGGCGCGCAGCACCCAGTCGTAGCCGATGTCCCACAGATGCGGCCCCAGGACCGATCCCTGTGGGACACCGCACGACATCTCTCGCCGGTTCCACTCTCCGTGGTGACCGGGGTAGATGACGGCCCTGTCCGTTAGATAGGCCTCGACCACGCGACAGAGATAGGTCCGGCATTCGGTGATACCGGTGTGCCTCCCTAATGCAACTCCAGGGCAGGGGATTGAAGGCATTGGCGATGTCAAGAGATACCGCCAAGACGACCCCACCCCGGGCCACAGCATTCCCCGTCGTAAGGGCTCAAACGCGTATGATGGCATCCACCGTAGAGCGCCCCTTGCGGAAACCAAACTGGTTCTCCGCCAAATCCGGCTTTGATTATAAGTACAACGTATTTTTAAACAAGAAAGTGTCATCTATAAAAACCCTTTTTATGATTTGTTTACCTTTATTTTTAACTACCTAAACCTATGGAGGCACGAGTGTTTTAATACCTATAGGTATTAAAACACTCGTGCGATACCTACTTTTAAAGACATCGCCTACGACTCGGTTTTTAAACACACTCTCGTGTTTTAATACCCCTCCACTAATCTACATGGTCCTCAAATGATCTGACCAAGATTACGTCGGGACTTTAAAAGAGACTGTGACTCCCTGGTGTTCTTTTGGCCTTGCTTCTCGGAGATATGATTGACACCTGCAGCAACAATAAACAAAATTCTATTCTATAATTGTATTATATACAGAATATTTGTAGACTGTGTTGACGGCTTTTATGTAAGTGCTTAAACGTTTGGAATCTTTTTATGTTCAAGTCGTAATTATTTCATTTGTTTTGCAGGCACAAGACGTCCACGCGTCCCTGCGTACCTGGCTATCAGCAAACGCGTCGGCTGACGTAGCTGCGTCTGTGCGCATCCAGTACGGTGGCTCCGTCACTGCCGCCAACGCGAAAGAGCTGGCCGCCTGCCCCGACATCGACGGCTTCCTCGTCGGAGGCGCCAGCCTCAAGCCTGAGTTCATTGACATTGTCAACGCTACCAAGTAGAAACATGCACCTTGCTTCCGCAGCGCTTGCGCTATTAATTTTATAATTTTGTTTTAAGCAAGATTAGGAAATGTTATCAAAATCATGGACTTTTAAGGATAACTTTTATTTTATTTGCTTTGGCGAATGTTATTGAGATTCATCAGAATTATTGTGAAACTGTTGAAATGAAATATTTATGTGTTGTTCTACATCTGTAAATGTTTATTTTTCCAGAAACAAATCAAACTTTATAATAATTTAAATATATTGTATTCTATTCATGTGCTGCGTTTTATTCTAATCCCGGTTATAATCCAAATACTTAAATCAAGAAACTAAGCGGTGATCCACTCACCTGACCTTCATATATTTCACACTGGACAGGCGCGGGCGGTTTCCATACAAATGACAGCAAATTTTGTGTGGCAATTTGAAGCGCCACTACGATTGTCCCGAGAACTCATTTTGACGTACACTGCTAATTCACTAGTGATTGACAGGCTGATTCGGTAGTTGTTTTTTTTTTTTTTTTTTTTTTTTCTTTTTGGCTTCGCACGGTTTGTGCATTTCGCCAGTGTCATGTAAAATTAGGTAACAAGTACGAAGTTATTTAAATAATTATGAAATGAACTCCACTCAATGCATGATAAAGATGATTGATGATATCCCGCCCCGCTCCCCTTGAGTTTAAGTAAAGACGCGGCACTTTACTGAAACCTCGCGCGGACTTCTTGAGAGAACTTAAAGTGATGTTGCACTGTTTTGTTTCATTTGCCTACATTAATGCAGCTTCACGAACACTTAATGGTTAATAATCCACCACTATTACACATTAATATTCGGCTAAACACAAATTTTAGAAAATAAAACAAAACTGCTAACATGACGCTTCACTTTCCCGCCAAGAAGTCCCGGTAGTTGTTTTAAACCCGTTTTTCGCACTGACATATAAATCATATGTCAGTGGTTTTTCGGCAGTGTGGTAGTATTATCTAATTTTAAAACTAAACTACTTCTTTCTATAATTATGGGCAGAATTTAAAAAAAAACTGTGTCAGTCCCACATGCTATGCGAGGTCGATTTAGGAACTACACACACTTATTCAGGTCTATTCAGCATAGAAAACAACGATTTTGTACGGAGACGCGTACGCATCCGTTCAGCTATCCGCGTCTATTCAGCTTTCGCGGCAAACAAGTATAAAATGAGGAACAAATGTGTTATTATCATGCGAGTGCTATAGAGTTCAGCGCTGTTCTGCCGCGTTCAGCGCTGTTCTGCCGCATTTAGCGTCGAACGCGGCGTTACGATAGTGTCATATCATATCATAAGAAAAAATAAAGAAAATAGGTACGTTTATCATGTGCGAATGTGTGCAGGATTTAGTAATACTTTTCGAAGCTTTATGCAAATGTGTGTACATCATTAAGGTTTAATAAGATTATTAAAATCGAAAGTTATTAAGAAAAGGACATTCATATCATCGATATGTATTATCATTAAAACAGTCTACATATAAAACATCACAAATTTTAGTTCCATGGACAATCGTTACTGCCTACAGCGCCAAAATGGCGATACTCAAATGGGCACAAAAATAATATAACAGCAACCAGTCTGCAGGGCTAACATGACACACGCGACCTCGCGCGAGTAATTCTTGTCTATTTCTGTAACTATCTCGTTTTCTGACAGCGCTCCCATACAAAATACTCGACTCGTTCTGTCAAACTTGATGTTTTCTCGACAAACCCTAACATGGCACGTATTTTATCTCGAATTTTGACATTTCAACACGAGATATCTCTGATTTTTCTGTCATTTACTCGTCCTCGATTTTGATGACGAGAAGAGTAGACAAAATTATGATACAAAAAAAGGCATTCACTGGCGACAGACGTGAAAAATTAAAACTTTGGAATAACATAATAAATACGTATACATGTACACAGGCCGCTGTGGGACGCCATCGCCAGTCTGCTGCAACACGTTACATTAGCATTTCGGTAACGTGGCTAACATGTTGACGAATCGGTAAGCATGTAGGTGACGCAAGTAGCATGTCGGGGACGCTGTTAGCATCTGGGTGACTAGGTTAGCGAGTTGGTGACGCAGTTAGTATGTTGGGACACGGTTCGAATTGCTGTGACTCAGTTAGCATGTCGGTGACACAGGTACCATGACGGGGACGCTGATAGCATGTCGGGACTCAGTGAGCACGTTGGTGACGCAGTTAGCATGTCGGCATGTTTTAAACATGTAGGCATGCTTTTTGCATGTCGGTGACGCAGCTGGTATGATGGGGTCGCTAATAGCATGTCCGGATTCTGTGAGCAAGAAGGTGACGCAGTTAGCATGTCGGCATATTTTAAACATGTCGGGATGCTTTTAGCATGTCGGTGATGCAGGTGGTATGACGGGGTCGCTAATAGCATTTCGGAATTCTGTGAGCAAAAAGGTAATGCAGTTAGCATGTCGGGACGCTTTTAGCATGTCAAAAACGTGGTTGGCCAGTCGTGAGATGGTTTACATGTCGGGGACACTGACCGCATGTCGGTGACGCTGTTGACAAGTCAGTGACGCGTTTAGCATGTTGATGACTCGGTTAGCACGTCGGTGACACGACACCACAGATTTTGCCCCTACCAAAAATGTCTCACTCATTTTCATTTGCGTGATTTTGTTTTGTATTTTAATTTCAGCATGCCAAAGAAAAACATTTATTTTTAAACAAAAAAGCCTGTTACACAAAAAAACTAAACATAAATTAAAAGAGGTGGATGAAAATCAATATAGTACAAACTAATTCCATGCGTAAGATCGAATGAATGAGCCGATGTTGCTATCATAAAAATGATTTATTTTTAATAATTTGCTACATCGGTCTCTCGTCGCGAGATAAAGAACTGTCAAAGTGCCTTCTCGAGTTTACTCGAGCCTATCGATCATGTTAGTGTTTAGAATGACGTCATAATCGTCGACAAATTTCGATAAATCGAGAACGAGAGCGTTCTCGCGCATGTCATGTTAGCCCTGCTGGTGTGATATCTTCTGGTAGGTCGAATATCTTATAAGTTTTTTTGTGAAATAGTACACTCCGGTCGAGCAATCAGATAAGATAGAATATAAATATAGATAATATAATCGATAAAAAAATCGGTTGTCTGTAAAGTCGGTTTATTGTCGATAGTTGAACGTGACAACGTCATAAGCCTTAAATGGAACGCCTCCGAGGGAGGTAATGCCGCATGAGAGGTAACGCCGCATGAGTCATGTTTTTTCGTGCATGCAGCCGGCTCGGAGGCGAATCGAATCGATCGAATAATAAGACGTTGTCACGTCAAAAAAATCACAGGCGCCGCGCCGTTACCGCGCGGTGTCAGCTCGACGTACGCGACTTTTAAGCTCGCCTCGCGTCGTAATCGCACGCTTTCATTACTTTTCCATACCCTTTCGTTAGTCGTTACCCATAGCCTAAAACTATTTGACGGTTCGTAATCAAAGGTTCGTGTCGGTAAAAGTCAGTTTAATAGAATGTACACTAGCATTACTTCTAATTAGGCTTACCATAATGATGAAGCTCTAAAACCGGGACAGGAGTGGAAAACAGGATAGGCCGTAGACATCGACCGAAGAAACACCAACAAATATTTTAAAAATTATTTAGTTTTTTTTCATAATACACGTTGCGACGCCGCGATGGTCGTACAAACGACATGTTAACTTAACTGGGACAAAATACCAAACCGGCCGGGACGCCGCCGGACCAATGCATGAAACCGGGACAATCCTGGTCAAACCGGGACGTATGGTAAGCCTACTTATAATGGCCTCCCTATAGTATCTATCTTAAATCTCTTTGGCATCATTCAACACAGTCATAGATTGGATGAAGCTAAATTTGTTCGGCTGCGCTCGGAAATGCAGAGTAGTTGTTGCTGTTAGCAACTCTCCCCTGTCCCAGAATGTTTTGCATGCGCCTGCCGAGGTTTTACTGCGGGCATACCAGCATGATGACGAAGAGGACGCCAGGGCTACATCTACAGATAACCTGTGCAATGTGGTATTGAGGAGCGTTCTGGAGGATGCGATCCGTGAGTACCCAATGGGTCCCGCGGTACTAAGGAGCTACACCATATAGACATGGCCATAAGTCAACAGGTTTGTGGATCCCGGAAGGATTGGTCGACATGTTGGATGTATTAAGATTATGAGAAGGCCTATGACTCGGGGTCACATAAATGGTTCATTAAGGTGCTGCTGGAGTTGTAGAAAATAGACGCAACTCTACGCACCTTCTTGATGTCGTGTATGAGGCAGTGGAGGACGGTCCTTCTCTATCCAGGATGTCGACATATCCAGGGGATCGATGAACTGATCAGGATTGAGCGGGGAATATTTCAGGGCGATAGTTTGAGTTAGCTTTGGTTTTGCTTAGTCTTGAATCCTCTAAACACACTGCTGGAGGATTCAGGTCTAGGCTGTCAGTTGAGAAGAGGTGGTCAGGTGATATCTCACCTCCTTTATATGGAAGACTTGAAACTCTTTGCCCCCAACAATTTGCGACTGATGGACCTAGTGAAGGTAACAAAAACGTTCAGTAGCGCCATCAGGATGGATTTTGGTGTGGACTTTTGCAGTCATGCATGTAAAGCGAAGGTGGATTACGGAATCCGTGGGAACCCAACTCTCGGATTCCATACACCTTAGATTCCTCTCCTCAACCGAAACCTACAAGTATTTGGGTATGTCCGGAAGCATTACGCATCAATGCTGCCGACATGAAACAATCGTTTAGGGGAGCGCTTCTTTGGCTGCTTGAATAAAGTGTTAAATAATCTTATCAGGCGGAAACCAAGTGCGTGCCGGATTTGATGTATTCTTTCGGCATACATAAATGGACTCAGACGGAACTTGACGCTCTGGATAGGAAGTTCCACACATTCCGGACGACATAATTATAGTATCATCACCCACGGTCATCAGTAATGAGACTGTAAGTACATCCCGCGGAAGGGTTGAGGTTTCTTAAATGCTAAAACCCTCCACATCCGCGAGATTTGCAGTCTCAGGGAATATCTCCTTCAAACTGACGTGAGGATGCACCGATATGTGGTCGCAGTGGACAAGGGCCTCACCCCGCTCTCCTTGGCGAAAGAGAACTGTCTCAAACTTGCAGTACTTGATATGGAAAGGCAAAGCGCTACACGGATTCTTTTTCCGGGCCCTCCATGAGCCTGGTCTAGACTTTTTGGCGTCTGTATCTTGGCTGCGTTTTGGCGACCTCTTTGGGGAATCGAAAGTTTTGTCTGTGCGATTATGGATGAAGTTACCTTGACGAATAATTATCGGAAATACATTGTCAAGGACGGTTGATATCTGTCGGGGATGCCACCGACCCGGAGAATCAATCCGTCAATCAATTTTGTTTCCGATTGATCTCGTCTTGCTAACGGCGAGTACTTGCACAGACACAATCTAGTGGCTACAATTATCCATCAGCAACTTGCCTAGCAGTACAACCTTGTGGAGTTCGAAGTACCATACAACAGGCATGTGCCTGTCCCAGTTCCCGAGAATAGTCACTCCACATGTACTAGGAATACTAGGATCGATCTATCATCACTGACAGGACTATTGTAGCCAATAAGCCTGATATTGTGGTGATCGATCGACGAAAGCACCATGCAATGATTGTTGATATCGGTGGCCATCATGACGAGAATCTCGTGACAGCTAAAAGGATAAAAAAAAGAAGTATCTTGGCTTAGCAGACGAGCTTGTCGACTTGTGGGATGTGGACTCTGCAATCATTAATAAAATTGGTACCGATAATTGTTTCGGTTAACCGATTGTGCCGCAAAACCGCACTGTTAATGGCCTAATAGTGGAGAGCCTCGTCTAACACCTCAGGAGGCTCGCATTGCGCTGCTAGGTCATGGGCTTGATTCAGAAAACAGTACTCCTGGACACGGCACGCGTAGTAAGGTGGTTCATCTCTCTAGAGCCCTGATCACCGGTAGCTTAGACCCTGCTTCCGACCCCGGCGGAACTCAATTTTTAAATGTTTTTAGGGTTCTGTACCTCAAAGGGAAAGAATGGAACCCTTAGATGACCATTCGTACGTGTCTGTCTGTCCGTCTGTAATAGCCGATTGGCTCTACTGGACCGATTACACATATGAATTTCTATGACCCAAACACGAACGAGTAACGTAAAATATAAATTTTGAATAAGGTTCACTTTTGAGGGGCAAATTCAAAAAAAAGTTTTGCAGATTGTAAGTACCGTGTCATACATCAAATGAAAGGGCTTGCTATGAGTTTTTTGTTTTTTAATCATTTGTTTTAGTTATTAAAGAATACTGACCCCCCCCCCCCCCCTTATCTCCGAAACTGCTGAGCATAAAATATTGAAAATGATACAGAGAATGGTTCTATACTTATAGATCACAGAAAAACCTGTAAGACGTTTAGGATCATAAAATAACATGGTAAATCATTACTCAATATTGTGCGTACAAACTTACATTTGCAGTTGGAATCTATGGGGGAACATGTTTTTCACTACAATGTTAAGTTTGATCTTAGGATAAAGTCATCCCAACTACGGATCCCTTCATTGTGCGTGGTTCGACACGCACTAGGCCGGTTTTTTTGAGGATGTAGGTATTGCTACCGTTTACCATGGTTGGTAAATGTTGCCGTTATGATGATAAACTTTTTCTCAAAACTGTTGCCGTTCACCCCAGTAGTTGCAATACACCCCCAGTTTAGTGGTGTATAATCTTTTTTTTTAAATAATATTTATAATAAGTAATGTAATAAAAAAAAAACCTGACCTTAGACCACGGCTACCACGTTTGCCCATGAATAAAAAAAACAGAGCACTGGTGTGTGCCCTGGATGCGCTGTTACCAAATTTTATTGAAAGCAGCGCAGACCTTTGCGATACACACTCAATCTTGTATTGTACGGCTGTTGCGACATGTCGTATAGCTCGTGTCAAATTTCCAAACACTGACCGACCTGTACGACCGCAACCCGCCGCCCCAGCCTGGCAGTGCAGGATTGGGCGTCGTATTAATGAGGCCAGGGTACTCATCGGGAAACTTATCTGCTTCAGGGAGGGCAATACACGCCCAAGGGTGATGCGCTTTGTGAGGCGGGCGTTCTCGGGAACTAGTATTAGTCCTCTAGAATATGTATCCCGTGTCACAGATCGCATCGACTTCCTGAAGCAGAAAGTTTATGCATGGGCAAACCGTATCCGTCGGTATAAGCGAAGAGTGAATCGGTACACTCAGAACTGCATGTTCCAGAGCGATGAAAGGTGGGTATACAGAGCAAGGGAGCGGCCTACTCCCACTCAAGGTGTGACTGACGCGCGTCCACCGGATAATGATGCCATGAGTGCTTTTTGGCGAAGCATTTGGTCGGTGCCCGTCAGTCACACTGAAGGTGATTGGATGCGTGTTGTTGAGCAGGCGTGTGATTCAATACTAGACATGGAGCCTATTACTATTAGTCTTCTGGATGTGGCTCATGCAGTCCGTCCGTTGCCTCACTGGAAATCTCCGGGGCCGGACGGACTACACAATTTCTGGATTAAATGGCTACAAAGACCACACGCCTGCTTAGCCTCGCAATTCCAGTCTTCTTTAGAGACTGGGTCGCTACCACTGTTCTTTACAACAGGAGTTACCCACCTGCTCCATAAATCAGGTAGTACTACGGAACCTAAAAACTATAGACCAATTACATGTTTACCGACGGTCTATAAAGTTCTTACATCCATTCTTAGAGCAAAGATTTCACACCATATTGACAAAAATTCAATTATGTCTATGTCTCAGAATGGATGTAAGAATGGGTCCCGCGGTACTAAGGAGCTGCTCCTTATAGACATGACCATAAGCCAACAAGTTCGTAGATCCCGGAAGGATTTGTCTACATGTTGGATAGATTATATGAAGGCCTATGATTCGGTGCCACATACATGGCTCATGAGGGTGCCTGAGTTGTACAAGATAGATGCAACTCTGCGCACCTTCCTGATGTCGTGTATGGGGCAATGGAGGACGGTCCTTCTCTATCCAGGATGTCGACAGATCCGGGGGATCGACGAACCAATTAGGATCGAGCGGGGAATATTTCAGTTTCAGTTTGAGTCCGCTTTGGTTTTGCTTAGCCTTGAATCCTCTAAGCACACTGCTGGAGGATTCAGGTGTAGGGTATCGGTTGAGAAGAGGTGGTCAGGTGATATCTCACCTCCTTTACATGGATGACTTGAAACTCTTTGCCCCCAACAATTTGCGACTGATGGAGTTACTGAAGGTAACAGAAACGTTCAGTAACGCCATCAGGATGGAATTTGGTATGGACAAATGTGCAGTCATGCATGTAAAGCGAGGGGAGATTATGGAATCCGTGGGAACCAAACTCTCGGAGTCCATACACTTTAGATCCCTTTCCTCAACCGAAACCTACAAGTATTTGGGTATGTCGGAAGCATTAGGCATCAATGTTGCCAACATGAAACAGTCGTTGGGGGCGCTTCTTTGGCCGCCTGAATAAAGTAGTAAATAGTTTTCTATCAGGCGGAAACAAGGTACGTGCCTTCAACGGTTGGGTCATGCCGGTTTTGATGTATTCTTTCAGCATACTCAAATGGACTCTTCTTCTCGAGAATGGTCACGCCACATTGTACTGGGATCGATCTATCATCACTGACAGGACTATTGTAGCCAATAAGCCTGATATTGTGGTGATAGATCGACGAGAGCGCCGTGCAATGATTGTTGATATCGCTGTCCCTCATGACGAGAATCTCGTGAAAGCTGAGAAAGATAAAAAAATCAAATATCTTGACCTAGCGTACGAGATTGTCGACATATAGGACGTAGACGCTGCAATCATTGTACCGATAATTGTAACAGTAAATGGCCTAATAGCGGAGAACCTTGACCAACACCTCAGGAGGCTCTCATTGCGCGGCTTGATTCAGAAAGCAGTACTCCTGGACACGGCACGTATAGTGAGGAGGTTCCTCTCTCTAGAGCCCTAACCACCGGCAGCTTGGACCCTGTTCCTGATGCCGATGGGTAACTATTTTTTATATTTTTAAATGTGTTTTTTTTATGATTTTATAAAAATATTTAAAAATGTAATTAATGTGTATACAAATGTAATAAAGGAAATAATAATGTAATAAGACAAGAAAAAGAAAAAAATGCCTTCATATTAATAGAAATATTTATTGCATATTTATTGATCCATAAAAACAATAAAAAAAGGTAAATTTATAGAAGCGAGAAGTGAGTGAGTAGTAATAGTCCTTTGCAGAGTAAGTATAATATTTTAAAAAGTATAATATTAATACAAAAAGCAACATTATTCTTGACTTTATTTGTTAATTCGAGGTTGGTTCATGTTGACAAAAACTCATAAAACTGTCGGTGAGGCTAATGTATGCCAATCCTTAATATTTCAGTTTGATTCAACCGTGAACAACCATGGCTCTAATTCATTTGCCAGTTTTTCGGTTATGAAACTTAGCTGGGTAATATAGTTAGGGCTCGTACAGACCGGCGCGACACTGGTAGAACAATTAACATGAAATTTTCATAGAAATTGTTGTACCGGTGTCACGCCTCGCGACAGTCGCGACAAGTCGCGCCGGCCTTACGAGCCTTTACCCTAGCGAGTTTGGAATTTGGAAACCGAGTGCTAGGTACTAAAGTTGGTGTATTAAGTAATCCTAAAAATAAATTGCCACATTCCCTTATTTAATTATACTCTACCTTTATTCTAGAGTGCTACACTGCACTGCTTTAATTAAACCCTTTTTTACATCTTCGGGCCGGGTAGAGGTTAACTACGATAACATGGCGCGCCCCTCCAAAATTTTAAACGTTTGAAAGTATTTACAAAACGCTATCAAGACTCAAAACGCATGTGTGCGTACTAAGACGGCCGTCAAACAAAGATAGGTTTATCTAAGGATTTGATTTATTCGTCAGGATGTGACTACACTCATTGAAAACAGTAATTTGGAGGGGCGCGCCATGTTATCGTAGTTTATCTCTACCCACGTTTAACAATGTACAATCACGAGCATAAAATATCTTACAGTTACGCAACATTCAAAAGCGTTTTTCTCGTGAAATAAAAATTGCAACTTTGAGAAAAGACCTATTTCATAATAGTATCTATGGTTTCGAGAATACCATGTTCCGGGGATCCGCAAAATTCAAATTTTCTTACGTATTTTGCAATTTGCTGGTCAGGTTGTATCTTGATCAAAATATGATTCGCGACTATAACAAATATGTATTTACAGAATTATAATCATTAAAATCATTATTACATCTCTCTAAGTTAGTTTCTGTTCCATATGAACTAATTCCGTAGGAGATTTGTTCATACGTCGGATCCACCTTAACGAGCTTGCTACGTGTGCGTTTGCGTAATAACAAGAGTTATTGACGTTTGGGATGCAAGAAGTGCCAAAAAGTATCGATATTTAAAAAAATATTGATATTGATTTCGATATATCGAAAATAAATCGATATATCGGTGAAGTTTTCTTAAAAGTATTGTGTGTACTTTATGAATTGTATTGTTTGTTTTTTATTCATAGAAATACCAAACTAGAAACATAATTTCTGATGAAAAAAATTGAGCCGTCACGGGACGACTGGCAGATGTGAAACATCGCACTACACACACAATATATATACATATACCTTGACTGTATAAGTGTATAGTGGGTGATCGCCACGCGGCATGCGTCGCCCCGCCAGCAATCGGTTTTACGTGCGCCTATAGATGTTTCACATCAAAATCATAAACTAATAAAACATTTATAAAAATAAGTTTACTTTTTTACGGCTCTGTATTCTAGCGGTTTTAGTCAGTAGGGAGAACGATGATGCTATTTTAAAAAATATTAATAAAATATTAATTTTTCAAAAAAATATGTCGTATTTGGTACATTTTCGATACTTGATATTTTATATCGATGTATCAAACAAAAAATATCGATATAACGATACATCGATATTTTTTCTACAAGCCTAATTGACGTGAGTGTACAAGTGAGAGCGAGACAATTAAGGAAGGTAACTGAACAATACTATGAAAACTTGGAGAAACCGTTTCTCCAAGTTTTCATAGTATTGTTCAGTTACCTTCCGACGTTTCTCAGAAACGTCGCGTAGTCGCAGTTAGCTCGCATCGCACCTTCGTCTCCGCTCACCCACGCTGGCAAATCGTCAGTGTGATAAATAAAATCCAAAGTCAGGGCAGCACATAGTCAAGCTATAGTGCAAAGTGAAGTTCTACTAACATAGTTTAGTTTTGTTTGGTTACAATCAAAATATGTAGGTTGGGGTTAAGGTTATTGTTATTCCTTTAGTTCTACTAACATAGTCTTAAGTCTAAGTTTTGTTTTGTTTACAATCAAAATATGTAGTTTGGGGTTAAGGTTATTGTTATTCCTATATATTATGGGGTTAAGGTTAGGTATTGTTATATATCCATGGGCCTGTATTGCCTGAAAATAAATGGATTTATTATTTTTTATTATTAAAAGCCATTTATTAAAATTACGCTGTGCATCAGCACTTTTTGAATGTCAAAACACGCTCTAAGGGTGGAGCTAAAGATTTGCCTTACGTAGCCCGAATGATGTAGGCTCCTATGACCACCGCTGCAGAGATGTCGTCCAGATCTTGGGTGACTAGTTAATACCCTAATAATTAATTAATTAGAATCATCATGAAATCCTGTTATCACCAAAAAATCATGTGGTGCTTTTGAAAACGGAAAGGTTTTTATTTTAACCTAGCAAACAATAAAAGTAGGTACATTTGACATTTTCACTAGAACAACGAACAATAAAATGTAGAATTACCCAACTTTTTGCAGCGTAATAATTAGTGGGCTATCTAGCCCGCTAATTATTACGCTGATTATATTTTCAAAATATAAATAATTAGGTATTCTTGCATTAAACGTAAGCAAATATATCTTGGACCTTCACCAGAAGTAACTTCTAAGAGATATTTAAATGGATAATTCTTAATTATTGCAAACTACTGGTCCCAGGAAAGGTAGATGCTTCACAACAGGCTCTCCATATGAGAAGAGTGTCTTCACAGGCTGGAACCACGATGCCAGGAATGATAGCACCAGGAGCCAGAACATGATCTTAAAAAACCAGTCAAGTACGTACAGGCTGAAAATAAATGGATTGCCTGTATTGCCTGAAAATAAATGGATTTATTATTTTTTATTATTAAAAGCCATTTATTAAAATTACGCTGTGCATCAGCACTTTTTGAATGTCAAAACACGCTCTAAGGGTGGAGCTAAAGATTTGCCTTACGTAGCCCGAATGATGTAGGCTCCTATGACCACCGCTGCAGAGATGTCGTCCAGATCTTGGGTGACTAGTTAATACCCTAATAATTAATTAATTAGAATCATCATGAAATCCTGTTATCACCAAAAAATCATGTGGTGCTTTTGAAAACGGAAAGGTTTTTATTTTAACCTAGCAAACAATAAAAGTAGGTACATTTGACATTTTCACTAGAACAACGAACAATAAAATGTAGAATTACCCAACTTTTTGCAGCGTAATAATTAGTGGGCTATCTAGCCCGCTAATTATTACGCTGATTATATTTTCAAAATATAAATAATTAGGTATTCTTGCATTAAACGTAAGCAAATATATCTTGGACCTTCACCAGAAGTAACTTCTAAGAGATATTTAAATGGATAATTCTTAATTATTGCAAACTACTGGTCCCAGGAAAGGTAGATGCTTCACAACAGGCTCTCCATATGAGAAGAGTGTCTTCACAGGCTGGAACCACGATGCCAGGAATGATAGCACCAGGAGCCAGAACATGATCTTAAAAAACCAGTCAAGTACGTACAGGCTGAAACAAAGAAGAAAAATTTTAAACTACGAAGTTACGAAGACTTATTTCAGTCAGACACTGTAGTTAACACGAGTTTGACAGTATGTTACCTAATTATCATAAATATTTATTTAAATCAACATCTTATTACAAGCACTAGTTAATAAAATGTACAATCTTAAATAGAGAAAGGAGGTAGGAGGGTCCTGATTTACAGATAATAGAGGGATAATAAAAGTCTGAAATTGCAATTAAGTCTAAGCAGAACCTATAAAACTAAAAGATAAAGCCTTTTACAAACTAGGTGTTGTTTTATTTTATGTATGATGCTTTTTATTTTGCACTAGCTGTTGCCGCGACTTTGCGATAAAAGTAAAAACTAGCCTCCGCTATGTCCCAGGCTATCTTATCTGTCTTTCATAACGATCGGTTCAGTGGTTTAGGCGTGAAAAGGTAACAAACAGGCAGACAGACAGAGTTACTATAGTTTTATAATATTACTATGGATTAGTAAGAATGGGCAAGCTTTTTGTTCAAACAACAAAACAACATGTTACCTATTCTCTTCACTTTTCACTATGGGATCAAATCTGTAGGGCCATTCCCTGCGCTGTTATACGAGTTTCAAAAATAATGTTTTCAGTATGTTTTAGTTAAAACAATAGAGCTTATGATAGCAATAGCTTTTCTGAATGAAAATCAAATACCTAAGTATGAAAAAGTGATTTTTCGAACTCATGTAACTTGACGGAGAATGACCCTACAGGTTTATTCCTATAGTTATAAATGTATTATTTCGGAATATAGTATTTATTTTGTTTGGACTTTCACATTTAGCCCAAAAGTGTATATGGACGGTGAATGATCTTTGGAAATAAAATTTATTCTATTCTTATTTTATTCTATTCTATATTGGTACTGAGCAGCACCAGAGTCAAGCCAAGTCGGCGGTGTGCGCGTTAATAACCTTAGCTACGCGGACGACATGGTGGTGCTCAGTCCGTTCGTCAACGGCCTCAGAAAACTAATTGACATCTAGAAAGAAAGAAGAAAGAAAATACGTTTATTTGCGGTAAACATGACGCAAAAAAGAACATAAACACAAAAATAAGAAAAGGTTGAGGGAAACATGCGTCACATCCACGCAAAACGGCTATCACTCAGCATTATGCTGCAACCCTATACAAGGCAGAGCCCCAGCGCTGGTTTTCAGCGACAGCTGTCTGTGAGAGGTACGCACTGACCTCTAATATTCAAGGCGTACTTGTTTATCAGAAGTCAGTGGAGGTACGCGATAAAATTTAAATATCTCGGGCATATTGTAACAGAAAACTTATCGGATATTAATGACTTGGAACGACAGAGACGCAGTATCGCTTGTAGAAGCAATATGGTAGCTAGACGTTTTAATCACTGCTCGAATCAAGTTAAGGTAACGCTGTTCAGAGCCTTGTGTCAGTCGATATACACCAGCCAACTTTGGTACCGGTACACGAGGAGTGCGTGTAACAGTCTTCGTGTACAGTTTAATAATGCTTACCGGGCCATGATGAACTTGCCCTGGCGGTGTAGTGCGACTGACATGTTCGCCGAGAGCAACGTTGCCGGCATTTCCGCGCTGCTAAGTAAGCTCACAGTGTCATTCTACACAAGGGTAACCCTGAGTAGGAATGAAATTGTAAAAGCTGTGTACCGTGTCGTCCATCTTGCAAGAGGCAAAATACTTTTAGTATGGTATTTTTGTATTTTAATATTCTATCTGTGTTATTATGTTGATGCCGATGGTATTTTAAGAGTATGTGTTTGTATGGTATGGGTTTAATAATTGCCTGAAATAAATGATATTTATTTTTTATTTAATTTAATACTTATACATAGGTACAAGTGGGACCTTTCAATTTATCCACGTTAATTAAAAACGCCGGCTGCCGGTTAAAAAAAATATTCTAATTAAGGCTGCCCACGTAACACCCTCAAATGAGGATGAAATGGATGCCCCACAAGATAGCACTTCACTGGACTGCAGGAAATAGAATTAATAACTGACATAATGGTAAAATTGTGCGGTTTCAATGAATTTGTAATAACAAAAATTTAAAAGATTATGGTTAGATGGTTTGGTTATGTTGGGAGGATGAGTGAAAGGCGACTAACACAAGGAAGATTAGAAACGAGGGACGACGCCTCAGAAGATAATAGTGACATTATTGGTGATGTTCTTCAAAAAAGTCAGGTGCGTAGTACTTGCAACCGACGTGCGTGCATTACCAAAGTAAACGAAGCAAGAGGAAAAAGTATGTAAAGATCGTAGCAGGTGGCGTTCTGTAGTTTCTGCCTAACCACTTGGGAAGAAGGTATAATGGTAAAACCAAGAGAAATACTTACAAATTGTGATAACTCTTATTTATGGTGTTTTTATCAGGATCTTCCTTAAAGCAGAAAACTCGGCCTCCTTCCACACAGTTTTTTATATAATCGCCCCGGTCCGCATCGGTAATGTCTGTGTTGAAAATTTCTTGCTCTTCTGGACTCAGTTTTTCTCTAAGAGCATCATAGTTGGCACAGGGGAAGATCCAAGGTCGCATTGTGAAATATTGCAGCAGTTCCAAGCCTTGGGATATTCTTTCTTGGATTCTTATCATACTGTGAAATAAATTGGAAAAAATAGTTGTTTTTTCACTCCATAGAGGTTGTGAGGGTGTTAGATGCAGGGTAAGGTAATATAGTACAAAACTGGTACTTAATAAGTATCACCTTTGACCTTTGTAGTAAATGTAGATTACTACCTTCTTGTTCTACCTACTGCTTGAAAGTCATGACCACAATATGAGGTCAGAAAAGTATCTAATCTAGACTTAGGTATTTGTATGGTATCTACAAGCTCTGACCGTGTATAATATGCTCACATTATTTTCTGTCCTAGTAAAAACAGAAGTAAATCGATAAGATACGCAGGCACTACGTGGTAGCAAATTCTCCGACACTCGTGCAGCAGATGGTTAGTGGTGATGTCTCCGTTGGGGTACCACAGCGGCCATGCCAGCGGGTATTGCCGGCCGTATGCCTTGGCGACTGAGAGCACGTCAAACCATGTTGTTGGGTTCTGATGGCCGTTATTCACGTTGTACACTGGCAATGATTTTGGCCTGAAAAAAAATTAACTACGTTGCGAAAAACATAACTGTTTGTCTTGTCTTGGCCGTCACGCAGTTTTTTTTCTTGGGGTTGGCTGGATATAGGCTACGCTTGGATGTGATAATTTAATTAAATATATATTATAATTAATAAGATAATTTGATTGTGGCTTGAATTGGTTGACGAAGTAGCTGCGTGTAATTCGTTTCTGCTCTACAGAGTGAGGGTTCGATTTCCACATGGAACAAAAGAAATAAATAACGGAGAATAGCCTCATTATTTGCGAGAGATGCAAATAATGAAGCTATTCTGTGGTTCTGGAATCGGGGGAAGGACTTGTAGGAGTGATAGTAGATGCCATTATTAAGGCGGCAAATCGATAATAATAATTGGACGAGAATAATTGAGGGTGAAGTTTCAAAGACGCGTTAAGTTTAGGCAAATTTTGTTACATAAGAGAGAAGAAAGATATAACTCTCTCTTTCTTTATTTTTTCAGAAGTTTCACTTCTATCACGCGTACACTGTACGGTGCTGCACGTGCTTTTTTTTTTACTAGACCGTATATGGTATGTATCATGTACCATCCAATTCCATATTTTATCAATGGAGATTCTTCTTTTATGCAATAAAGTTGCAATCAAGTCGGTGGCCCAACTGATGGTGGTGGTCCGTGGTGGTCACTTCCCACGTTTGTCTGAATAAGCAATTTGCTACCACCTTGGGGATACCGGATACGTTGGTAAACCTAAGTTTCATGACAATAATATGTAACTTTATCGATATTGGTACCATAAGCAAACAATCGAACTGTGCCATTGAATAAAATATGGTACATTTATTCTACTTTTATGCCTATCTGAAAAATGACACTGAAACTGATACTGAAACACTTAGTGCTGGTTTCGTGTTGTCTGAAAGTCATCATCTGCCTAGCCTTTTCCCAACTATGTTGAGGTCGGGTTCCAGTCTAACCGAATGCAGGTGAATACCAGTACTTTACATGGAGCGACTGCATATCTGACCTCCACCCAGTTACTGGGTAACACAATACCTTGGTAAGACTGGTTGTCAGACTTCGTGGCGTTTCGTGTTGTCTGAAAGAACATGAAAATTTTCTGGAATAAATAGTGTTGGTACGTAGGTACTACTTACTTTTCAGTTTTACTTCCTTCAAGCATTCCTATAGCAATAATGGCATTGATTGCGATATCCACTGGGGTCACCTGTGCTGCGAGCGCACCATTACACAACATTGTCCTGATGACCCCCTTGCCTGCACCCAGCATGACGCCAACTGGCCCGTTCAAGTTGTCCACCCAGCCAGGTATAGGTTCTTTTAGTGATGGACACACTGGAATGTACAATAAATATTCAAGGTGTATCCGAAGTAAACGTAAGACAATTTGAAGGTCAATGTCAGGTTGTATCTTGATTAAATTATGATTTGCGACTATAACAGATATGTAGGTATTTACAGAATTATAATCATTAACACATCTCTTTAAGTTAGATTTGTTCCATTGAATGATTTTTTCATGAAATTCATAGACATTGGGGAACTAATCTAACTTTGATGATGCTAATGATTATGTTTTATTATTTTCTTTGAAGTTAACAATACGTCGGCGGTTCCATTAGCCCTGCAATTAGGTAGGCAATAGGACTGACACATGAACTAGGACATGAACTGATTTCTTACAGATCGATAAAGGTGGAGAATAAATGATTTCGAAGTACCTAGGTCAGTAATGTATCGTACGCGATTCATCAGTCCATGTAATGTCTTGTGCCGGATGCATTTGCCGATCAAATTAAAAATTTATTAATTATTGCTAGAATTGATAACAAGACTATGTAATGTGAACTTTAGTGTTAAATTCAGTGTCTGCAGTTGATTTGTTACTTGGTGGACCAGTCGCTGATCTTTTAAGGTAGGTGCATCCATTGCTTATTTAAATACCTACCGACTCTAATTTTTTTTGGGCCTCAGACGATGAATGATTTGGTGTTATAAATTATGTTTATCATGAACATCATCATCATTGCCCTTAGGTTTGTTATAAATATTTGCAAACACATATCTAATGGTAAGACACTTATTCGTGGGATAAAAGAGTTAAAAGCTGGGAATAGTACCTAACGATCTTCGCAAGGTGGCTGACATCAGCTGGACAAGAGTGACCAAGGAACGAGTTAAATGGGGTGGAGAGGTCAGTAGTACTCATAGGGATCATGATGATGATACTAAAAGTTACAAAAATTACCTATGCTAGGACGCGCGATGACAACAGGCAAATGTTGGTGAGCCTGTTCAACAAGATTTTCGGCGAGGCGTTTAGAAAACGTGTAACAGTTGGGGTGTGGTCCGAGCAGCGATGGCGTCAACAGGGCTAATTGCTTGTCGTCCAGCCATTGAATCAGCTTCATCACGTTTTCTGGCTTCACCGGCGGGGCGTGACACTGAGGAGATAATATAGGCAACCAAATTACCTGAGTATTGGTTTTTTTTTTCCAAAAAGATAACCTTATCTACCAGTAGAGGTACAATGAGAACTTGATCTGCACACCTTGCTGGCAGACAATGTCTAAATTTCTTTAGCCAAACAATCACATGTTGAAAATGCTAGTCCTAACTTTCGTGTTTGACAATATCTATAACCAAGTTTTATAATAGATAAATATTATATTATTAATATTATTTTATATTTTATAACCTGCACGATTTTCTAAGGAGTAGACCTTGGAAAATCGTGGATGTAATTCGTAGGTCTACCATTTTTCCGATTGCTTCGCGGTGCTACGACCCGGCTACGGCTGTACACCAGTTTTCGAAAACTAAATATGGTTCGACATTTTGCGTGCACATCTCAAGTAAGTGCACATTCTAGTAACCCTATGATCTTATTGCAGCGATAATAGTAACAGTTATGCAATTATAAAATAGTAAAAAAGTCTTACCCTCTCATCCAACACTTCGTAATCAGGGTGACAGAAAGCCGTTGATAAGTGCACGAAGACAACCAGTTTCTTGAATTTCATCGCCATGTCTAATGCTTTTTGAGTGCCTACAGTGTTCATACTGACATTATCCTTCAAAGGAGCCTCCAACTTCAAGGTAGCGGCGAAATGGAAGACTATCGACACTTCTTTCGATAACATGTCTATATCTGATTCTGAGAGTCCCAACTGGTCGAACAGAACATCACCTTGCAATGGTTTTATTTTCTTTAAGGCGCTAGGATTTTCGGTTTTTAAGCGATCGAAGAGCTGTAAGACAAAAGGCAGTTATTATTATTACAATGAAATGCTGTTCGTTTGTAAGCCCATTACTTGAGAACGGCTGAACCGGCTATATTTTGTTTTAAAGTATTCGTCATAGGCCGAATAAGGTTATTAGGGAAAGAAAAATTGGAAGAGGTTCCCGGAAAATTTGAAAAATGGGAAAAACTGAAAGTCGTTTTTTCTATGGAAGTTTTGTATGAACAACGTCTTTCGGGGCAGAGTTTCCTATAAATTTCATCGACCGCATCGTGTCATGCCCAGCGTCGCTTGCTATGGGAATGTTTTGATGTGGTCCCTTGAAAAGCTCATTGGTTGCGGATTAAAACAAACTCTGGGAAGTTTACGCGGACCCGAGAGATAAGGCCATATTAGGCACGTCCACGGATTCATATCATAAGATTTCTAAGTGGATTTAAGTCTAACTTACCTTCAATCTTTGCATATTTTGAATTCTTTCCCCAACAGTCTTCCCTCTCTTGGGTCTCATGAGTATGTAGACGTTGCCGACGTCGGGGACAGAGTAGAGTACTTTTTCTATCAGCACTTTGCCCATGAACCCGGTACCCCCGGTTACCAGGATGTTCCGCCCCCTGTAGAAATCTCGGATCGAAGAGGACGACATTTCTGAAAAGAATTGAAACCTCGGTTAATGTCTAGCCTAGAGGCGAGGCGAGACAGCACGGCTAGGAATGTTCGTTTCGTGGCATACCAAAGGACACCGCAGCATAGGTGCCATCAGTCTTACATCTAGGGATTCTGAAGGATACTTTGCCGTACTGTCCTAAGCAGTGAGCACCCGGCCTAAGAGTTATCAAATGTGCCTTGTTCAAGTGTGACCAAGGCCTAGTTTTTAATTAGAAACTACATAGGCAGTTATTCATAGTACATACTTTGTAATGACATAATAATTAAATAAGTTAATTGAGTGTCTCGTTTCTTAGTAAGAGACGGTTACGAATGCTTAACAGAGTCTGTGGCTTAACCGTCAAGCAAGACGTGCAGTGTAGACAAGTGTGGCAATTTTGTATACATCGCCTAGGTGTGTAGGATGTTTTAATATTTAATTCTAGGCCTCTTAACTTATTCATGATACTTAAAAAACTAATATAACAAGTTCGTCCATCGCAACCTGTTTTAAATGATAGGAATGTAACCGTTCAACTCTTGTTCAACTGTCACAAGTGAATAGTTATTTAAACCGACTTTCAACCTAACGTTATGACAACATGTGAAAACTGCCATCTCATTCGCAATTTTTTCTTGGTGAAAGCTTTTAGAAATTCGCTACAAACACTAAGTCCGGTACATTTACTTTTTAAAAGACTACATAGTTCAGCTACTAAGTATTTATTTATCACCAGGGCCTGCAGTCTCGAACTCTCGACATAGATAGCGATCGCTTTACGACCGAGTTCGGTCGCAAAATCGTAATGGAGTCCCTATACGGTCAAAAATGCTTGACAAGATTGTGATTTTTTCGTGCTTATCAAGCAATTTTGACCGTCTTGAGATCCCAATATGACTTTGCGATCGAATTCGGTCGGAAAACGATCACTATCTATGTCGAGACTGCAGGGCCTTGTTTTCGTAACTTGTCGACAATATCGTTGGGTATGAAAGTTAAGTATCTGGGGACAATTTTGAATAGCTTATAACTCAATGTGTGTATTGTGTGTAGTCAAGAAAATCTACGTATAAATTACTTTCTTTACATCTCGTGGCATTGTCCAGTTACGTACTCATTGTTTTAATAGTTGATATTAATAGTAAACCGAGTAGCAATTATTTTGTAAATAAAATAATACTATTAGTTTCTTCTTCTTCAATCGGTCCCTCATTACTGAGGATCGTTGGCACTGGACCCCTTTAAGCGGACAATCTGCCTCCATCGACTCCGGTCACAAAGTTGCCATCACCATCTACTGTTTGCTTGCTACGTCCGCAACCTTCTTTTACTTGGTCGGACCATTGTGGATGTGGCGACCGGCCTCGTGCTCTCTTTCCTTCAGTATTGTTAACAATGACCAGCTTTTCATGGCTGCTATCTCCCCTTCCCATCATGTGGCCAAAATAGATCAATTTAGCTGTTGGCAAACTGTAGACTATCGGGTTGGGAAAGGACAGACACATTTGTGCGTTTGGCTGTCCATGTTATTCCAAGCATCCGCCTCCAGCACCACGTTTCGAATGCGTCTATCCTCTAAAATCGGAAAAACTAGTTCTCTGACCAATCAGGCTTTGCTTTTTTAACTTAAATTACAAACTGACCCACTAATAAGTGAAAAATAAAAAACTTTTTACAAAAAAAAAAACAACCGCTTTCCTAAAAAAAACACTACAAAGTGAAAAATAACTTTTTCGTACCACTTGCTCAAAAAAGTGACATTCTATGCCACAAAAAGCGAACATAACAATAGTAATTTTGAATCTGTTAAAAACAGGGAAAGAAAATTGTACTGAATTTCATTCATCCTCTAGGATAATCCTCTCAAATATTTGTATGACCTACAAGTAGTTGTTCCGGGCCTGGCTGTTTATGTATGTGAGTTTAAATTATTAGTAATGGTAATTATTCTATATATTTACCTGTTTTTATCTTTGTTATAGGTGGCCTTAATTTTTGGACTCAATGGTGCTTGCCGCGGATGTGAACTTGTAAACTAAAGCGCAGGCCACACCGCCAGCTAGTGGGCGGGCGGGCTAGGCGGGCGAACATCGTTTCACCTCATTACATGGTTAGTCGGTAGCTCGCGGTGTGAACCGAAGTATGTAAAGAGGTGAAACGATGTTCGCCCGCCTAGCCCACCCGCCCGCTTAGCTGGCGGTGTGGCCTGCGCTTTAAAGGTGGAGGATGTTGAAAATCATTCCAATGAGTTACTGCCGATTAATGTAAAGGAAACTAAGACAAAGAAAAATCGGTCATTCATTGTACAAGGACAATATACTAAAATCATTCATAAATACCAAGCATTACGTCCCACCAACATGGAAAACAATAGATTTTTTATAAACTATTGGAATGGGAAATGTACTCGACAAGCCATCGGCAAAAATAAAATTAGCAATATGCCAAAGGAAATTGCTAAATATTTAAAACGTAAAGATGTTGAACTCTACACCGCTCACTGCTTTAGAAGAACTTCGGCGACTTTCTTGGCGGATCCAGGGGCGGATATTACGTCAATAAAAAGACACGGTGGTTGGAGCTCTGATAGAGTAGCTGAGGGTTTTATCAAAAGCTCAATGGCGAATAAAATCCATATTAAGCAGTCAAATTAACAAAAATATAAAACTTAATCCATCAGAGCCACAACCATCAACTTCCGGCATCTTGTCTTCGTCCGTAACTCACGATGCACCACCACCACTATCTCGGACGTATACTATTTACAATGAAACGCAAGTTCCTCAGACGCAAGAACAGAGAAATACTCAAATCAACTCATCAACAATGAATGTACCAAACAAAAATGTAACTCTCTCTATCAATAATTGGACCAATGTTTCGAATGTTAACTTTTACTTTTAATTGTCATTATTTTTAATAAATGCTTATCTCATATTATTATTGTGTTAATTTTTTTGCAAATGGTACGAAAAGTAGAGTATTTTCCTCGGTGATAAAGCTGTCTTAGTCTTGGGTGAACTTAAATCCCTCGCTACACTTAGGACTGGTCTTAAATCCCTCGCTTCGCTCGTGATTTAAGTTTTTAACACCCTCGCTACGCTCGGGAGTAAACCTCGGGTCCTTCGTTACGCTCGCGATTTAAATCGTCATCCGCGACAGAAGACACTGCTTTATCCCCTAGGTTAATAATCTATTATAATTTCGGAAGTCGGTGGCAAAAAACTAAAATACGGATCCAAAGACACCGACTTCCGAAATTAAAGTTATTTTTCACTTTTTTTTTTGGAAGTCGGTTGTTTTTTTACCATTTTGGTACGGAACCCTAAAAAAGATTCATGGTTAGTTTGTACATGGTTTTTTTTGCAAAGCCTTCCAAGTGACTTCTGGGTCAGTGGCGTCATGTAAAAAACATTCAGTACTTTGTTGAACGCTTTTCTAAAGGCTTGTAAGTCAACATGGCGCATATTGAGTCTGCTTTCTTGCTTGTAGAGTTTTCTTAGCCGAAGTCGGATTGTGGTGACTAAAAGTTGTTGATCAGAGCGACAGTCCGCCCCTGGTAAGTCGTGGTATTCGTGACACTATTTGTTTATACAAACAAATTCTCAAACAAAAGTAGTTCAAGTGTGACAATGAATGGCAGGTACTTATAAATAATTTTACAACATTTTACAACCGTCGGTTTTATATTGCAGGTAATGCCTTGGAGAGGTCACTCAATGTAAAATATAGATTCTAGTCATTATCAAAAGCCACTTGAACATGGACCATTCGCACGCTCGTTAACTCGATCCCTGGGCTACTCTCACTAGGCTCAACCTGCAGCTGTCCTGCGTCCCATCCTATGTGTGTCGGTTCCCGTAACAACATTATAAGTAATTACAGTGGAAGGGCTCTCTGTGGCACCATATTTAGGACGAGAATATTACACAATCATACATTTGTAACAAAAATATGAACTTTTATAACCCGCGTAAATATTAGTTGTCACTCAAGGTTACAATAACGCTTGTAGTAATATAAATCATTAACACCTGACATTGCTTATGATGAGTCATGACTAGAGATCGGATTCGGATGCGTATTCACCTAAAGTTTGAGAGTTGACTAGTATGGAGTGCGCTTCGGTACAGGAAAAAGTGTCGGTTACCAGGACTGACAAGTTTTTAAGAACTACTCTTTTGTACTGTGTATCCCCGAATAAATATATTTTATTTTAATTTTAATAGTGTTTTTTAAACGTTATATTTTCCACAAAATTCTTGCCTAGTTCTAAATAGATAAGAAATATTTGTTATACTTAGGAATACAAAATTGTATACCTACACACTGTTATTTAATGAAACCCCGCGATCCCGGAATAAAAATATATTTTAAGTAGCCGTTTCCATACTTTGTATCCTTTGCCGGGAAAAAAACGTACTTGAGGTAAACATGCATCCGAATATCCGATCTCTAGTCATGACTCATCATAAGCAGTTATTATCATCTCGCTGATACTTGACTACACAAACCGCAAATGAATGAAGATTGTAGAATGATATGAGTTTCAAGCGCTATAGAACCAAATCGGGTGCTGTGGGTCTAATGACAAACTAGAAAAACCATTGTGGATTATGGCCAGTCCTAGGCCTTATTTCGAGGGTCCTCTGAGGTACTAGCTCTCTGAAACGCCACACGGTTGGCAAGGCGAGTCTTAGCTGGCCAGAACTACAAACCTCAACACGCGTCTAATCTAGAGTCTAGACAAAATCAAACTGGTTGCTATTTTTATGGTAAAATCTGTTATTTTTATGATATTGATTTTACATTCTGTGATAACCTATACTCACACACTGACTTATTTTTTTTATTTTTTTTTAGAAAAACATACTTTTACGATGTTTGTAAATATGTGAACACCATGTATCTATCTAATAATTAAGTTATTTTTCATTGCTTAGTTTTTAATTCGTTTTACCTATTATGGTATAGTAATTTTATTCTAGGTGCATCGTCTTCACATATAATCATATAATTAGTGTAATCAAACAAAATATCGTAAAACATTTTTAAAAGAGTACCGGTGGAGTTTCTTGCCCATTCTTCTCCATACGAAACTACCTTTTGGAAGGGGCAACTAGAATCAATTCTATTTTTTTTGTAAATTTTGATGTTCAAAAGTGCCTCTTATGTGCCTATTTGAAATAAATGGTTTGACTTTGACTTTGCGTCCCAGACATAATCGCGGATTATGGAAGACGCTACTATCTGTTTCATTGTTTCAGACAATAAAATCCGTCATTTTCGTCTATAATGGCAATTGCGGGATAAAATGGAACGTCAAAAACATCGAAAGATATTGTTTTCTTTTTATAATGATATTTATGAGGCAAAAACCTGAAGGAATAAGTCTATTCATGCATGCATTGTTTTGAGTGCTAAATGGCACATGCATGAGATAGCAATAAGTATTGATTGCCGTGGGCACAATCATATCAATCTTTATTTTTGGGTCAACAAGCTTGATAGTTGTTTCGCTCTTAGTAAGTAAGTATGTGAGACGGCTCGGCAAGTCTATTCATAAAAAAAACTTTCTAATGCAAAACAGTCTGTTTCTGATCCAAACCATTGAACTCGGATAACGTTCACGTAACGTTCGTAGCCCCGTAATCATAACATTCATAAACTAATCTAAAACACCGAGAAACCGGTTTCCACTTTTACACACAATACAAAAATATTCCACTGATTATTAACCTCCTACGCAAAAACGACGGGGTATTATAAGTTTGACGTGTCTGTGTGGCGTGTGTCTGTCTGTGGCATCGTAGCTCCCGAACGCATGAACCGATTCTGATTTTGTTTTTTTTTTTGTTTGAAAGGTGAATTTGATAGTCGGGAGTGTTCTTACCTAAGTATATTAAATTTGATGGAGATCGGTCCAAGATGGCCGCCGCCACAAAATGACGGAATACATATTTTTTCACAACTCCCTCAATAAAGGTATCAAATAAAAGGGCTTGAGTAGTAGAATACTATACACTATGAGAAATTTCAAATCCAAGATGGCCGGCACCACAAAATGGCGAATAACTTTTTTTTTCACAACTCCCTAAATATGGGTATCCAATTAAAGGGCTTGACTAGTAGAATAATGTACACTGTATTGAAAGGGAATGAGGAATATTAACTAAGTATAAAAAACAGAAAATAAAAATTAAATTTAAAATTTAAAAAAACCCCGACACAAACAAAAACCTCTAAAAAGTAAACAAATAATATGTATTGGCCCTATAAGTTTAATATAAGTTGTGGGTAATATTTTGATCCAAGCCACGATACGGTTTGCTCATTGATATTGCGCTATATATAATGTCGCGGCGGGGTACTGTTATATTTAAAAAAATAACTAAATAGTTAAATAAAATAGGGTGATTGCAAACTCACTTAACAATTTTACACCCAATCAAGTTATGATTTGCAACAAAAATTTGATCGTATCGAAGCAAGTTGGTCGGAAATGCTAGTAAATAAAAAAGAAGATAGTCAATCAAATGAAGGGTCTGACTTACTTAAGCGGTACCCCGCCGCGACATTATATCGCCATTTCAATGAGGAAACCGTATCGTGCCATCAATCAATTTCTATAATTTAAATATATAATATAGGTATTACTCAATCGAATTGGGTGGCTCAAGGATAGGTATTATTTTTGAATTTTTAAAATTGTGTTTTTTTGCGTTATGGGCTTTTTAAAATTTTAATTAGTTTTTCAACTTTTCTTGGTTACCTTAAAAATAAAGAAAGTACATTTTTCTCGCAAAATTGACATTATATACGATCTCATTTTAATTTTAAAAGGTGTAGTTTTAAATAAGAAAAGTAGACTAAATATTAGATTTTACAATTATAGAGTAGGTGGAGATAAAAAAAAACCAGCCAAGTGCATGTTGGACCACGCACAATGAAGGGTTCCGTAGTTAGGATGAATTTATCCCTAAAACAAACTTAACGTTGTAGTTGAAAAACATGTTCTCCCATACATCGATATACGCCACGGTCAGTTTTCCAACTGAAAATATAAGTTTGTAATCGCAAAAAATGCTTTTTTTTATGTGATAAAACTACAAATTAACAATTTTTGAACTTTTTCCTTTACTTGTGCTATAAGACCTTGCTTCTGCCCAAATTTCATGATTCTAGGTCAACGGGAAGTACCCTATAGGTTTTGATTTATTTGCGAGTATCGAAATATGTTGCAATAATGTCGCTTATATCGCCATATTTTTTTTATTGCGTTGACTTGAAAGCTTGATTTTTTTAGAGCTTCAAAGAACCATAGACTTACGTATTTGATATTAATTTCAACTTGATATCTCTACGCGTTCCTGAGAAAATAGGTCTTGACAGACTGATGGACAGACAGACAGACGGATAAGGAAGTGATCCTATAAGGGTTCCATTTTTTCCTTTTTAGGTACTGAACCCTAAAAATTACCTTTTTTATGTTCCGCTAAACGTTTTATGTTCCGGTGTGTGTATTTATAGAGTCGTTCTTTAGAACGTTCGTTAGAACGACTCTATATAAATACTTGGCTAGCTGGCTCTATAAAGGACGCGACTCGCCGACCTAGGCATACTCTCTTAGATCCGGATGACCCCATTACTCTCCTTCAGGAAAGCAATAGGGCCACAAGTACAGTGCACAAATACAAACCGTCATTCCGTCCTCGCCGCCGAGGTACCACGCGAAGTTCAAGAATTAATTGTTCCCCCCGTCCCTTGCACGTCGAACCGCCAGCCCCGAGGCTGGGTGAGCCGTAGCATTTAATAGTAATCCCAGTTAATAATCATGAATTTAAACTTTCGATCCAGCCCGTCCCCAACTTGCTGTTTTTCCCCAACGACGCCCTAAGCCGAGGTTCGTACCCCACAGGGGGTGCCCTTAGAGCGCTGTTGTTTAGTTTATAATACTTATATTTACGATCCCGGCTGGAGGCTTTCAGCTCACACCTTAGGGCAGCCACAGGAAAGACCGGTTAAGCAGTCACGGCCTCTCAAGGTCAACTGCGAGATGCCATTTATAAAAAAAAAAAGCTCTATAAGGTCAACCTTAGGGCGCTGACAAGAGGCAAACGATCAAATCAACCTTGTCTTAAAATGCTAAATCTACATAGTTTGAGGTAGGTAGCGGAAAAAATATTATGTTAAAATCTTGAACATATTTCTCAGAACTTGGTTATTAACTTACACAGTTTTTGTGTAATTGCATTATTAATTTATTTTTACGATTTATGGAAAAATGAAATGAAAAAATATGATAGTAAGAATCAAACTCTGTTTATTGTATTAAACTTATAACTAGGAACAATTTTATCACAATAATTAAACTTAAATATTTGATTATGCACTATAGACGGGTTTTTGATTTTCGTGGTCATTTTGGGTATTGGTTTAAAATTTACGCAGCTTTTATTTGGCTTTCTACGAATGCATTGTTTTGCCAAAAGCGTCCCCATTGATTGTGGAAGTTAAGAGCCGGTTTTAAGATTTTGTTTTCTATTTAATTACTAGACGATAGTAAAGACCACAGACTAAGTAGTAGTAAAGATAATCAGTATTACTGACTGTTTTACACAGTTGACAGTTCGCACTTGGCAACAATAGTATCATGTTCCGTTCCATTTTTCAATAAAACCTGTGTAAGATGCTCTTTTATTTAAAAGAGTGTCCTTGGAGTTTCTTGCCTGTTCTTCTCCATAGAGATGTACGTTTTGGAATGGGCAAATAGCTTCCACTTTCTAACTGACCGACTCTTTGACAATTCAAAAGTGCCTGTAAATGGTTTAATTGGAATAAATACTTTGAGTTTGAGTCTATTTGATGTAATGAAATCACCGTATTTATACCGTAAGTCATGTGACGTTGGGGACTGCAGACAATATCTTTCCGACTATCAAAATTGACTAACCATACTGACCCAAAACATTCGAAGTATTTATAAAAACAAAGATAACATTTTTCTATATAGACTTAACTTTGATTGCCATGATTTTTTTCACATATCCAAAACCAACCACTTATCTGGCAGGGCACTTACAAACAGACAGGCGGACATGGCGCGAAACTATAAGGGTTCGTTGTTGCCTAAAACGACACCCATGACGAAAAATTTGCTAGTTTTCGGTGGCGCCATCAGAAATTTTGATTTTGACCTCATTATCGTTGTCAGCGCCCTCGAAATCCATGAAAACGACACCTATGACGAAAGATTTGCACGTCTTCACACGTTTGTGTTTTAATTTTTCTTACGTTTATATTGTTTTTAAATTATTTGTAAATAAAAACTCTTCAAGTAATTAAAAACCCAACATAACATAACATTACACACCCAGCGTCAGTATGTGCTAACCCGTCAAGTTTTAAAATGTTACACTGCTACAACATTGAATCTAAAATACATAATTTTTATGATATATTTATTATGATATCTGTAAAATATCAAATCAAATTGGAAAATATAAATCTTTGTAGTAAAATAAGATCATGGGTAAGTTAAATAATAGCAATAATAAATATTATTTAAAATATTATCGTTTTCTTGACTTTTTAATTCTTTATAAATATTATTAAAACAAAATAGAAAAAACTTTATATAAAAAATATGTATAATGCATGACAAAAAGCCAATGTCGTACCTAGATTTGCACCTCCATTCTTACTTATGGCAAGCGGTCTAAAAACCTCCGGTCTATCTATAGAGACGTTGAATAAAATTCCGTAAATGTTAACCCTATTATTGCTTGTCGCTATACGCAATAATAAAAGTATTAATGTTTTATTGATTTTTTTTTTTATTAAAAGAAGACTAAAAATATAAATAAACAAGCTAGCTAGTTACCTCTTCCTACAGAACAATAAATATACAAGAGCGCCCTCTAGTGGTTCATTGTTTATTATTGACCGCATCCCTTCGGTTTTTACTTGGTAGTTCGCTGTATCACCACGCTTCAAGAATGGCGCTAGGTTATCGGAGAAATAGTGTGCGTGACTAAAATACCGAAACAGTCAGCGTCTTAAGCGGACCAATATATATATAGGCTAGGTACTGTTAAAATTCCTAATTTTTTGAAGTAATCTCTGCATGAGATACGTTGTGCAATTCTGAATAATGTCCTTATGGCTCGTTTCTGTAAGATAAACTCTCTCTGCCAGTTATAAATGTAACTATTTCCCCAGAGCACGATGCTATACCTTACCCTAGACTCGACCAGCGCATAATATACAGCCTTTAACTGTTCTATGTTCAATTCATCCCTAAGGCTCCTGAGTGCGTAACATGCTGACGATATGGATGATTTAATACCAGCAATCTCCGATTTCCAATTTAAAAGCGAATCTATATACCTAAGAATTTAACCTTGTCCACTAATTCAATCCTGTCTCCATTTTTTTGTATATCTAAGTTGTCACTATGACGAGTCGTATTCTTAAATAATATGAGGTTAGTTTTACCTGTATTTAGCAATAAGTTATTGGCTGTAAGCCCTTTGCATTTTTTTTCTATTATTATATTAGTTTTAAATGTAAATTTTTCTATTTCTTTTGCCTCAATTATTATGTTTATGCCATCTGCGAAAACAACGAGTTTCTCGTTCGGCTGAGTTTTATTCATGAAATTGAGTAAGTCATTTGTAAAAATAATATATATGGTCCAAAAATTGAGCCTTGAGGCACACCACGTTTTACATATGTCATTTTTGACTTGTCTAACACTTCGTGATTATTCTCGTCTATACTTTTAATTTCTACATACATTCGTCTATTTTGTAAGTACGGTACGATGTCATAAGTTGTAATGTCTACCATAATGTTCGAGTTTAGTAATTAGTAGTTCATAATCTATAGTATCAAAAGCAGAACTGACTTCAACATATTATAGTCCAGCTACTTTCATTTTTCATTTAAATTACTACTAATGGCAACCCTGGCGCGCACACGACGATTCAACGAGGCGCTGGAGTGGGGGCGCGCAGGCGGGATACTCGGGAGTCGGGAGTGGGTGACACTTTGACCCGCGTGGCTTCAACGGAACAAAGTTCATATAATCATACGCAACAGGCCATGGGGACAATGTTGGGCGACATGAGTTATCTTCATATTTATAAAGATTTCCGCGGTTCTGTCAAAGTTTTATAAGTTTAAAATGCATATTTAATAATATTATTAAAAAAAAACAAAATAGTAGATTTTTTGAGAATTTCAATTTTTTTGTGTGGCTTATAGGGAAAGTTAAGTGTCACCGACAGAATAATATCAGAAAAACAGAAATAACTTTTTAACAAATATTTTTTTTTAGAGTGCTGATGTAATTACACTGTTCGAGGAAGCCGCGCGGGCCATGCTGCGTAAAATGTTTCCATAAATTGTTGACCGACAGCTCAGAAGAGACATTTAAACATAGCTCTGACTGTCGGACACCATTGTCCCCCACGGCCCGAACGGAACTTACTGGTGTCACCCAACATTGTCCGATATGGCCTGAGGGGATATTTATCATTTTGTTCCGTGGTGTTAAACGTGTTAAGATGAATTAGGTTTGCGTTACAATTTTTTCTGAATAAATTTTTTGCTAAGTGAAAATTTGTCAAATTCCTTTCGGTCAAACAAGGGAGACCCGATCTACCCACACCTCTAGCGCGCTTTTACAGAGTCGTGATGTTTTGAGCCGATTGGGCGAGAGGACATTCAAGATTCAGTGTCTGATCGCATCGGAGCATATTAATTATTTTTAAAAGCAGTTTATCCCTTCGTTAACAGATATAATTATGATTTAAAGTATACCATAAAATTGCAAATGCCAAACTGCATCCGATGATGGATTTATTTTTATTAATTAGTTAATATCTAATTTTATACGATTTTATTTGCATTTTTACGCCATACGTTGTGTCATCGCGCATCTCTTTCTTTTGTATGCAATCTGACAGTGACAGCGGTTTACCTGTTGTCAGCCCCATACATTGGTGCATCGGCCAAATAAAATGTTACTTACCGTTACCTTCGAATCATTAGTTCCGCTTTAAGTCTCATAAGTTACGTGGTCTCCCGGGCCTACAGAGTTGTGAATCTATTAGAACTCACGGAAAAAGTACCTAACACTTAATTTAATAACTAGTATTTCACGGGACATTACAAGTTTTATATAACTGTTTTCCCATACAAAAGTGAAAAGATAAAAAGGTCGAACGGAAAAAAGAATAGGTACTCTGTGGTTGACGAAAGGTTTAAAAAGCCATGTATACGGAAACGTTATTTACATAAATTCGAAACCATTCACAATAAAACAAACAAAAATATATTAACAAATAAGTATAATAAATATAGTGACATACTTTAACCTTGTTTTAGCAAATCTAAACAAATACACGAAAAAAGATATGTATATGTCGCAGACGAATTGTATAATACCAAAATACATAAAGGCGCTTATTTCTATTACGGCTGATTGACGTCCAGCCAAAATGTATTACGGCTATATAAACGTACGCCGCACTGTGATAGCGCATCGCGTCCTACAGGGCTACAATGCGGCTGATCAACGCTCCGCCATAATATAAAAATTTTACCTTCAAATAAAATTTGTATTATGAAGTCCATTATGAGAGAGTGCACGCTTCCTTACATGATCAGCCGCTAGATGTCGTTACTTTCCGCCTCGTAATCGCGCCACTAGCGCCCCCAACGTCATATCTGTGAACTACTTTCAAAACCGCATACAAGCGGCCATGATGAAGTGTTATGTCATTGTTGGGCTCATAATGATGCAAAGGTAGGTAGGTATGCACCAGGAAGAGCTTACCTGGACTTCGGACGTCTTAGGAAACATAATACAAATTTTATTTGAAGATAAAAATGTTATATTATGTGGTCCGTTTGACGTCCGAAGTCCATTATGAGAGATATGTTTGTTATCTCCTGGTGGATTGTATAAATAAAAAGCAACAATGTGAATTATAAACCAATATTATAATCACCATTTTATACCTTGATAAACACAGTTTTTTAAATGAACAAAAATCCAGACATTTAAGCACTGGCAGTATAATTATAGAGCATAACGTAAAAGTAAGTTATAAGCAATCGTGCAATAGCTTCATGAGTAATTATAACCTGAATCAATTTGATTTCACTCATCTGTTAACTTAGAATCAATTGGGGACTTGAAATAATCTTGATAACAAATGCGCAGAGGACATTTCGTTATTAGGTCTGATTTCTTTACGGTAAAATTGTCTGAAAGTTGATTCATACCTCCAGTTTGCCTTAGATAATATGTCATTTATAGGATAATTTTCTAGCCAATTTAATGATGAGACAGCCGATCTAAAACTACCTGGAGAGGCTTGTATTCCAGCATCAGAGAGATAACGTTTTAGCCAACCACCGATTATAGTTGGTGTGGCAGCTCTAACGGGATCTCTAGTAGTTATGAACAAATTTTTTAAAGAACCCAGTCTTTCCTTTGATAAATTTATTAACGTGCGGAGCCAATATAATGGATTTGTATTTTGATCTTGTGATCAGAGGAGGCTCGTGACATTTATTTGTGGGGGTTCACTAAAAAAAGAAACGTAGAACTAGAGCTTACCATTTATTTTATTTGTAAAGAAAATCCATTCGGCGATCTTTATCGATTTTCATCAACACGTTCATTGAACTCTCTAATAGATTTTCGATACGCAGAATCGAGCGCCTTACGAATATCTTGACGGCCGATATATGCCAATTGTACTTCACATAAGATATAAAATCGAGATTGTGAATGTTTTTTCACTTTTATTGAAAGATGCACTAAATCGTCAACACGGCCGTTTCCGTCCATGCAGATTCACCACCACTGCCGGCGCCAGCTCCAAACACCAGTCAAACTTTAGGTAAATATGCATCCGAATATCCGATCTCACTCATGTTCATCCGAAATCAATAAGTAGTTCCCATCTGAACCGGTTTTGGTTTTAATAGGTGACTACCGCGTTCATTCATAAGACTCAGTATGATACAATTTGAAAACTTCCGAATATTTATTTTCATCGACTTAGATAAGTACCTACTTCGTAATAAGTTTTTGTAATTATATAGGCGGTTTAGGTGTGAAAGTGATAGAGATGTAAATACGTACCTAGGTAGACACTAAGATGAGTTTATAAAATAGTATAATATTATTTATTAGGTACCTACTAAAACGGTAGGTAATTCTAATTGTTATAATAATTCAAGCGTTAGTACCTATTTGAACTATTGATATCGGTTGAACATTAGTCTCCGCAGAAAGAAAAATATTTTTTGGTTAAACAGCGATCCCTGTAAATCCATGACGTGCACATCCCTCGATAGCCAGCATTATCAACGAGTGCTACAAAAAATCGCTCGTGGGCGAGCACCCTTATTAGCGTGCTCGCCCACGAGCGAAAACCAGTATAAGTTGGTTTCATAATCTTTCGAAACTCCGTACCTACTACGCTGGACCAGCTAAAGCTAGTGTTACCACTCTACTGGGGACCAACTTGATAGTAGGTTTATGGGCTGGTCGAGAATGGTTAGAAAGTATTGCATTATTTTCAGCACCACTCCATCAGAATTATGTAAGCCTCTCTATTGCATTGGTTAATAATTTATTGTTCAAATAAAACAGTTCTTTTGTCACCTCACTTAATATTTGTTTGACTAATTGAACTTTCTAATGAAAGGCTGTGGCTATTTTTTTTTTGGTTTTTACGCATTCTTCTTATATAACTTCATTTAATTTGCGATTTCCATACCGTACATAGCTTGTGGCTAAATAATAACGTCGATCGATCAGGTTAAGCTACGCTTGCCACGGTTGGTCCGTGGATGGGTGACCATCTTTTCATACCAAGATTCCTCCGTGCCTCGGAAAGCACGTTAAGCCGTTGGTCCCGGCTGTCATTTGTAGATCTTTGACAGTTCTTACGGGTCGTCAGAAGCCCAAAGGTCTGACAGCCAGTCTAAGCAAGGGATATCGTGTTACCCAGTAACTCGGTTGTGGAGGTCGGATAGGCAGTCGCTCCATGTAAAATATTGGTATCCAGCTGCATCCGGTTAGACTGGAAGCCGACCCCAACATAGTTAGGAAAAGGCTAGGCAGATGATGATGAGATGATGACATAGTTTGGATCATTATGCGTTGTGTAAGGGAGTGACCACACTTATCGATGCGGAATCGGCATGAGCCGCGAGGTCAGAGGTTTATGTTCATGCAATAAAAGTGAATAAGACGTCATTCGGCTCGATCCGGTTCCGACAACGCGATCCGACACCGCGGAGCTCGGAATTATCTGTGGGGTTATCTAAAGTGACGTGTCTTGGACAAAGCAGAATATTTGCGACTTTGTCAAACAAAAATCTAAATCAAAATCATTTTTTTTTATTTCACATAAACCTACATGGGCACTTATGAAACGTCAGAAGCTAGATGCACGGTTCCAATTGGTCGTTTCCTATGGAGAAGAGCCGGCAAGAAACTCCACGGTTACTCTTTAAAAAAAAGTGGGCTTTAACAATGTTTCCAAGTTACAGTGTTAATAGGTATGGGAGGACAGTGTAGGCCCGTCAACAAGTACCAAGTACTTAACAAAATAAAAGATAGTTTACAAAGCTACAGTCTATTAAGCCTACAACGTTCTCACATTCACAAATTAAAAAAGAATCTATATAAAATATTACTAAAATAATAAAAATAAAAACCTACATATTTAAACCAAATGACAACATTGTCAATACAACTGTAAAAAAAACTATAGAGAATAAATATTCTGTCCACAAGTCACTAATAAATATTTTAAATTAAAATTGTAGGTATGTCAAAGTATGTAAAAAAAAGAAATAAAAATCGTAATTTAGGAGCAGGAAACAGAATGCGACAAGTGTGTTGATAGTTGATACGTAATCGGGTCAAGCCGATCCTGGGGGTCTACTCCCTAAGCACGAAGTCCGTTGTGTCGGCCTTCGTTACGGGCGTTTCCTACTCCTTATCACCTTCGGACGGATGATTCGTTCCGGGCCCGAACGAAGAATGAATTACAACACGATTTGACAGTTGTCCCTACTCCCGATGCGTTTTTGCCCGTCCGAAAAGTTCAACTTGACACTTGTTTTTCACACTTTTTGCTGCAGCGGTTGGGGCCATTTTACAACATATATAATTGAAATTAAAAATAAAATTAGTAATCCTTCCCGCCTAGTACGAGTACGAACTCTGAATGACATTTCATTTGAACATTGCCTTCAAAAACAAAATAGGCAAAGGCAACAGGATAATGCCGGTTTCGGAACAAAAATGGCAAAAATAATTCAATTCTATATTTAGACATAATAAAAAGTATATTGTTAAAAATGCGGTCGCTTCTAAGTCTAACGAGAAAAATATTAATTTTTGTTTATTTAAACCTGAAAACCACAAAATAAGTAAACCAGTAATCGACCGGTAAAATTGCGCACCTCTATAGTCATGCGTCATTCGTTCACGAAGATTGTCTATGATTCTGTTGGAAACTGATGAATCCGAAATCATTAGGGAGTATGGTTCACTGCGACGTATCGGACTACTGTCGGACGGGCCCGTTGCTTCGTTAACGGACTTAGGGAGTAGACCCCCGCTTCGATAAGTGTGGTCACCCCCTATTACACTGTAGTGCTTTCTGGAGGTTGCCACTTCTTGTTCTTTGACTCTCGGTGGTTGTCGGTTAAACCGTGTTTTATGTTCAATATCAAGTCTGGTCTCTTGTCTTTCTTGAAGCCAGATTCACCTATTTGCAACTTTTTGACATCTTCTTCGAGTCAGCTTTTTGGTTATGCTTTTGTTGTATATTTACTTAGTGTTTTTTGTTAAAAACAAAAAAAAAATCATACATGGTGCTAAAGAAAGTGGTCCTTTTCACGTTATGGTGTTTTCTTAAAGTATTTAGTAGTATTTACTTAGGTACTTACTTTATATTTACTTAGTGTTTTTTGTTAAAAACAAAAAAAAATCATACATGGTGATTGACCTGCTAACCAAAATTACGAATTGCATTTGCAATTAAAAAAATATTAGTTTTCTTTGTAGATTTATCCTAATGTCTTGGCAATTTTTTTTTTTCAATATTTTACAATCTAATCCTAATAAAGCCCTACTTATGTTTCAAAGGATAGATGAATGGTTTAGGTAGTCCTATTCTTTTGCCCTTATCTCTATTTGGGGTCGGCGCTATCTGTCTTTTTCTTCCATACTACTGTGTATTATTCTAGAATGGTACCTACAATGACACTGCTGAATGAATTAAGTAAATGTAGCTATTAAGTAACTCTATTAAGTATTAGGGTCAATGATTCCCAGCGCAATGCTAGCTGACATTGAAGCATACCAAGCTGATGTTGATCTGTTTTTAGGGTTCCGTACCAGAGGAGTGCCAAACGGAACACTATTATTATAGGAATGGGCAACTAGCTTCATATTTATGACTGACCGACCTTGACAATTCAAAAGTGCCTGTAATTGGTTTATTTGAAATAAATGCTTTGAGTTTGACTTTGAACTACTAAGCCTCCGCTTTCCATCTGTCCGTCTGTCTGTCTGTCAGTGGGCTGTATCTCATGACCCACAATAGGTAGACAGTTGAAATTTTCAAAGATTGTGTATTTCTATTGCCGCTATAACAACAAATTCAATAAACTTAATAATTAAAAGGGGTGCCCATACCTAAAATAAACATTTTTTTTTGTTTTTTGCGTTTTTCTCGATTTTAATACGGTACAGAACCCTTCGTGTGCGAGTCTGACTCGCACTTGGCAGGTTTTTTATAACAGTGACTAAGCTGCTCTACTTTTGCACAGAAATATAGTTAGGTAGTTTTTTATATTTATCTAAGCAAGAACTTAGTACTACTTATATACTTTTATTTTTTCTCTGTAGCAGTAGTTACCTACTACCTACCGGTAGAAACCTACTTCAGGACGTTATCACAAAATGTGTAAAAAATTTGCATTTTGCAAATTTGGTACATTTTGCGGCAAAATTTAACTAAACCAAATGTAACTAATATAATAATTGCCACAGATAGATTACTCCTTCATCTCCATTGTGGTTGGTTGGTTGCCAACCACAACCAAATGTTGGTTTATAATATTGTAAAAAAAAAATCCGTTGCCTCTCCACACAAAATTGACGACATTGTGTTGAGTTTAGGAACATTTTTCTTCAATATAATAACATAAATTTAGTTATTAAAAATATTTTATATAAGCAGACATGTTCAACTCAAAAACGTAGAAAAAAGAACTATCAAAATGTTATAAATAGTCTCAGAAAATAATGATGAAAAACCCTATATTTTTTTTAAAAACACTGTCGGTAATGTTTTTTTTCCTATTATTTAAACCAAACCATATCAAGAATAAAAATCACACACTGGGCTTCAGCTATCCGGATACACGGATAGCTGAAGCCCAGTGTGTGATAATATTTTTTATGATTATACAATATTTTCATTAAGTAAATGAAGGACGAAATAAGCTATATTTTCGAGAGCGCAAAAGTGATGAAACTACTAACAGGTGCTGAACTGACACGAATGGTTTATCACCACGAAAACTGTACTTTTATATTTACACATACACAGACTTAATGTTTCAATTATTTCAAGCTTTCTCACAATTAGATATGAAATTGACGAAAAACTTTTTTTTTTGTGATAGCACCCTTAATTTGTTTCAAAATATAGGTAGTTAAAAACAACAAAATGTATCTTATATGGTGCTAATGAAAATGGTTATTTTAACATTATCATGTATTTCTTAAAGTATTAAAGTAGTATTTACTTACTTACTTTATATTTACTTAGTAAATTTTAAATATAACGAAATAATTGTGTAATAATTATGTTTATCATGTATTTTTACTAAATATTTGTATCTATTAATTCAGTACAAATTCAAATTTCTTAGCAATCAATCCAGCTCGACGAAGGGTACGAAACTAGCCGGCCCGACGGACGTTGTCGTACTATCCAAATTTTCTATATAGACAAAAGGAAGTTCGGTTTTTCCCGAATTTGAAACTTTCTCGGAAAATTTTGCTATTTTTCTTTCCATAAAACATTTAAAAACAAAAATAAAATTACAAAAAATCAAATTACTTTAATTTTGGAAGTTGGTGTCTTTGGATCTGGATTTAAGTTTTTTGCCACCGACTTCTTAAATCTGTCTGTCAGTCTGTCTGTCCGTCTGTCACCAGGCTGTCTCATGAACCGTGATAGTTAGACAGTTGAAATTTTCACAGATGATGTATTTCTGTTGCCGCTATGACAAGAAATACTAAAAAACAGAATAAAATAAATATTTAAGGGCAAATCGAGCAAAGAAATCACGTTTGTTGTATGGGATTTGTATACAACAAACGTGATTTCTTTGCTCGATATTGATAACGGCAACAGGTAGATAGACGCTTGAAATATCCACAGAATATTTAGTTATTTAATCATTTTAAAAATATATAATTAAATTAAAATAAAACAAATATTTAAGGGCTCCCATACAACAAACGTGTTTTTTTCCCGCTTTTATAGATAAGTGTACGGAACACTTCGTGCGCGAGTCCGACTCGCACTTGTTTATTCCACACAATTCAACATTCCATTTGACACTACGCTACATAACTAGAATTCTGTTTCAGTAAGGTTAACAGTTAGATTTATAGTTCGTGTTGATACTTACCATAATGTGCGGTCCAAAGGACAAAAACTTAGGAATAATTTATACAAACTTTAGATCTCTGGATTTGCTCAATAAGTGCGTTAAGAGGAGGCTCCCTATTTTTTTGTTAATTTGCATCAATATTCTGAAACAGTCACACATACAAGCAAAATGAAACCATAGTATATGATTTATTGGATCTTATTCTTTCCATGTTGAAGACAGTTACGAAATTGTAATATTTTCTCAAAATAATTTTTTTATTCGAAAATCATGTCTTTTTTAAGGATAATTCTAAAAAACAAACAAAATTGTTTAGCTTTTATGTCTAAAATTAATAATCACCGCAAGAAAATATAGTTTATTATCCCGACACAAGATATTTTTTCTCGAGATCAATTATTACTTTAGTTATAAACGAAATAAGAATTGAGACTTACGCTATTTAGTTTCGTGCTCGAACACGATCAAGCGCGCACGCGATATTCAACTTCATTACTGACGTATTAGCGTTTAGCACATAACGGAGTGGCGGGGAGCGAGGGACGGAGCTTGCGTTCGAAATTAGATTAGACTGCCTGTTCTTAAGCGTGAAGGACCTCGGAACTCGGACCCTCGATGTATGAGACCAAATAGAACGTTTGTTTCAGTTTACATAATTCACAACTATTGCATTAATTGTGTTGGCAAAACTCTTGCATATTATTTTATTGTTTTTTAGGGTTCCATACCTCAAAAGGAAAAAACGGAACCCTTATAGGATCACTTCGTTGTCCGTCTGTCAGTCTGTCAAGACACTTTTGGCTCAGGAATGCGTGGAGATATCAGATTCAAATTAATATCAAATACGCAGGTCTACGGTCTCTTGGAGCAACGCAATAAAGAAATACGGCGATATAAGCGGCATATTTTGATACGCAAATAAATCAAAACCTATAGGGTACTTCCCGTTGACCTAGAATCATGAAATTTGGCAAGAAGCAAGGTCTCATCGCACAAGTAAAGGAAAACGTCTGAAAATTGTTAATTTGGTTACAAATTACAAAAAAAAATGCGATTGCAAACTTACATTTGCAGTTAGAGAATTTATCGTGGCGTATATGCATATATGGGAGAACATTTTTATCAACTACAATGTTAAGTTGGTTTTTGGTATAAATTCATCCCAACTACGGAACCCTTCATTGAGCGTGATCTGACACGCACTTGGCCGGTTTTTTGTTTATAAACCGTGTAATATTTATCGTTTTTTTTTTGTTGCGCAGTGTAAGTAAGTGGCCACTGGTTTTATGATCTCATTGTTTATGCATTTATAAAGGTATCATCATCTTCACGATAGGATGAACTTGTATAATTACGAGGATATTCTATTTTTCGAACCGAGAGCTATGAATTTTCCAGTGCATCATAAAGAAACATCGATGATTTAATGATATATACCTATATTTGTGTTAAAACTATCTATGTAAGTTAATACAGTTAATATAGTTACTTAATACTACTTCAAATAACACCGTGAGCATCAAAACTTAACTAAAGAGATTATAGTTACTCAAAATAGGAATATGTACCTACTACCACAAAATTATGTCTGACTTATGACTGATGGATCTATTTAGAACGCCTAGCATAATTATTGGTCCACCGCAAGATAACTAGGATTGCTTTAGTGTGGCTACGAAAATAAGTATTTTTGTGGACTATTTACGTACGCACGTATGTCTACGTACATTAATTTGTTAAGCTATATGTATCAGTTTCAGTTTATAAGAGTTTAGGAAACACTGTTAAGATTAATGATGATACATAATATGTACATAATTTTAAGTAAAATCTGCGGATGAAAAGAGGTCGTTGACAGGGACTGTGACGTGCTTGGAAACATGCTGGTCCAGCTCCATAACACAATCTAGAGTCTAGCTAGACAAAATAATGGGCACGCCACAATTGTGGCGATAAGTCCCCTCTTTGAGGAGTGGCTGGAGAGGCGCCACGGCGTCCTCACCTTCCGCCTGACGCAGGTCCTCACCGGACATGGATGTTTCGGGAGGTTCCTGTTTAGGATTAAGCGGGAGGAAACGCCCGGGTGTCACCACTGTGTGGATCGCCCGGAGGACACGGTGGAGCATACGGTGGAGGTCTGCCCAGCTTGGGCGGAGCACCGCCGTGTCCTCACGGAGGCGATCGGCGGCGGCGATCTCTCGCGTCCGGGCCTGGTTCAGGCCATGGTTCGGAGCGAGAGTGCATGGGAGGCCGTCACCTCCTTCTGCGAAGCAGTTATGCTAGCGAAGGAGGAGGCGGAACGCGTGAGGGTGAGACAAGGTTCGCGCCCTCATGCCCCTAGTCGCCGCAGGAGACGCCCCGGGCGTCGGGAGTCGCAAGCCGATTTCCGGCCACCGTAGGCGCGGGCCTGCGGACGGTGAGCGATGGGTAGCTCGCCGTCCGATAAGGACCAGGCCCGGGTCGACGGCGCGTTGTGTTCCACGCGCGCCTCAAAGAGATGTCAGCACAAACTGACGGGGTCCGTTAGGACCAATGCCTGCCGGGGTTGCGAAGTGGTGGTGATAAGGAGGTGGAAAGTTTTCAAATAACTTTTCCCACTCTGGGCGGAGTGGGAGGGCGTGTCAGAATTTTATTGACTAAAACACCCCCGTGTTTCTTCAGATGCCTGTATTCCAGGGCCAAGATATCCCTTTCGGACAAACTAGGTACCCCCCTCTGAAGAAAAAGTTGCGAAACCCTTTTGAGATATGATTTTTAGGATTCCGTACCCAAAGGGTAAAACGGGAACCCTATTACTAAGGCTCCGCTGTCTGTCTGTCTGTCCGTCTGTCACCAGGCTGTATCTCATGAACCGTGATAGTTAGACAGTTGAAATTTTCACAGATAATGTCTATCTGTTGCCGCTATAACAACAAATACTAAAAACCAGAATAAAATAAATATTTAAGGCAACAGGTAGACGCTTGAAATATTCACAGAATATTTAGTTATTTAATCACTTTAAAAATAAATAATTAAATTAAAATGAAACAATTTTTTTTTTTTTTACGTTTAAGAACAACTTTATTTCTCATAAGAATTGCATTACATAATTCACTTACTGAGAAACAATATCTAAAACTAAGATTAATAATTAGAGCGCACAGATGTGGGTAAACAGAAAACATAAACTCGATTGTAAGTTAACGGGTAGTATTTAAACGCAAATCAAAAAATATCCTTTTTCTATGCAATAAGATTCCGAATTCCCATCAAAATTACTGATTGCACAGCAAAATATTCAACTCAAAATATCACTAAACACACTACAATTTATTTTCGCAGCGTACAGCGATTTTTCCTAAAGCAAAAGCTTTTTCATCAATGCACAGCTAATAATCTTAATGCACATTATACATGTTAACTCTTTTTCTTTTAAATATAGCTTCTATTTTTATATTATGTACTGCAGTTTTTCTAAATAAAACAGCATTTTATTAGTCACAGTCGTCTTATTATTTATTAATTACCACATAATGAGATCAGCAAAAAAAATATAAAATTAGATACAAAATTGTAATTTATTGAAGGGTAGTATTTAAACGTATAGTAATTTAGTTAAATTGGATATTGATGAAGAGTTTTTGTTTTGGTAACTGAATTTACCAACCATAGAGGGGACCTGGTATGCCATAATGGTCACTGTTCCAACCTAACCTAACCCAAATGATTCAATCTGGCAAAGAATGTATGTACGCTCTGGTTAATTTGCTGTGCAGTCTATAAATGATGGACCGAGCGAACCTTTTTTCAGTTAATTTGTTCTGCTTTTAGAAATAATGCAATGTAAAAGGATTTTTTTGTTATAATAATCATTAAATTTGCCGAGCATGGCTTCTTGAAAATTAAGACAAATATGATGAACAGGTTTTGTTGTACTTACTGGTTAATATGCGACTGGGGTAGTTATTTTGCTATGAAATATGGAAAATTTGCTGTGCAGTCAGTACTTATGCTATGTATGTAGTATTTTTGTACAAAAATAAATTTAACTGTATTGCATTATGAGGAAAAAAGTAATGTTATATTGATGTATAATTTCGAATTATCTGCAGTTTGAGTTTTATTAAACATTTAGTTTATTTGTAGTGAAGTAAGTTATTTGATGTAAAAAAGAATATAAATGATGAGTATGTATTGATAGGCGATTATTTATTTGATATGCAATTTGTAATATCCCTAAGTTAACCAAACAGAACATGGATGTATGAATTTGATTTCTACTAGATGTGGCATTGATGGCATAGTCTGTTATTAGCAGGTTTGTTATTATAAGACTATTTTATTTTTAGTTTATTGTTCTATTTATATATTTTGGGTACATACCTAGATGGTTTATAAAACATTTTGAGTATTGGATTTTATTTGTTTTTGTTTAGTTTAAGTAATTACTAATATATAGTTTTCATTAAGAGGTTTTTTTTTTAAAATCTTTATTTATTTAAGGGATTTTTGTACACTTATGCGACGATGCCAATCCCATCGTGCTTCTACAAATAACAACTTACTCCTAAACTAAATTATCATCATTTAGAGGTGTATAGTTAATCTATATATTGTGTGTAATTTTATTTATGTTAATATATGTATACACCTCTTACAACAAATATTTAAGGGGCGTTTTTACAACAAACGTGATTTTTTTACCGTTTTTATAGATAACTAGCTGCGACCCGCGGTTTCACCCGCGTAAGTCTCGATCCCGTGGGAATATCGGGATAAAAAATAGCCTATGTCTTAATCCAGGGTGTCAGCTACCTCCATACAAAATTTTATCAAAATTGGTCCAGTCGATTGAGCGTGAAGAAGTAACAAACATACACACACACACACACTCACAAACTTTTGCCTTTATAATATTAGTGTGATGTGATGGTACAGAACCCTTCATGCGCAAGTCCGACTCGCACTTGGCCGGTTTTTTTAATATTCTAATCTAAATTTCCAATTATCTAGTATTCACATCGATTTAAAGGTCCGAAGAGGTGGGGGGGTGGCGAATAAAATTAAGGGGTAAGTAGCAGCCCCCCGAAACCAATAAAGGATTTTTAAGACTTATAAAAATAACCTAACTTGACCATGTTGGATCCGCCCTAGAAGGATTATAAAGTTGTGTCACAGACAGACTTGATTGTTTTGTAAAAGATGGTGGTAGGCCCCCGAGTCCGCCCGCTCCCAACTGCTAGGGACACAAACGACAGACCCTTAGAAAAGTGAGTCCTCGTGAGTTCAAAGAAATTGATGTACTAACTCTGCCTTCTCTTTATATCTTAGAAAGTATTTTATCAAAATAAGAAGCGATGTCCATAATATAAATAAAATACACTTAGTAGGTAAACATGAAATTGTTTACCCAAAAGATTCAGAAGATCACATACTCGTATAATATAAAACCAAAACAAAAACAAACTGTCAAAAGCGTTTTAATTACATACTTATAAATCAAAACGTCAGAAGCCAATAATTATCCACGTGATATCTAACTGTTAGCATAATTATATAAACTGGGAATACATATTAGTACTAAATATATTTACAAAATCAGTTTTTTTTAAATTGAACATTATACATACAAAGTCCATTATTTGCATGAAGTCTCAAAAAGCGACATTTATCCTAATTAAGTTAATTAACTACAAACAATATTGCTATCTATCTCTGTGGACATTCTAATACAGGTTTGTTATTTTTACGGTAGATGGTGCTTCCTTCCTTTGCTTGATATATGCCTATGATTATGACATAAAGATAATTTTTGTTAATTTGTTTACTAGATTACTTAAACTTATCCAATATTGTTATTATATAATTATACTTATATAATTTTAAGTATTCATTATATATCAAATAATAACGTAGAAGTAATTATTTGCTAATTATCTGTTTTTAAACTAAATGCATTAACAAAAACGATTCGTGATCGCAAGTGAGGGTAGTTATGAAATATTATGAATTCATTTGTCATTAGTCTTTGTAGAACAACAAATATGTGGGTAGTTATGAAAAATTATGAATTCATTTGTCATTAGTCTTTGTAGAACAACAAATATTAGAGTTGCGTTAAGGAGGTTAATTTCTCTGGTGTCTGTGTGTTTGCATATTGAAAAGGTGACGTAAATATGAGCGAAAAACTAGAGTTATACGTAATCAAAAAGGAAAGATTGCATTAGTATATAAAGGTTTTCAATGTAACAAAAATAGAACAAACAAAAACATAAGCACATTATGGAGAGGTTTTAATAGAACGATATGCACTGCGTCGGTTACATTGGACAAAACAAGGAAAAGTATTTTAAGAGAATCACCGCATTCCTGTAATGTAAATTCCGCACAAATAACTGTTAAGAATGAAATACAAAAATTGAAAAGGGCGGTTTGTGAAAATTTAGGACCAATACAGAAAATTTGTGAATCTTCTTTAGCCCCTCCTGCGTCATGCAACTCGTTGAGTCATAGAGGTTTTCGTTGAGCATCTGTCGGATCACTCAATGAGTCATCAAAATCTGGGTCGCAGAAAGTGCGCCAATTTTACTGTCTAAACCTATCCTTTCGTAACTCACACAGAGTGTAGGGGATAGACAAGGTAAGGCGTATAACAACTCATTTTAAACATCGAGAAATATTTCGCTCCAAAATATTTTATTCTATACGGTCTATGGAGACGCCTTCAGTTGTTTTTACGTCCTCGGAGAAATGGTGTCAGTGCGGAAGTGTTTTGTTAATAAAGTGTGAAAGTGTTTATAACAACCATGGACGGGTAAGTAATAAACAGTTTTCAATAGCTGCATTGTGTATTGGATAAATATTTTGGACAGAATTTGTTATTTCATCAAAAATAGTTAGCAATTTCGCGCGTCATTACCGCTTGTAGTGAGTAGAAAATACACTAGTGACGGCAAAATCACGTTAGAAACATGATTTGGATACGTTACTACATACGTATTAGGCATTTTATTAGTGAAATTCGATTTCATTTTGCGTAAATATGCAAATGAAATAAAACATTTTTATAGATGACTCGATGAGTCATCTGCCAGACGGGGGTGGACAATGAAGTCAATAAACATCTTAAAAACATATTTTCGATAAAAGTCGTTTTTCTCGTGAAATCAAAATAGAAAATACTTATTTCATAATAATATGGTTTCGATAATACTAAGATCCTATTTTTTTTAAATAAAATAAATCTATTTATTGTGTTTATCGATTAGTAATGTCATCAAATTGTAGAATGTAAATTTATATCTAAAAAAAACCCAACAGAACATACACTGTGAGCCAAACTCTGAGGGGCGTTCTTTTGATGACATTTTCAAGTGGTCTCTGTTCGAGACAAAGTTCTCGTTAACTAACACTCTAAACAGTTCAGCCTCTTGTGAACAATAAGAACATAAACTAAGCTATGAATATAAATTATAACACCAGCGATAACGCTTTTTTTTTTTTTTGGATGGGAAATTATTAAATAACTTCTCCCGCTATGGGCGGAGCGGGAGGGCGTGTCAGACTTTTACTGACTAAAACCCACCCGTGTTCCTTCCGTTGCCTGTGTGCCAGGGCCACGATATCCCTTTCGGACAAACACGCAACCCTGGCAGGCATTGGTCCTACCGGACCCCGTCAGTTGGTGCTGACATCTCTTTGAGGCGCGCGTGGAACACAATGCGCCGTCGACCCAGGCCTGGTCCATATTGGACGGCGAGCTACCCATCGCTCACCGTCCGCAGGCCCGTGCTTACGGTGGCCGGAAATCGGCTTGTGACTCCCGACGCCCGGGGCGTCTCCTGCGGCGACTAAGGGCGCGAGGGCGCGAACCTTGCCTCACCCTCACGCGTTCCGCCTCCTCCTTCGCGAGCATTACTGCTTCGCAGAAGGAGGTGACGGCCTCCCATGCACTCTCGCTCCGACCCATGGCCTGAACCAGGCCCGGACGCGAGAGATCGCCGCCACCGATCGCCTCCGTGAGGACACGGTGGTGCTCCGCCCAAGCCGGGCAGACCTCCACCGTATGCTCCACCGTGTCCTCTGGGCGCTCCACACAGTGGTGACACCCGGGCGTTTCCTCCCGCTTTATCCTGAACAGGAAGCTGTGTCAGGTGGAAGGTGAGGACGCCGTGGCGCCTCTCTAGCCACTCCTCAAAGAGGGGACTTATCGCTCCAATTGTGGCGTGCCCAGCGCTGGGTTGCGACAATCGCACTCTCCATGTCGCCATGAGATCCCGCTGGAGCTCTGTCCGCTGTGCCGTGATTTCTCGCGGCAGCGGAGTTTCACCCCGGCGTTTCGCCTCCTCGCGCCACTCCCAAATGTGCGCGAGGACCTTTGCCTCCAGATCCCATGGCGGCAGTCCGGCAAGGAGGCTCGCCGCCTCACGGGAGACCGTGCGGTAACCACGTACCAGCCTGATGGCCATGACCCTTTGGGACGCGTTCAATCGACCAGCGATAACGCTGACAGAGTCACCGGAGTACTACTGTAAAGAAACTGGTTTTATTGCTGACCGCGCAGCTGTGCGAAATGATGTCATTGTTTATGTTAAGCTGTGGTATGAAAAAATTGTATGGGATGGTGTGGTATTTTAATTGAATAGTGTAATACTATGTATCTTTGTGTTAATAACGTATAGACCGATGGTAGTTTTTTTATTTTTTTTTATTTGCGAAAATCTGCGAAAATTCGCATTCCCTGATTTCGCTGATTTTTGATAATATATTGTAAGGAAAAATGGTGCTTATCAATTTTTAATGTGTTAGCTTATTTCATAGCGATTCCAATGACGTAACTTTTATATACAGCGCCCATACAAAAATTTAGAGATATCTTCGATTCCGACACAGGCTTCCGATTTTCGCGAGACCACCTACAATGTAGCTTGACACCTGTCAACTTTTTGCAAAAAGAAGTCGCGACCGCGGAGGGGCTAAAAAACTTAAGAAACAAAAACCCTGATGATCAAGATTTAATACCCACATTTCGTTTCCTTAAAGTTCCTTATACAGAGCTCGGAAAAGGTATTTAAATATACTGAATCAATTCAAATACCACAGGCATTAGCAAAAGATTTTCTAATATGTAGTGTACACAGAAGATAATATTTTTTGCAACGAATACAGCAAAGAATATAGTAAAAATGTTCTTACTATGCTGAAGGGACTTTTAAATCGGCACCAAAACTGTTTCATCAAATGTTTGTTTTGCATTTGGGTTTGGAATCCGATAAAAAAATAACTAATATAGTACCAGTCATCTACGCCCTCTTACCAAATAAGACAGAAGAAACATATGTTCGCCTACTTACTCTCATTAAGGAGAAATTAATGATTCAAATCAAAACATTCAAATGTGATTATGAGATCGCGATTATGAATGCCGTGTCATTGATTTTCCCGCAAGCTGAAGTAACGGATTGCTACCATCATTTTAATAATGCGATTTGGAGGTATTCCAAACAAATCAAGTTGAATGCAACCAGCAACGGTCGTAACGTCACAAGAATGAGTGCGATTATTCCTCTAGTGCCGGCAAATGATATACCAGAGGCATGGCTTTATATTTTAGAAAAGGCCAACAACTCACCGGAAATGAAGCGTTTTCGTAGATATTTCGAATCCTGGTATCCCAAAAAACCTCCAGTGTTATTGAGCTGCGCAGGTCAGCGCCATCGCACCACAAATGCATTGGAAGGGTGGCATCGACGAGTGAATATATATTGTATATATAATAATATATAGTATACCCAAGAACCCCAATTTATATTATTTTATTTACAAAATAAAAAAGGAAACTAAGTATTGGGATTTTCGTATAAGCAATTCATTATTTAAAAATATGGCAAATCGAAGAAGGCCGAGAGACATCGAGTTCGATAAAAAATATAACAAATACTTGCGAAAATTACAAACAAAACAAATCAGAGTGGCACAGTTTTTAACAAAAATAATATTTTTGAGACTGTGCTTATTTAAATAGAATACACTTAATTATTTAAAACTTAAATTCACTAAGACTTTTATGCTTTCTATAATGTTATTTTATAATAATATAACATAAATATGTTAACAGTTAGGTATCACGTGGATAATTATTGGCTTTTGACGTTTTGATTTATAAGTATGTAATTAAAACGCTTTTGACTGTTTGTTTTTGTTTTGGTTATACATTATACTCGTATGTGATTAAAAGTTGATCGACTACTTGGGTTATGTTATTTAAATATTCCTAGTTTAAACGCGTAGCTGTCGTAGGAAAGGGACATTTTGAGAAAGGCTAAGTTCGGGAAAAGGACACTTTGAGAAAGGGACATTTGGGGAAGGGGGCATTTTGGGATATGGACGTTTCGGGAAAGGGACCTTCGGGAAATGGACATTATGGGGAGGGGACATTTCGGGAAAGGGACTATTTGAAACCGAGGGACATTTTAGGAAAGGGACATTCTGAGCCTGAACGCCTAATTTGTTAGCGATAGCTAGATTTTTTGTGAGTTTTGATAAATAAACCTCAACACTTCTGCTAAGGCTGACTGTGTTTACTTACGTATTACAGAACCCCACTCAAAACTCAGGCATTACTTAAAACTCGTTATAATTTCTTTATAACTAAGAGCGAATTATCATGTTGTGCGAGCACAGTAGGCTTAAACGTGTTTATGCGTTTGGGCCCGCGGGAGAATCTAATTTTTAAAATATCAAGGAAGTTATGAATTTCGAGGTATTTTCGTTAGATGTGAGTATTCGGTAAAACCTACATTACCGAATATAAAAAACCTTTTCTTTAATGAATTATAGGTACAGCGCTAAATCTTTAAGACGTGGATAACACTCAGAAAAATCAAAGACATTATTATATTTCTTCAAAGATTACATACATGCCTAAACAACCATAAACAACAAGCATAAACTGTTGCAGTATTTAAAAGAAGAGTGAAAGAACACTATCTTTCTACTTCGCCATAGATGCGTATGAACTTATTATTTTAATTGAATTATGATTAAGTATTAATATTCTAATGATATTTATTATTACATATGTATATATATTATGTATTGTGTATGTATATTAGTATATTCTCATATTATTTGTTTTATTTTATTATGTGAATTGTTTTTGTTTTTATGTATTCTATTTTCTCTTCTAATCTTATACACGGTGTTTACATCTATATTTGTCTACTTTCCGACCAGAGCGGGAGAAGTTATTTGATAATATCCCACGCCCAAAAAAAAAAAGTTTAGTTGGAAGAGATTTCTTTAGAAATAAGCATCACCGGTATCGTCATCAGTACCTACGTAGTTTTCTTTTCCTTTTTTCTGGTATGTTTATGTATATAATGTATGTGTGTACATAAATGGTTAAATATAAATAGATACGAGTAATAATAATTTAAGCATACAAAATACATGGAATTCGCAATTGCACCGGTAAGGTTTTGCCAAGCTTTAAAACTACCCAAATCGAAATGAATACATTATTCTGTAAACATGAACCACATTCGCAAATAAAAATTTATCTAATTCGCATAATTTAATTGGTGTTTTATCAAAATGAACGTGATTCTCATAAAGCTGGGTACTGACCAAAGTTACGGGGTGTAATTTAATATTCGCATCGAACATGTTACGCATCGAGCTTGTTACGCCGTGTTCTAAAATCGGAGTAACATGCTCGATTGAGCTCTGTGCTCCATATTCGCCAGCTTGTCTCAGTTAAGATTTCCAACGACGAGGTTGTATTGGGATATTTACCATCGCCAATCTAATCCAAGCTTCTTCTTTCTTCAATTTGTTATACTTATTGTTCTGGATGAGCCGGGTTCCATAACAATGGTTCTTCTCTATATTTTTAAATAAAATACGGAGCTTTTTCTTTGACCCACACCATGGTTCAAGAAATAAATATACGGATATATATCACACTAATATTATAAAGGCGAAAGTTTGTGAGTGTGTATGTTTGTTACTTCTTCACGCTCTAACGGCTGGACTAATTTTGATAACATTTTATATGAAGGTAGCCGACACCCTGGATTGAGACATAGGCTACTTTTTATCCCGATATTCCCTCGGGATCGAGAATTACGCGGGTGAAACCGCGGGGCACAGCTAGTACGGAATAAAAGGAACGACGTGTGTGCGAGCGCTTGTGATGATTTGTTGCAGCGTACTGACTGAACCGCGTAACACTTAAAGATTTCGCCAAAAAACCGACAGCCGGGTGGAACACTCAAAGCGAGCATCGAGCGCCTCGTTGCTCGCTGGTTTCCCCGTAACACTACGTACTGACTGCATGAATGCTCGCCGTGTAACATGTTACATTACACCTCGTAACGTCGGTCAGTACCCAGCTTTACAAGTGTGTTACGCAATTAGGCTGCTGCACACTATCATCTTCTTTGTAATCAGAAAGACCGAGATGTCATAATAGAGCAATTATATTATAGGTCCCTTCTCACCTAATTGCGACTGTGGATAATAAGATAATTAATTATGTTTTGGGATGGATAAACAAGGAAAAAGGTTGTTATGTAAGTGTATAAAATAGTGCGTTAGTTTCGGATTACTTTGCGAATTCCTCTCATCTCTTGGAACATTCTTTAGAATTTAATAGTTAATTTGGGTTCCAATTTTTATAGTAATATCTAATTGTATTAATTAATCCTGCCAAAACGTAAAATTTAAACAACATAAAAAAATATTACTCAATTAACATGTTTTATTTTAGAACTATCAAAGACGTAATCAACAACAATGTTTTCCAATATTTTTTGCAAATGTACCAACTTTAATCATGTCAAGTATTAAACAAACTATCAACTTTGAAAACCAATCAAAACTTTGAATAAAAAACGATATGACAGAAACATGACATTTTTAACCCTGATTTAAAAGCTTTGCATAAAATTACCCATTCTTTTGATAAAGGTAACTTTTATTTATTATCTAATTTATATTTTTATCACATTGATGATTGGTGTGAATTAAATTCAAGTAATTAAATCTATATAAATAAAAAGACAAGTCCTGACTGACTGAGTGATTGACTGACTCATCAACGCCGAGCCTAAACGCTTAGACCTAGAAAGCTGAAATTTTGTACAGAGGTTCTCTTTATAATGTTGACAAGGAATAAGAAAGGATTTATGGGAATTCCACCCGTAAAGGGGTAAAATAGGGGGTGGAAGTTTATATGAAAGTCCGTCAGTTTTGAAGTTAGAATCTTCAAATTTTGTCTTTAGGCTGACGATTGAAAATTAATATATACGTGTTTCAGTGTTTTTGATAATTTCACCCCTGAAGGGTTAAAAAGACGTATGAAGCTGTGTATGGAAAGTCCTTCATTTTAGAATGTAAAAATCATTAAATTTATTATCTAGGCTTATGGTCGGAAGCTAACGCAACGGGGTTTTTAGAATTTCTATCCTTAAGGGGTGAAAAGGGGGATGAAATTTTGTTTTTAATCAAGTTCTTTCTTTTTTAAGTTAAAATCACTAATAGTTCGGCTTATGGTTTGTTTTTTTTTAATTTCAAACCACAAGGGGGTGAAAAGGAGGATAAAGTTTTGTATTGAAGTTGTTCATTCGCAAAATTTTGTATTCAAGTAAAAATAATAAAGTTGATAAACTTGAAACTTGGCACGACTTACCTAAGTAAATAATAAAGATTTCCATTTTTAGTTTTTTCAAAGTTCCCCCCGAAAGGGGATTGGGGGATGTCAAAGTTTGTATAGAAGAATTTTAACTCGCAGTCCGATTAACTCGAAACTCAGTATTTATACTTATAAACAAAAATATAGAATAACGTGTATCAGGGTCCGTCTAACGGGGTGAAAAGGGGTTTTTGAAAATTCGACCTTTAAGGGGGTGAAAGGGGGGATTTTGTTTGTATGAAAAATCTTATTCATTGAGTTAATAAACGTGAAGCTTGGCACGAATACTTACCGAAGTAAATTATAAAGTTGTCATTTTTGTTTTTTAATCTACGCCCTAAAGGGGGATTGGGGGATGTCAAAGTTTGTATAGAAGAATTTTAACGCGCGGTCCGATTAACTCGAAACTCAGTATTTATACTTAAAACCAAAAATAAAGAATAAAATGTATCAGCTTTTTCTTTAATCTTTCCCTAACGGGATGAAAAGGGTTGTCAATTTTACAAGGGAGGACTTTACTGCGTGGCTTGAAACTTGAAAATTGGTATTAATACTTAGCAACAAAAATTAAGAATTATATGTATCAGAGTTTTTCGAAAATTGACCCCTGACGGGGTGAAAAGGGGTAGTCAATTTGACAAGGGAGGACTTTACTGCGTGGCTTGATTAACTCTAAATTATGACGTAGGTATCTGCTAAGAAGGGCGTTTTTGGGAATTTGACCTTTAAAGGGGTGAAAAGGGGGAATTCGTTTGTATGAAAAATCTTATTCCTTGAGTTAATAAATCTGAAACTTGGCACGAATACTAACCTAAGTAAATTATAAAGTTAGTAATTTTTTGTTTTTTTAAATGGGTATTGGGGGATTTTAAAGTTTGTATGGAAGAGTTAAACGCGCGGTCGGATTTACTCGAAACTCGGTATTTTATATAATTATACCTAATGCTGACAGAATATAAAGCCTTACATGTTTTTGGGTTTATTCAAATGTAACCCTTACGGGGCAAAAGGGGGTTTTTAAGTTTTAGGGAAGGATTTTACTGTGCGTCTTGATAAACTCCAAAGTAATTGAATAACACATGATTGAATATTTTTCAAAAATAAAATCCTTTTGGGGTGAAAAGCGGGACACAGTTTATATCAAAATTATGTTTCCTTTGATCAATAAACTTGAAAATTGACCCGTATATTTTCTTAATAAATAAAACGACCGTAAACATACATTTTCGAAAACAACCTTTTAAAGGGGTGTTGAATTTTGTGGGGGAAAATAATTGTATGGAAAAATATATCGCGCGGTTCGATTAACTTGAAACTCGGTATTTATATTTAAGATCGGAATTAAGGGAAAAGGTGTTGTCAAAAAATCTACCCCTAACGGGGTAGAAAGGGGTAGTCAATTTTAAAGGGGATGATTTTATGTTTCGGATTGGCGCAAAAATGGCTGAACGGATTTAGATGAAATTTGGTAACATAGTTTATAATCTGTAACATTTTTCCGACATCCACGCGGGCGAAGCCGCGGGCAAAAGCTAGTGTAATAATATAAATAAAAAACAGTAATTACGCTTTAAAAATAATTAACGAAAATTTATATAAATCTATTTATATTTATTTACGTTATTTATGTTTTTGAAACCTTACTACTATAGATAGCTATACATATTATTATAATTTAAAGTCGCTTTTCGTGTCTATCTGTGTGACCGCGTTGTTCTTCCAAACTGCGCAACGGATTTTGCTGCGGTATTCACCATCATTTAGATAATTTATTCCGGAAGGTTTTTCTCTATAGGTACATTAATATTAAATTTACATATAAAAAAAATAAACGTCTGTTTCTTTAAGTCGCGAAAACCTTGTGAAGCTGAGGCGGCGCTACAACTTTATAAAACTAAAACCAAACTAAACTAAACTGCTTTTTTTTAAACTTAGACTAGTTGGCTCTGTATTAAAAACGCGTCTGTGGGTGGGTAAAACAGTCTATGTGAGCTAAAAAAACTTAAAAAAAAAAGTCAGTTTCAAGATCTCAGGGGCCCAAGTCTGCTATTTTTATAAATTCAGTCATTCCAACACCATCCCATTGTCATGCCATTGTCATTTTGCTAAAAGTTCGTAATCTGGTAAATTCATAATGGTCGATCATTTTCTTTGCAATTTCTTTCAATATAGTGTCAGTTGCCGACCATTGGAAAGTCATAATGACGCCATTATAATAGTAGATTACCAAACTTGTCAAAATCAACAATTATGAAATCAATGATCGACCATTCTGACACTATTGTAATAGCAGACTTGAGGCCCAGGGGCCCAAGTCTGCTATTTTTATAAATTCAGTCATTCCAACACGATGCCATTGTCATGCCATTGTCATTTTGCTAAAAGTTCGTAATCTGGTAAATTCATAATGGTCGATCATTTTCTTTGCAATTTCTTTCAATGTAGTGTCAGTTGCCGACCATTGGAAAGTCATAATGACGCCATTATAATAGTAGATTACGAAACTTGTCAAACTCAACAATTATGAAATCAATGATTGACCATTCTGACACTATTGTAATAGCAGACTTGAGGCCCTGGGGCCCAAGTCTGCTATTTTTATAAATTCAGTCATTCCAACACGATCCCATTGTCATGCCATTGTCATTTTGCTAAAAGTTCGTAATCTGGTAAATTCATAATGGTCGATCATTTTCTTTGCAATTTCTTTCAATGTAGTGTCAGTTGCCGACCATTGGAAAGTCACAATGACGCCATTATAATAGTAGATTACCAAACTTGTCAAAATCAACAATTATGAAATCAATGATCGACCATTCTGACACTATTGTAATAGCAGACTTGAGGCCCTGGTCTCAAGTTTAGTGTCAAAAGTTTTTGTTTTTGTTTTAAATCATACGTGATAAGGTTCTTGGTTCCTGACTTCCCCGTCCACATTATCTTTTTTTTTATTGAATAATGGTATCTCATTGTTACATAATTATTTTGATAGATTTTTTTGTTATGGATTATCCGATCTTAAACCAAAATAAATTATGTGTAGATAAGCCAAACCAAGCTCAAATCAAAAATTTGCTGGTACGGTTAGGTTATTTTAGTAAGCAACGTAGATATAAATTAGATACGACTATGACAGGCAGGCAGTTGAAGGCCTAATGCCTGTTGCGATTTCATATTCATAGACTTGTTTTTAGTTTGTAGGTATACCGTGTACACGTATCTACATCGTGATGTTTTTAAGGACACAGCTAATAGGAAAATACGTTACTGTGGTTGTGAGCGTGAAAATTATTAGTTCACCATAATAATAAACAAACATATAATATAATAAATATATATGTTTATATATAATATAAACTTGTTAAGGTACACTGGACTGCCTCGTTGGTGTAGTGGTCGCACGCAGTACTGCTGAGCATGAGGTCCTGGGTTAATTTCCCAGGTCTGGCAAAGTGTTACTGGGTTTTTAACCGACTTCCAAAAAGGAGGAGGTTCTCAATTCGGCGGTATGTTTTTTTTTTTTGTATGTTTGTTACGCGATTACTCCGTTAATTATGGACCGATTTTGAAAATTCTTTTTTTGTTTGAAAGGGTATACTCCCGAGGTGGTCCCATTACTACCAAATCAGAATCAGATGAGGGGATCCCATGGAAATCGAGGGAAACCCTCAAATTTTATAGGCAAACCTATAGCGATTTGGGTATTTTTTTATAGTAACTCGTACATTTGCTCTCGGAAAGCACCATTTGGTGAAGTGGAACTGATGATGGAGACCACATATGGCGACCGGAACAATATAATAATGAGCACTCCTATTTAACGGGTTGCGATTAAGCAATTTATGCTCGTCACTATGCATATGGTGAGTGGCAGTTTTCCTGGTTCTTACCAGGAGAACTCCTCAACAATCAACGTCCCAGCATCGGGACGGTGAACGGGAAGGTGATGAGCAGTTAACATTAGGCTATTGTAACTTAGATAAATTCAAAACTGACCCACTAAAAAGTGAAAAATAAAAAACTTTTTACAAAAAAATAAGAACCGACTACCAAAATTAACACTACAAAGTGAAAAATAACTTTAATTTCGGAAGTCGGTGGCAAAAAACTCAAATACACCAAAGACACCGACTTCCGAAATTAAAGTTATTTTTCACTTTTTAGTGTTAATTTTGGTAGTCGATTCTTAATTTTTTGTAAAAAGTTTTTAGGTTCCATAGTCAACAAGGAACCCTTATAGTTTCGCCATGTCCGTCTGTCCGTCCGTCCGTCGGTCCCCAGCTTAGCTCAGAGACTTTTAGTACTAGAAAGCTGTAATTTGGCACGGGTATAGATATTAATCACGCCAACAAAGTCGAAAAAAAAACCATGAAAAAAAAAGTTTTTTAGTGTACGTTGCACGTAAACTGGGGATGATTTTTTTTTCTCATCTATCCCATATTATGGGGTATCGTTGGATAGCCCGTTCAAAAATATTGTGGGTCTGTGAAAACCATTTTTCAATTCATGGATCCGTTTGCGTAATATTAAGCTTTAAAGTGTTATTTTTTGTTAGGGTAAATGGTTGGTTTTGGATACATTGGTGAAAAAAATCATGGCAGTAGGATATATAACGAAATTAAAAGAAAAACTATCATAGCTAAGTAGGCTTTACAAGTTAACGAGAAATAGTCGACCAACTTAAATTTCCAGTTGGAGAATAGACGGTAACGTATATCGATGTATGGGAGAGCATGTTTTTCAACTACAATGTTAAGTTTGTTTTTGGGATAAATACGGAACCCTTCATTGTGCGTGGTCCGAAATGCACTTGGCCAGTTTTTCCATCTGGAATTTCTCAGTAGCAGCCTGGAGTCTCTGTGCCCGGTTGATGGCAAACATAACTGCTGCCCATCCCTTCGGCGAAACAAGACGTGATGTTATGTTGTTGTTAAGGTACAGGGTAATACTTTTAAAAATATTGATACGAAACATAGAACGCGTAAATCAAATTTTCTTACGTTATGTAATTTGCAAATAGCAAAAAACGTAAGAAAATTTGAATTTAGAGGGCTACCTACAGCTGCGGATTCACATTAATACTTATCTGAATGTTTGTTAGAAATATCTAGAAAAACTCACCGATTACGAACTATGGATGTCAAAGCCATTGATGATAGAATTAATTATGAGTTGCTATTGTTTTTGTTTTCGCGGCAATCAATAAACCACAACAAATAAATTTGACAATACAAAGACCGATATAATTATATTTATGTAACAGCGCGCATAATTGCCAGATTTCGTCGATTAGGGTCGACTGGTTTCCGTTACAAAACAGAATAAAACTTACCGTTTTGTTTGTGGGAATGATGCGGAGCGGTTAAAACGGTGTAGAGTGAGGGACAGCCTCTAAAGTGTACCTGTGGTTGCGGACTGAGTGGCGAGTGCCTCAGCAGCGCCGGCGCAGCTTCGCGAGCAGAATAAGCGTGTTAGAGATGGCACACAGTCACAAGATCTCCGCGGTGCATCAGCGAGGCCGGAACCAACTAATGCCACTGTGCTATCGGCGCGGGCGTCTCTCGCGACAACTCACGCACGCATGCGCGAAGCCTACTCAACGGGAGCTTGTGTTTATTTATTAATATTGCACTAAGTAAGAAAATTAAACTTAAATCATAACACATACTGTAAAGAGAGGGGGCGTTCAAATTAAACAAGCCTCTGTCGGTGCCGTTCTCGTTTGCGATGTTGTTTGTTAAAGAAACTAAGTGTCTGACGTAGGAATTTGTGTGCATTATAAGATCACGTGGGTATATGAGAACGAGAAAAACAATTGGGTTTATTTGCGAAATTCGTTTATTATAACTTGTTTTTATTATTAATATAAATTCAAAGTAAAGTAATTTCTTGTTACTTTTACATAGGAACAATAATAATTGATACGTAGTTATCCAGGAGTAACATCTAATATATAATAGGTACATAAATCGTACAGCGGTGTAGTCAACATTTAATCTTAGAACATTTCCACACTACCAATGGAATTTGAAACACTTCTGGAGACTGGGAATTATTGCCCGTACCTGGACTCTATAATCTGTTCCAAGTATTTTAATAGAAGTGTAAACAAACCTTGCTCAGGTTAAATTCTTACGCAATCCCTCACTAAAGGGAATAGGGAATATGCATGTATATTTTTTTTTCACTAAATCAATAATAGACAGTAATATAAACCTAAGAAAAGTATTGAAAGTTAAATTGAACTAATGATTGATGCTCAAAAAAATTATGAAACTCCAACAATTTTCTACTACAGTTCAAACGTCCGTTTCTGTAGCGGTCATGATGTGACGTCATTGTTCACGAAACTGCTTTGTTTACATCTGTTTTTAGCCCCAAATCTTATATATTAAATTATTTTTTATGCTTTATTCAAGTAGAAATCGCACTTACATTATTTACCTTAGTGAGATTTCAAGCATTTAGCAAAGAATAGATTTTATTCGCATGTTTTGTTTCGTCACTTCCGGCATTTTCGAAGAGGACCGCGTTTTGAGTTTGCGTTCCGTTCCACCAAAAAAACGCGATATAAATTAATTAATTGTAAAATAAGTAATGCATTAAAAAATTTAAAAAATATTGAAATTTGTTTCTTGACTGCTACACAATGTATTTTAAAATAATGGATACGTTTTGAATTACGTGCATATTCCCTATTGGTAACATCTAGTGGGGCATAATCCAACAAGATTTGAGAGTAGTGGAATCTGCCCCACTAAATGGAAGTAGTGGGGCAGATTCCACTGCCAAATTTTAGGCATTTCACTTTGCCCCACCAGTGGGGCGGCTCGGTGGGGCAAAGTGGAATGATTCACATTCATCTGTATTTAGAAGGTTTCAACTTTATATCTCACCCAATCTCACTACTTTTTCCAGCAATTATTGTTTGCCAAATGAAAAATATTATCATTTAAAATTAAGATCGGAATTTAATTTCCAAACAATCAAATCAAAGCGCTCAATACGTTTTCTGTCCCATTTCTTTACATTTTCGATTTTCGTAACGATGACTGACTACCAAGACCAATTTTTTTTTTAAATAAAATAATTTTTCAACATAGACATGCGCTATGTCTCTGTTGAAAAATTATCGTTACGACTTTGACTTGCTCAAAAGCTATTTAATCATAAATAAGTGGTCTAAGCTAACTGCGATACGGTTAACGAAAACCGAACTCTTCAAACCTAAAAAAAAAACATTTATTGGTTTTGTTTTTTAACAAAATATATGTAACCTTAAGTTGTCTGATTAGTACATAAATATCTTAATACAACCTTGAATACTCTAAAACATAATATACCTAACTAGCAAACTATGTAATTACGTATTAGGTATAACTACATATCTTATTTATTAACGTACAGATTTACTATTGATAACTAACGAAAATACATTCAGACATTTATAACTCATAATGTAGTATAGGTAAACTCATCATCTGCCTAGCGTTATCCCAACTATGTTGTGGTCGGCTTCCAGTCTAACCGGATGCAGCTGACTACCCGTTATTACTAATACAGTGTAGGTACACTATGAGAGTTATAAATGTCTGAGTGTTTCTTATTTTATACAAAGGTGATAATAGCTAAAAATATGAAATAATAATAATGCACGTCTGGGTGTTTTGTCTTACATATATATTGATTGATGTATGATGACCGCCTGATTGAAGAGCTGAGCGCCACTGGGATCGGATGGCATATAGACGGAATCTGTTTTAATGATATGTGTCCGTATGGATTGAGGAGCCATGTCTCATATTTAAACGAGGGTACTACCAATATTTAGTAGTAAATTAGCTGATTTTGTAGGCTCGATCCTGGAACTTGTAGTAAAACCGTTAAAAAGACTTATGACGTTTAAGGTGGCTCCTCAATCCAGACGTCTGGTATGAGGAGCAACCTTAGAACTCGAAAACTAGCCGACGGAAAATTTGGTAGGATTTAGTAGTGTGTGTTTATGCGTAATCTTTACAAAAAAATGGGTTTTGTACGGCTGAATTTGAGATAGCTACAAAGCTTTGATTTTTCATAAAAATCCATAAATTTCACCACGCTGTTTCTCGGAAAGTCATCAACCAAACAAATAAAATGGAAGGACTTTAGAATTTCGGTAATACAACACATTTTATGTGGCTCCTCAATCCTGACGGTCTATAAAAAATATATGTTCGTAGCTACTAAAGCAGTTCATCAAATCGGATAACAATAGCACCAATATTTAGTAGAAATTTCTACTAAATATTGGCATAATCAAACATCCTACACACTCAGTATTTCAAAAGATATTAATAATTTAAATATTCCTTAACAATTTTGTGAATAGGGTGACCATAAATAATTCAAACTATGATCACTATCAGAGTTTTATTTACACGTTAATCATTCTAAACTGAATCTAAACCAATCAGTACAATAATGAACACAATATGTTACAAACAAAGCATAAAAAAAGAAAAATAAACTAAAAGTGGATTATCCTAAATTGCCTTTTTTTTTTTTTTTTTTCTTTTTGGCTTCGCACGGTTTGTGCATTTAGCCAGTGTCATGTAAAATTAGGTAACAAGTACAAAGTTATTTAAATAATTATGAAATGAACTCCACTCAATGCATGATAAAGATGATTGATGATATCCCCGCCCCACTCCCCTTGGATTTAAGTAAAGACGCGGCACTTTACTGAAACCTCGCGCGGACTTCTTGAGAGAACTTAAAGTGATGTTGCACTGTTTTGTTTCATTTGCCTACATTAATGCAGGTTCACGAACACTTAATGGTTAATAATCCACCACTATTACACATTAATATTCGGCTAAACACAAATTTTAGAAAATAAAACAAAACTGCTAACATGACGCTTCACTTTCCCGCCAAGAAACACCCTAAATTGCCTTATTTATACACACTCCAGTATTAAAAAGATCGATGTCAACTTCCTGGCAAGTCGTATCGTGTATACGGATCGCCTAATCATGTAAGAGTTTTGTATAGATGGTTCTTGTCACTGGTACGTGCAACAAACGAGAGAGATGTGATACAGAATGCCCAGTATACATGACGCAATGAAAGAACATACAACATAAACTGGCGCAGCATATAATGAGATACAAAATACCGGCTAAGTGCACAATATAGGGTTCCGTAGTTGGGATGAATTTATCCCAAGGAAAAACTAAACATTGTACTTGAAAAACCTGTCCTCCCTTACAACTTTGAACTTTAAATCTTTTTAATTAACTTTTCAATTAATCTTTTTAATAAAAAAAGGTAGGGCTAGGTAGCTCGCTAGGTAGCTCGATTTAAATTATTTTACGTTTTGTGCAATTAGCCTCCCGGTATCCATTTTTATGGCAATTAAAAAGTTAGACTCATTATAAACTTATGATAATCATACGACTCAGTTCAAATTGCCTGATTGTTACTTCATGAAATCATGACATTAAATTTGAGGCCAATTCTAACTTAATGAGTTGAATTGTTGACTCTAATGATTCTTCCTGTAAATCATATTCGTTAATCTCTTTGGTACGTTACTAGTCGACAGTGATGCGGAATTTTTTGACGCACAAATTGTAGTTTGTTAATAGTTTCAGTTAAGTTAGGGTATTATATTGTTATTTTATTAATTCATAAGGTCAATTCAGTTGTATGGTAGGTAGGGCAGCGTGGAGTCACTTGATCATGATTTTGTTTAAAGCAGTATAGGTTTGAATTAATGAAGTGATAAATAATGAGACCTTTTAAAATAAATAGGTTGTTAATTGGGCTATGTAACACCATAAAAAATTATAGGAAATAGGTTCTTTACTATATTAATTTACACGAATATCAAACATTCTGTAAATTTTGTAAAAAAAAAACATTAAAATGCTTAACATGAGATAACATCCCCCTTAAGCATTTTAATGGAGTTTTTATCATTTATGTCTAACCAAACAAACTTTTTTTCCTCATCTAACGTTTGTCTATTACATTCTTTACGTTACTATAGCAATAATGTTGTGAAAAATAAAAGCGAAACCATAATAAATTTTGAATCATAAAATAATTATCATTCGATTCATGACCGGTTACTGAATTTCATTTCATTACTTAAATTGATTTTGGTGTTTATAATAATATATATCTTATATATTATTTATTCTGTATAAATAAAAAGAAAAGTCCTGACTAACACATAGGGTACTTTTAATCCCGTTCTAGTAATTCCCGTGAGATATTTTCCGACACTCACGCGGGCGAAGCCAGTTATCTCATTTAATCTAAAACCACAATTAAGTTACATGTAGGAAATCGTACTAAAATTATTTATGCTGAGTGTGTATGTTTGATTATGCCAATATTTAGTAGAAATTTCTACTAAATATTGGTGGTATGGTTATCCGATTTGATCAACTGCTTTAGTAGCTACGAAAATATATTTTTTATAGACCGTCAGGATTGAGGAGCCAGTAGGGTAGAACACCCTCTGTGGCTAGATGAAGTGATGATTTTCACAGGGTGGCTGCATGAGAGTGCAGCTTGATGAGAGTAGCCGAAGATTCTGATAAATGGCGTGTGATTGAGAGGGTCTTCGTCCAAAAAAGGAACCGATGTTGATGACGAAAAAGATACAATAAAATAGTAACTAGGTATATTATATAGGTCAGCATTCGGTATCAACCATCTAAAGATTACGTTCTATATTTAAGTACGGTTAAATCTACATTGTACAACCAGGTTATTTAAGATTCTACGAGAATAATGGTACGGTAACGGTAATCACTTGGCGCAACTATCTATGCCTTAATGACTAGTCATATATTCAGATACCTATTTTTCTTGTAATGGTTAGTAAGAGTAACATTACATTACATCGCACTTGAATTTCCTGAAGGGTAGGCAGGATGGCAGTCTAGATATGTGTGGTAGATAAGTACACAGTAAAATATTTTTGGCTAAACGTAATTTGGGCCATGTTGTGTTTCGGGATGAAGGGTCTGATCTTCTATTGTTTGTTTACAGTCGCTGGTTCATGTCTCCGAGGCGGTGCACTGGCCACATGCACTCGCACCCAGCTGGTATCACCATGGTGCTCGTTTCCCAACAATCACTGGAAAAATAAGTACCTTCGGTTAAGAGGAGGCTCCCTATTTTCATGTTAATTTGCATGAATATTCTGAAACAGTCACCACACCTACAAGCAAAATTAAATTTTAGTTTAAGATTTATTGGATCTTTTTCTTTCCATGTTGAAGACAGTTACGTAATTGTAATATTTTCTCTAGATACATTTTTATTCGATAATTATAAAAAAACAAACAACACTGTTTGGCTTTTATGTCTAAAATAAATGTTCACAACAAGAAAATATAGTTTATTATCCAGCCACCAGATATTTTTCTCTAGATCAATTATTACTTTAGTTATAAACGAAATAAGAATTGAGACTTACGCTATTTAGTTTCGTGCTCGAACACGATCAAAGACAGCACGCGATAATCAACTTTATTACTGATGAGTTAGCGTTTAGCACATAACGGAGTGACGGGGAGCAAGGGGCGGAGTTTGCGTGGAAATTTGATTTAGACTACCTGGTCTTAAGTTTTGGTTTCCCGCTGGGAATGTTCAACACCATCTACCAGGCGGAGTGTGTGGGCATCATACAAGCGGTTTACGCCATAGAAGCCAGGAGAGTTACGGACAGCCGTATACGTATACTCTCTGACAGCGCCTCAGTTCTACAATCCTAAGGGAAAAAATATATTTCCTCGAGCTAACGCTAGAATGTCACAATGCATTAGAACGAGTACCGGTATCTAACTGCAACACAGTGACACTGCAATGGATAAAAGGACACAGCGGGTCAATATGTAACGACGCAGCTGACCAACCAGTTAGGAGATCATCCAGCACGTCAGTCTGTGGACCTATCAGCTACGCAGGTGGCTACAGGAGTTCACCCATGGACAAGCGAGAAGCTAGTGGACCTCGACAATGGGCTGCAGACACTCTAGGGAAGTTATGCGATCCTTAGATGGTGACGCCTGGACAAGAATGGCCTGCGCTGTTGATTCTAACCATCATACTAAACAACTTTCGCTATGAAACTCATATCCAACTCGGGGGAAAAAAATAACAAACTCCTATACAACCAGCGATGCATCTATGTTTGTTTTTACGAATCAGGTATGAGTGTCATAGTGAAAGTTGTTCAGTATGACAGGTAGAATCACCCCCTTGACGGATGCTGGTGACTAAATCGCCACCCTGTGGGTATAAGTGTTTGGTTCAACTTAAATACACTGGTAGATGTGTTTGCAAGTTCTTAAGAATTTCGATTATCAGACAATTTTTGTATTTGATAGTGGAAGAGATGGAATTGAAAGCCGTGACTTGTCTAGTAGTTTCAATTTCAAGATGTTATGGCCTAAGGTTGCTTATAAAAGTTGCCCGTGGTTTACACTCATCCTAGGGAAACTTTTACATGTACCTACCCAGATAAAAAGTATCAAATAATGTATAGACCATAGGTAGCTTGGATTATGGACATAGTGTGTACTTGTTTGTCTAATCTCATCCAAATCCCTTGAATCGTGACACACAACAGTGTTAATAGTGTAGAAAAATAAATACATATTTACCTGGTATATCGTCTTCTTGTCAAATGGATAGTTTTGTTCCATTGGACACATGCAAACCCGAGGCTCGAACAGATCTGAAACATCACCGGAAAAAGAAGCCTTATGAAGAAATTGTAATTGCTGTCCTCCCTCTTACGTTATCTTTAAAACCGACATTTTCTCTTCATTAGGTAATCTCATCCATCGTCAAAACACAAAGCAGAAGTTAGTAGAATTTGTTTTTTATTCGCGATAGAACTGTCGTGTCATTCGTCATTCGGGAACCGTCGGACGTGGTACCCGTGGGACCCACGACGATTCCAAAATGACGAATGATATCTTCAATCTCGACAGTCAACAGTGCAAAGTCCAGCATTTGTTATAAATGCACCAGCAGCTATTGACTAAAGCTCAACACACACAGGCAGCGGGTGCGGAGCGGGCACGGGTCGGGCGCGGGTCGAGATGGCAGACGGCGGGCTGTATTTATATGAACGACACCAAATGAAACGAGTGCGCGGGTCGGGCGCGCAGCGGGTCGGCGGCGAGAGCCACGCACGCGTTTCGTGTGGTGTCGTTCATATAAATACAGAGAATACAGCGCGCCGCGCGCCGCCGCCGCCGCACAGTGGGCCCATACTGAAAATTAGTGGACTTAGGCAACAAAGTTCCTATATCGATGCGATTTTTTTTTTATATGACGTGTTATATTATTCCTGACAACTTTTATTCTTATAAAATTTCTTCTAAAGTTGATAGTTTGTCTTGAAAAAAATTAATTAGATTTTTTTGTATGGAGCGAATCACGTTTAATTTTTTTTCTTCAATTGTACTAATATGTTGAGTATGTGGCGTGAGTATATGATAGCTAGGGTCATTCTCTATCCACGAAAAAAAAATCAGCGCCGGCCATCTGCGGCAGCGCGAGTAATCATTCGGTAAAAAAATAATAATTTGGAAGAATTTTTTTGTCATTTAAAATAAATTCAAAGCATATTTTTTGTCTCATTAGGCTGTTTTCACCTTCTTTTTAGTTAAATAAATAGTTTTAATAGCGCATACGTACTTATAACTAGTAATTCTGGTAGAGATTTAGTTATTATTGCATGTTATCGGTAGCACCTGCATTGTGATTGATGACTCATTTGTTTGTGCACTCGGCTAAGCGCATAACTAATGAGTCATCGAAAAATGCTCGTCTCTGATTGGCTGAAAAATTTTCACTCACTGTTATGTCCACTACTTGAGTAATTAACACTAACTATAAATATAAAGACATTCATTAAGTCCATCTAGTTTCGCTCTTGTCGCTTGTTTGTGAACACAGTGAAATACTTGTATTTTTATATTTACATTAGAACTATGGCTGGATTTTGTACCAACCTAGATCTTTTTGTGAAATTAAGAAGTGGCGGTGATCTGAAAAATCATATGTTTCTGTATGAAAGTATCATTTCTGTCTTGACTACCGAAGTTTCTGAAGAAGACAAGAACCGAATCGAGGAGTTCTGTTGACTTTTTTGTGTAAATTTAAATAAAAAGTGGATAGACTTTTATGAATCGTGTAATTGGTTGGAAAAAAACATCAACTGGCCTGTTTGTGACAGTGTTGATCTGAGAAGTGTGATGGGCTTTTCGGACGCAGCCTTATCTGAGCTTGTGGATATAGATTGCCATGTTCCTACTCTTGCAGTATGTACTGCGGAAGCGGGAAAATCTACAGAAAAGGAGCACAGAAAACCGTTCGAAGAGTTAAGTAATAAGCAAAAGAAAAGACGTTCTACTTCCATAGTAGAAGAAAATTTCGAGGAAGAGTTGCAGCACTGGTACATAACAAAATTGAAAGACAACGGCAAAACGAATCTGGCAAAAGTGGTCGAATACCTTTCCAGTAATCCAGATGCGCTATCCGAAGTAGAAGAGAGACTATTCAAAAAGCAGAGCTTAAGTACTGTCTCTGAAGATAAGTGTTTAGCTCTTTATACATCAGTTGCGCTCTCGAAATGGAAGTACTTAGCTCTTCGACAATTTCTGAAAGAAGAAAACTGTGCTGCCTTTCCATTTTATCCAAAGCTTGTAAATGCCAAGAAAAGATGTTACCCACCACAAGAGAGTATGGAGATTACCGAAAACGGAGCTCACATTAAATTGCAAGCGCTATTGGACCACACTGTGGAGAGGATATTACTTGATATAAATACTGTTGATAGGTCTCAAAATAAAGAACTCAAGTTGACCTGGAAATGGGGACTTGATGGTTCTTCGTCGCAGAGTAACTATAAACAGAAAACGTCAAACACAGCTACAGAGTTCGATGATTCATCAGTAGTCATGATAAGCATCGTCCCTCTTCGGCTAGTATCTACTAGGCCATCATCTGGGAATGAAAATCTAGTTTGGGAGAACCCCACACCTTGCTCAACTCTGTACTGTCGACCAGTGAAGTTCACTTTCACTTCGGAGACAGCTGACTTTATAACGTCTGAAGAGTCTGAGATGAAAAAACAAATTAATGAACGAATATCTACACAGTGTGGAAATATTAGTGTATCACATGAGTTGCATATGACCATGATTGATGGAAAAGCCAATATTATTGCTGGAGTACCATCATATGCAACGTGTCCCATTTGCTTGGCAAAACCGAGTGAGATGAATAATTTAGACGCTTTGACTTCTAAACCACTTCGTGAAGAAATTTACAAACAAGGAATTTCTTCACTGCATATGAAGATTCGGTGTATGGAATGTCTTCTCCATATATCTTATAATCTGGATTTTCAACGATAGACTGCTCGCGGCGAACATAAGGCTTTGAAACAAGCTAAAAAAAATACCACACAGCAAGAGTTTCGTGAGCAAACTGGAATGCTGATTGATATAGTCAAACAGGTATGTATTTAATTTTCGCTCTCTTTATGTTGTTTGTGAATTATATCTCTATGTATTGTATATTACAGTATTGTTTTCCCATTTTAGGGTTTTGGAACTACAAACGACGGGAATACAGCGAGGTGCTTTTTCCAAGATTACAAAAGATCTTCCAGAATAACGGGAATTGACGAAAATCTGATTTTCAGATTTTCCATTATTCTACAAGCCATATCATCAGGCAAAAACATTGACTGTGAAAAATTTAGAAGATACTGTAGAGAAACAGCTGATGTGTACGTGCAACACTATTCGTGGTACTACATGCCAGTTAGTGTACATAAACTTCTAATGCTCGGTGCAGACATCTGTAACCACTTTGGTGTTTTGCCAATCGGTAAGTAAAAAATAAATATAGTTTGATGTATTATTTGACTCGATTGCGTTTTGAAATTAAAATGTATGTACTTATTCGTTTTAGGTACCTTATCTGAAGAAGCTTCGGAAGCCCGTAATAAGGACTTCAGAAACGTCAGGGAGAGGCACACTCGGAAAACGGGGAGAATAGCAACAAACGAAGACATCCTCCATAGACTTCTAATAAGCTCTGATCCCCACATATCCTACATAAGGCCTAAAATAATGAAACAGGTTCATAATGAGTTGTTGCCTGAAGCAACTCAGTTGTTACAGACTACTGAGCCTCCCTGTGACAGTGAAATTATGGAGGAAGAATAATGCCTCATAGCAGAGTCCGAAAATTTGCCGGACCCACTAGCACTTCTGGAACAAGAAATAATGTGATCCGGCTCTAAATTATTCCCACAAAAGCCCATCAGGGTTAGGAATATGACAAACAGCCCTTTTCAGGGCTACAATTACTTCACAGTTTCATATTGATCATACGTACGATAACTTATACTATAATAATATACATACAGTTGATTATGTAGATAATTATCAACGACTTGCCCGTACAAATTTAAATTATTTCACCTATCATTAACAAAATTAGTATAACCTGAAACATTACGATATATTTATTCAACAATAGATAACGTGCAGTTAAAAAATAACACAGCCAATCAGAGACGAGCATTTTTCGATGACTCATTAGTTATGCGCGCACAAACAAATGAGTCATCAATCACAATGCAGAGCACCTGCATTGTGATTGATGACTCATTTGTACCGATAGCATGCAATAATAACTAAATCTCTACCAGAATTACTAGTTCTAAGTACGTATGCGCTATTAAAACTATTTATTTAACTAAAAAGAAGGTGAAAACAGCCTAATGAGACAAAAAATATGCTTTGAATTTATTTTAAATGACAAAAAAATTCTTCCAAATTATTATTTTTTTACCGAATGATTACTCGCGCTGCCGCAGATGGCCGGCCGGCGATGGTTTTTCGTGGATAGAGAATGACCCTAGCTATCATATAATCACGCCACACACTCAACATATTAGTACAATTGAAGAAAAAAAATTAAACGTGATTCGCTCCATACAAAAAAATCTAATTAATTTTTTTCAAGACAAACTATCAACTTTAGAAGAAATTTTATAAGAATAAAAGTTGTCAGGAATAATATAACACGTCATATAAAAAAAAAATCGCATCGATATAGGAACTTTGTTGCCTAAGTCCACTAATTTTCAGTATGGGCCCACTGTGCGCCGTCTCGCCCGTCCCGCACCCGACCCGCACCCGCTGCCTGTGTGTGTTGAGCTTTAATAAATATAAAATAGGTACAGGTAAATGTGCATTAAAGACCTTGATTTAAAATTCCAACGCATACAAAAGACAATGCTTGTTCTCAACAAAAAAAAAGCAAGTTCTTTGCATTTGAATTAGGTACCGGTACTTGCCGAGATTTGCATAAAGTATTAACAAATGTTGGAAGACAGTTAAAATGAATAGTGATGCTAGAGAGCCTCACAGATCGACCAATCACTGTTCGATCGCCTGGTTATTAAGAGCCGAGTCGTCCGGGCCGAGTCTAGGCCCGTTGGGGCAGTTGTCGAAACTTCAATAGGAGCGCATACCTCATTAGTGAACCCGCCGTCGTCGCTTGACGTCATAGTGCAACGAACCTCTTCATAGTACGCTGGTCGGTACTCATATTCGTTGGTATTCAGCTTCTTGATTTTTCTTTCTAGATGACAGATTGGGTAATGTTTCTGAAATAAGAAGGTTATGGTCACGTTTTTGAAGAAAGGAAGATACAGTTGTAAATTACAGATGGAAGATTAGTAGATGGAACCTCAACGTTCGTTTTATTTTATATCTCAAAGTATTTCATTTTTTGTCTTCTTTATGAACAAACAAAAAAACTGACAAATATAGATATATACCTTTTTAAGGGCTTCGTACAAAAACATATTTATTTATATTAAAGAATTAATTTGAACTTCCCCAGGTAATTAGTGATGACTAGCTTCTGCCTGCGACTTCGTTCGTGTGGAAGTCGTAAGACATCACAATATATACACCGTATATTTTAATCGTCTTACAACGGTAGCCTACTTCATGTATTCAATGACTAATAATCATTCATAGAAGTAAAAAAAAATATTTATTATGGTCAGGTGGGATAAGTGAAACACCCAACCATATACAATAAATTAAACAATTTCGCTCTAAAGCCGGCACTACACTCGCGTGTGACGTCGCGCCGTGAATTCACGCCGTGAATAACGCTGTGATCCACGCGCGAACTGTGTCCCTCCACACTCGCATAGCTTCACAGTCTTGTTCGCGACTATCATGGACGACGAAGTGATTTCTGCTGCTGCTGTCTGACTACTTGCCATTGCGTATTACAATTACCTTTGTGTTAAAGATAAGAAGCATATAAAAAAGAGTGGATTGGATGGATTATTTCGGTGGTCCTTGTGCTTTGATTGCCAGAGTATCGGCTCGGCTTGAAAACCCTCAACGAGGGCCAGTTCTAGATCGTTATTTCATGTAACATTCATATTTAAATAGCAATAATAAAAAGTCAATCTACAACGCACGCAAAACCACTCCCTACGCTGTCTTGTACGCTACTGCGGAAAACTGCGAGTGTGGATGCGTTCACGTTCGCGCGCCGCAAACCCTTTGTCGCGGGCCAAAAACCCGACACTGATAACAGCGCGAAGCGCGAACACAAGGAATATACTACTCTCTAACGAGAGCGCGAACAACATCTACACTCGTGATTCGCAGTTGTCGCGGGCTTTCGCGGCCGTTCACGTCGTGAGTGTAGAGCCGGCTTAATAGTGATTGGTCGATAAAACAGGATCAACGAAGAGGTTTCAATGCTCTAGCTCAGATGTCGCTACGATCATTCTACACGGTTACCTAAAAAAAAGAAATCTGACATCTTTGAAAATTCAAAACACGAGTAGACGTGCTTATCCCTTTCGCTGTTGTCAATCAATTTAAAAAAATAAAAATTAATTAATACTATTTTATTTTAATTTATTAATTTAAAATTTTTAAAGATTTTTATAGGTAAGTAACGTATTCAAACTATAGATTTTATGTTCTAATAGTTATTTCTAGCGAAAACGTGCAGGAAATTGAATTATAAGGTGGTAGAAATTCTAACTTCAAAAACTACTGATTGGGAAAAGTGAAACAGTGATGGCCGGGGTAAGAGAAACATACGACCGACTTCTCCCGTGCCAGAGTTTACAAACATTTTTTGAAAAATAATGTTTAGGTACTTACTTTTTTTTTTTTTTTTTTTTTTTAAACTTTGCCCCACTAGGAATTTCTCCTGTATCGTGGGTGCGTTTACAAACATTTAAACTCACATACACAAACAGCCTATTATTCTATATACTTGATTTATCGGTTAACGTATTGTCATTTCGTTCGCGCAAAGTTCTGAAATTTACCATAACCACCCTGCAGAAGGTTATTTTTTTCAATAAATCTATCAATACCGTATATCCGGTCCTAACCAATAGATTTTGATCAAACATTCACCAGTTTTTAAGTTTTTATAAAATCGGATATGCAGTTTTTGCACGGTTTTGCAAGAATCCCGAACAAACAGACAAAAATCAAAAAACCGTTCGAGGACCTCTAATTAGTCGATAGCAATCAAATTTTCAACAAAAATAAAATGTTTGTTAGCAGACAACAATGGTATCATTGTACAAACAAAACGTTTAAATATTTTATGGTTTTTTAAGTACCTAATAGTAGAGAAGTTGATTTAATTTATTTGTTATAATAGAAAAAAAAATCCAGGTCATGTAAAACATGCCTCGTAATTACATCCGGAAAACTCATAAAGCTGCTTACTCAGACGAAAATCTGCAAGATGCAATACGAACAGTCAAAAATGGAACTATGTCTGCTTACACTGCTTACAAAAATTGCGATATTCTATCCAAGATCCACTATAATTAGCCGCATTTATGAACGAAGAGGTTTTAATTGTTGATTTATTTTAGACGACAAATTTTATTATATTTGAATTAATAAAAATACTTGAATTTGTAAACTAAGTACCCAAATAAAGGCATTAATTTGTTTTATAATAAATTCGCAATTTTATCAATTATTAAGAAATTATCGATCTTGTTTGATTTTTGCAATAGTTTAGTACCCCTGACCACCGAGACTATGCAATTTCACTTACCCCAAATCCAATTTTTTTAATGTATTTGTGCAGCATTTGATTATTATTATTATTGGGGATAATATTTATAGCTACTTTTAGCATTTTTTTTTGTAATGGGTGTAACTTTCATATCGGTGTTAGCACCCTCAAAAACCATGAAAACGACACCCATAACGTAAAAGTTGCAAACTTTCGGTGGCGCCATCTTCAATTTTGATGTTGACCCCATTATCGTTGTCAGCGCCCTCGGAAATCATGAAAATAACACCTATATCGAAACTAAATAAAAATAAACATAAAAACAATACAAAAAGGTACAATAAAAAAATACGGCAAAAACAATTGAAACATAACTGGCCATCCTCCGTGCCTGGGGTAAATAACTTGACAACTCGACTAGCATGTTTTTATTTTATTAGCTCAAACGATTTCTACTTCAATGAATTTATAAGGAAAAGAAACATCTCTGAATCTGCATTAGTTTTGTAGAAATTGCCTCCGTAACTAATTTGACATGTTTCATTTTAACGTATTTATTTTGACAATATCATCATGTTAAATACCACATTTAAAAAACTAAAATTGATATGTTATCTTATTAACTTATGCCTTATTTAATCAGAATTAGAGAGAAATTGACATCATAAGTAATACACTTTCAAAACCGTTAAACTTAATTCGAGAAGTCGAGATGTCAAGTTATTCACGCCTAGTAAGTGAAATATTTTAGTTGATATTTTTTAATTTCAAAATACGGACTGCTAATAAATATTTGAAACGGTTCCCTATCCATTTGCATTAAATTTTAAGACATAGTATAACATATCATACGTTTTTTTTTAATCTAATTATATTTACACATAACATTTACGCATAATAATTTAAAGCATAATTTCCCTAATCACAATAATGTGCAAGCATAACATTCAACAGCATAAATATATTTACGCACATATATTGACATTAATACATAATTTATATAGGCATAAAAAATTACGTTAACTTAACGTTCATTTCATATAATTTTCATATTTACAACCTCATCTAACCCAAAAGATTCACCAAGAATAGAGGGAATCTGGCGCTCGGTGGCCGGTCCCGCGCCAGGCTCGCTTCGCTCGGTCGCCTTCGCGCGTTAATGGTCACTATTCTACCCTAACCTAACTAATATATAAGCAGGTAACGCAGGTGACGCAGGTATATAGGCAGGCGTTTAAAATCTTATCAGTTTTTGCAACAATATACAAAACAAAGTAGCCATGCTAAATTATATTCAAAATTACTTATAGATTTTGAATATTTTAGTAATTGAATATTATACTAACTGAATATTAATTCAATGTACATTTTAGAAAATGTTCATTAAACCATATAAAATTAGGTAAAATTAAATTATATCAATAATTCATAATATCATTTCATCGTAAAAGGACATGACCAGTTCCTGCCCTCGGATCCGGGAACATGTGCGGGATTACGGTTTTTACAATAAGATTTAAAAATAATAATAAGTAAAGGTTTATTATGTAATTCTATACAAGTAGGATAATTGAGTGAAAAATATGGTTAAGTTAAGTTGTTCTGATTTCGATTGTAGTGTGTTAGATTCGATAAAAAATCAATTATCAATTAATCGATCTCATATCGCCATTCACCATCCCTACTGGCACATCCGATCTTGGCGTCAGGTTTCATTGCAGTTCCCGACCCACGTTGTATTAACGCGTTCGTGTAATACCTACTGTGTGATTATTGTGTTCTATTTCCAACGACCATTGCTATTCTTTATGGACGAACATCTTGAAAACCCGATTACCATTGCTATTCATAAAGGATTCATCTGTTTTGCTCTACGATTTGGTTATGATGAGGTGCCTAAACTGTGGCATATCCGTAAGGCGGGTTCAAAGGCATATTATGTCCACGCTAACCTTACCCCTGCAAGCGAGACTTGCCCGATGGTTGAACAATCAGGTATACTACTTTAGAGGCATGAGGAACAGGGTGTAAAGTTCACTCATCCTCTATAGAAAAGGGAAGGATCCTCCGACCAGACGGGTGTTGTGTTGTTGTTGTTATATTAATAGATTGTGAACCTAGTGGCGATTCGCCATTAGATGCAATATTAGGTTATTATTGCAACTGTATAGTAGGCAATCGCACCGTCGGCTGTTGTTGCCATGTCATGACCCTAGGTCTTATTCTTCTTATCTTGGTTGGGCCAGGCACCGAGACAATGTGCTCGCACCAGCATCATTTTTAGAAAATGTTTTAGTTTCCATTCAAGAGCATTAATGTTTTTATTGTTACTTTTATGAATTTATTGTAATTAGAATAAGTTCACTGGGCTTCAAAATTGAGACCGCTTGTTAGTGATTAGACCGTCTAATTGTACTTTGTTTAAGTATGATATTGTCCGTCTTTCCTACATTTTATTTTTTATTTTCTTTGAATAATAAAATAATTCATCGTTCAAATAATAGTTTCATTGTTCAGTGTAATCCTATTCCTTCAGAAATAATATAAAGCCTTAAATACCCACATGCTCGTTTGGCCCCTTGATGGTATAAGAAAAACCTAGCGCCATGACGGCGCGCGGCGCGTTGAATAGTAGACGCGATAACCGCAATGCCTAGCGCCATCTCATATCGAAAAAGAGAGTTATTTAATGCAAACTTATCTTTATTTTTCTCGGTTTCCTGACCTTTTAGAGTCGTGAAACTTTTTATCTGTAAACAGTACTATAGAATAAACAATTGCAAAAATAAAACAATGTTTGCTGCACTTTACGAATAACCCCAAAAAAAACCACAACTTACTAAAAACAGCCTAAAAAAATACAGGTTTCTAGTACCTACTAATAGTCTCTAAGCTAAGCTGGGGACAGACAGACACATGGACATAACGAAACTATAATGGTTCATTGTTGACTACGGAACCCTAAAAAGACTATATAATTTGGCGGGATACTAACTCTGTAAGCTGTACTGAAATTCAAAATCAAACTAATATTTGATTAAAAATGAGTTCTTGAAGCGATTCTGAAATGTTGACCCCGGATTCGGTTAAAGACGAGACAAATATACAGTAATCGAAAATCTTTTGCCAGAAAATAAACAAGATATTTAAATATATACATACAATGATTTGATGAAGTGGCGAGCAAACAAGAAAATAAAATATTTTGGAAAGACTACTTCTAAAATATTTTATTCTTTATATCTTTTACTTTCCACAAACATTCGAACATTCTATTTTTGATTTCAAATATAAATTTGATGTTTAACACGGGTGAAAGTTACCAAATCCTTTCGACCCTTGTATAACAATCTACTATTTCGTGTTTGGCACGATACGACTATAATAAAAGCCACTTCTAAAGTCGGGGCCTTTAATTCTTCAATGCACCTTAACTAACATGTTTGTTGTTAAAATTATTTTATTCGTTTTAATAGGTTTTTGAAGTCGGTTTTTACTGTTTTTTTTAATGTGATACATCTACATCTCTATGCGCCCGTAAAACCGGTTGCTGGCGATGGCGGGGCGAGGCTTGCCGCGTGGCGATCGGCCACAATACACTTCTACAGTCTAATGAGTAGTCTTTAAATGTGTGTGTAGTGCGATGTTTCACATCTGCCAGTCGTTCCGTGACGGCTCAATTTTTAGGGGTCTGTCCGTCTGTCACCAGGCTGTATCTCATGAACCGTGATAGTTAGACAGTTGAAATTTTCACAGATGATGTATTTCTGTTGCCGCTATAACAACAAACACTAAAGGGGGGCTCCCATACAAAAAATGTGATTTTTTTGCCGTATTTATAGATAATGGTACGGAACCCTTCGTGCGCGAGTCCGACTCGTACTTGGCCGGTTTTTTTAAATTAAGTACAGATCTGGGTTATCAACGCAGAATTACGATTTAGACTACTTACATGAAAAAAAAAGTGTTTATTCAGATAAATATTTTAAAGACATAATACTTGGTTTTTTATGTTTTTGTCTATTAATAGTTTCATGAATTTGATTTTCAATTCTTTTATTTCATATTTTCTGTAAATAAGTTAATTTGATTTGAAATCGATTATATGTTCTAATAAGTGTATTTTTATCTCTAGACTTATCATCATCAGCCAAAAGACGTCCAGTGCTGGACATAGGCCTCCCCTAAAGCTCATAATTTCACGGACCCACAACCTGTATGCTCGTACTGGCAACAAGCCCCATTGGAATTTAGTGATGACGAGGTTCCAGCCCCAATCGTCACACAATCCCCAGCAGCCGGCAGTAGCCGACAACATTTCGGCACACGTGAACATACTGCCACCGAGCTCTGTGACCGCCACCCGCGTCGCATTGCCCTCTGCGCAAGTAATTGCTGCGCCTGCCGTGGAATCAACTGCAGTACCTCTAGAGCAGGCGAGTGATCGGGAGCCCTGGGGGCCAAGTCTGCTAACGCAGTTGTGTCAGAATGGCCGATCATTGGCGCCGTAATTGTAGAGTTTGACAGTTTTGCTAATCTCCTAATTGAAAGGCGTCTTTATGATGTTCCAATGACGTGCCACTGAGACTCCATTGGAAAAATTGTGTGTATTTCGTCATCTCGTACTGACAAGCTCATATTATTTTGACTTCCCTATGGACCACTGTCACGCCATTATGAATTTAGGAGGTTACAAACTATTGGCACAATGGTCATGGCGTTGCCTTGGTATGGTCGTCATAATGACCAATCATTGAAAATAGCAGACTTGGCCCCCTGTTCTTCAACAAGATGTTCCCGAAATAGATCCAGACTTAATGCAAATATTAGCTGAGGACCGCACCTCGACAAAAAAATACGGCAGTGAAATACAAAAGGATTTGCCAAAGAACCGTAAGGAGCTAAAATTTAGATATTTGGTACCGGTAAACTGCAAGTTTATACAAGCGCCATAAGACCTTATCATAATCGCCACGCTTAGCAGGCGGGTTGGCGATCGCAGTATGATGGTATGGTTTTTTATTATTATAATAATAATATACTAGCTACTTTAGTGAAAATGTTGTAAGTATAACTTTGTTTTTTTTTTATTTTATAATAAAAAATTATAAGAGTTTGTAAAAGTTATTTTCTGCATAACTACGCTCAAAATTATATGATCTATGTTGACGCAAGACTAGACGGACGTTGAGGTCATCGTCTATCTTGACTTTGGTAGGTACCAAAAGTTTCTATCTAAAGGCATGCGCATGAGCTTCGTCGCAGCTAACGATTTATATACCTAGCTATATCTATACATACAGGTTGTGGCGTAAATTGATACATCGTATATTCAGCTATCACATACCACAATTTGAACCATTTTTTTCCATAGGTCTCACATTTTTTTTATCAGCTATGTTAGTCAATTTTCAACAAATCAAATAGCTTAGTGATTCGGCGGCTGCTTTGCAAACCCAGGTTCGATTCCTTACAGTAGATATGTTTTGTGCTTCTTTTATTACATTTTCCTTTTTTTTGTGATAGTTCATAGACCTTTCACAGAAAAACATTAAGTTTAGGCCTTCTGATAACTATGGTTATAATAAAAATTTATATCTATGGTTAGGTGCCTGTGGAACCCCGTGTGTTTACAATCTACTGTTTAGTGATAGCTGTTCGTCAGGAATAATCTGTAGACAGTCAGTGTATCAGTGTTGTGCCATTAGATAGTATATTATATGTAGGGACGCAGACGTTCATTCTTAGTTTTCAAAGTTTTTAGTACCTTCGCAAATAACGGAAAATTGCTATTGAAGGCTGCGAGTGTCGACGTCAGGAAAAGCTGGAGCTGCTTCTCACTCGGACAACTGTACGTCGTCGCTTGTTCCCTAGTCACCAGTCCTGACTCTCTACATTTTTGACTACTTAGACCAAAACTAGAAATAATGTAAACAGGGAAGTTTTAGAAAAATGTGGTTTTTATATTAGTATACTGTAATGTCTTACGATTTCCACGTGAACGAAGTCGCGGGCAGAAGCTCAACGATTGCACGAAAAATGATTATACTCCATTGGTTTGGGTAGTTTAAATAACGGTAAACAAATCATAAAAAGGGCATTTATAGATGACACTTTCTTGTTTAAAAATAGGTTGTACTTTATAGATAAAACTAAATTATTTTTGTTTATTATGATAGTTTCCTCTTATAAACTGTATGTTAAACTTCATCATTTATTCTTAAACTTCACTTCGTAGATGTAATTCCATGAGCACAATTTTTTACTTTTTTAGTTAGATTAATACTCTAATATTTTGTAATCTGTCTATTGTAAAGAGCCCAAAAAGACAGGATCTGTAAACGTCAACGAAATAAAACGTTGCTAAATTGAAGAGTACAACTGTGACGTAGCATGACAACTGGAGTGACAGGTATTATGTTTAGTCGGTTATTTGACAGCGCTCACGTCACGTGGTTATTTTTGTTTTCCTTTGTCTACCTAAACCAACGAAGTATAGGTACCTACTGTTGTATTTACGGGTGAGTTAAAAAAAACATATATGTAAACAAAAATTATTTGGAAACGATCACGCACTTTTTTATTTTTGGATGATGTTACATCAGAACAATACAACTACATGATTAATTAAACAACGCTTAATTTTGGCTAGCTACCCTTTTTCAGTCATGGGGAAATACTCATGTACTTATTAGTCTCATCTAGGGAAAATGTAGGGGAGATATGTCGGTCTCCTACCGACTGAATCAACACTGTCCTTCCTGCTACTGCGTCCGCCCCGACCCTTGCCCGAGCCACTGAGCCTGTAGCATTAAATTGGTTCCTAAATAATCTAGTTCCGATCCAGCCTGTCCCTTGCTGCCCTCTTTCAGCGTTAAACCAAGGTCCGTACCAAAGAGGGGGTGCCCTTAGAGTGTAGTCACTTAGTTTATTAGATGTTTTTTTTTTTTTTTTTTGCTCTGGCTATATTTAGATACCTCACGTAAGCAGCCGAGAATCTCCTACGTTGACTTTCAAGGTGCCATTAAGATCAAAAACCTGCTTCCACGTGTCAGCAGAAGAGTAGGATATATCCACATGCACCACACCCAACTTTTAGCTTGTGTATTATTTCACAACAGTAATTTCTTCAGAACAGCATAATAGTGTACTGGATTCTACGTCTAATTATCTTGATTATTAATTAAGAGGGTCATTACAAGCTTAAGACTATAATTGACTGAGTTGATTGATTAATCCGAGTCATGAGAAATTTAGCGTAAGACTAAACGTAGGTTAGTACATTAATTTGTTTAAAACTTTCCATGCGTCATGAACAGTAAAGGGCCATAATCGACTTTACCAAGATTCACAAAGGAACAAACATACATACATACGTATGTAGGCTGATGAACACATTACCCTCCTTTGCGTCGCGCGCAGTCGGGTAAAAAACCAGGAACGAAGTTCCTGACTAGCAGCTAGCCGAGTAGCTAGATGGACCGACGACCTTAAAAAGGTGGCTGGGACAGACTGGATGCGGAAAGCGGAGGATAGGGTGTTGTGGCGCAGCCTGGGAGAGGCCTATGTCCAGCAGTGGACTGCTATAGGCTGAGTTGGTTGATTGAAGTTTCTGACGCGATACTCGCATGTACACACACTCGTATAAAATAGAACGAGACAGAGACAGATAGAAAGTCGTATAACGCTTTTTCCTTACGTGACGATTTAGATATATCAGTCAACCTTCGTTTAAAAAAAACTGTAAATATATCCCAAAATTTCGTTGAAATATTCAACTTTAAAGATGATGTGAATATAATATATAATGCTCATGACGCATCTTGGTAGAGTTACGTATGAGAAACATGGAGATCATGCTGCACTCATGGCAAGCTTCGTACCAAAACTCGGTGCCACACTGAACGTGTTAACAACAATCATCTGCCTAGCCTTTTGTTCCAGTTTAACCGGATGCAGCTGAATAGCAGTATTTTACATGGAGCGACTGCCTATCTGACCTCCACAACCTAGTTACTGCGTAACACGATATCCCTTGGTCAGACTGGTTGTCAGACTTTTGGGCTTCTGACGACCCGTAACAACTGTCAAAGATCTACAAATGACAGTCGGGACCAACGGCTTAACGTGCTTTCCGAGGCACGGAGGAATCTTGGTATGAACAGATGGTCACCCATCCACGAACCAACCGGAGCAAGCGTGGCTTAACCTGATCGATCGACCCGTGCGGGAGTTATTATTTAGCCACAAGCTCCTAACGTGTTAACAACAATATCTATTCAATTGTCTCTTCGTGTGCAGAATCCGTGGTAGTAATGGTGAGAGTCTATGAGCTGTCTGAATTTTATCTCAACTTGAACCGTTGTGCTTGTTAGTCATCCCACGCAGAATTCAATGTCAATTGGATGACTAATTTTGATGTTGACCTAATACTGAAACTAACCTAACTAACTGTATTAAATTAATGGCATTGTGCAACTTGACCTCAGTTCCTGTAACATTTTTCTGGATGAAATTGGCGACTAAGTTTAGGCACACTTTTCTTTTTACGCCTAATACCTAGCTAGGTATGATGTTATAACCTAACGCGTTTCACACTACGAATATAATATAATATATATATATACAGGGTGTCCCAGAAATCAACGTCCAGGTCCTCACCGGACATGGATGTTTCGGGAGGTTCCTGTTTAGGATTAAGCGGGAGGAAACGCCCGGGTGTCACCACTGTGTGGATCGCCCGGAGGACACGGTGGAGCATACGGTGGAGGTCTGCCCTGCTTGGGCGGAGCACCGCCGGGTCCTCACGGCAACGATCGGCGGCGGCGATCTCTCGCGTCCGGCCCTGGTTCAGGCCATGGTTCGGAGCGAGAGTGCATGGGAGGCCGTCACCTCCTTCTGCGAAACAGTGATGCTTGCGAAGGAGGAGGCGGAACGCGTGAGGGTAAGGCAAAATCAACGCCCTCGCGCCCCTAGTCGCCGCAGGAGACGCCCCGGGCGTCGGGAATCGCAGGCCGATTCCCGGCCACCGTAGGCGCGGGCTTGCGGACGGTGAGCGATGGGTAGCTCGCCGTCCGATAAGGACCAAGCCCGGGTCGACGGCGCGTTGTGTTCCACGCGCGCCTCAAAGAGACGTCAGCACCAATTGACGGGGTCCGAAAGGGCCAATGCCTGCCAGGGTTACGAGCCTGTCCGAAAGGGATATCGTGGCCCTGGCACACAGGCATCTGAAGGAACACGGTGGGTTTTAGTCAGTAAAAGTCTGACACTCCCTCCCGCTCCACCCAGAGCGGGAGAAGTTATTTGATAATTTCCCACCCAAAAAAAGAAAAAAAAAGCCGGAAACGGGTGATAGGCCAAGTCCTGAGCTTTATCAGAAAAATATAAAAAAAATCTTAGTCATGTACTTATTGCATTATAAGTATCAAAAAATATATCGGTAAAACTGACACCCTGTGATGATCTTTCAAGTCCTGTGACTACAAATATTAACTTTTATTTGTTTTTTTTTCATTGGATTTACAAAAGGGTTTCATGGTTACATTGCAGAAAAAAAAATAAAGAAAAGTTAATATTTGTAGTCACAGGACTTGAAAGATCATCACAGGGTGTCAGTTTTTCCGATACATTGTTTGATACTTATAATTTGAAAAGTACATGGCCAAGAATTTTTAATATATTTTTCAGATAACTGTAAACAATATCGGAATGTTAACATAGCTTTCGCTTATATCGGCCAATATCTTAAACTTTCATATAAAATATATATTATATTCACTGTGTGGGATCCTCTTAATACCTATTAACAGTACCTAATAGCTGTTCTGCTACCTAGTTACCTACCGCAATTTATTATCGATGTCTTAAGATGGTTTCCAGTGAACACCAGTGCCAGACACATAATTATGCTAAAATGTACATGTGTACTCGATACACAATGCGTTCTTTGGGCTATACATGAAGGGTGGTGGATTCTTAATATATATGAATTAAAGCAAATAAACCCAGGTACCTGTGCTCCCAACTGCCTCAGCTCTCGAGATCCTTGAAGTGCTGCTGTGTATTCAGGTAACAGCTGTAACATTACAAATAGGCTTATGAACCTGCTATGTTTCTGACTCCATCAAGCTTTGCAAGAAGTGATCTACGAGGTATTGTATTAGAAATGTATATATTAGCAGCCCGGAAATTAGATTTATGCTCGTTTAATGACAATAGGGTTAATCTCTAATATGCTAATATTACTCTCGTTTTTGCATTGGACTGAACATAACTGGCGCAATTTAGATGCACATACAGCACGCTTAGCATAAACACTTCTATCTCATCTCTACAAAGAAACGACAAAACCCTTTATAATAATAAAACCGGCCAAATGCGAGTCGGACTTGCGCAGGAAGGGTTCCGTACCATTATCTATATAAACGACAAAAAAATCACGTTTGTTGTATGGGAGCCCCCTTAAATATTTATTTTATTTAGTTTTTTAGGATTTGTTGTTATAACGGTAACAGAATTTTAAAAATTACAAAAAAATATATATATATATATATTAAATCCTTATAGTATGTCACACGGTACAGATGGCTTTTTTTTTTAATTTTCTTTATGCCTTCCAAAAGTGATCCAGATATTAAACATTCATTTATTTACGTTACACGTCCGTGTTTGGATCACAGAAATTCATGTGTGCACCAAATTCCAACTTAATCGGTCCAATAGATTTGGGGCAAATCGGCTGTGACAGACGGATAGACAGACAGACACACGAGTGATCGTATCTTCCTTTTTTTTCCATTGAGGTATGGATCCCTAAAAATGTGAGTTCATTTTTGACATGGCTCCCTAGAAATCTTTCTTCAGTCCTTTCACTGTGAGAGGTTACTGTACCTACAATCTGAGCGTATCTGTTCAGGGAATAGAGTCGTAAATGTTATTACCTCGGCCGGGTCTTCACAATCAGCATCCGAAGTAACACGTTGTCTGATCATCTCCTGCTGCCTACTCCTCTCAAGTCTACCTCGTGCGGAGTTCAGTATCTTGTCGGGGTTAGGGATTCTGAGAACGTGTTCTATAAACTCTCGAGCTGATTCTTCGTTGGATGATGGCGAATTATAAGCCAGGCATAAAGTCACGCATAGCGCCTGTAAACCAAAAATAATTATAAAGAGGCATGTCGTTAATTTTACATATTAGTTATTTATGATACTAATGCGGTAAGTAGGTTTTTACAAACGACTAGGTAGACGAATGTGAGCCGAAGAAGTCGAGGGCTTACCATAGTCACGAGTTTGTAAATACCAATTTCCGCCCGTGTGGCATACAACGTTTTTCAAAACATTTGCGAGAAAACAGTAAAATAGGTAATGAAACAAGTCATCAAAACATTTTAAGCGAATAATTGATTTTGGCGGCTCATTCAAGATATCAGGTGGAGTAGATTACATACTAATATCAGATTCCTCGTTTGAGCTCATATTATTTATTATTTTGTTTATAAATATCAGTCGGAAAGTCGGAACAATCTTTGACGTTTCTAATAAGAAAATGGCGCGAATTTGTAAATGGCGCCATGTGCGCATGGCGAATATTAGTACTACATCTTTCGTCTCATTTTCTCTTTAATAATAAAGTGACATAAACGTATTGAGCAAAAGCGCTTCCAAGGAGGTTCAGCTTATTTATTCTCGAAATTTGAAAGTCCTTGGTGGAATTAATTTCTATTTTTTATAGAAATTAAGGCACCCTTAGGAGCCTAGCAAAACAAAAAAAATCTGATAGAACGCTAAGCGAAAACGGAGTAGGTAGTCGAATAAATGTCCCGGAATTAATGTACACCACCATACTCTAATTGGAGTGTTTGGTGGTCCACCAAACACCCCAATTTGAATATTATGTTAAAATCATAACATGTATGTGTAATTTGAACTATCTTAATCTATATAATTCTTCTGTACGTGTGTTTGTCACCTAACTCCTCCTAAACGGCTGGACCGATTTGGATGAAATTTTGTATTTATATTTCAATGGGTTCTTGGATGGTTTGAAAACACAATTGGACCCGGTAGGTGGCGCTGCTGTCGGTATAAGGCGGTACAAAGTTCGCCGGGACAGTTAGTTATATATAAAATATTGTTTAAGTTTACTAAATTAGATATCTATACTGAGTGTGGGACAAAAAGTGGTCACATTACAAATCTACGCACGCATACTGTCGCACACATAAAGGCGTAGTAGGTACTTTGTCCATTTTGGTTTGTTTTGACTGTACAGCGGAAGTGCGACTGTAATTTACGTACTTTTAATTATTTTTGGAATAAAAAATATACGCTTATATTAAAAATCGGCCAAGTGCGAATCGGACTCGCGCACGAAGGATTCTGTACCATTATCTATAAAAACGGCAAAAAAATCATGTCTAATTATTTATTTGTAAAGTGAATATGTATAACTAAATATTCTGTGAATATTTCAAGCGTCTACCTGTTGCCGTTTTCAATATAAAGTAAAAACGAGCAAAAAAAATCACGTTTGTTGTATGGGACTATGGGAGCCCCTTAAATATTTATTTTATTCTGATTTTAGAATTTGTTGTTACAGCGGCAACAGAAATACATCATCTGTGAAAAATTCAACTGTCTAACTATCACGGTTTATGAGATACAGCCTGGGACAGACGGACGGACAGCGGAGTCTTAGTAATAATAAACTTAGTAATAGGGTTCCGTTTTACCCTTTGGGTACGGAACCCTAAAAATGTCAGAAATCGATTCAGTTAATGCACATTATGAAAGTAGTTCGTTTAGATTCTGAACAAACTCTTTTCATAATGTGCATTAATTCAGTTACACATTGTATAATTAAGGTCATGATCATTCTGAAATAATTTGGTAATCATATAATTAATGTACTCAAACAAAATATTGTAAAACATTTTTTAAAAGAGTACCGGTGGAGTTTCTTGCCCATTCTTCTCCATACTAAACTATCTTTTGGAAGGGGCAACTAGAAACAATTCAATTTTTTTTGTAAATTTTGACGTTCAAAAGTGCCTCTTATGTGCCTATTTGAAATAAATGGTTTGACTTTGACTTTGAATAGGTATGATAATATGGACTATGAATTGTAATGTGTAGCACAGTCTAAAGTATAGATGGATTTGCTTTGATATTTTTTTTTAATTTTCATTTTATAGGGTGAACCTATAAAATGAAAATTAAATGAAATTTATCAAGGGGTTTTGGAACTTGTAGGAGAAAATACCAAAATTCACGCAAAAGAAGTCGCGGGGTTAGTGCTAGTGTAATAATAATATTCTCCCGACCGATTACGGTAACGGTGGCCAATCTCAACGAAGATTAGCCAGGTACGCAGGAGATATATCTACAGGTTTTTTTTTAACCAGTGCGGAACTTTTGACAAACTAATTTGGAACTGGTTTTATATAAGTTTTATATTTTATATAAGTAGCGGAATGCGCGAGGGTGCGATTTGTAGGTTTTTAGGTATTTTATCCTATTTAAAGTACGGGATTTTTTTTTTACAAATAATGGAAATGTGCTCTATTACTGATACTGAACCACCAAAAGAAAATTGCGTACTGGTTATTTTTTTTCCTGTACCTATATATATATATATATATATTAATAAAAAATAAAAACTTAAACTAGATGTTAGTAATTATATTCAAAACTGTATGTTAAAGTGTTTATATTATTTAATTTCTAAGTATATTAGATAATTTATTCTGTAAGAACCCCTCTACAGGAGAAGGCCTCCTCCAAAGATATCCAGTCTTCTCTAGACTGGGCTGTTTCCGTCCAATTTATTCCAGCTATCTTTTTAATGTCGTCTTCCCATTTGCGTGTTCCTTGGGGCCTAGCCATGTCGTTATCTTTTCGTCCACCTCTGGTCTTGTAGACGCGCTCTACATGTCCAGCCCATTTCCATTTTAGTGTTAGGGCTTGTACTAGCCCATCCCTGGATTTCGTTATATTACTAATTTTTGTGTTTTATTTATATAAATAAATAAATAAATAGCGGTTTGCCTGACTTGGGATTATAATCCAGCTCAGCAGTCGCGCTTCGACCACGAGACCAACTAGGCAGTACATTACATATACCTACCGGATGACATTTTTTACCGTCTTGAATAAAATAGGGTAAAAAAATATTTTTGAAAAAAAAGAAAAACGATAAAAAATAAATTGAAATTAAAATCATACGCACCCTGCTAAATGCGCGGCGAGTAACTATCGGCCGGCTTCAAAGGATAGGATCGCACTACGAGTTCATTGATAAAATATTACGCTCATTTAGTAGGGTGGGTGCGTATGATTTGAATTTCGATATATTTTATATCGTTTTTCTTTTTTTTCAAAATTTATTTTTTTATTCGTTCAAGTGTGTATAATTTATTGATAGATCAATTTCTTACTACGTTATAAAAAAAGGACTATGCCATAGGCTTCTAGTACTACTACTCCGTTCACCTAAATTACCCTATATTTTTCAAGACGGTAAAAAAAGTCATCCGGAATGTATCGTGTAATCATATAAATATTATGTTCTTTAGGTATAAGTACGCGGTAGGCTATGCTTATGATCGATCATTGATGCGATCACAGTCCACAAATTACGATTTGCAATGAATATGAAAATAGCCGCCACGCTGTGTTGATGTTCAATAAAATACACTTACCATAAACGAAATATGAATGATATGAATGAATATGAGATTTAATGAGATCAAGTTCAATCACAGATACAGTGCACACGTACGAGATACTTAATTGATTAAATAAAGCTTCCTTTGAAGTTGTTTTTTTTTTCATTCCAATAAATGGGCATGTGATGCGGAGGAATGAGGAAAATGTCGTGAGGAAAGTTTTGAGTATGCATGTCGATGGCTATAAGAGTAGGGGAAGACCAAAGAAACGATGGATGGACTGTGTGAAAGATGATATGGCTAGAAAGGGAGTGACTACCGAGATGACGACTTATAGAGAAGTATGGAAGAAAGGGACATGTTGCGCCGACCACAAAACAATTGAGAAAAGGGCAGGAGAATGATGACTTAATCACGATTCTGTAAGTAAATCAACATGCCTAATACGTATTTCTGGAGTTGTAGATTCGCCCACTAATAAAGTAACTTCTTGCGAATCGCCTACAGGAAAAAACATTATTTAAAAGTGTCGATTCACCCGTTTTGAGTGAGCCAATTCTTGCGAATCAACCAAAATGACGAATGTTCATCATCTTTCGATACTACCCGTGTTTTGATTGACTAATTTGAACAAAAAACGGTTATTGTGACATAACTATTATATAATAGTTTGACATAATAGCCTCGCAGACTTTTTTGTGGGTACCCCACACATACTTAGTACCTAATTATCGGGAGAAGTTTGCCACGCTGACGAATAAATTCAATAGTTTTCGCAGCGCACGCCAAATAATGACCTTTTTATGCAAATTATTGTAACCTTGCGTTACATTATTGCAATTTTCGTAGGGATCTCTAAATAAAAACAAAAAAATCCCCATGTTACTCGCTGATTATGTAGCTTTCTATAGGTAAAAGATTTTTTTAAATTGGTAGACTGAGTTTATCCATTTAAAAAAAATATCTCTTTATTAGGTATAGTTAAGATAATATACTCGTACAGACATGAGTAGATTCTATAGAATTACATACCTAATTGTATATATCCCAGTCACTTGGTCTCATCCAACTCGTACCTAATATACCTCGGTCAAACCTACGCATCAACAGATAGAATATTCGGTGTAGGTCATGAGAACACTGCATAACTAATGATATCCACTTAAATCGAATTAACATCCAGTCTATATGGTACATATCTACAGAATGATGCTCGCTCTGAGTTAGACATCCAACTATTTGCTTTTAATTATGAAACAACATTCTTTGCTCAAACAAATTGAGTGATGTGTTGAAAAAGTTTGTATGTCTCTCCGTACTGTACTTTAGTGATTGCGTATGTTACTGGGACACCCAAATAGTTGCTAATTAACCGTTAAATTCTTTGCTAAAGAAATACAACATAATATTATGAGTCATATCAGGGCTATCACCCAATACCTAGGTCCTGTATTAATTATAATACATTTTGCAGCCGCTGCTCCAGAAATACGAAAAAAGCTGTGTCTGGGTGGACAGATTTGGCCTAATGTGAATGTGCAATAGTACGGAGGTCAGTAGATGAGATGACGTGTGTCAGCAAGCACCGAGTCACAAATAAGAGTTATTCAGCTGATTAGTCGAGAGCGCGCCCGGCCCGTGCTCTGATTGGCAGCCATTCGTGGCCATCTCGGCTACTGCCACACTATGCAGTATCCCAGAGGTTGAAAACATTGGAGCATTTTTTTATAATTTTGCAGGGTTAATCGGCTCTGACCTACGGGTAAATAATTTTAAAATTGGGCTTGGAAAGTTAGAGACTGGTGCCGTAGAAATTTGAAAGTCCAATTTCTATGCTAATTTACGAAATGTCATTGTCAGAATCTCATAATCTTCTTCAAAGGATTTAATCATATTTGAAGAGACATAACGTCTATCTTGGTAAAGGAATTACGGAACTTCACTATTTTCTTTCTAGCTTTCACGATAGTTAGTTTTACGGACGTATTTCAGTTTTAAATGTGTTTTAAATAAATCGTTTTCTACATAAACAAATCAAAATTCTGAATTCAAAGGTTCTGGAGTGGCGACCGCGTACCGGAAGACGTAGAGTTGGAAGGCCTTCCACAAGGTGGACCGATGAGGAATCCGCTGGATGCGGGAAGCACAGAACCGGTCGAAATGGCGGTGCTTGGGGGCCTATGTCCAGCAGTGGACGTATTTCGGCTGAAATGATGATTAAATTTAAAATTTTCACCCATTATCCCGCCAAAATCAATGTAGGATTGAGTTAAATAAACTGTAATGCATCTTACTATTGTTTTCGTTAGAAGTTGTAGTGTAAGTACTTGTACCTAAGATATAAAGCGAGTGAAGCAAGAGAAGAGCTCAGCCAAGTCACAGGAATGAAAAATCGCTCAGTGACCTTCTTTTCAAAAATCTATATTCAGCAGTTTTAACTATAACTAGCACCTACAGTTTATTATGTCTTTAAGCTCGGATGCATTTGTTTACAAAGCATGCTTTTATTAAGACGAAAGCGTCAGGGCAGGTCGGAATATTAAAATTTTCTTCCTTTTTTGCAATTTCCAGGTCAGTAACTGGTTGTATTTGATTGATCTTAAAATATTTATTTATAGAATTATAATCTTAAAAATCATCAATATAACTCTCTAAGGTCATATTATAACCATATTGAATGGCAAAGTATAATATTTCATGAAATCATGACATTTGAGGCCAATTCTAACTTAGGGGTATGGCTGATTCTAATGATAATAAATATTAATATTCTAATTCTATTCTGTAAAGCCATATTTGTTACGGTCGCGAATCATATAAAATCAACATACCTACAACCTGACACAGGGCTGCAAATTACAAAAAAAAACGTAAGAACAGTTAAATTTTGCGGGTTACATTAGTTAGCTTTTCTGTTTAATAAAAATCAAAATGTACATGGGCACCTATGAAACGTCAGAAGCTAGGTGCACGGTTCCAATTGGTCGTTTCCTATGGAGAAGAGCCGGCAAGAAACTCCACGGTTACTCTTTTAAAAAAAAAATCTAATCACTTACATCCCCTTTTTTTGTCCTATTACATAATACATATATTTTAGTATTACTTAGTTTATTTAATATTGGTCAAACCGAGTTACAAACGATAGATTTCACAATGGGTACTAATGTCCACAATAGTAATCATATTTGTTTAAGAACTATCCAAATAGAAGTAGACCAAATATTTATATTGATGAATCAAAGAAACTGATTGTCGAGCCCTGCGGTCACAACTTTGGCCTGTGGCTGTATACTTCACTCGCATCACGGACATACAACATGCTTATGAGAAGCCACCTTGCTTATGTTTTTGTTATTTTTTACTATAAGGTGTTTATGATTTTTGACGTTCAGTGGTATAATTTGTGGTGCATGCACACTGAAGATTTTTGTGCTGAGTTTCACCTCAAGATATTCAATGTCGGCGGAAATAGTTCATTTTTTACACCCATCGCTTGAAGGGTAAGTCTTTGGTTTCTAGAAAATATAACCTCCTCCCCTTTGGAAGTCGGTTAAAAAATTATAACATAAGGAATACAAACAAGTAAATAACGTGCTATTTAATTACATAATTATTGCCTAATGTTTTGATTTGCCGCGCGTTTTTTAGAACTAGGTAAGATTGTATGTTTTAGATTGTTTAAATAACGCACCGCATAAAGTAGGTTTTTTATGATAAATAGATTTTTTAAACCATCGCGACGCTTTCTTAATACCTAATTATATATTCTATCACACATACCTAATATCATCAGAGTGGAATATAATAGAAAAACGTCATTTGGTCTTCACAACGGACATACAATACATTTTATTGTTGTACAAAAGAGCGCTAGTTTTTAACACAATGACTTGAAAGGTGTTATGTCCTATTCTGGCCCAATGAGGAGGGATCTCATATCCTGCAAAATACGACAAACCAAAGGGGTACCAGCCGCACTTCGTAAATTCTATATTTAGCACCCATCCATTATCCCGCCAAAATCGATGTAGGATTGAGATAAACAAACTGTAGGTAATGCATTCTTTGTTAATGTTAAAAACGTTAGAAATTGTAGTGTAAGTAGTAAGTATTTTTAACCGACTTCCAAAAAGGAGGAGGTTATATGTTCGGCTGTATGTTTGTTTTTTTTTATATTTATGTATGTTCACCGATTACTCCATCAATTGTGGTCGGATTTTGTGGTTGAATTATTTTTTTGTTTGGAAGGATATGCTCCCGAGGTGGTCCCATTGCCACCAAATCAGAATCTGATGAGGGGATCCCATGGAAATCGAGGGAAATCCTCAAATTTTATAGGCATACCTATAGCGATTTGAGTATTTTTTATAGTAACTCATGCATTTGCTCTCGGAAAGCACCATTTGGTGAAATGGAACTGATGATGAAGACCACTGATGGCCACTGGAACTACTTAATAATAAGTATTTCACCGTTGCGATTCGATTAGGCACTTTAATATGGTTGATAAGCAATTTATTCTCGTCAAAATGCATAATATGGTAAAGTTACCATCAGTTCTTCTGGTTCTTACCAGGAGAACTCTTCAACAATTTACGCCCCTGCATTGGGAATACCAATATTTTGTAAAAGGTGATGAGCATTTGACATTAGGCTATTGTTAATTAGATACATTACAAACTGACCCACTTAAAAGTGAAAAATAAAAAACTTTTTACAAAAAAAAACAACCGACTTCCAAAAAAAACACTAGGTACAAAGTGAAAAATAACTTTAATTTCGGAAGTCGGTGGCAAAAAACTAAAATACAGATCCAAAGACACCGACTTCCGAAATTAAAGTTATTTTTCACTTTGTAGTGTTTTCTTTGGAAGTCGGTTGATTTTTTTTTTGTCAAAAGTTTTTTTATCTACTCTCATAACGTATAATTCGAATTATAAACTTCAAAAGGAGTTTACATTGACATACTTTCTATGCACAATACCGAAAAAGCAAGTGAAACAAAAGCTTAGCCAAGTCTTTTCAAAAATCTATATTCAGCAGTTTTAAGATTCCTGCCGACAGGCGCGACGGGACATTAGTAGCACAATTTCTATGAAAACTTTATGGAAAGTGTCGCGCTGCGCGTTGCGCTGCCGCTGCCTTTCGCGCCCGCGATATCGCACCAGTCTGCACGAGCCTTTAAGTGTAAGTAGCACCTATAGTTTATTATGTCTATAAGCTCAGATTCATTTGTTTACATAACAATCTATTATCAAACTCGTGAGAACTATTAGCTTTTCTGTTCACTCACGGTTCCTGCGGATATGACACCGGTAGAGATCTTAACCTGCTTGGTTTTACCGTGCAACCCTTACGAGCAAAGACATTAAATTATATACTTAACAATAGACGGGACATAGCGAACAAATCGCAATCCGATACATTTGTCCTAGTGGCCAAAAGTCGCTCAGTCTAGTGTGGTACGCCCGCATTTTGAGTCGCATTCGTGTCCACCAAAAGACCATTATTTTCGAAGTACATAGGCTTACTTCGAAAATAATGGTCTTTAATTATGCAATAAGGTATTGCAAATCTCGTAGTGATAAAACGACTAGACTTATCCACGGTTTATTTTCGTTCACATTTTGTAATTTACACAGAATTTAGATAAAATAAATAATTTTCTTAGACGTTTCAAACTATTTGACGGTTCGTAATCAATGGTTGGTGTCGGTAAAAGTGTAACGTTTGACACGTTACACTTTTACCGACACCAACATTTTACTTAGGTAAAAAAATCGGCATCGATATCTTGTTTACATCTTTAACATTATTTTTTATAAGTACCAATTATTTTGGGGTTAGGGATCATTAAGGGTGGATACCTACCCACTTCTTTGGTTTGCGAAAATTCAACAGATATTATATAATGTTGTGTTTTTTTTTCTTTTTGGCTTCGCACGGTTTGTGCATTTAGCCAGTGTCATGTAAAATTAGGTAACAAGTACAAATTATGAAATTAACTCCATTCAATGCATGATAAAGATGATAGATGATATCCCGCCCCGCACCCCTTGAGTTTCAGTAAAGACGTGGGCACTTTACTGAAACCTCGCACGGACTTCTTGAGAGAACTTAAACTGATGGTGCACTGTTTTGTTTCATTTGCCTACACTAATGCAGGGCCTCAAGTCTGCTATTACAATAGTGTCAGAATGGTCGATCATTGATTTCATAATTGTTGATTTTGACAAGTTTGGTAATCTACTATTATAATGGCGTCATTATGACTTTCTAATGGTCGGCCACTGACACTACATTGAAAGAAATTGCATATATTGGTAATCTCGTACATAATGACAAATGAATGACATTTCTACTAATGGGTTTTATAATAATGGCAATACGACAATGCCATTATAATAACACAATTATATTACGAGAAGATTGACCGACCAATGATCGACCATTATGAATTTACCAGATTACGAACTTTTAGCAAAATGACAATGGCATGACAATGGGATCGTGTTGGAATGACTGAATTTATAAAAATAGCAGACTTGGGCCCCAGGTTCACGAACACTTAATGGTTAATAATCCACCACTATTACACATTAATATTCGGCTAAACACAAATTTTAGAAAATAAAACAAAACTGCTAACATGACGCTTCACTTTTCCGCCAAGAAGTCCTAATTTTGTGTTATTTAAAACAATCGGAGTGAAACTTATTTGTTTTATTCTTAGGTTTATGAATATTAGGTACACAGCTCAACAAAGACTAGGTAAACTTATAGTAATTATTAATTATTTTAACACTTTTATGTAACATATTATTACATATCAATAGAAGCGTAATTTCATACAGATTTTAATTTTTAGATTAAATAAAAGGGATGTTAATGAAAAAAAGTCAAAAAAAAATCTAAAAATGATAATGATAACCTAAAAAAAACCGGCCAAGTGCGAGTCGGACTCACGCACGTAGGGTTCCGTACCATTATCTATAAACACGGCAAAAAAAACACGTTTGTTGTATGGGAGCCCCCCTTAAATATTTATTTATTTTCATTTAATCTATTATTTTTAAAGTGAATATACAATAACTAAATATTCTGTGAATATTTCAAGCGTCTACCTGTTGCCGTTATCAATATCGAGCAAAAACAAACAAAAAAATCACGTTTGTTGTCATGGGAGCCCCCTTAAATATTTGTTTTATTCAATTTTTTAGTATTTGTTGTTATAGCGGCAACAGAAATACATCATCTGTGAAAATTTCAACTGTCTAACTATCACGGTTCATGAGATACAGCCTAGTGACAGACGGACAGACAGACAAACAGAGAGACAGACAGACAAACAGACAGACAGACAGACGGCGGAGCTTTAGTAATAGGGTTCCCGTTTTACCCTTTGGGTCTTCACAGTCTGTGAAGACTGACCGGCCTTTGACCACGACCTTTTTCGCACGTTCTTGTCGTACGTGATCCACATTTCATCACCAGTTATCAGCTTCTTCAAAAATGGTTCGGTTTCATTACGTCGTAATAAAGAATCACAAATGAGTACACGGTTCATTAGGTTTCTTTCAGTGAGCTCGTGAGGTACCCAAATATCGAGCTTTTTTGTGTACCCAGTTTTTTTCAAATGTGCCAAAACTGTTTTGTGGTCAATTACCAGTTCTTCAGCTACGTCGTAACTACTGATATCTTGCTCCACTTTTTGAAAAATAGCATCCATTTTATCCGTAATAGGGCGACCAGAGCGACGTGCATCTTTGGCATCGACATTTCCGGATTGAAAACGCTTAAACCAAATTTGTGCTACTCTCACAGATACTGCATTAGGTCCATAAACATCGCAAATTTTTTTTGCGGCTTGCGTTGCATTTTTACCTTTTTTGTAGTAAAAATTTAAAATGTATCCAATTTCTTCATTAGATTCACTCATTTTGACAGTACGAAAAACAAATGAAAATCACACATTTTCCTAATTTGATTTTGGAATTTTGAGTTTCTTTAAAATTTAAACTTTCAATGATACCAAAACCAGCCAGATACAAATAGTATAGCCAAAGAGATTTTATTACAAGTTCATACATACTATAATGCGAAAAGACTTTTTCCCCAACCTAATATACAGGGCGTCCCACGGATATGCCACATGGAGGGAAAGTACATTTTACTGAAAGAAGACATTATTTGCATTAAAAAATCACTGCATTCATAGACATTTAAATAATTAAATGGTTGAACCGGAAATCGAACCCGTTACACGAGAAAAATAATCAACCTGTAGCTTTATCATACCGATCGAAAGGCTTCATCATAAAGATTCCTTTTTGCTAAATAACGTAGTGTCACAAATATAAGGAAGACCATGAATTTTAACATTGACCTTTTAGGCTAGGCACACTGACACACTGACCTATTAGGTCAGTTTGTGGGTTAAGGTAACCACAGAATGTAAAATAAATGTGATAAAAATAATAAATTATACAATTAAAGTAGCAACCATTTTGATTTTGTCTATACTCTAGATTGTCCTATGGAGCTGGACCAGCACGTTTCCAAGCATTCTCATCTTGGATATATTTTTTCTACTTTTAACATAAGTTATAAATTTTGTTTCATTTAGTTGCAATATGTATAACACAAGGTATTTTATTGTAACATTTGAGACATTACCGCATAACAGATGTATGTAGGGGGGGGGGGGGGGGGGGGTCTAAAAAATTGTTGATCTATTTTATCTTTATTTCTAGTATTAAAATGATGACTATCACTTATTTTATTAAAAAGATGAAGTTCAAAGCGCTACTCATCAGGAAAAGAACACGAGCCAAATGTGCCTTAGCCCACAATAATTGACGGCGACGCCCTTGATTTCTGCGTCGGAAAACTGGAACTCTAAGCGGTCTGCGAGCGTGAAGATTAACGTCATGAAACTTCCTCCTGGCGGTTTGGTTACTTGTTGATTGGTTTGAGGCTGCCTCATCGCAGAACTTACAGAAAGCGGTCTTGTCTCTGAATAGTGATCTTGCTACCCACTCTGTAGTAAAGGGAATAAACCTATCGTCAAAACAGCTACCATTCTCAACACTTCATAACTTAGAGCACAAAAGTAAAATTTCTAGGTGAGTCCAAATGTAAAGTTTCAAGTTTTTAATTTTAAGGTGAAATAATACCCAAAGTAGAAGTTATAGTTTTTGTATTTGTTTTTCGATCAGTCTTTTTTGTAGCGGCCAGTTTATCGATGGTAAAAAATGTAAGTTCGTGTCTCATTTCCTACGAAATGTATAGGATTTTTTTTGTGATTTATGATTTTTCTAGTACTCAAACCTCAATTGGTCGAATAGAGGTTTTTGATCCTTATAAGAAAGAGGATCGATTGGCATAAAAAAAAAGTTTTTGTGAAAATTGCTTATTTTCCTGCTACATTTTACCAAAATACATACATGTACATGCTGTACATTTTTTCCAAAATATGTGAATGCAAATAAAAATATCTCAAAAAGATAAGGATAGCCTCCTAAGAACATTTTCGCGTAGCTGCAACGGATAAGGTACTTCCCCTTACTGCCCCGCTGAAAGTTTCCACCCTGTATAGTACATAAGAAATAACTCAAGACTGATTTTACAATAGAAGTGCCCATTATTGATTGTATGTCATACTAAAAAAAAATAAGATGGCAATTTTAATTAAGAAGGGAAATAATCGTAAATAAATCTAAAAAGTATTTGTTTATAAATTCTATTTTAACTCAAGGCTGATTTTGCAACTGAAGTGCCAATTATTATTTGTGTGTCAAATTAAAAAAAATATTGGTACTCAAGGCTAATTTTGCAATACATGTGATTAAGAAAACTGATTGTGATAATAAATGACAAAAAAAAAAGATATGGTTTTATCATGTTATTAAACTCACCACTGATTTTAATCGAATTTTTGATTTTGAGGTCCTAAAAATGAAAAAACGTCCCATAACTAGTACGTATTGATCCGTAGGTGCCATTTGTGGAATAAAAACTTAAATAACTAATTATTCCACTAATGAGGTGCCATTAGTGGAATAATTAGTTATTTAAGTTTTTTTTTTAGCGTAAAATCTCAAAAGGTGCCGTATGTCAAATACCTCAGGTGCCATTTAACCGGGAGCCCAATATGGAATACGTCATTTTTGTGGCTTGTATTATTTCTAAAGAGTTTTTATATTTGCAGGCTTTTTCCCTAGACTTTGTTGAGTATCATCATCTGCCTATCCTTTTCCCAACATAGTTGGGAGATGTAAATATGATATATCTATGTAATTGGGCAAAATTGCAATACGTCTTAATTTTGTTATACCTTAATTCTAGCGCCATTCGTTTCAATGAACTCGAGGTTCACTGAACTCGATGTGTTGCGAGACCGATGAGCCTACTGAGTGTGGGTGTGTTGAGTTTTTCTTTTTATTTTATTTATTTTTAATTACTAACACTAGATAATATAAGCAAAATTCTTGTTACTAACAACCTTGTCTTTAATATGGACTTTTTTGTCTGAAATAAAATATTTTTATTTTTATTTTATTTATACTTTTATTTTTCTGTGTTAGGTAACGCTTATTTTAGAGAACGCTGGCTAACCTGCAATTGATGACAAAATCCAAGGCTAATTGTTATTATAATATTATATATTGTATACAGAAGCTGTCAGTAAACCTTTTTAAATCCGAACCCTAACTACTGACACACTATTAATATAAATGCAAAAGTGAGTTTGATTGTTTCTTTGTTATCCCGATATTCCCACGTGGCCGAGACTTATGCGGGTGAAACCGCGGGACGCAGCTAGTAAATAAATAAATTGAACATAACATCCTATGCGCTTAATCTATACTAAGCGCCACAATACTACTTGATTCAATATTCACTATCTCTGACTGAAACAGATGGAGTGGCAACATCTTTATATGAGAAAACTAATGTCAATTTAGGTCATTCTAAGATTGAATACCTACTTCAATACAAGCAAACGTGAATTGTTATATAGCTGAAGTTAAATACAAATATACAGGCCAGTTCCAGTTCCGGTCCTTCTACAGTCAGGGAAACCCTGACTAATATTATGAATGCGAAGTGAATTTGTTTGTATGGCGTCACGCTATGGGGAAATAGTGTTAAATAGATGAAATATTCATAATGCAAAATAAGTGTATAAGAATTCTAGCCCAAATAGATAATACGGAGAGCTGCACACCATACTTTATAAAATATTAGATTAATATAGGTACATACTTGACATTTTGTGTATTAGTTTTTAACAATATCGACAAGTTCACTAAAGTAGAAGATACACACAACGTCATAACTTGCCATAAAAAGAGGTTATGCGGTTCAAGCGATCCAAGCGAGCCCATATTAAATGCCAATAAAAATATATAATAAGTTGCCCAGCATGTTTAAAACTGAAAAATGTGTAACAATATTCCAAAAAAGGCTAAATTAAATTAAATATCATTTATTTCAGGAAATTATTAAACCCATACCACCATACCCATACCCATACAGACACATACTGATAAATACCATCGGCATCAACATAGTAACACAGTTAAAATATTAAAATACATTAACTAAAAATATATATAAAAAATAATAATAATAAATTCATTTATTCCAGGTCAATAACACCCTTTGCCAAACATAAACTAATAGAAACAAACCATAGCCGCACTCACACATCCAATTCACAAACAACAGCATAAAACTAAAAAAAAACCGGCCAAGTGCATGTCGGACCACGCACAATGAAGGGTTCCGGAGTTGGGATGAATTTATCCCAAAAACAAACTTAACATTGTAGTTGAAAAACATGTTCTCCCATACATCGATATACGTAACGGTCAATTCTTCAGCTGCAAATTTAAGTTGGTCGACTATTAGGTACTCGTTAACTTGTAAGGTCTACTTAGCTGTGATAGTTTTCCCTTAAATTTCGTTATATATACTACTGCCATGCCATTTTTTTCACATATCCCCAGTCAACCATTTAGCTAACAGAGGGGGGGGGGGGGGGACACTTGACTCTAACAAAATTTAACACTTTAAAGCTTAATATTACGCAAACTGATCCCTGAATCGAAAAATGTTTTTGACAGGCTTACAATATTTTTAAACGGCCTATCCAACGATACCCCACACCATGGGATAGACGAGAAAAAAAAATATCATCCCTACTTTACGTGTACACTACGGTTACCTTAAAAAAAAAAGAAGATTTTTCCATGCCAAATCACAGCTTTCTAGTACTAAGAGTCTCTGAGGTAAGCCGGGGACAGACAGACGGACGGACAGACAGACAGACGGACATGGCGAAACTATAAGGGTTCCTTGTTGACTACGGAACCCTAAAAAAAGCCAAATAATATTAAAAGTCTTTTGCCTCTCTTGCAAGATGGACGACACGGTACACAGCTTTTAAAATTTCATTCCTATTCATGGTTACCCTTGTGTAGAATGACACTGTGAGCTTACTTAGCAGCGCGGAAAAGCCGGCAACGTTGCTCTCGGCGAACATGTCAGTCGCACTACACCGCCATCGCCAGGGCAAGTTCATCATAGCCCGGTAAGCATTATTATATTGGACACGAAGAGTGTTACACGCACTCCTCGTGTACCGGTAGCAAAGTCGGCTGGTGTATAGCGACTGACAGTATAGGCTCTGAACAGCGTTACCTTAACTTGATTCGAGCAGTGATAAAAATGTCTAGCTAGCCTACAGGGGCGCAGCCTTCATACAACCCGATTCCTTTCGGCTTCCCTTCGGAACAACCAGTCTTCTGACACTTGTGTGCATCAATCACATCACATTACAAATATTAAATACCAGTTTAAAAAATCAATTACAAAAATGCCAAAATTGTTTGACTAAACAAAGAATTCCGACCGTAGCTGGCGTTAAACTTAGAAAGTAAACGAATTAATAAAATGTTTGAATAAATTAATTTAGATTTTATCTAGAGTTTATGAGTAGTGAACAACTTTTTCTTCGGCTTACCTCTAATAAAAATTATAGCTTCGCTACTGCTAGCCTATTGCTTCTACAAGCGATACTGCGTCACTGTCGTTCCAAATCATCAACATCCGATAAGTTTTCTGTTACAATACTCGTATGCCCGAGATATTTAAATTTTGTAACTTTTTTTTAAAATTAGTTCCACCTAAGTTAATAGGGAGTTTCAGGGCCTTTCTTATTTGTAAAAATCATAACTTCCGTTTTATTTACATTGTATGTCAGGTGGTGTTGAGTCGTGTACCTCCACTGACCTTTTAAACAAGTACGCCTTGAATATTAGAGGTCAGAACCTCTCACAGATGTCTATTAGTTTTCTGAGGCCGTATGACCGACGGACTGAGTAGCACCATGTCGTCCGCGTAGCTAAGGTTAATAACGCGCACACCGCTAAAATGTAATAATAATAATAACCTAATCCAAAAATGCTTCTACTCAGTAAAAGAATATTTAGAGTCTAGCTTAAAATAGCGATTTTCTCACATGTACAAAAGTGGCGATCTGTCATATACAAACAATAAGATTCAGTATGTCCTATTTAACTTTATTTAAAATTAAAAGGCTGGAAAGTCATAAACAAGTACTACCACAGATCACAAAAATGATCTGAGGTACCTACTAATACTAACATAACTTATCACAGCATTGTACCTACACTTAGTTCGCAATAAACGTTTTGAATTCGAATTTGTTACGCTTTCACGCTAAAACGGCGAAACGGATTTAATGGAAATTTGGCACATGGGTAGACCATGATCTGGATTAGGACATAGGATACTTTTTATCCCAATATTCCCATGTGGCCGAGACTTATGCGGGTAAAGCCGCAGGACGCAGCCCATTATTATTTGAGACCCTACGTCAATTTCAATCAAAAATCAATCAACTCAGCCTATACCAGTCCACTGCTGGACATAGGTCTCTCCCAGGCTGCGCCACAGCACCCTGTCCTCCGCCTTCCGCATCCAGTCTGTCCCAGCCACCTTTTTAAGGTCCTCGGTTCATCTAGCTGAGGGGCGTCCCACACTACGCTTGCTGAATGTCGATTCTGTAAAAATCTCACCGTGAAAACTTGCGTGGAGTGAGCTGTCAGTGTCATCCCACTGATGATGGGAATTGAACAAGGATTACATTTATAATCATAATCGAGATTTAAATTATATTTTTACTAATTCTATTGATCATTTTATATTATTTCAAAGCTAGTATTTAAGTGTTTAAGCAATGTACTAGCTTTGAAATAATATAAAATGATCAATAGAATTAGCATAAAAATATGATTAAAATCTCGATTAAGATTTTAATTATGTAATGCTTGGTCAATCCCTAGCATCAGGTGGGATGACACTGACAGCTCACTCCACGTTCACCTCATCAAGTTTTCACGGTGAGATTGTTACAGAATAGACCTACTGGATCTGGATCACTCTCGATGGTAGATATATTATATTGAGACATAGCGTCTAAGAACGTCAAAGAGACATCGGCAATAACTAAGCATTTATAATAGTAGGTAGTTTATGAAACTGTTGCCTATTGAGGGGAGTTATGTGCAGTTTCATACACTACTTTATCTACTCTCATACATTGGGATTGAACCTACTAAATTATAGATCAAAGATAAAAGAGTAGGTAAGAAATAGTTTGGAATCGAAACTTTTTTGTAAGTAGGTAATGTGTTATAAGAATGAAGCATCTCGCAGCATTCCGTTAGAAAAATATTATTGATGGAAACTCTTTGGCAATATTAATTAACTTGTTCGATTTGCCCTGTGTCGTATTGGTAAACAAATTGTTTTTAAGTGATAGCAAAGCAATTTATTTAATGGACACAACCTACGCAATGGTTTTTTGGGAACATTATTTTGTTAGAGAAAACGTGTTACAACAAGATTCTGTTTTTAAATTTCGGTTTTGTGATTAGAAGGTATGTCAATATAAACTCGTTTTGAAGTATAAAATCCCAATTTTACGATATGAGAGTAGATAATAGTTATTTATGATACTAGTGCGGTAAGTTGGTTTTTACAAACGAGTAGACAAATGTAAGCCCGAAACGAACTTGAGGGCTTACCATAGTCACGAGTTTGTAAATATCAAATTCCGCACGTGTATCATACAACGTTTTTCAACACATTTGCGAGAAAATGGTATTTCTTGAAGTGTTCCATGATATGAAATTATTGTAAATCATTAAATAGCTCTCGGGATTTCTGTGGCAAGAGACCATTTTCTGCAATTTACGCCTCATTCAAGATATCAGGGGCCCAAGTCTGCTATTTTTATAAATTCAGTCATTCCAACACGATCCCATTGTCATGCCATTGTCATTTTGCTAAAAGTTCGTAATCTGGTAAATTCATAATGATCGATCATTTTCTTTGCAATTTCTTTCAATGTAGTGTTAGTAGCCGACCATTGGAAAGTCATAATGACGCCATTATAATAGTAGATTACCAAACTTGTCAAAATCAACAATGATGAAATCAATGATCGACCATTCTGACACTATTGTAATAGCAGACTTGAGGCCCTGGTGGAGTAGATTCCATATTCATATCGGATTCCTCGCTTGAACTCATAATTTATTATTTTATTTATAAAATTCAGTCGGACCGTCGCGCGTCGCAACTACCTTTGACATTTCTAATATGAAATTTTTTTTTCAATTGCCACGTGCGTCTTGTGAAAATTAGTACTATATCTATCGTCTCATTTTCTGTTTAATAATAATGCGAGATAAACCTATTGAGCAAAAGCGCTTCCAAGGAGATTCGATCAAGCAGCTTATTTATTCTCGTAATTTGAAACTCCTTGGTGGAATTCTTATATATTATTTATGGAAATTTAAAAAACCGTAAAGGATACGCACGGCGCTATACATCGGAGGGTGCGGTAAAACACTTATATTAGATGAGAGTATGACGTTGTATGGTGCGTAATTTTTAACTTTCGAACAATATATACGAATTTACGAAGCCTAATAATAAATAACACATAATAAAATATAATATTAATAAACACATAATAATAAATAATATAAATAACAAAAATACGGAATAACGCGGGATACGGCGGGATATGGATAGTATATTTTTAAACACATATGTGTTGAAAAATATATTATAATATGTAAATTAAAGTAACAAGTACGCAACGGATTTTGATGAGGTTTTCACCATCATTTAGAGAATTTATTACGGAAGGTTTATGTGTACAATACATTAATATTAAACTTACACATAATAACAAAAATCTCAATATTTTGTCAATATGTAAAAACCGCACGAACAGGGGCGAGTCGTGTTTATTATTAAGAATTAAAAGAAATACTAACTTTCACATAACATAACATAACATCACTCCTGAAATCCCCGAAGGGTTAGGCAGAGGTATACCTATAGTAGGTATACCCACGTTTCGACAGTTATGTTGAACTAACTTTCAATTCATGTTAATAACGTGTTATCCATCACAACATGAGCCGATTACCTGAGCATCACGTGTTTATGAATACAAGTTTTTAGTTTCAGCAGCCGCAAGTCGGTGATGCGACGAAGACACCGCGGAACCTTTCGCATGGAGACGGTACCAGAAACTGTAGGGGTACTCAAAATGGCGCTCTTGGAAGAAGATGGGTATGTTATCTATACAAGATATTTAACAATTTACCTAGAAACGTTAAGGAGTGCTTTAGACATTGTTCCCATAGCAAAAGTTATTTAGTAACAAACTTAGAAGTCCCAAAAAAAAATTCGCTGTTCCATACTAAGGTTTATGCCTACTGTTCTAAACTGTACATAACCTTGCGGTATATTAGTCTACTATAATATAGTACTTATTGTTACTAAAGTAGGTACTTAGTATGATTCTATTTTCTCATAAAAGTGACAAAATTACTGAAATAATATTTTATTTCAATACCAAGGAAAACTGTGCAACTTATAGGTATAATATTCATAATGGTCACTACTTTTCCCTGCTTTTTTAAGAAGATAATTAAAATCAGCATCAGGACTAATATATAGGAGGGGGCCTAAAATGGACGCTTTGGCAGTATCATAATATGATCTGCTTCGATCAATAATAGCATCTGCGTACAATTCATACATCCCGCAATTCATCCGTTTGATAGCTGCTATTTGACATTAGACTTCATTATAGAAATTCATAATTTGTGGACCATTTTACGAAACACCATACAAAAATGTCAAACAGATGAATTGCGGGATATGAATTGTACGCAGATCATATTATGATTCTGCCAAAGCATCCATTTTAGGCCCCCAGGTTATGTACATAACCTATTATATTAGTGCAACCTCAGAACAAGAAGCTCCGCCCCTTTACAGTCATGTCACGACTCGAACTTCAGCATTAATAATAATTATTAGTTAGTAGTTATTAATAATAATGATTATAAATTAATCAGCATCGATCAATGCGGATGCTGATGCTGATGTTCGCAACATCGGTCAACACCTGGGGCCCAAGTCTGCTATTTTTATAAATTCAGTCATTCCAACACGATCCCATTGTCATGCCATTGTCATTTTGCTAAAAGTTCGTAATCTGGTAAATTCATAATGATCGATCATTTTTTTGGCCGACCATTGGAAAGTCATAATGACGCCATTATAATAGTAGATTACCAAACTTGTCAAAATCAACAATTATGAAATCAATGATCGACCATTCTGACACTATTGTAATAGCAGACTTGAGGCCCTGGGCCTAAAGCACTACTTAAAGTTTGTCGGGTTAATTTTTAAACACCTATATTTGATTTATTATTTACGAGTACAATAGGCAATAAATTAAAAGACTAACGACTAACCTACAAATAAATATAAAAACAGAAGGACGCTTTGGCTTTGAAGTACTCGTCCGCATCGCTATCATCCGGAAACGTGTCCAGAAGACTGGCAGCATTGCCACGTTGAATGGCATTGCTAATTCTTTAACCAGTCGGCGAGAAATTTCCTTGTAAAGGAGTCGCGCCATCGCTTTTGACTTTATGTGTCGTCTTCTTGGATGTTGTACTGATGGAAAAAATATTGCAAACGACTAGTTGACCGCGCTCATTAATTTCGGCTGAAATATTCGCAGAACCTCACAGATCACAGACAGTTCGTTTCATATTTTTGAACTCAGACACAACGGTATCACTTATGTATTTTACTGTATACAAGTATGTAAGTATTAGGTACTTAAACACTTTTATAATTATCATGTATTCTTTTTTGTATCACAGCAATTAGCTAACATCTTACTTATGCCCTTTGTTTCTACCATTTTATTTCTTACCACTCTACCCTAAGACATTCTACCATTTTATTTCCTACCACTCTACCTAAAGACATTCAATTGTAGCTATCTTAAATCTGTTTGACTCTACCTTTGTACCACCTAGCCGCCATATAATGACCTACCTACTAGTTCTTCCTTTGCTAGTGATTTATTTTAAACTAAGGTACAAGGTTAGTAGGCGGACAAAATTAAGTTCACGTGCTGGACCTTCTAGGCATTAATAGTGGCCTTTGCTCTTATAAAATATGCATACTAAGCCATTTCATATCAAGCCATAATTGCAGTTTTACATACATCATTATTTATAGCAACAAAAGTCGAATAACACTGCTACTGATACACATAATCAAAATTTACACAACATTATTATAATTTTATTTGTGTTCCGATTTTAATTCCACATTTCACTCAAAACTTAAGATTTAGAAAACTGAAGTGTTTATCAATTTTGGTTACTGACTGTACCAACCTACCGGACTGATATCAGAGACGCGGCAATTATGTCTAACGATTAGCTAGTTGATTAACGCATCGCATAAATAAAGACCGTCGTCGATAAAAGAGATTTGAGCTTCAAAAAGCTCAAATCTCTTTTATCTTTGATTGGTCTGTGTTCTGATGTAAAATGATCATTTATATATAATTTTATATATGTTACGGCTAATACCCGTAGTGCGGCTACACCTAGTTTTAGCCGGTTAGAATTATAGGTCCAGACAATGCCTGTTGGATAAAACCAATTTACCAACAATAGAGGGGATCTGGCGCTCGGCGGCCGCTGCAGCGGCACGCTCGCTTCGCTCGCTCGCTTTCGCTTGTTAATGGTTACTGTTCTAACCTAACCTAACCCAAATGATTTTACCCGAAAACAATCGGCTCGTACTAGGTTTAACCAAGAGTAAGTGGCTACACCTAGTTCTAACCGGCTAAAACTAGGTGTAGCCGCACTTCGGGTATTAGCCGTAACATATACACATTGACATTGAATAATACAAAGTTACATGAATATTTACTTTGAAAAGTATTATATTTATTATTTTAATTTATTGTGAATGTGAGCACTATGATGGTAATTTTTTAAATAATTTTCCGTTTTTTTCCTTTTCTCAGTTAGTTTAAATGATGGTCTGGCATTTTGAGCACTTTATGCGGCCTACCCAAATGTCCTTTCTTTGGTATTGTTCATCGAGTCGGTGAGCTCCTTAAGTCTTGAGTCGAGCTGCACGATTACTGACAAATGCTTGCGCGATTCGACAGGTCCACTTAAATTTGTGTGGTTCTTTCCTCAAAAGACCATTTCATACACGGATCTACATGGTCCTCACATGATCTGACCAAGATTATGTCTGAACTTTAAAAGAGACTTTGAACCCTGAGTTTGTTTCGCCATTTCTTCTCAGGGGTAGTCAGATAGGAAATGTCGAGTACATCTAGCTTATTTTTTATTTTTTAATATGACGTGTAAAAGTGATTCCGATATCCTATTTACAAAATAAACGATTTCATTTAATTTCTGTCAAACTTAAGGCTCGTGCAGACTGGCGTGACAGCAGCGTGACCCTAGTCGCACGTGTGATATCGCACCGGTCTGCAACGAGCGTTTAGGTACACGTAGACAATCGTCTGACCTACAAACTTGTACCCTTCAGACAGTATTATCTAGTTATATTTATACTTGGCCTGGTCTTCAGACCTTAAACTGTCAGTCCTAATAATGTGCAATTCGCTATTTCCCGCATCCTTTGGATAAGCCAGGTCAGGGTATACATAGCAAGCAGTTCGTAGCTCATGGGTGCAAAGAAAATAATCGGTCGTTTTGTTTATGAAACGAGCTAGCATTAACTTTCTGGATTTCTCGTGAAAACTGAAAATCTTGCCAGCAAAGCAGAAATTTAAATTTAATTTAAATGCGGCTAGGATTTATTGAGCGGATACACAATTAAATCAGAATCTCGCTGCTGGGCAAAAACCTAACAATAAAATTGATTTAAAAGCCTTTTTACTTTACCTTAATGATGAAATGCCTGACTGCCATCTTGGACTTTCTGCTTTTCTCCCGGCGATTCCTGAAGGTAGTAACCGATGAACAACTGTCGGTTTTATGAATGATTTCCCCAGTCTGAAACTCTTTTTATATCGCGAATTATCTTAATCCGTGCCAACTGTCGAAGTGTTTTAATTAAAGCGGCCAGGTAAAGCTTTGCGATAAGAATAGTATGGATCACCATTTTCTATTGACAGGAAAATGCAATAAAATAAAATAACTTGCATATAGTACTTACAAAAAAAAATACTGCCTAACTGTAAAAAAAGGAGTAAAAAAATAGACTGACAGTAATTTTTTTTTCAAACCTTACGTGAGTAATAGTAAAAATACTATTACTCATATGGGGACCCATGTATTATGAGGTCTCGAATGGTAGTAAGGTTTGGACCATGATCCAAACTTACGATCGTAGATCACATCATGACTTACATAATATGGTACGGTTAATTGTCATAACATCGTCGTTTAGGTTAAAATATTTGTAAAATGTACTTTGAATAGGTACTTAGTTAAATTTACGGTGTGTATGTAGGTAATAATGATAAGTAATAATGAAAAAAAAAATATTATTGCTTAAAACAAATATTTTTATAATTACTTCACCGGCTCCATGGTCTTATAAAAAGGTCGGACGGAACTCCCGCTAAGACAAAACTGTGTCCCGTAATTGTGGCGACAGTCCTAAGTGTGAGTGAAATTAGGGTAGTCATGATAGCCAAAATTACCCACTTAATATTGTTTTATTTTTAGAAAAATACAGGTCGGCAGACAAATTTGAGGAACTGCATATGTAACAACATATTTGTTTGGAATCCAGTCATTTTGACAGATTGACTGTGTTGACGTTTGCACGCGTAATGGGTGAGTATGCTGTGAATGTGTGCCTGTACGTACAGCGAGCTGGCTGACTCTGAGTGACACAGTTTTCTGTTAGCGAGAATCGAGTCCGACTTTTTTATACGTCCATGACCGGCTCATAGGTTTTATTAAACCTAAGCTTTTTGTTTATTTTATTATATAGCAAATAGTTAAAAGTACAGTTTTCTTGCATCGTTACAAATAACACTCGGCAGTTATACTTTGACCGTAAAATCAACGCATTCCAAATTGGGCGCCCGCTTTAATGGCACCTGAGGTATTGCACATACGGCACCTATCAATATTTTTTGCGGGTGCCATTAGTGGAATAATCTGTTATATAAAATTTTATTCCACAAATGGCACCTACGTACGTACTTAGGGTACGGCTATTTTTTTCTTTTTTAAGACCTCAAAATCAGAATTCGATTAAAATCAGTGGAGAGTTTAATAACATAATAAAAACATAACTTCTTTGTTTTTAGTCATTTTAATATCACAATCAGTTTTCATAATTACATGTATTGCAAAATCAGCCTCGAGTACTAATATAATTTAGAAACAAATAATTTTTAGGTTTATTTAGGATTATTTATCTTCTTAATAAACTTTGTCAACTTAATGTTTTTTTCAATATGACACACAATTATTAATTGGCAATTCTGTTGGAAAATCAGTCTTGAGTTAATTATTATGTATTTTTTATATTTTTATTAGACCTTTAAAAATTATATTTGTGATGCGTAATCTATGTTTTGTTATGCTATGTTTGTACGAATTCTATTGGTACTCGAGGTTGATTTTGCAATAGGGAACCTGTTGAACCTTGGCACTATGTGACCTAGGCCATTAGGCTCGTTTCAAATATTGCCGCGATGCTAAATTGTATTGTCTATGGTATTCGGTACGTCACTATCAACTATTTAATGTGATGTTAGTCACTTACCGCCATTAAGAAGGTGTTTGGTGTTATCGACGTCAAAATTTTTTTTGGCGAAAAAGTAAGTATTTCTAATTTACTTTGCAGTCTGATAGTTTTAAACGTATTATAATAGTCACTTCACTTTTATATGCTATTGGTTCTTTTATTTAATAAGCGTTAAAACAATCATAAACTTGCGAGATAAGTAACCTCAAAATATTTGAAATCCACCGTTTTGTTGAAGTTGGAGTAGTATTGTACCTTTACGAGGTGGCTTGTGTACTGGCCGGATCCCCGCCCTGGGATCTCGAGGCAAAAGTACTCGCGTAACTGTATCAGTGGCGCGAGGAAGTGAGGGCGCGGGGCGAGTGGCTGACATGTGGAGTTGCGTCGGTCACAGCTTCGCGTAGCCCTGGTGGTGGAACGGCGGGACAAGCTTTCACGCCCTACCTCCGGCCTCGCCACCATCGAGGCGGTCCAGCCGGTACTCCAGTCCTGGCTCGGGAGGAGGCACGGCTCCCTGTTGTTTTGGGTAACGCAGGTGCTCTCGGGGCATGATTGCTTCGGGAAGTACCTGTGTCGCATAAACAGGGAGCCGGACGCCCGGTGTCACCACTGCGTTGACTACCGGGAGGACACGGCGCGGCATAAACTAGCAGAGTGTGCCGCTTGGGAGGAGCCACGCCGTGCCCTCATCTCACGAGTAGGCAGTGACCTGTCGCTGCCAGCCGTGGTCTAGTCGATGGCCTGGTACGCGGTGGTGTCCTTCTGCGAAACCATCTCGTCGCAGAAGGAGGCTGCGGAAAGGGAACGGGAAATCTCGTCCGCTCACCCAGCCCACAGCAGGCGCACTGGGCGTTGGCAGAGGGCAGACAACGCCCTCTTCTGGCCCCCTAAGTGGGCCCAGGGACGGCGGACTTGGGGACATCCACCGCCCGCTATCACACTGAGGTGGCAGCGCGTAGTGTTCCATGCGCGCCCCTTTCAGACGTCGCGGGGGGTCCAACACCTCACCCCCCCTCAGACATGAGGTGACCCGCAGGGGCGGGCTGGCACTAGCCGGGGATCACGGAAGTAATAACAGATCCCAAGATCCCCGGTGCAAGTGTGGGAAGGAAACACTAGGGTGGTTTTTAGTCAGTAAGAGTCTGACAGACCCCTCCGCCCGCCGCAGGGCGGAGGACATCCATGAGAATTTTCCGACTCGGCAACAAAAACAAATAAAAAAAATATATTCTCAACCTTCGCTGCTTCCAAACATTTTGTAATACCAAGAACAACTTTGCGTCGTCATCTAAAGCACTGTATGGAAATAGGTAAGGATGTAAGCAAATTACACGAAAACCTTGAAGTTAATCAAGTTTTTGATCGTATTGAAGAACATAGTCTAGCTGACTATATTAAAGATGTAGCACTCTTGCAATTTGGATTGACAATTGACATTGATTTTTAGTGAATAAAAACAGATTAAACAATGCAAATAGGATCAAAAGAAGAATTCTATCAGAAACAGAAACTAGTGAAGATTCTATTGACTATTCACTGAGTGGCACATCTGACGATGTCTCCGACAATGACAGCGAGGTTGAGAATCTACAGGTTAATGTTAATAAAGAAAATTACAATATTGGAGACTATGTTATATTTGTATACGAAGGTTCCCATTTTGTCGGAAAGGTAGAATCAATATCTGAAGATGGTGATTTACTGAAATCAATGCAAAAATTACATAAAAACTGGTAATGGCCTGACAAAGAGGATTTGAATCTGTACCCTATAAGTGACATTACAGAAAAAATTAAAACCCCGCAATAAGTTAACAAAAACAGAGAAATTTTTGATTTTGAGGTCCTAAAAAAGAAAAAACGAAGTACACTAGTACGTACTGATCCGTAGGTGCCATTTGTGGAATAGAATTTTAAATAACAAATTATTACAGTAATGGCACCTGCGAAAAATATCGATAGGTGCCGTATGTGGAATACCTCAGGTGCCATTTGCTCAGGTGCCATTTAAGCGGGTGCCCAATGTCGAAACGTCGTAAAATCATCCCTATAAAGAACGCTTGTTATTATTATATAGTTCTGTTTTTTTTTCATATAAACGGTCCACTACAAAAAAAAAAGCGCCAACATAAAACATTATAAAATTCCGATATCTTAGAAATAGCAAGTAACCACATCCGATCCAGCCTGTCCCATCTTGCTGTCCTCCCCCCAGCGAGGCCCTAAGCCGAAGTTCGTACCCCACAGGGGGTGAGTGAACAGTCGTTTAGTATTATAAGAAATTCGCCCCTGGCTGGAGGTTTTATGACGCAGATATATATGCCAGTGATCTTGAGTGGTTAGCTTGCGTGTTCTGTACTGAGCTTACGCAACGCGTCGTACGTTCAGCCAGTAATAGTACTCGCCCATCAAAGAGCGCTGTCCCCAATTTGACGCATTATTAATTTATTATACACAAAACAAAAGGTATTTTAATAAAACGCGTATACTAAAAGACCAATAATTAAATTGTCTTTAAATTGTTGAAGGTTTCAGAAAAATACGCTTCGTAGGTTTTGCGTCATTGTCAGTTTTTTATCCGCGTCAGACATAATTTTACAAATTAATTTCACTATGTAATATAAACATAATCTAAAATATTAAGTTATTGAAAAAATGCTCTAATTTAACATATATTTTTTTCAAATCATTAACACTACTGGTTTAGACGTGATCTTCAGTATAAATAGGATAGTCCGGTTAAGTAGTGACGACCTCTCAAGGTCAACTACGAGATGCCATAGATACATAAAAAGAAAAAAAAATAGCAAGTTAAAACTGAGTCCCATCCACATTTCCTAACGTCCACAAAAAGTTTAATTTTCTATATTAGTTGCCAGTTTTAACAACAGAGAGATTAGTACAAAGATAACGCCGGGATACTCTCTGATTATTCCCGACAATTGACAATCATGCTAAAATGTCGACCTCTTATAATAATTCAATCTGCGTCATTAACTAAATCAAACAAAATAAGCGTATAGGTATTTACGTAGAACCCTTTTAGGCAGTAAAAATGTTCCCTTTTCGTAGAATTTTCAATTTGGTAATGGAAATAAGAATAAATGGTGAGACCTTTTTAGACGGATTGAGTGACCGGCTTATGTCAAATGTATCTTTTAGACCCGTGAAGCTTTTAGATTACTTTACTTTTGTTACTTAAAAGGTAGTTATTCTAAAGTAGGTAGGTATACTTCTATATATCGGCTAAAAAGTCTTTGAACTTTCTCGTCGTTTATCAGCATACCTAATTATGTATAAACTACAAGGTCTACTCCGTCTACTTGTCTATGTGACAGTAGATAGTTTCAACCTTAGTGCTGATAGCTCTTGACTACGGTTTAGATGTGCTGAACGTGTTCAGTTTCATTGATGAAAGTCGACCTTAGTGAAGTTTCAATTTAATGGGAATTGTTGGCAAGTATTACCTATATACCTACTAGAAGGAACACGTTAGCTCGTAGAATAGGTTATCGTTGATATGAAACTCCATTGTGAATTGTTTCTAAGTATTATATTCTTTTCGAATAACAAAAATCACTCTTTGAGAATGTAAAATTTTGATTGCACAATTTTGTTTTATCATTACTTTCCAGTAATCTATTACCATTATTATTATAAAATCATTTTACTTTTAAACAGAATATACCTACATGTATGACAGTCTTTTGTTATTTTTTATTCATTGAAACTAATAGGTACAGTCAGGCCGTTGAGAGAATGCGTTCCTGACATCTTTCTGTTGGACAATTTCTAGTAACTCAATCATCTTCCTGGCCTTGTCGCATGGGTCAATTTCTAATAACTATATGGATCAAATTCGCAAAACACACATTCGAAACTGACAGGGGTCAAATACACATTCTCTGACGGTCGAACTGTAGTAAAAGTCAAATTGTCTCGTTTGCAGAAACATGCCCGGCGATATCGTTCCTCCTGGCGCGCAAGGAGTTTTTCGACAGGTAATTTTCGTCCTTATTATCATTAGATCTTCTAGTATACAGGGTCAAATAAAATAAAATGAAATAGCACACTCTGCAGACGTGATGAGTAGCGTTATCTAAGTAATTACGATAGAATTAAAATTAATTCATTTGCTTGATTTTTTTTGGGGATCAACGACCGTTGGTCGTGTACTTGAAGTATGAGTCGAGAAAATCGGTTTTATTTAATTTTATCCTCTTAAGATAACGATACCGATTTCGTATGTGAATTTTACACAAAAAAAAACTTATATTTCAAGTGACTAAACAAAATGAGATCCAAGGGACCACAAAAAATCATTAAAAAAATTATCTACAGTATTATTTTCATCGATACCCATAACGTCTGCGGACTTTCGCTAGCTATTTTAATTTGACCCTGTATAGTACAGTCAGTGACCTGCATAACCTGACCCCACTTCCATTCTTCTTCTTTGTAAGAGGGGTCAGGTAATATAGGTACACTGACTGTACCTACCTAAACAATTTTCTCTCTCGGTTCTTGGCGGGAAAGTGAAGCGTCATGCCTATTAGTTTTGTTTTATTTTCTAAAATTTGTGTTTAGCCGAATATTAATGTGTAATAATGGTGAATTATTAACCATTATGTGTTCGTGAGCGTGCATTAGTGTAGGCTAATCTCATTTTTTATTCTTTGTAGAATCTAAGAGTATTATTAGTAGATACATCTGGCAACATGTAGACGACACGTTTACTAGGTAGCAAGTTGAGTACTTACCTAAGTGTTGTTTATTATTTCTTAAGAACTGCGCCTACGCCGTAGCACTTACCGTAGCAGAGCCTACGCTGCCCCCGCAGGCAGCGCTCCCGGGATCTACAAAACAAACTCCGTCATATTTCAAAACGACTTCGAACTTTAGTCCGAGCCCTAACCTTTAACCCAGTGTTAGTATTTTGAACTTTATTCAGAGCACAGTTAAGTTCTTAATTTAAAGACAACTAAGACATGGGTTTTTCACATTTTGATTTTGTCGGAATAGAGTTCGAAATTTAAAAATGGTCGAGGTTTTAAACCTGGGTGTAAAGATAAACCTTTTTTTTTGTAATAAGCCCGATTATGTACAAGGATTTCCTGGATAACTCGTGACGTAGAAAGCAGAATACAATTTCCTGGCTAAGGGACTAACCACACTTATTCAGCTCTGTTCAGCTTTTGTCCATAGAAAACAACAATTTTGTATGGAGATGCGTACGCATCTTGTTCAGCTTTCCGCGTCTATTCAGTTTTCGCAGCAAACAGGTATACAATGAGGACAAATGTGTTTTTATCATGCGGATGCTAGGATAGATAGAGTTCAGCGTTGTTCCGCCACGTTCAGCGCTGTCCCGCCACGTTTAGGGCTGTACGTGGTCGCAACTTGTCGACGAGGAGTCGGGAACAGTTCACGTTCCGAACGTAGCGGAACAACGCTGCACACTATGACAGCTTTTTACAATCTTACGATGGTGTACGCGGCTGATAGAAGCAGAACTGTACAAGTGTGACTAAAATCGTTCAGCGAAACGCGAATGGAGCTGAATAAATGTAGTTAGTCCCTAAAGCTAAATGTGATGTCAGTCCTCAACATTAAGGTCTAGAAAAATCATAACCCTTCTTTTGTTCTCCGCCACAGTCGGGTAAAAATAATATTAAGATATTAGGTAGAGAAAAGTCATCAAATATTTAAAAAAACCGGCCAAGTGCATGTCGGATCACGCACAATGAAGGGTTCCGTAGTTGGGATGTATTTATCCCAAGAACAAACTTAACATTGTAGTGGAAAAACATAATCCTCCATACATTCCAACTACAAATTTAAGTTTGTAAGCATAATATTGAGTGATTTACCATGTTATTTTAAGATCACAGACTTCTTATAGGTTTTCCTATATCACAAAACAACACCTATTTTCTGTATTTTAATTTTAGGCTCTGTTGTTCCGGAGATAAGGCGGCGGGGGGGGGGGGCTGGAGGGGGGGGGGGAATGGTCATATTTCATCTATTTTTTTTAAATAATTTAAAAAGCATTTCCTAAAACGAAATCCTTAAAACAAGCCCTTTCATTTGATATGTCACACGGAACAGTCAGCTTTTGCTGACTATTCCGTGTGAACTTTTTTTAATTTTCTAATTTTCCCCCCAAAAGTGGCCTCCATAATTATTCAAAATTAATTTATTTACGTAACACGTCCGTGTTAGAGTTTATAAATCGAGGATCACACACCACTTAACGCACTTGCAAAACACCTAATGAGCATAACACTTTCGACTCCACCCACTTTTCGTAGAGCTCATACGCCATGCCGACATACATAAAGGAACTTGACCCTCCGGGAGGGTCACCGGCATTACATTTGCGTTAAGGTCTCGAGACAGGGCTGTCCAAGCTTTTGTGAAGTTTAATTAAATTAAGTATTAATTAAATTTTTTGTTTTAGTTAAATGATTTTTGCAAACTTTCAAAAACAACTGTGCTAAGTATATAGTTACAGGGATCGTACTATTTTTGGATTTATTTCACTTGTTTTATAGGGGTGCGTCTCATATCATATAAAGTTATTTGGTATATTTTCATTTCAATAATGTTCATATGATGTAATAAACGTGAGATATACTACCTTGCGCATCCCCCTTCAACGGAAAAACCCGCTGGACCTATTGTAGGCTGTGACCGAGACAAAGCGGACTTGTCATTGGACATATACCGCATAAGGTTGATTCAAACAAATACAAAGCTATTGCTGATTAACGACTAGATAGATTGCAATAAATAATAATATATCCATTAGCAACTTGCCCTGAAATACAGCCTTGTGGAATCGGAATTGCCGTACTAACTGGTATCTGCCGGACCCAGTTCTCGAAAATGGAAATATCACATTGTACTGGGATTGATCCATCATCACTGACAGGACTATTGTTGCCAATAAGCCTGATATAGTGGTGGTGGATCGAATAAAGCGGCGCGCAATGATTATTGACTTAACGATCCCACATGACGGGAACCTCGTGAAAGCCGAGAAAGGTAAACAAATTAAGTATCTTGACTTGGCTCGCGAGATTGTCGACATGTGGGATGTGGACTCGGCAATCATTGTGCCGATAGTTGTATCAGCCAATGGCTTAATTGGCAAGAGCCTCGACCAACACATAAGGAGGCTCTCGTTGGGCAGCTGGATTAACGGCCTGATTCAGAGAGCGGTACTTCTGGATACGGCTCGCATTGTTAGGAGGTTCCTCTCTCTGGAGCCCTGACTGCCGCTACCGGTAGCTTGAACCCTGTTCCCGATACCGGGGGGATACTATTTTTTTATATTCTAATATTAAAAAAACAAGACGCGCCCCTTATTACATGGAATTTAATCATGCGTTGCCAGCACGCCAAAGATACGAGACCTGCGCATGCGCATGCAGCACGGTAGCAACATCAAATCTTATGGTGGTTACACATTATGTGATATACGTTGAAACCTTAGAGTATTTAGTTAAATAATGCTCTAAGGTTAAAACGAACAAGCCGTCCAAATACGTAAAAGTAACAACAACAAGGCGAATTTTTGTTTCAACGTGTACGTTTCACATGTGTACCCACCAGTAGGCCAAAATAGTGTCGCATTTTATACCCAATGTATTTTTATTTTGTACCCGAGCCGAGTTGTATCGAAACTTGTTTGCAAATAATTATTGGTACCTACCCAGTATATACCATACTACTCGAAATATAATTTAAACTTAATATTGTAGAATGTGCCATCTGTTAGGTAGTATTTGTAAACTTTTTGACGCTGGCCTCTAAAAGTTGTAATAATAAAATAATAGATGACGTGAGTGCGGAATTCATATTTACCAACCAATTTACTTAGATTTTTTATAATTACCGAAAGAAATTATTTAAAAAAAATGCTTTCTTGGGCTAGGCTAGGTACAAATGATTTTATTGCCTACTATAGCTTTGTTTACTTTGCGCTTCACAGAAATCATTTGGGGCAAGCGATCGTCAGAAAACCGCATTGTCGTCATATGCGCGAGCCGCTCGCCGGTCGATCGGGACAGCCGCGGCAGGAATCGGAAATTTATTCAATCGCAAAATGGCGACTGCTGCTGCAAACAACTTGTGTCCATGGCCCAATAGTCAAAATGATTATGAATTACGAGATGTGATCGGTAAGGTTTTTAACTAACTATTTTATTCTTTCATCATCAGACTGTTTTCCTTTTTTTTTGCTTTGTAAATATTCGTACTAACCCATACAAGGTGACTGTCTGTCTGTCAAATTCCATATGATCCAAGAAATGTCAATGAATTTCTTCAAAATTTCTCGTTTTAGCCTAGATCTAGAGAAACAAAATACCAAAGGCTTCATTGAAGACAGCCGTGAACATTAACATTGCTGTACTTAACAGCTGGTGAATAATTTGGTATTATTAGGTACATAATGTCACTGTATGAAAATTTTATTAGTTTGAATAGCCGCATCGAATTTGACTGTTTATTGTTGATTACAGGTGTTGGGGCAACAGCCGTCGTTCACGCGGCTTACTGTGCACCGCGCGGTGAGAAATGTGCCATAAAACGTATTAACTTAGAGAAATGGAATACATCCATGGATGAATTATTGAAAGAAATACAGGTAATTAAATATAATTATGTTGATTATATCTAATAAGTTATTAGATTATTCTAAGTATAGTATAGCCTAAGTAAAAAGAATGTTTATCTAGATATCCAGAAATAGAATCCAAGAATGTTGATTACCGATGATCTTAAGGGAGCTCTCATTTAAATATTTTAAAATTAAGCTACGTAGATGGTTAATAGAGAATTGTTTTTATAGTTTACAAGAATTTCTACAACATATAGAAAAAAAAATATTTTATGTTTCCTTTATTTTAAGTGTGCTGTGTGTTTAATAATTTTATTTAAGATGTCTTTTGTTACCTAAAGAAAAATACTATTTTAAGAATTTTAGTTTTGTTAAGTGTATATTTTATTGTAACTTAAAATTTATCATTATTTAAAAATCAATATTTTCTCATATATTCCATATAATATCTTAGTAAAATAAGTACCTATTAGGTAATAATGTAAAATTAATTTGCATGCCCTAAACAGGCAAAATATGGACTGTACTTAAACCACCAACTCTTACAACTAACCTAAATTTTCTGCAAATAAATGATTCTTATTCTATGAAACTTGTCGCTTTGAATTTTCTGATTGTTTTTTTTTTTGTATTTTCCAGGCTATGTCAAGCTGTAATCATGAAAACGTGGTGACATACTGTACTAGTTTTGTAGTACATGATGAGCTGTGGCTGGTCCTGAGGCTCCTTGAAGGTGAAAATTTTCTTATGAATGGTTTATCTATTTAATGTCCCAAGAATTTATTAGAACATAGACAGTTGTCAATAAAACATAAAATAGTTAAGCTGACAGGGACCGTTATGTGGGCCACACTTACCATAATTTGATTGACATTGCATCACAAGTAATTGTTGGTGTATCCATCAATGAATTCAGAAATATTTGATCCACGTCTAATAAATGTGTCAGCATAGAGTTTGTTGGGTAGTGTAAACTACTCCTGATATCTTATGTTATTGATTAAAATAGCTACTGATAATATTATATTAAATAGTTTTAGTTTTTATACCAAAATGTTTCAGGAGGCAGTTTGCTTGATGTCATAAAACACAAGATGAAAGTGGCAAACTGCAAGCATGGTGTATTTGACGAGGCAACAATTGCCACGGTTCTCAAGGAGGTTCTCAGAGGATTAGAATATTTTCATAGTAATGGACAAATTCACAGGTAGATAATAGTTTTGAAATATTTATTTGAAGTTCAACACAACAAAGAATAATTGTTGCTTTGCGTTCATTCTAGTTTTTTTTCTTTGACAATGTTTAATCTCTAGTTTCCACTTGTGTCATGGCTCAAATTTATTTAGTTGTTTAATGCCATTGCAATTTTTTATCTGCATTATAATATGTTGCATATGCTATTTTTGTTTTGCTATGCAAACAGCTTAAGTACTTCATTTACAACCATAAAAATGTAAAATTTTGTTTTAGGGGGCCTGGTGACCTGACATATAGGTTTTGAAAAAAACTTAGTATAGGCACCAGTCTTCCACAAATTAATTATAAAATTGTGTCTGTAGACTTTATACTAACATTCCCTGTAATCTGTGGTAAAAAATAAATAAATAAATTATAATTTAGCCCAAAATATAACTACTTAGATTAATTTCAGCACATTTGGCTGATTGTTTCAGTCACATAATAAGAATAATTTTCAACCCAGTACCAGTTATATCTAGAAAGGGGGTATACAAGATTTCCGTCAGTAATTTATCATTAATAATATCAAATTGTTACAAAGCGCATTCTGGTCATAAATGAAATTTATCATATTTTAAAAGCTCATTTAGTTTATACTTATTTCCAGTGTTTCTGTGCAACGTGCCTATGCTATGTAGAGGATTAGATTATGTGTCATAATTGCTGCTTTGCTTAGTCATGTTTTATGAAACAATTTTATGCTGTGTGTGCGTATAGAGAGTGAGAGACTGCGAAGCATATTTCTTTGAACTAGGTTCTTATATTAAATATTGATGTTGCTGCTCAGCTGAAGTTACAGTTGATTTATTGTAGATCATAAATCATGTTATTGCTTTAGTTTCGAACCTCAAAAGATACTAGTGATATTTGATGATGAGGAAAATATTGCTTATGATTTATACATATAACAAAGGGATGTGACGAATGTAATATATATATGCAAATACGCGATTTTTATGTTGTTCGCCAAATATGTCATTACAGTGATTTGATGTTCTGTTCAAAGACAAAAAGTTTTTCAAGTTTTATTGTAGATAGTCATAATAGCATTCTTTTCACAGGGATATAAAGGCTGGAAATATTTTGTTAGGAGAAGATGGTACAGTACAAATAGCTGATTTTGGCGTATCTGCGTGGCTGGCCACCGGCAGAGATATGTCCAGACAAAAAGTTAGACATACATTTGTGGGCACGCCATGTTGGATGGCCCCAGAAGTTATGGAACAAGTGAGAGTTGTATGATTCTAACACTACTAATATTGTTTTAGTTTTGTTTGTTTTGTTTTACTAACTCTTAGATAACAAATGAAAACATTCAACAATATACCTATAAATATAAATTCAAACAATATGCATTTGATTGGGGGGAGGGATTTCAGATATTTAGATCTCACTAGTTCCTACAAAGGATTTTTAACTGCCCACAATAATGATCCACATTGAAAAACCCCACGGCAAAATTAGAAGTTTCAGAAAATATGAGACTAATGTGATAAAACCCATACGTCACATTAGAGTCATGAACAGAACATCTCTGTTTGCTAGGGATTACATTACATAGAACTGCTTATCAATGTTGATATGGAAACTAAATATCTGAACTGTAGGATGGTGTCATATTACGTTACAACAAAGATAGATAGAATGATATGCTGGATAATGTTCTCTATCTATCTATATGTGCTTTAAAATAGTCTCTAATAAAGTCTCATTAGAGACTATTTTAAAGGACATAATATTTGATATTACACTTATAATACTTTCGAAAAACCAATTTTCCAACTTTTAGAACTATTAGCTGAAAGCAATGCCTATGATAGAAAGTAGGTTTTAGATTTGCACCGAATATAGCCAAAAAGCAATTATTACACCAGTAAATAAATTTCAGGACCATGGATACGATTTTAAAGCCGACATTTGGTCTTTTGGGATAACGGCAATAGAAATGGCGACGGGTACGGCACCGTATCACAAATACCCCCCAATGAAAGTGCTTATGCTGACGTTACAGAATGACCCACCTAATTTGGACACTGGTAAGGTGATAAATATTTGAAAACCTATTTAGTAGAATAAAGTCTAATTTACATGGTGCGGTTTCATTGTCTGTAGTCAATGTCATGATGCAAGTAATTTTTTTATTCAAATTTATTGTATGCAACAAGCAAGAAACTTGCAACATGTAAATGGGGCTCAATAGTAGTAGAACTCTTTGTGAGATTGTCCAAGGACACTGCTACCACTTTAAGCTAAACTGCATTTTTCTAGGTTAGGCATAAATCCAAACATTGAGCAGCTCTTCAACAGTTCCAGTTCAACATAATAATATCACTGCCCGACACGGACACCAGTCCCAATCCCTGATAATTGTAAGCTTAGAAATAAGAAGCTGTTTGATTTTAGATATTTAGTTTGTACTTTATTCAGAGCCAGATACTCGTACAAGCATGGAGGATCAAATTTTGATGTGAAACATCTATAGGCGCACATAAAACTGATTGCTGGCAGGGCGACGCATGCCGCGTGGCGATCGGCCACTATACACTTGTATAAGTGTATAGTGGCCGTATTATTATATTACATAGCAAAACTCCGCAGACGTGATGGGTATCGATAACTAAACATTTAAAATCAGTTTTTGATGTGAAACATCTATAGGCGCACGTAAAGCCGATTGCTGGCGGGGCGACGCATACTGCGTGGCGATCGGCCACTATACACTTATACAGTCTATATTTAGTAGTGTGTAAATGTGTGTGTAGTGCGATGTTTCACATCTGTCAGTCGTCCCGTGACGGATCAATTTTTAGGGTTCCGTACCCAAGGGGTTAAACGGGAACCCTATTACTGATGCTCCGCCGTCTGTCTGTCTGTCTGTCCGTCCGTCCGTCCGTCTGTCACCAGGCTGTCTCATGAACCGTGATAGTTAGAAAGTAGAAATTTTCACAGATGATGTATTTCTGTTGCTGCTATAGCAACAAATACTAAAAAGCCGAATAAAATAAATATTTAAGGGGGCTCCCATACAACAAACGTGATTTTTTTGCTCGATATTGATAACGGCAACAGGTAGACGCTTGAAACATTCACAGAGTACTTAGTTATATATTCACGTTAAGAATAAATAATTAAATTAAAATAAAACAAATATTTAACCATTTTTTTTTATAGATAATGGTACGGAACCCTTCGTGCGCGAGTCCGACTCGCACTTGGCCGTTTTTTTTTCTGTTTATATACATAGAAATGAGCATGTTGAAACAGTCATGTGACTTAACCCAGATCAGATCAGTGCGGCAATTATTTACATATCAAAGGTTCCAATTAAAGGCCTGACAAGTTTGTTTACAACGAATGCTAACTGCGACATTATAAAAATGCGGTATCCTCATAAATTAAACATTAAACCTATTTTATTTACTTTTTTACATATTATTTGTCACAGAATTTTCCTCTATAACTCACATAAATATTTTTATTTACAGGTGCTGACGAGAAAGAGCAATACAAAGCGTATGGAAAAACTTTTAGAAAAATGATCATAGATTGTTTGCAAAAAGATCCGTCGAAAAGGCCGACGGCTACAGAGTTACTTAAACATCCATTCTTCAAGAAGGCCAAGGACAGAAAATATTTAACACAAACTCTAGTCGCTATTGGTCCTAGTATGGAAACTAGGGTTTATAAGGTATTTAGAAATTTGTGCTTATAAATATTTAGTGCTGGGAATGTGATAGGCTCCTAAAGTGTGTTCACTACAGTGTGTATTGAGTGTGATCTTACCCAGTAATGATACAGTTGGTTAATAATTGCTGTATGTTTTATTGGCCACTGTAAACTGCACCACATCTGAGGCTGATTCAATGTCACAAATCTAAGGCCCGTATTACAGAATCTCACTCACCTCGTCTTTACTTTAAGCCAGTTTAAAGACAGTTTTTTTTTTATTTAGCTTTTTTATACATTCTGTAATACGGGCCTAAAAGTGTAATTGAGCCTAATCCGCTAGCGTTTCATACGCTGCGCCTACGCAACGCTAAAGCCACGTCAGTGGGACGGTAGTTTCGAAACAATTATGTTTATGTTATGCCAGCTTCTCCGCAGCGCCAACCAAAGCAAAAGAAAAGGTATTCTAAAATTTATAAATATTATGTCTTCAAAAAATTTAGATTACCAAGCCCAGGAGTGGCATGCTAAACTATACTAAGCAGTGGTGTGTTTTAATAAAAACTTATAAATATTTACCAGGCAAGTAAGCATACAAAGGGTGCGTCAGGCAGGTTACATCGCACAGTTACGGGCGAATGGGTGTGGAGTGAGGTGGACGAGGAACCTTCTAGCGAAGCGCTGGAGTCTGATGATGAGCCGTCCTACAGCGAAGACAAGCGACCCATGAACCAGCTGACGAAGGCCGACTCTAGCGGCAGTGATAATGAAGGGAATGAGGTGAGATTGACATTAACCTAGTCCAGCTTCAGAAGGCCGACTCTAGCGGTACTATGAAACTGCGTAGTGGCGCTCCTGCTGAAAACGACTATTTAAGATAATAACACAACATCAGGCCTGTATTCCCCGAAGGGTTGTTAGGCAGAGGTGTACCTTTATGAGTCCCACATTTCGCCAGTTATGTTTTAGAAGAAAGAAAGAAAAATATTTTATTTGAAACACGTATAAGAAATACAAAAATAGGACTTATACTAACAATATCCAAAAATAAAAACCTGACCTGTGCCGAGACCTGTGCGATGTTTAAAAGGCTCCTATCTCAGCATAATGCTGCGATATTTAAAAAATAAATACCGCAGCGCTGGTATTTTGATAGGGGACGATTTTAAGTCCCATGTAATAGGGTGCGAGTCTATTGCTATCAACCGGGCACAAATTCAGACACCGGGCTACTATTTAAAAAAATCCATATGAAAAAAACCCTTTGCCCGACCCGGGAATCTAACCCAGGATATGCTCAACAGTACCGCTTGCGACAACTGGACTAACGAAGCAGCAATTACTGCATGTACACATATACCCGATAACAATACCATAAGTCTGCCTGTCCACCGGAGCGGAGCGAGGCTGCGGAGCGAAGAAACTGAGAAATATTAACCAATAGGATTGCAAGTGGACAGGGATTTGCAATCCTATTGGTTAATATTTCTCCGTTTCTACGCTCCGCAGCGTCGCTCCGCACCGGTGGACAGGCAGCCTTAATCCGGATAAACGAAACGCTTTCCCTAGAATTTTATGATACTACGAGCTGCGCCCCGCGGTTTTAGCCGCGTAAGTCTCGATCCCGTGGGAATATCGGGATAAAAAGTAGCCTATGTCTTAATCCAGGGTGTCAGCTACCTCCATACAATTTTATCAAAATTGGTCCAGCCGTTTGAGCGTGAAGAAGTAACAAACATACACACACACTCACAAACTTTCGCCTTTCTAATATTAGTGTGATTTGCTTTACAGGACCAACCTAAGCAGCCCAAACCCACACCAGCACCGCAAGTACCTGTACCGAATCGCTTCGATATTAATTCTGATGATGGAGGACCACCTGTCATTAACTTAGTACTACGATTAAGGTTGGTGTAATCATTTACTTAATAAAAATCGTAGATTCATTTATTCACTGACAAACAACTTACAGCCTAAACTACCGGGTCTAGAAGCATGACATTTTGCCCAAGAGTTCCTTAAGTAATGAAAATAGCACTCAATCAAACAATCTGCCTAGCCTTTTCTCAACTAAGTTGGGGTCGACTTCCAGTCTAACCGGATGCAGCTGAATACCAGTATTTTACATGGAGCGACTGCCTATCTGATCTCCACAACCCTGTTATGCACCCAGCATTGCACATGTGTGTGCACTATGTACCTACCATTTACTTACTGAGTACGTCATTCATTGACTTGAATGTGCCCTGGCGGCTCAAGTGTGTGGCATGCTCACTAATGTCTACCTGATGTTGACGTATGTGTTTGATCATAATCATAATCATTTATTTGTCAGAATATGGTACATTTTATGGTCTTAAGATTAGTCTATGGTATCATCACATTCTGCCAAGGGTGGCGTGCAAACATTAGGTAGATACAATTATTAGGATCATTAAGTTTTCTTCAAAATGGTTGAGCTGAATGGTGCTGATTCATGCGTCGTGTTCGTGAACGGGCGCCGTCAGTAGGGACTGGTCATTTCTTAGCTGCCATGGCTAATTTTAAGACTGTCCGTGGAGTTTCTTGCCCATTCTTCGCCATAGGAACCTACTACGCTTTGGAATGGGCAACTAGCTTCATCTCTCCGACTGACCGACCCCTTGAAAATACAAAAGTGCCTGTAATTGGTTTATTTGAAATAAATGCTTTGAGTTACTGGGTAATACGATTCCCCTTGGTAAGACTAGTTGTCAGACTTTCTGACGACCCGTACGTAACGACTGTCAAAGATCCACGAATGACAGTCGAGACCAACAGCTTAACGTGCTTTCCGAGGCACGAAGGAGTCTCGGTATGTAAAGATGGTCAACCATACCCGGACCAGCCCCGGCAAACAAACCCTAACCTGATGGATCGACAAGTGCTGTTACATTATAACTTGCATTATAACTTGGCCACGAGCTCCTCAAAAATAGCACTACTGAAGGATTTTTGAAAATTCATCCCCTAAAGGGGTTCAGTAAGAGATGGAAGTTTGCCATTTTTGTTGATGAGAAATCTTATCGGGCTCACACTCATATTCAACATCAACATCGAGTTCTGTAATACTGAGTGGGAGTAAACGCATGTTCTTCGTAATGATGACGCATGTCGGTTTTCTGTTGATTCGTGATTTGATTAACGCCATGATTATATAGTTGTCAATCTTCCAGGGTACCGTATTCTTCAATGTTCTCGAATGTCACTGGCCAGAGGCACTCCATGTTATGTGGTGCATCCGGTTAGACTATAACCCAACCTGAACATAGGAAAAGGCTACGCAGATGATTATAAATAAATAATTTCTATATATCAAAACTACATATTTAACGAATGTTACAGGAATTCGCGTCGCGAGCTCAACGACATACGTTTCGAGTACATCGTGGGTAAGGACACGGCCGAGGGCATCGCTATGGAGCTGGTTGGTGCAGGGCTCGTTGACCCTCACGACTCCGTGCCAATATCTGTCAACCTAGCAAAGTTGCTCGACACACATCTGACCGTCATTCCCATGCCCTCCAAGGGGGGGGTTACATTCCCTTTGGTAAGTGACTGAAAAGTTTTGCGGAAACTGGTTGTCATGTTACGGGCATGTGATGCTGAGGAATGAGGAAAATATCGTCAGCAAAGTTTATAGTATGAATGTGGACGGCTTTAAGAGTAGGGGAAGACCAAAGAAACGGATCGACTCTGTGAAAAATGATATGGCTAGAAAAGGGGTGACTACCGTCATGACGACTAAGGCTCGGCGCCCATTGGCGGCACGGCATGGCAAGGTACTTTTAGGCGACAAATAAAAATATAAGAGTATGTAAATAAAGTTGAAATTTCAATGTTAACGGTCGTAAGTACAAATACAATACCGCGGTATGCGAACATTGAAATTTCAACTTTATTTCCATACTCTTAAGTAATATTTTTATTCGTCGGCTAAAATACCTCGCCATGCCGTGCCGCCAATGGGCGCCGGGCCTTATAGATAAGTATGGAAGCAAGAGACATGTTGCACCGATCTCAAATGTATCTTTTCTAATTCATATGTAATTTCCAAGTTTATCTTGGATATTACTGACATTGGTGAAGGAACATCATGGTGAGATAAACTGAACTTATAGTAAACACAAGCCTGAAATCGCCAACCCGTCTTTAGCAAGCGTGGTGATCAGTGCTTGCGCTTTCTCTGTTAAGTAGAGGCCTTTGCCCTGCGGTAGGACATTAAAGGCTTGTATTAGGCCGGGAATATACGTCAGATTTTTTCATCAGATAGTCGGATCCGATAGTCTGATCCGGCTATCGGAAGGCGTTGGAGCCATTATTTTGTTTGAACATTCAATACGTCCGATCCGATCGGACGTCAGTCGGAAACTGGCGCGAGGAGCTTACGATTTTTTTTTCTTTAGCGTCAACAGGAGCAAATATGCAATAAGTTACAGTAATTCGTCGTCCATCTTTTCTTTTTACTTCGTACGCAAGCACTCAGGATGATAGCTCGGGATTGACCGAGTTCAGTAAAATCCTGACGCAAGAATCGGATGTGTATAGTCTGATCAGACAATTGGAAACAAAATCTGACATGTATTCCCAGCCTTATATAGATACCCGTTACTAGCCGTCAATCCGATCATCATTAGGATGGGCCTGCGTTCGATCCTCACGTGTTTTTGGTTTTTCCATAGTTTTATTTGGATTGTTTCTATTACAGAACTCGGTTGGGCCCAATGACGACTTCGACGACCAAACACTGATAGGATTTGCGCAAATATCGATAGTTGAGTAAGGACATCAGGGTGGAACAATAAATATCGTGTAAGAGGCATTGTGATCGGTCGCCGGCGTCTAGCTAAATGTACTTGGATTTGTTTATGGTGCTAAAATGTGAAGGCTTCATAAAATGACGGTAATTTAATTTCCATTTTTTATATTGTGTTAAAATTGGCCATTTTGTTCATCGAGCCAAAGATTTTTAGTCTTAAAACTTAATTGACGTTTTGATGTGTAGTTGGTAAGATATTTGTTGTTTTTTTTTACTTCGTATGCCTGTGCATATTCGTAAAGTTTAAATTGTTTATTGATTTTTATTTATTACTGTATGAATGAGTCGCCGTTTTAGCCATGGAAGTCCGTAAGTTCTGGTTGTTGTTAGGACTAGTAACTACTGTTACCATAGACATATCTTCACGTGTTCCTTGGATCGTAGATTTAAAAGCATCGTTCTGTTTTATATTCTACCGGATAGAAACGTTAGGTAAGTCCCTAAATTACAAGCGTATGAAAATAACATGAAACACCCGGCCTATCCGGTTATAACCAGTATATCTATGGATACTCCGCGTTAATTATCGTGTTATTTTTTTTTTTAACTTAAAATGAGTAATGTACAAAGAGTTATCACAGAAAAACTATACGTAATTTATTTTGTTACTGTTTAAATGAAGTAAATATGATGGTTTGAGACGTCTGTATGTGAGCCGCGTACATTCTGTGTGCAGACTGCGTCACCGCGGAGCGAACGATGTCACAGACACGTCGATAATCTATTGGTTATCATAGTATTTTCATTAAACTTCATTAAATTTATACAAGTGGTATAAAGTTGATATACTCCTCTTGCTATTTCTTGAAGTCACTTGCAAAATAAAGACAGTTTTTAAAGCAGGAATTTACACCTCAAGGACTGTATGCCAACTGAAATCTAGGGTTAGATGAATACGACAAAACACACATTTAATCTTTAGCACATTTGTATTCTGACGGATCATGATCTGAATATTGAAATGTAATTCTTAAATTAGTCCAGTGGTGGTCAAATTAAATTAAATTTATTATCTTTACATTCCTTCGTTATTATTGCTACTTAACATTTTAGTTATAGAGGCTTATTATCAAAGATATATTATTATTAGGATAACCTGTAAAAAATTAAAATGTGCAATCAAAGTGCAGATATAATTTTTTTAACCATAATGTCAAAATCTTAAGAACTTATTTAAAGTTGTGGTTTTTTTTACACTAAATGGTGTAAAAAACAGTAAAAGGTTCTTCTAAATATCTCCTAGTGGCAATTATCTTAAAAGTTTCAGTAAAACAATTTTATTGTAACTGTAAACATGATCAGTATTATGTATTACTTCTAAATGTGAAGTTTCACTGTTACCATGTAAATATTCGAGCAAACTAATTCACATCATTGCTCTTTCTCGAGAATTTTTATCATTATGTTGCGTTTAGACAAGTTCCTACATCTATGTTATGGTCACCACTGTAATATTAGTATTTTAATAATATATGGCTAGCGTGTATTCTATGTTAAAAATATGTTCTAATATCTGCACACATTATGTTAAACAGGGTGTAAACTAGAACTGACGTAAAAAACAGCCACGTTAAATAAATCGTTCTCAAAATCGGTTACTGGTGTGTCCATTGTATTTGTGGTTGAGCACTGGCACGGTGGCGCGGGCGTCATATTGAGCGATAAGCTATATAAAGTCTTTGTTACGAAATATAAGGCACGTCCTTCTGAAGAAACGTTGGATTTGACAATTTTGCACCTTGTGTAACTATCTTACTAATTGTTAATGTACCGGTAATGATCTTTAAGTGTAATATTATGACGAAACATATGAAACTAAAACGGCCATAATGGAAAGTAGACATTGTTATTTACTAAAATAAAAGAGATAGCAACATAATCAGTCCTACGCCTACAAATAATTAATTTTGAACTGTCTCGTAAAAGTAAATACGGGATTTTTTTAAGTATTATTGTGTATAATCTAATAATATTGTGTGACTTATTTAATTATAATATCAGGTGTACAGTCAGGAGCATAAATATATTACTATGAACAGCTCAGCAATAATATCTGATTTCATGATTCATCCATTATTATCCATCGTCAAGATGACGGCAAATACATGTGATCATTTGTACAAGTGGCAGCAAAAATATGTGACATCGAAGGAACATCAAAACTATTTGACGACACAAATGACGCCAAAATATAGGATGCTGCAAGTCACCTGCCTACTCAGTTTAATTCAGAAGAATGTGATCACTTACCCGGCGTCCTATTTAAAAGTGATCGTCGCGTTGATATGTCACTTTTTGTTCGGTGAACCTGAATGCGTGGTCGCGCCGACAGTCCGACCATCCGGTATTCCGAACGGTCCGTACGCCGATGGTTCGGTTTTCCGAACTAAAAGTGATATATCACCGCGACGATCGCGTATTCGCGCGACGATCGCGTTTAAAAATAGGACGCGGCCTTAAGCAGCATAAAAACCGACAGTAATTTTTCAAGTTTTCTACTATATTACAATCAATGCCGATCATATTGCAAAAGCATTTGACATCCAGACAAGCAGCATTATTATCTGATGGTAATGTTTGACAGTAGAAAGCGATTTCTTTTTCTTTTTGTAACGGAGCCGATTTCGGCTGTTATGCCAGTATCAAGTATGAAATTGATGCTTATATGCTTTAAGGTGGGTAATTGATACGGGCAGAATAATCGACATCGGCTCAGTTTTCAGCATTCTAAGAGGTGACACATCTTTTTGTAGCCGATGCAGCCATTCTATATTTTGGCGTCGCTTGTCCCGTCAGATAGTTTTGGTATTCCTTAGATGTCACATATTAGTGCTGCCACTTGTTTAAGCCTTCTACAAATGATCACATATATTTGGCGTCATCTTGACGACAGATATTAATGGATGAATCATGAAATCAGATATTATTACCGAGCTGTTCATATGTTTAAGCTCGTGACTGTACTTGCAATTTGCTTATACAGGGTTATAAAGATAAATTAAAACGTTTTGTTATCTTAAGTTTGCTTTTGGACGTTAATTTCCAGATTAAAAAGTCTATAAATCAGATTAAAAAGTCTATAAATTAGATTAAAGCAATATTTATCTTTGTGGAGTAATTTCCCAAGTGTAAAAGCATTCTTAGTACTGATTTAGGATTATGTTTTAAAGAACATTGTTTGATGAATAAATTAGTAATAACTTGAGTGTTTAAAATAATTTTCAGTTTATTTTCTTTGTTGTGCAAGTATCTTAAGTATTAATTTTCACATTAATTGTGAATGTATCATTCGAACAGATACGGTAACAGTTGACCGTATTCCTATTACGTTAAGATTAGTATCCTGTGCCCCTAGAAGCAACATAAGGATGTAGTTGCAGCTACAGCTGTCGTAAGAATACGCATCCGAGTTTAGTTCTAAATAAGCCCACATGGCGCTGTTAGAATTCATGCTTTTGATAGCGAGACGATAACCATGACTGTACTGATCTACTCCAAATTCACGCAAGGGGTAGTGTTTCAGTGTAGCGTAAGAGATTGTAAAATATATGAACACTTAAGGACTCAACCAGACCTATACGCACGGATTCGCATTTTTCCGTGCCTAACTCTATTCCTTTTTTTGCTCAGAAATTTCTTTCGCTAGAGCGAGAAAGAAGCGGCGACTAAATCGACCCGCTGCGCTGATGCCAAAGTTCGCGGGCGCTTTCAAACTTTCTGTCTCGCTCTAGTGAAGCGACAGAAAGAGTTACGGGAAAATACGAATCCGGGCAGATAGGTCTGGCTCAGCCCTAAATAGGCTGGCCTTAATGCGTTAGTAGGTAAATAGTGTTGCATCAATTAGATCGTCAACGTTGGTGATTTGATTACAACCGTTGTGTGAGAAGAAGACTGTTCGAACGAATTGACTGAAGACATTATTAATGTTGCTTGGTGATATGATCAGTAGGTGTGTGATTTGAGAAAGCCACGCATTAAAACGTTAGGAGAGAAGAAAACAAAATGCATTTAAAAATAATGTTTTATATTCTACATATGGGCCATTCAAGTATTACTTAAGCGGAATTTTAGTAATTCTTGACCCTTCTCAGCAAAAGTAAGCAAATCTTTTACCCCCTTCTATGCTTACGTAAACATTGGTAGCGATCATTCAGTTTAAAACTACACGCCCCTCCACTAAAATGTATATACAATCATTTAAAATGTGTATGCAACAAGCAGAGGCGTGCAGTTTTAGATTACACGATCTCTATATTTTATATTATTTTTTAAAATTTGTCAGGTTTCTTTATTGCTATTCATGAGTCTAGAAATAAGGAATTTATAAACTATATAGGAATTCAATGCCCATTAATTTCCCTACTTCGGTTCTTTCTACCTTAACCATAAACCACCGCGTGAGAGCGAGAAAGCAATATCAATTATTTTGGGGATTCCCTGAACACACTATTCACTTTCGAGCATAGACAAGTAGGGTTGCTATATATTTTCAAATCGGAATCTTTAGTAGAGTCTGATTTGAACAAATATTATGTAGGAAAATCAGAAAAAATAAAAAATAAATATTGCTGACGTAATCACCATCCAGACCCCCACGTCCACCATGTCATCAAAAATAAGGAAATCAAAGACCCCATTTGGTGCTTAGCTAATACTTGAATGCCCCCCTTACTACTACGTGACGATGGAAGTTTTGGGGCGTTGCCTAATTTTAAGCTGGCTTATTATGCTCGAAATAAGCCAGCTTAAAATTAGGCCCCAAAATTTTGAGAAATAACATAAATCTAATTAGTGTCAGTCGATAGTCTAAAAAAATGAGTTTTTTCTACACATAAGGCAATCTTATTTAAAAACAGATTAGCTAGCTAAATAAGTCATTTTGAAGTATGTACGAAGTCATTTGACTTACCTATATCTTAATGAGATTGGTGTTGTGTATAATCATATCGTATTAGTACTTGTAGTATTTATAACTGGTTTAAACGGTATCCTCACTGTACTCATCTACTTGATAAAATATTTACAAAAATTTATTATCGTCCATTGCTAACTTTATTATAAATAATTCATAATAGTTTGCATTCGTTTTGTATTTACATAAAACATGACGATCCTTGAAAAATGATTTTTTTTCTTGGTTTTTACGGTCCACGTTAAAATTAGAATTTGTTCAAGTGAAATGTCGTTATTTTGGTAATAAAACAAAGCATTGGACAGAAAAATAAAAACCCTGGCTTAACATAAGCCCGGAGGGTCTACTCCGAAGCGACAATCCGAAGTATCGGCCGTTTCTAGACTTCTAAAGTTGCCTTTTTTGGCTTTGAGTCCTTACCCGACTTTAAGTCACATTTTTGACTTTGCCTTATCTCTTTGACTGTTGTTTTTTTTTCTTCTTTCGCCGTAGTCAGCCATACTCGTAATCAGGAAACGGCCGAACATTCGGCCGATACTTCGGATTTATCTTCGGAGCAGACCCCCGGGGTACAGAACTAACGTAGATCTGTCTAGATTCCACTTTATTTATAACGTTACCATAATGCTACAACATTCCTTCCCTTAATAACACACAATAACGTCTTCTTTTCGCGGTTTGTTTACAAAATACTGCATTCATTAGACTTAGAATGAATGCAGTATTTCTCCCTGAGGCTACATTAATATTAAGCAGGTATCTTTCATGTTTGATGGTTTCGGTACCATCCATTTTGTACCTACAAATGTACTTATCCATCCTTTAATTTAAAATTGTTAACAAAATAAGAATATATTATTTAAAAGCGCGAAATACTCGCTTTGTAAAGTAAATATAACGGAAAAATTTGCATCTCCGACTATCCCTTTGTGGAAAATAGGCGTTATGTTATGTCAGATAGTCTTATTTTATTAGCCTAAAGATTCGGGAGCACAAAGTTTAAATTAAACGCGTGTCTCTGTTTACTTATAATGACGCGTATAAAATATAAAAGAAGATATAAATGCCCTATCTATGTTGTGCCTTGCTATTTCCGCATAAATATACACTATAATATTATATAAAATAAACCCCGCTATGCATGACTCATGAGGTCGCGGGTCTTGACGAATACGATAATTCGATATTTGATATGATGACGCAATCTCTACAGAATCCCTTTACAGATATCGATGTGAATAGTTGTTGTTTAACATAACTCTCACATTATCCTAGTTAGGTTAAATAATCTTAATATTTGTAATGGGAATGCGATGTAAGCTAATAGACACTCATATTATACCAATTATATAATTCATACAATTGATCTAAATTGTGTTTTTTAATTTTGTTCTGAACAAATTTCGTCCACGCGTTCAATCATTGCTGTTTACAACCGTATTAAAACTAATTATTATCTTGTGCGACATTGTGATAACATGATATTGCTTGTCCTTGAACCTTTTTTATGTATGGGCAAACGAAACTATTAAAGGTTAATAAAAAAAATTGTCTCTACATTGAACAAATTAGGAATTACATTAGTACTTCCCATAAAATGAAACTCGTCAGCTACGCTGTCATAGTATGGCTCCCTATTTCAAATAATGAATCTCGCAAATAATTAAACACAATTTAATCTCGATTACGAGTCGGAGCTTGTTTGAACGATCTTTACAAAAAGTTACCAATTTATCACAAATATTATTTAAAATAGTAGGATTGATGTTTTTTTTTTTTTTACAAAATCACGGCTTAGTGGAATCGGGCAAATGGCCGATTCCATTTGCCCGATTCCACTTTCAATATGAATAGTTTTGTAGTAGTGGATTCGCCCGAATCGGGCGTTTTTATTTCGTGCAAGTCGACCACGAAGCAGAGCCGTAACTTTCGCTAAAGTGACCCCGGGTCAAGACAAAACAGGGGCCTCGTTCATCAATAATTTTCAATGCTTGGAAGGGAACAAAAAAAACTTATTAATAGGCATTATTTAAAATATTTATTATAATGATACAAGTATTTTCGCAACGTAAACAAAGCGGATCAAATCTGAGAAAAAGGTCAAAACCGTGACACTGTCACAGTGACGGGTCGTCTATCTTGACGGAGACTGTTAAATAGCATAAAGGCAGGTTCTCAATTGCTGAGCTGCACAGCTAATAATAATATGCGCGAAATTCAAATGGATGAGACGCGAAATTCAAAAAGGAAATCCAATTTATTGTAAAATGGTCTTGACATTTTTTTACGGTGCGTTCTGGTAGCACGGGTGTCAAGTTTTTCTCCCTGCCCGGGGCCCCCCCTAGCGAGAGTCCCGGTTGCCTCATAGTCGTTCCGGGCCTGCCACGAAGCTTTAATCATTAGCGAATGTCACGTGTACCTAAAGTAAGTAAATAGACGTAGTCGGGAATCCCCCGCATTTATTTTTATACGAGAGTAGAATGAGACCTGCTGACTATAGCAAACTAATCTAAACTTTATATATTTGTAATGGTGATGAAACTTGATTCTAAAACTTTTGCCTTTGCATTATACATATTTCTAAGGAATAAGGTACCTATCCAACGATGTTGTAATTGTATCCCGTAAGGTATTATGAAAGTTAATATTAAGTGGTGTCTTTTCAGTGTGCTATATTATTCGTAAAAAATAATTGATGTTTAAAAAAAAATGTAAACGTATGTGTCATGATAATTAAGTATCGTGAAATTGATGATGATAATTTTGTAATGTAACGTTATTGTTAAATATATTTTCTAACGAGCCCGTTATACGTAAGTTATACCTACTTATTATGCCAATATTATTATGGAATCTCTTAACTGCACATTTCTTTAATTTTCAATGTACCTAATTGATTCACGTAAAAGGTGCCTGAAAACGCACAATGTTATGTTGATTCGGTTTCTGCGTCGCATTAAACATTTCAATATCTTAACGCTTATTATGCAACTTACTTTATAGATGTAATACGAGCAATTACGTTAAAACATACCTATTTGTATTATCCACAGCACTGAATAGGGTTTATAGGTACCACGTAAGCCTCGTGTTTACTAGGCAACAAGTGAGTTATGTCTGTAGACGAAACGTCTCGTGACAACGTTAACGATGTCACAGGACATTGGTTGCGTGGTCAATACGAAGTTTTATTGTATACAATCAGTAAGTAAATGGAGTCTGTGCTGAAGACAAAATTCGGTATTAAAAAAACTGTAAAAAGCAACTTACTTTTGTTTTTATTTCTTACTAGTGACCCGCCCTGCTTACACATACACATAAACTTTCTGGAATAAATCTCTCGCTGTAACTAAATAGTAAAAACTACATTTAAATCCATTGTGTAGTTTAGGTCTAAGCGGTCACACATCCAGACACGAAGATCGACTTTGTTTTGTTTCATTAGGTATCTTTATAGTTGACTGTCAAGAATTATGATTGAATTCACTTTTATCATATCGCCAGAAACTCGTGGGTCTGATGACTAAAAATAATGTGTCTAGCTTCAGCCCTATAATTATGACTACCGCAGGTGATAAAAATACTCCAGCCCTGAAGGCTGGCGGGCGGCTTTTTCCCCGAACATAATATATTTGATTATACCGCTCAGTTGTGCCGATGAATGCCGACTCGTACAAGTGTGTAGCATGTGACATCTCGATCGGTCCTGTGGTTCTAGCATCCAGCGAATTCCTATAGCCTTGACAAGGTCATCGGTCCACCTTGTGGGAGGCCTCCGGGACTTTTAAGCCCCATCGGCCATTATGTCCTGTAAGTAATGTGCCCTGCCCACTGCCACTTAGGTATGGCAATTCTTCGGGCTATGTCGGAAACCTTGGTTCTGCTGCAAATCTTTTTTCTGAATCGATCCAGCATCCCGGGAAACTCCAAGCATAGCCCTCCGTTGCCCTTTGGGTAAATTTCATCCTTCTAATGAGGCCCATTGTGAGCGACCCCGTTTCAGTGACTAAGTGATCATTGCAACACACACTGGCCAAAGACTCGTCTTGAGACATTGCGTTGCGGTATGTGGGACGAAAACATATTGCGTAGCTTCCGAACGCTGTACAGCAGTCTGATTCAACCATTATCCTCTTTCTTGCAGTTGGACCTAGCTAACTGGTCAGTTTGTCCTAGATTGTAAACATAATCATCAACAACTTTCAAGTGTAAAGCCTCCGATATTCATGAGAGGGTCACTGTTTCATGGGCATTTTACATGACCTTTGTTTTGTTTATGTTCATTTTAAGACCCATTACTTCAGAATCTTTACTGAAGTCATCGAACATTGTAGGTAGGTACCGAGCATAGTCTCAGTCATGAGTAGGTATTTATTTATTTAATACTTTAAGCACACAAATGTACAGAGGCATTTTCTACCAGTCAACCTTTGGGCGATGCAGAGACAAACAGTAGTAGCAATAGCGAGAATTGAGGAATAAATATTAAATATAAATATATACCTAAACCTATTAAAACTATAAATATTATAATATATAGGTACACCTAATTGTAATTGTATATAAATCTAGGCACATGCTAGGCACAAATAAATATACATAAATATATTAAAACAAGTACTATATCGTCGGCAAACCGAAGGTGAGTGATGTAGGTAGGGGAATGTAAGGCAGAACGGACCACTTACACACAAACAAGAATTAATGTAGAAAAAAACTATTAGTTTTATGCAACATTTTCGAGAGTTAAACTAATCAACATTTACTCAACACTACTATATTTTCAAAAATAATTAAGATATTAAATGATTTCTAAAAGCTTAAATTGGTCCGTTTCACCTTCAAGCGAGTCACAACTTCCGTATAATATAGTGTATCTATCTATATGGGCACAACGGACCACTCGGTGAGGCCTATAGGCGATAATGGGTTCCATTTTGACAGTTCTCGTGTTGTGAACGTTCATTGTGTTATTGACGTTGTTGAGCAGACGATTTTTTCATTTTTTTAAACCTATGGAGAATTAGCAATATCCTTCAAAACTCTTGGATTGTAACTAAGTGTGTTACGCAATTACGGTACAGTTTAAACCTGGCAACCCGGTAATAGGCACATGTACCAAGTTGTTCCATGTGCCGTATGCTTTATACTTTCAACTGTAATCGAATTCTTTTGTTAAACCAGTCAGTGAACATTTTATAAAAAAAATACAGCAGTAGTATTTTTAATTAAATGTAGCCATGAACATATTTAACGAGGCAACCCATTTGGAACATATTTGTAAACATACTTCTTATATTTGATAAAAAAATAAATATCATCCGGTAAACAGATGAGTGAAGGTCGATCTTACTTCGGATCTTAGACTTTAAGCGAAAATTGGACATTGAACCTATCCCCCACTTGATTAAAAAAATAATCATCACTATTCTTTTTTGTTTTGCCTTTCTAAGAAAACCTCTGTTGTTGTTTGTTTGTTGTTTTTGGTCCACTGATGTCCCCTAAAACTGAATATTTTTATTTTTTATCTCCTCATATTTTTCCGGTCCGTTTTGCCTTTTGGCATAAACCACATTAACTCTTAATTTCTGGTTATTGCGTCCAGCTGTCTGGCTATTGTCCACATAAGTTTGATACTAGTTCAATCATAAGTCACTTTGCATACAAACACCGACAGAACACAATTATTTCAAAACAGAGACCGTCTGAAAAAAAGCGCAAAGCGCTGTACCTAAGTAGGTACGCACGGCTACATATCAAGTTATAGGTACATTTCCCTTATACGCTGACCTCTCATTGTACAGAAATCCTATACAATGCGAGCTCATCTTATACTGGAAATTATAGCATGATGTGTAGCCGTGTGTGCCTATGTCAATTGTAAATCGTCAATTTTACATCAGAACATGGAAATATCTAACTATCCATCGCTAAAACAGTGCTTTTTTTTTCCTTTTTGTTCCCTGTGTGGAAAATTTTCATGAGGGGTCTGTCAGACTCTTACCGACTAAAAACCACCCCAGTGTTCCCTTCCCACGCACCGGGGCACATGGGATCAAGTGCGACTTCCGCAATCTCCGACGTGGCCGCCAATGCGGGCCACCTCAAGTCTGGGGGGCCGGGTGTGAGGTGCTTAACCCCCCCCCCCCCCCCCCCCTCGACGTTTGAAAGAGGCGCGCGTGGAACACTACGCGCCGCCACCTCGGGTTCTGTATGATAGGGGGCGGCGGAAGTCCCCAAGTCCGCCGTCCCTGGACCCATTTATGGGGGCCGGAAGAGGGCATTATCTGCCCTCTGCCGACGCCCGGTGCGCCTGCAGCGGGCCGGGTGAGCAGAAGAGATCTCCCGTTCCCTTTCCACAGCCTCCTTCTGCGACACGACTGTTTCGCAGAACGATACCACCGCGTCCCAGGACTCCTCGCTGCCGACCATTAACTCGACCACGGCCGACAGCGATAAGTCGCTGCCTGCTTCTGAGATGAGGCACGGCGTGGCTCCTCCCAAGCAGCACACTCTGCCAACGTATTGTCCTGTTGGCAGTCGACACAGAGGTGACACGACACCGGGCGTTCGGCTCCCTTGTTTATGCGACACAGCTAGGTACTTCCCGAAGCAACCATGCCCCGAGAGCACCTGCGTCACCCGAAACGACAGGGAGCCGTGGAGGTTTTGGGGTCTGGTCCTGAAGTTGGATTCAGATAAATAGTACCTAGCGTTTTCCTACAGACACTTCAGCACCTCGATGTATCGATAGTCAATCTGGCACCGTTGAAGAGGCTGCCCAAGTCTCGTAGGCTTTCTCGTAATCCCTAAACGCTACGCAGAGAGGCAGGTTCTTTGGGCTTCTGTATAACCTGCCGCATACCAATGTTATTTAAATGCAGGACGAAGCAGCGTCGCACCCTTTGACAAATTCAGTGACTGTCTGCACCGGGTGTTACGTAGGTACCAGCGTTGCTAGACGTCCCGATATTGGCGGGACGTCCCGATTTTTAGACCAAAATTAAATGTCCCGCGCGGGACAGGCTGTCTCGCTTTTCGAGGATAGAAAAATAAATAAGTATCTAAGTAATTCGTAAGTCATGTTACTTGTTTATATTATATTCCTCTGAAGAATTAACTGCCACACAGGGTGTATCAGATTGTTATTACCTACCTAGCATAATATATTAATGCAACATATTTTCATTAAAATACATTTGCTATGGCTATTATCATCATTGTAAACTTAATTTCGAACTGAAATAAAAGGATATGTAGTAAAAAAAAACAACTGTAGGTACTGATTATTTACGTATTTTTATTATGTTCCACTTTCGACGAAACAATCCATCCCGCTTTTTAGGGTTCCGTACCTCAAAAGGAAAAAACGTAACCCTTATAGGATCACTTCGTTGTCCGTCTGTCTGTCTGTCTGTCTGTCAGTCTGTCAAGACCATTTTTTTCAGGAACGCGTGGAGGTATCAAGTTGAAATTAATATCAAATACGTAAGTCAATGGTCTCTTGAAGCTCTAAAAAAATCAAGCTTCCAAGTCAACGCAATAAAAAAATACGGCGATATAAGCGACATTATTGCGACATATTATATTTCGATACTCGCACTTAAATCAAAACCTATAGGGTACTTCTCGTTGACCTAGAATCATGAAATTTGGCAACAAGCAAGGTCTTACTGCACAAGTAAAGGAAAAAGTCCGAAAATTGTTAATTTTGTAGTTCTATCACATTAAAAAAAATTGCGAATATCTCATACATAAATCAAAACCATCATGAAATTTGGGCAGAAGCAAGGTCTCACAGCACAAGTAAAGGAAAAAGTCCGAAAATTGTTAATTTGTAGTTTATCACATCAAAGAAACATTTTTTGCGATTACAAACTTAAATTTTCAGTTGGAAAATTGATCGTGGCGTATATTATGGATGGCGATGTATGGGAGAACATGTTTTTCAACTAAAATGTTAAGTTTGTTTTAGGGATAAATTCGTCCTAACTACAGAACCCTTCATCGTGCGTAGTCCGATACGCACTTGGCCGGTTTTTTACTCAAAAGATTTCAAAATCCCGCTGTGACTAAACAAAAATCTGGCAACGCTGCTAGGAACCCTCTACTCTGATCTGTGATTTGATGGAAGTCTGGGTCTCATCGCTGTAGGTCAGCGGTTAGGTAGATAAAAGTAGATAATATTAGGTAATTAGTATAAGTTTGAATAAGTTGGTAGGTAATTGAAATGTAGGTTATGTAGGTAAGTATGTATGTATGGGAAAACTGAAATAAAGGTCCCCGTACATACCTACGCTGGTAGTACCTTATTATCTACTATATGCAGCTACATTATGATCCCTTCCTGTTCGTAACTATACCCTGTGTGCAGGATCCCAGTCTAATTTCGTTTAACATATAGACAGGCTCTAAAATCCGCATCTAAATGAACCCTGCTACAGCTCACATTCGAGTGTATTAAAATAAGTAAATAATATCGAACGGCCTTCGATAGCTACCATGTAAAATAAATATACAATCGCGGTTTTCCTTACACACAAAAACATTCACAAAAAACCTAACATTCCTCACGGAAACTAAATAATGTAGTTAATCTATAAAACCCTGACCCAATTCCTGAACGAAGGAATTTTCGCCGCGTTTCGTAAATATTTGATACAGATGTACCTAACGTAATGAGTGCTACCAAAGACGCTGAATGTGGCGTGGCCGGACACGGGACGAGTGACCACGGCGTGTAGCGAAACTTGATACCAGACAAGTTCCCGGAATGATATTGCGAGTCGCATGCTTAATCTACACAGTAGGTATATAAATTGCTCAATAAAATCGTCACATGAGCGCTAAAGTTCACAGGTCACCCCAAGCCAGCGACAAACAAATTTGTATCAAGGTCAAGTGCGACCTCGGCCAATCAAACCATTATCTAACTATTGTTTTCTTATGTCTTGTATACTCTTATAAATGACACGACTTTCTGACACGGTTTTCTAAGAACTGTCGAGTGCCACAAGTTTGTTTCCAAAGCGAAAATACCGCACTAGCGCTCCTGAAGTCCTGAACAGCTTGCTTTTGTGAAAGGTAGAGAGCCTAAAAGATCGGAGAAACCTACATGAAGATAATTAACTTACCTATTCAAGTTTAAAATCAGAGTTCTCACAAAATATGGAGGTGTGAAAAAGTGACACATGAGTAGGTACCTACTATAAACCTATTTACAAAAAAAAAAACATTCATAATTTTTAAGTAACTGCAATAATCAAAAGAATTTACTATACGACTACGTTGCTAAATATATCACTATTGAAAGCGATAACCAAGCACGTGATGCGACAAGTTTTTTTCGCGAAAGGATGACAAATAGACTCCAGCTACTCTGTCAAGGAAAGTACGAATTGGAGTGTGTCTATAGCTAATACCAAAAAGGCACTATTAATAACCAATTGATAAGTACATAAACATGTGTTTCACTGTACTTTAATATGCACTCCAAAATTCTAGTTCCATCGTTAAAGAAATAGTAAAAAGTATTTATTATGTCCGAGTTGAATGCGTAAATAAATATAAGTAGTACGGACTGTGTGGAGAGGCGTGTTGTTTATCATTGCGAGTCTATATAAACGTGCGAGCGGACCGGCTTGCTCATACATTACCGGGATATAGCACGCTAGTAATACGCAGGCGAATTATTCAAGTTCATTCAAAAATGAAAATGCTAAAAGTTGTTGTGTTTGCGTTGCTCGCTCTCTTGCTGGTGGCTGTCAGGGGGAGCCCGCTGCAGCACAAAGTTGAGGACGTTACAAGTAAGTTCATAATTATATGCACTGCTTAAGATTGTGTGTGTAGATCACATATTTTTCTTCACGAAATTTATTTTATACTTTATACCTAGGAATTAAAGATTTTTTACTATCTTACTGTGCCTTAAATACTCGTAGTAACATTTTCAAAACAATAGATGAAATATTTCCCTACCAATGATAAATCATATAATTATCTAGCCGCTAGCGAATTTGTGTACGAATTTACCTATTGCAATTTTTTTTACTCATGAGTGTGCTCTCTAAAAACGCTTATTTGATACGACCTAATTAATCATTTACCTAAGTCGTAATTGGATACATTAGATCATATTGTAATGAAACGCAATAGCCACTAGTGCACTTAGTGCAAGCATGCAAAAGAAACGGAGCTGCTCTAAGTGTTTATGTAGGTAGGTACCTACCTAGGCAGTTACTTATTGCATCAGATTTTATGTTCTTTCTGTAGAAAATAAAATAGAATAGAGCGAAATAGAATTTCCTACTTGCGTGTTTGTTTAATACAGTCTAGGAAAATTGCACAAGAAAATTGCGATCACTGATCGATTTACAGACCCTACACTGGGTACCTACCTCAAAAAATGTATACCTACCAATTTTTACTAGGTATAAGTAAATATTTGGGCTGGCCACATCAGTTGCAAGCCGGAGAAGCTATGGGCTAAAATAACCACACAGTGAGCCCCAAAGAGCAGTATATGACAACGCGGCAGGTCCAGGAGGAAATGGCGGGATAGCAGTAGATAGAAATAAGTGGAAGGAGCGAAGGGACGCCTGTGCCCTGCAGTGGGACGCAATTACACAAATGGCTGATAATAATAATAATACTTATCTAACAGAAACAAAACTATAGACGAATTAGTGGAATAAACAACCAACGAATTAATTAAGGTCTCGAAGTTTCTTTTCCAATCATTGTTTTAAAGTGTAAATGTCTTGGCTCAGTATAACAGTCTCTTCTTCTGAAACATTACTAATAGGAACCTTTACGTGCCTACCTATCATGATCATTAGGTATCTCATCCTATCCGGGAATTTCCTCGGCTGAGCGCATAAGCATCACGATGCTTGCGCTCTAGCAAGGATCGAAATTTTCGCTTTACCTACCTACTTTATAAAAACATAATAACAAGAAGCTTTCAATATTTATAAGCAAATTATTGTGTACTAGCTGCGCCTCACGGTTAAACCAGCATAAGTCTCGATCACGTGGGAATATCGGGATAAAAAGTATACTATATTAATTCAGAAACTCTATCTTTGAGGCAAATTTTATCACAATCCGTTCAGCCGTTTTTGTGTGATTGAGTAACAAACATCCAAACGTACAAATTTTCCCTTTTGTAATGTTATTAGGATGGTCATATGGAGCGAAAAACCTTAACATTATGAATTAGGTACGTGATGCTCAAATCTAAAATTCTTGTCCCTCGTCTTAAGACAATAAACGACTGCAGGTACGTCATACATTTATTTGTTCTAAACCGATAATAAATTCACTGCCAACGCGTACTTACTCTAATATAAATAGTCATATTTACATACAATAAGTAGATAGTACTTAGGTCTGTCCGCATCACGGGAAATTATTTTCAAATAAACTGTGCCAGTCCTTATCAGTCACTTAGTACGTTATGTAATTTTAAATTAACACGAATTGTTTAGAAGTTATTTATTAATATTATATGACATCACGTGAGAACGTATTGATAACGATGATTTATTATCGAAATTTAAAGTGCGTCATCTTGGGTAATTTCATGTAGGTACCTAAGTATAATATTTGCATGCGTGACATTCTTCGAACTGCTACGACGATAGACACACGACGACATTCATCTTCGCGCTAGCCTTTTCACAACATGTCGTGGTCAGCTTCCAGTCTAACCGGATGCAGCTGAATACTAGTATTTTGCATGGAGCTACTGCATATCTGATCTCCACAACCCAGTTACTGGGTAATACGACATCCCTTTATAAGACTGATAGTCAGACTTTCGGACTTCTGACGACCCTTATTGACTGTCAAAGATCAGAGAATGACAGCCAGAACTTAACGTATTTTCCGAGGCACGGTGCAGTCTTGGTATGTAAAGATGGTCTCCCATCCACGGAACCACCGCGGTAAGAGTAGCTTAACCTGATCGATGGACCCGTGCGGCTGTTATAACTTAGCCACAAGCCCCTCTATAGTTAACAAGAACTAGTTTTTCTTATATGTAAATTGAACCCTATACATAGCACCAGAAAATATTGTTTTTACCGACTGAGGTGGACGACAAAGGAGTTAGAATCTCTTACATAATCCCGAGTGACATAGGCAATAAATTAAATTATCATTGCAGTCGGGGACCTCTAAGATTAGAAAGTGTTTCACAGAACGGTCCTCCGACAGCAATGATAATTTGATTTTAAATCTGTTTAGTCAGCGAGTAGGTAAATGAGTGACCTGTCGCTTTGTGTACACAGATTAACTATACTCCATTTGAAATAAGATTAGAAATTGAAGTAACCCTTTTTTACAGTCTGTTCAACCGATTTTGACTTTTATTGAGTTGGTGGCATGACGCTGTAATAAACAGTTGGTATTGTAACCACGTTTTTGCTTTCCATCCTTATGCATACAGAATATAAGTCAAAATCGGTTTAACAGACTGTAAAAAAAGTTTATTTAAATGTCTAATCTTATTTCAAATTGAGTAATAGTAACACGAGTTGTTTTTTATTTTTTAGTACGTTTTTTGGGGGTCGTGTTTTTTTTTTTTTTAGGTGACTGCTGCGGAGTGTAATTTTCTCTGCCTTGCTCTGGAAATTGCGTCAGAAGTTCAGAACATCATACTAAGATTTTATTGCACAGTTTTGTACAGTAATAACTACCTACTTACCTCGGCTTCACCCCTGTTTCTTTCACTCTTTTACTATATTTTTCATCTTTAATAAGTAATTATTTATTTTCACAATTTTAACTTTCTGACTATTTCACGATAAATAACTAAGGAGCCAAGTGTTTTTTCCAGCTGAGCTTTTCACGCTCTTGGAAACGTTCAAAAATAAATAAATGTACGTATTTCCTGTTTTCTTAATGCGTATATTTTTCGCCGAAACCTATTTTTCATGTAGGAGATAGTGTTTTTTAAACAGGTCAATGTCGGCTGATTTACATGCGTTTTTACAACATCCGATGGATTTCGTGAAGTAAGCCAGAACTGACATTGACCTGTTTGCCACAAATAAAGTCGGATGTTATGATCGCTCTAAATAACTTCGAGTGCAGAGTACGTTTTAATTTCAGTTACGTCATTGGCCAGACTCGAACGCGTGAAGTTTAGAACAACAAAAACAAAGATTACATCTTTCATCTTAGTTTTCATTTTTATTAGATTAGTTTATTCTTAGAAGCTAATTAAACAACACACGTTACATACTTACTTGACTCGAAATTATAATTCATCAATTGTGGCTTTGTAACTAGGATTAAATAACTACAACGTAATTACTACATCATTATAAAACAAAGTCGCGCGGCGTCTTTGTCCATCCGCGATAAATTAAATAACTACCGAACGGATTCTTCGGTTTTTTTGGATTGGCAATAGGCTTGCCCCGTATTACATGGGACTTAAACAAAACTGGCAAAATGTGGGTGTACTATAGGTACACCTCTGCCTAACCCTTCGGGGATTACAGGCGTATGTGGATTCTTAAAGGTTTTGTGTAAATTTGCTGAAATATGACGATGTAAAATACTCCATGTAGGGTGAGCATTAGTTACATTTTAATCCAACCCACATACTCGACGCAAAAGGATGATACGACATTCCGACAGAAAAAAATAGGCATATACTGTGCTACCCGTGCGAAGCCGGGGGCGGGTTGCTAGTTCATCATTCCAGCCGAAGGACGTCCACAGCTGGACATAGGCCTCCCCCAAAAGGGTGGGGGGTTGCCATAATCACCACGCTTGGCAGGCGGGTTGACGATCGCAGTATGGTGTTAAAATGCATAGAGAACGCTGCTGCCCATTCTCGAGTTAGTCCCTTAGTCGCTTTTTACGACACCCACGGGAAGAAATAGGGTGGTGCTATTCTTTACATCCGGCACCACAAGGAATAGTTGCTAGTTAAAAATACATAAAGTGCGGATGTTTGGCATGAATGGAGGGATATTAATAATATCTAAGTATCTAAGTATACGTACTTAGATACTTAGATATTATTAATATCCCTATAACAGTGAAGGCCCAGTGATAACGGCTGCGACTTACGAGGGTCGTAGGGTCGAACCCTGACAGGCGCTTTACTTTGTGTAAATTAACATCACCACTGCTCTGAAAATGGTGAAGGAAAACATCGTGAGGAAACCGGCATATCCTAGAACTAAAAATTCGAAGATATGTGATATCTACCAACCAGCACTGGGCCCGCGTGGTAGATTACGGCCAACTCCCTCTCACTGAGACCGCTCTTTACGTAATTCCTAATCAGCACAGCCCTCGTGCTGATTAGGAATTACGTAAAGAGCGGTCTACTGTTTTAATAAATATCCTTTTTAATTACTAAATAAATAAGTGCCTTTACCAGTAGATACTTACTAAAATCATATTTTTTAAGAGGTCGGTAATGAAGACATCTTTAACTAATAATCACAAAGTGTTTGTTTTAAAACGGCTACAGTCGAGCGTATTAAACTAAAAGGTTTATTTTTGGAGGCATTACATTTTTTATCAGTCTAACAGGTAGGTACGTAGGTAATCCTAATTTGATTGGTTCGAAACAAAATAATAAATATTGTTTTTCACATAAATTAAACAACAACAATAGCGGTATATTCTTAAAAAAAAAACATAATAATCTACAATTCTACACAAAGAAATTCTACCCGCAATGGCAATGGGGTCAGTCTTAGAGCATAAGGGTGAAGTGAATTAAAGTTTGTAGGAGGTACCTACGCGAATTCTACTATTTTGAAAGTAAATAGCATAAAATTAGTTGGTACTAAGTATGTTATTAGACGTCAAAGGTTATATCCAGGGTATTTATTATTCCATTTTCAAAGTAAAATTTTTTGAGAGCACATAATTATGTTTTATTTATACTTACCTACTTAGAGAGTTTTGGGTTTTTGGTTGCTAATTTTTGCATGGAACTAGTAAGTAGGTACTATTCAAATGATTTTCTATACATCATCTTTTGCTTTTGCTATCATCAACTTTTGCTTAAAATGTTCCAAAGAAGTTTTTTAATGTTCAAATCGTGTTAGGGTTCGTTTTTCGAATAAGTTATTTTTGGTGCAGGTCTCTGTGGTAAAAATTAGGTTAGATTTTAGACTTTAATAATATAATGACTTAATTTTGGAAGGTTTGTATGACCTAATTATAATTAGACAATATGAACCCAAAAGGGTGCAATAAGAGACACTTGACAAGTAGGTATGTTGAAAAAATATTTCTCACGCGTAATTTTAACATTAAATTTTTGTATGCAGGACCGTCTTTGCTATTGGCCACACTGGGCAAGTGCCCAGGGTCCCGCGATCCATGGGCCCTTTAGTTATTGCCAGCGTCGTAGCTAGAGGCTGTCAAAAGGATAGCTAAGTAAATTTCAGATGGGGTGCTAAAATTTTCGAGCTTGCTTCACTCGCTCATAGGTGCCTACATCCTACGTTTTGTTAGGTCCTAAACATTTCTGCATAAGTTGACAAAGTAACTACTACCTATTTCTGCATGAACGGTCAAAAGAAATCCTAACATATCCGAGGCGGGGTGCTATAAATTTCGAGCTCGCTCTTGCATCCTGCATTCTCCATATCTTAAAGTGCCCAGGGCCTCCATTAGATTAAAGATGGCCCTGATTATATGTATTACCGCACTACTGGGGTTATAAGCGCCTACACTAAATATAGGTACCTATTAGTTAGAGTGAGCGCTTTTATTAAGTCTCAGCAATGCAATGTGCCGTTTAATGGCCGTTAACATTGTGAATTTCAATTATTTATTTTGTCAACAAATTAGCATTATTTTGTATTCCATAGGTAATCTTTAAAAAATATTAGGTATTCAGTTGATATAATTTTATTTTAATGATTACTAGTTTCTGCCCGCGAAGTTGTTACAAAGCTATTGTTTTAAAGACTGCACCGACGCTGCGACGCTAGGATTAACGCGATACCAAAATAAATTGGAGGCTTTTTCGTAACCAAATGGTTACGAAAAAGCCTCCAATTTATATTTTTAATTTCACTATTTTTGCATATGTACCTATGGATTTATTTTTTGGATATACCTATGTTTATTGACTATTTGATTAATACTCTGATTGAAGGAAAACGCAATTGGTTTTAATATCCACGATAGAATTTAATGCCGAAAAGACTTCAACTTAAAAAAAAATGTGCAAGTCTAAAATCCTAAATAATTTCATTGCAAAATTGCATTCAAAATGTGCATACGAGTATTAGGTAATTGAACACTCTGGCTGAACACATTTTTGATACATAGCTTAATTTATTTTTAAACTCTTTTTATTTGGTCTGGCGCTCTTACGTCGTTTTATTTTGGTTCCAGCGCATTGTTGCGCTTTCTTTTTTCGCATGTGGAAGGAATTGACCCTGTCTGTCACTTTCTTAAAAACCGGCCGGGCCCCCGTAAGAGACTTATTATATATATGTTCTGTGGCCCCCTTCAGAAGCTGGCAGCATTATACCCGTCATCGTCAGGAATGCTACCGTGCATAGTGTGTTAGGAGCCTTTATATCATAAATATTACTTTGTGCAATGTTTACTTAAACGATGTTTGGAGAAAGTTTGATAACATAGTTGATAAGAAAGGTTACTTCTTGGATAACCTTTTGCGGATTACCAACTGTAAGCTGTTTGTAACTAAATTATCTTAATTGTCTACTTAATATATAAACTGCTATATAACAATACGGCTAAACGAGAAAGATTTAAAATTAAATCTTCATGTAGCTTTAATTGGTCATCATTCTCCTGCCCTTATCCCAATTGATTTGGGGTCGGCGCAACATGTCCCTTTCTTCCATACTTCTCTATTAGTCGTCATCTCGGTAGTCACTCCCTTTCTAGCAATATCATCTTTCACACAGTCCATCCATCGTTTCTTTGGTCTTTTCCTACTCTTATAGCCATCGACATGCATACTCAAAACTTTCCTCACGACATTTTCCTCATTCCTACGCATCACATGCCCATACCATGATAACCGATTTCCGCACAACTTTTCAGTCACCGGTGCCACTTTCAGACTTCCTCTTATGTACTCATTTCTTATTCTATCCATTCGTGTCACACCACACATTCCTCTTAGCATTCTCATCTCAGCTACATGCAATTGCCTTTCATTCATCCCTTTTGTGGCCCAACATTCTGATCCATACAAGACATGTAGCTTTAATTGGTATCCTTAAACGTCAATGGAAACTCTTATTTAACAGGGACTAATAAGTCCCTGATAAATAAGAGTTTCCATTGACGTTAATTTCTCCTAAAACATTATTAAACACTATACTCCATTTGAAATAAGATTAGAAATTCAAAGAAACTTTTTTACAGTCCATTCAACCGGTTTTGACATCTATTCCGTAGGCATAAGAATGGCATTTAAAGCAAAAACGTGGTTACAATACCAACTGTTTATTACAGCTGCCATTTGTCAATTGCTGTTGCTTAGCTGCAGCTGTTATTTAAATATCTAATCTTATTTCAAATGGAGTATAGATACTGAATAGTCACTGTGGAGTACCTAAGTAAGCAAGTACCTAAGAGTAACCTTCTCTATTTAAATCAATATAATTTATAAGTATTAATTAGTTAGTTTATTAATTATTATAAATTAAAGTTGCTTTTCGTGTCTGTGTTACCGCTCAGTTCTTCTTTATGTACTACGTAATGGATTTTAATGAGGTTTATAACATCATTTATACAATTTATGCCCGAAAGGTTATGTGTAGACATCATACTTTATTTTAAACAAATTTGATATATATAGTCGCGGTTTGTGCTCCATCTCTTCTTACCAATTTGTACGCCACGTTTATATACAAATAAATAAACTTACTTAGAGACTTAAAGCAAAGAAATCTCACTGTTTTGACATGTCGCCGCATCTTGTGTCGCTAGTCCATATTTTAAACGAACGGATTTCTATGAAATTTGGCAAATAGGTAGACCAATGGCCTGGGGGTCTATTCCTAAAACAAATCCGAAGTATCGGTCGAATATTTGTCCGTTTCCTGACTACGGCTGACTATGGCTTACTACGGAGAAAGAAAAAAAACGACAATCAAAGAGATAAGTTAAAGTCAAAAATGTGATTATCGCTTCGGAGTGGACCCCTGGATTATGGCAAAGGATACTTTTTAAATCCCAGTAGTACGTTCCCGTGGGGCAATTCCCGACTGATACACAGGCAAAGCTGCAGGCAAAAGCAAGTTAATTATAAATATGAATTGTGTCGTTTCCAGTAATCCAACTGGAGGAGTCGTGTGTGCTTCAAGGCGGTCTGTGCGTACGTTCCGATGACTGTGAACCTCAGAACTTCCCGCTGCTTGGCGCGAACCTCTGTCCGAAACAGCGGCACTTGGGCGTCACATGCTGCTACGTAAGTACTAATTCTATAGTCTTAATTTTACTCATACTTGTAAGTACAGTCGAACAAGATATTTACTAGCCCCCATGTCAACTCAAACTCAAAGCATTTATTTCAATTAAACCAATTACAGGCACTTTTGAAATGTCAAAGAGTCGGTCACTTAGTCAAAAATTTAAGGTCAGCCCATTCCAAAACGTAGATCTCTATGGTGAAAAACGGGCAAGAAACTCCGAGCACTCTTTTAAATCAAGATAGAGAGATACATTACAGTGCAACAACTTTTAAACGATGTTGTAAGTGTGCTGATTAGTCGATTCTATCACATCACTCTCTTACGTAGGTATGCCATTAAACTAATGAAGTTATGACGCATACAATAAAAATAAATATAGGCAGTAGCCAAATAGCTTTTTCGATTGTACCTTCTATCTGATCATTTCAAGCTTTTCGAAAAGACAGATAGAGGTCATGGTGTTTGAAAGAGAAAATAATGTGTGGTGTGACACATCCTCTTCTCGGATGATGTGAAAATAGTGAGAGTGAGAGTGTGGAGCAAGTGAATGAGTTTGTATATTTGGGGAGTCTGTTTACAAGAGATGGAAAGATTGATGAAAGTGTGGAAAGGAGAGGGAATGCGGGAAATAAAGGGAATGGTGCTCTTTACACCGTGGCATTTTTATCGTCTTACAATGGCAGCCCAGTTCATGTATCCTAATGACTACTTCATTATAGTAAAAAAAAAAACTTATTAACATTTGAATATTTAAAAAAAAATATTATTTATTATGACGCATGATTTAGTTTGAAACACACTGTTATGAGCGCGGTGCGAGCCGTGCACTCCATTCCGCGCCGCCCTTGGAACGCAAGCATCGCACCGCGCTCGTAACAGCGTTTTTCCAACTACGTCATGCGTCATAATGAATAATATTTTTTTATTTTTTATTATTCAAATGTTAATAAATATTTTTTTTACTTTCTTGAATGATGCGGCAATTTGCCGTGTTATAGCCATTTCATACAACTATTAAAAATACAGCAGTGATTTAAATATACGGACAATTTAAGTTGGTAGTCAATTCGCTTAACAATTAATTTCCCCTACTTTACTTATGATGTCGGTGCACTGAGCGGGAAGACGTTTTTCACGTTAAAAATAAAGAGCTGACTTGTCTGGATAACTCTTTGCGGGCGTAGTTTCACATCAAGATAATTAATTATGTAAGCAAAAAGCAATTTTATCTAGCGTAATTATTTTTTCTTTTCTTTTTCCAGATGTGAGCCTGACGCGGGAGATGCAGACTCCTTGCTCGTACTTATAATTAATTGGTTAACAACTATAACTTAACTAGTTTTAAGATAGTCTAAGCTCCTGTAAGATTTTATAATTAGTGTTCCGTGCTAAAATTGGCAAAATAGAACACTCATGGTATCAATTCGGTGTCCGTCCGTCCGTCTGTCAGAGACGATTTTCTTTAAAACTATTGGACCAAATGATTGGAAAATAAGCGCAACATACGCGATAGTGTGATGCCCAATATGTATCTAAGAAACAGTTTAATTTTGAAGTAAAGAGCTAATTAGAGTAGGTAGTAGATTTTCAAATGAAAGCTAAATTAATGAAGGAATAAAAAAAAAATGGATTTTTAAATATTTTTTGAGCTAAAAGTGTTAATAAACAAACATAAATCTGAAAAAAAAAATACTATGGTTATTGAAAAATACATGTCATGTAGCAGATTGAACTAAACTTCTAAAGGTATCGGGATTGAAATTAGTATTCCCGCTATTAGCTACCAATTGTTAGTTAGTTTTATTTTATAATTGTATATTTATTTTTTGTTGGTTTTGCGGTTGGTACCTATTTATTTATGAGACGCGTCAGTACAAATTAAATTAAACGGCATGGAACACTAATTTCGCAAGTACAACTTGCACTTTCCTGTTTTTTATTTAATAAAATACAAAACAAAATTATTTATAGATGTAATCTAGGTATTAACTTTATTGACTAATTACTTAAATAAATGTAAGTGAAACCGGTATATAAGCTTTGTATTTTAAATACCTCCCCTTTTGCCTATCCCCTGTAAAATCTGATCAGACATGTCAAAACCACACATCATCTGCCTAGTGTTTTCCGATTACGGTGGGGTCGGCTTCCAGTCTAACCAAATGAAGCTGAAAATCTGTATTTTACACGGAGCGACTGCCTGTCTGATCTCCAAATTACCCCGTTGCTGGGAAACACGATACTCCTTAGTAAGATTGGTTGTCAGACTAGCGGGCTTAGAATTCTCGTAGCGATTGCCACCAGGGCTTGAAACCGGTTATTTTTTATTACCGAAGATACAAATTATTTTTGATTAAATTGACTGCCTCGTTGGTCTAGTGGTAGCAAGCGCGACTGTTGAGCATGAGGTCCTGGGTTCGATTCCCAGGTCAGGCAAAGTGTTATTGGGATTTTCCATTAGGAATTTCTCAGTGGCAGCCCGGAGTCTGGATTTGTGCCCGGTTGATGGCAATAGGCTCGCCCTCTATTACATGGGACTTAAACATAACTGGCGAAATGTGGGTGGACTATTATAGGTACCCCTCTGCATAACCCTTCGGGGATTACAGGCGTGATGTTATGTTATGATTTTGTAAAAAAAGATTAAATAATTAACGAAATATGTTCTAAAACCTTTATAATAACGGTTAAGTTTTCATAGAGAATTAACCGGTTTCCGAGCCCTGCCACTACCACCACACATCAGTGAAAAAAATGTATCTGACCGTGTAGATGGTCCAAAACCCTACAACAACCTTAAAAAAAAAAACGAGCGAGCCTTACAGTAAGTCGCATAATGATGACATCTGAGGGGCAATTCCCGTATTTTTAAGAACGTTCGCATTCTAATCTCAGTGTCAATCTGTCAAAAAATCCTCTAATTTCCCTACATTTTTGACAAGTGTTTGACATTGATTGTCGCTGAGATGAGATCGCAACTTGAATTTGAACGTTTTTAAGGACGAGAATTGGCTTGCTGACATCTGACCTAGCTTTTAATACACAACTAAGCAGCGACAGAAATTAACTTCATAATTAAATAAAGCTGAATACTGAAATATTTATTCGAATAATTTATCATTTCTAGTGGTCGCACACTGGTCGAAATTCGAGGCCCTCTCCTCAAAATCTATATAGTACTTACTAATTCTATGAGTACACTCACTCTATGCTATTAAAAAGTAATTACTTATTCCATGCTCAAGCTGTCACTTCATGTTACACACTTCCGTTCCTTTTCACGAAATCACTCTCACAGAAAGCGAGAGGAAAGATGTTAATGGTACAGACGCCAGGAGGTCAAGCTACCCGAAACTGTTAAATATTCCCAATCAATCTTATGCTTTTAAGATATAGTTGAAAATATTTTAAAGAAATTTGATAGATTGTAGTAGCTTGATGTGCTGACGTCTGTACATAAAAAAGAGCTGACAACGTAAAGAAAATAAAAACTTGAATAACTGAACACTCTACGCTTCTTAACCTGAGGAAGGCCTTGTTGATATGCCTAGTTTGCCACATAATGTTTGAGTACTTTATTTGAGCAGCAAATAATTTGATTTTGTTTTAAAACTAGGAGAGTTCCCGGGGCGTTTGACTTATGAAGACATGAAAGCAGCATGAAAGATGTCGCTCCATGGCTGTTGCTGCTCGCTTCGGCTACTGCTTTTATTTACTTCCGTCATCACTGCTCAAGTAAAAAAGTAGAAACTGAAGATTGTTCATACACGACAGCAATATAAACCTATGTACCTATTGTGTTAATACCCTGGCACAGAACGTTGAGGCTAATTATTCTGTATCTTAGGTATCAACGCGGCGGCGTGTAAAACAATATTAACTAGAACAGCTTCTGCTAGTAGGCAATTTGTCGCAGTAAGCTCGAGACTGTATAATGCAGTCAATAAAACCATAAATATTTACTGCTTAACTAAACGAGAGGTTAAACATAAATTAGGTAATTGGTTGCAAACTTTAGATTATGTTCAAACCGAGATGCTTCTAAGCATAAAAAAGTAAATCATATATAAATTTTTTTTCTGTCGATATGAAGGTATATATTTATTATTGTTATCTTTTTTTTTTCTCTTTTCTGTTTCATTTGTAGTTTTAGATAATGTAGATACTTAATATAATTTATTTCTCAATGGGTTTTGAAAGTTAATTTATTTAATGTTATGGAAGTCAATTTGGTTTGTATATGTAAGTCCTGCATCCTAAGAACCACTAACTCCCAAAATACAAGCTTGACTTAGTTTGGGAGTTGGTAGATCATTTATTATGTGCTGCTGTACAACCATCAAACATCTATAAACATTGTTCTTAATAGATTAAGTTTTTGTTGTATTTTGAGAGCGAAAATAAAATTTATTATTATTATTAACTGATGCGACAGGAAGCTGCATTGAAAGAGTCGACAGTAGTGGAAAGCATCCGGAAATTACACCACGTTGTAGAACACATCAAAAATGTATCTGGGCTTTGTGCAGTAGTAGCCGGTGTGCATGGTGTGACTCAACCAGACGGTAACTGACCACTTAGATGGCAGATTTCCATATACAGATTGACAGGGAAATTCAAAATATTCCTTGAAATCGGTTATACTAGAGGTAATTAGCAACAATTTAAGTCCACTTAACTAGGGGTCAAAACTGGATGGTTACCGAGCTGTGACGGTTCTTCGATTTTATAGCAATTTTTTGACTTGTTACCAAAAACAATTAATTATGAAAAAACTACTAAACCCTAAACATTGCTACTTTTCTGAAAGCTGAAAGATGAGTAATCATTAAAAAAAAATATGCTTGCTTGCCCAAAACTACCATTACATCAGAAATAAAAGGTCTTTAGTAGCAATAATTTTTAATGATTGTATTTTTCCCGTAAATTGAAGTAGAATATTGGAATATAGTATGACAGTTGGCGTACAAATTAGTAGAATGACTAACTGGTTTCATAAGCTTTCTAAAAAAGTATAAACATTAACATTCCCGGCGGTTTTTCAAAAATCAGCTATAGCGCCCTGTAGGTCAAAGTTTTAATTCTGATTTGTAAATTCGAAAGCTCGAAAAGTAAACAGTATAGAGTAGTGAATAAAAAGTAAATGTAATTTGATAAAGTTTAATACATTAAAAAAAAAACAGTAATCTGAAATTACAAATCCTGTTCAAATTGCCTGCCATTGTTGCGTATGCACGCACGCAGCCTACGACGTACTTCACTCACTGTCATTCACGTTGAAAGTGAGGTTTGTATGTGTTCGGCAGCTGCCAAAATCCTCTCCCTCGACTCTCAATGGATGTTGCTAGTGTAGGGTAGGGTAGGGTGTATTTAGGGTCACATGAATGTGACCCTAAAGATAAAAGTAACATGGCATTAAATCTGGACTTCTCACCGGCCATGGCGTCGGGCCACCTCGACCGATCCATCTCAGCTTTCAGAAAAGTACGAATTAAATGTTTAGGGTGGAGTACTAGTTTTTTCATAATTAATTGTTTTTGCAAAAAGGCCGCGAAATTTAAAAAAAATCGAAGAACCGTCACATCTCGGTGTACATCCATTATTGAACCTCTTTCAAGGAATAGGTCGAATTTCTCTGTCACCCTGTATAGGTAGCGGTGAGACCTCGCAGGCTACCATGGACATCTCTCATTCCAGAGAAAGAGCTGTCATACTTATCTCATGAGGCTGTAAGACCCCGGACTCACCTAACCTAAATCTATTACACCCATTAATCGAACAAACTTTGCATATGGTGCTATTGACTTTCGGCCCTCGACTTGGTTGAAATAAAGGCGCATCCCTTTATCATTATCACTGTACCTTTAAGAAGAACCTTAAGATTGACACTGATTTCAAAAATGGGGACGATAGGCTACGCTTTACTTACGACAGTGCCATAATAGCGCCTGCCAGTTCATTTACTTTTCCATACACACACAGTTGTTAGGCACTGATCGATAAATAATACGCTTTTCGAAGATATTATTATTTACAACACAACGTCACAACTGAACTGAACACTGGGCCATCCAACTACCGCTACAATAAACGGTCATCCTCACGCCCATTTTCCATCCAGGTTGGGGGTCTTCTTCAAATATATTTAGATACGGCTGAATACCAATGTTGAATGATATTCATCAATGTTTAACACTAGCACTTCGCCCGCGACATCATTCGCGTGTATTTCTTATTATTTTCGCCTAAAAATGTTAACACCCCCTCCACTCCCTTTCCTAACTAAATAGATAAACTATTCGGACCAATTTTGATGTTTGTAGATCAAAGGAATACGGTTTTTCATATAAACTTTGTCCCTCATTTACACCCCCTTAGAGGTTGAATTTCCAAAACCCCTCCTTAAAGCTCGCCATGCAAAATTTCACGTTACTAGTCCCAGTAGTTTAGCCTGTGCACTGATATTATGTCAGTCAATCAGTCAGAACATGTAGCAACGGCTGACTGCAGTCTGACCTCCAAACCTTTTTACTGACTAACGTCGATAATATAAGGTTTACCAACAGTCAGACTTTCGGGCTGACTTGATTCAGGGACTGTTTATATGAGGTCAGTTCATCATCATCATCCACGAAAGACGTCCACTGCTGGACATAGGCCTCCCCCAAAATAATATAATAATAATAATATTGCCATAATCGCCACGCTTGGCAGGCGAGCAGGTCAGTTACAATGTCATAATAGGCGGTCAGTAACCATACTTACCTACCTACCACGACCACGATAGTCATAACTTACTTTCTCAGATCTTTTCCTCTGTAAGTAAACCCTTTCATCAAATAATAGGTTGGGGAAAAAGTTTCTTCGCATTTTTTAAGAAAATTCAAAACATTTTTTATTATACGAGTAGTTTATTTACATTTAGCTAAAGTATGTAGGTACCATTTTGTTCGATAACTTTTTGCCATCTTGTAGGTAGGGACATGATCCCATTGCTATAGAAATTTTGGGACTTCTGATCAAAATACCGCGACAAGTGGTTTTGGCAGTCCTCTCGTGATGTTAACCTGACACTGCCTAAAGAATTCTGAAGAGACCGAAACAGGTGGAAATCTGAAGGTGCAAGGTCAGGACTATACGGCGGATGCATTAACACCTGCCAGCCAAACTCTCTTAATTTTTGCTGAGTGGCTAAAGATGTGTGAGCTCTAGCGTTATCATGATGAAAAACCACACCCCTTCTGTTGATTAATTCCGGCCGCTTTCTCTCAACTTCTTGCTTTAAATCTCATCAGTTGTTCGCAGTAGAGTTCAGAATCGATGGTCCTGCCTGGTAGTAACAGCTCATAATGAATAATGCCCTTCCAATCCCACCACACACACAGCATCACCTTGTTGCGAGTTAACCCGGGTTTCGCCACAGTCTGTGAAGCCTGACCGGCCTTTGACCACGACCTTTTTCGCACGTTCTTGTCGTACGTGATCCACTTTTCATCACCAGTTATCAGCTTCTTCAAAAATGGTTCGGTTTCATTACGTCGTAATAAAGAATCACAAATGAGTGCACGGTTCATTAGGTTTCTTTCAGTGAGCTCGTGAGGTACCCAAATATCGGTATATATATATAATATGTTTTGTGGTCAATTCCCAGTTCTTCAGCTACGTCGTAACTACTGATATGCCGATCTTGTTCCACTTTTTCAAAAATGGCATCCATTTTATCCGTAATAGGGCGACCAGAGCGACGTGCATCTTTGACATCAAAATTTCCGGATTGAAAACGCTTAAACCAAATTTGTGCTACACTCACAGACACTGCACTAGGTCCATAAACATCGCAAAATTTTTTCGCGGCTTGCGTTGCATTTTTACCTTTTTTGTAGTAAAGTTTTAAAATGTATCGAATTTATTCATTAGCTTCACTCATCGTGACAGTACGAAAAACAAAACAAAAATCACACATTTTCCTAATTTGAATTTAGAATTATGTTCTTTAAAATTTAAACTTTCAATGATACCAAAACCAGCCAGATACAAATAGTATAGCCAAAGAGATTTTATTACAAGTTCATACATACTATAATGCGAAAAGACTTTTAATAGTTTGGTGATACATTAGCATTAAACAGCATAATCTTTCAATACCAACTTTTCATATTAAGAATAATAATACAGGTACAGGTACTACCTATAGAATGGTCACAGTATAACTGCCGCTATATCAATGGTTTTGCCATATAATTCATCGATCTGTGATATTGTAAATAAACTTTATTCAAAATAACAAACAATTTAATTGTACACAAAATTTTTAATCATTCCGCTTTGCTCCACCGAGCCGCCCGACAGGTGGGGCAAAGTGCAATACCTAAAATTTTGCAGTGTAACATGTCCCACTGCTACGATTTAGTGGGGCAGATTCCAATACTCTAAAATCTTGTTGGATTATGCCCTACTAGGGTTGGCAATCTAGAATAAAAGTACAAAAATAATTGTTTGGAAATTTTTATTTCCTGCTAGCTGCGTGCCCCGGCTTCGCCAGCTGGATGTGAGACTGTTGATGTGAAAATTTTTTAATTGGAAAATAGGTACGCTTCAAGTTACCTGGGGCCCAAGTCTGCTATTTTTATAAATTCAGTCATTCCAACACGATCCCATTGTCATGCCATTTTCATTTTGCAAAAAGTTCGTAGTCTGGTAAATTCATACTGGTCGATCATTGGTCGGTCAATGTTCTCGTAATACATATAATTGTGTTATTATAATGGCATTGTCGTATTGCCATTATTATAAAACCCATTAGTAGAAATGTCATTCATTTGTCATTATGTAGGAGATTACCAATACATTCAATTTCTTTCAATGTAGTGACAGTGGCCGACCATTGGAAAGTCATAATGACGCCATTATAATAGTAGATTACCAAACTTGTCAAAATCAACAATTATGAAATCAATGATCGACCATTCTGACACTATTGTTTTAGCACATTTGAGGCCCTGATCAGAGGGTTGAAAACAGTACTTTTCGTCCCTGGGAAACGCTTTTCCTTAATATAAAAAAAAATTAAAACTATGCAAGCCATGTCCCAACTTTTTATACATCCACGCTGTTAAATCACGGCGTAAAATTGTAACAAAAAATAGTATTATCAATTTTGTTTTGTAACGAGACAACATGATACTTATAATTTACTTTCACAAAGCTATTATTTAATTTACATAGATTTGAGCGAAACAATATATTTAACATCATTAATGATAAAAAAATACTGGCAGAAAAAAATAACATAAAAATGGCAGGAAAGCGGCAATTCGATCTTCAGTTGTTTTGTCGAGTGCTAATAAATTATTTACAGTTTACAGATATTTGTATAAAATGAGTTCAATAGATTCAGATATGGATGTAACGCCTGATTTTTTTAAACACTAGTGGAAAACCTTTTACCGCCAAAATCGAATAAATATGCTTAAAATATTACGGTGTTTTTATGAAATGGGGCGCTGAAAAAGAGACAAATCTTTTTCGGAAAACGAGTTACCTACTTTCATATTTCAATGAATTTACTTTCCTCATATTCGAAATGAAAAGCAGTGTGTTTACCTCGGGTGAAAGTCCTATTTAGGTCCCTTTCATCCCTTGTATAACAATCTACTATTTATGTGATAGAAATTTACTTGTGCTGTGAGACCTTGCTTCTTTCCAAAGGACGGATAAAGTTTAGCCTCGCATAGACAAAGCGATAATAAAAAAAAAATTAAAAAATGATAATATTTGAAAGCTGCAAAATTTAGAAGATTATTATTTTGAATCAAGTACTCGGGGAGATATTTTATGTTGCCAGTTTTGGAAATGGGGACTTGCTTATTGTAAGAATTGATATGATTCAGCAAGTATTTTTAGAATATAAAAACTGTGTTGAAAGCGTATTGAATATTAACTAGAGTGTGATGAACATGATATGTTATTAACGCGGGAGTCAGGTGATGTAGGCGGGGGTGATGATGTTCCCTTGACGAGGGAATTTAATTGAAACCACTTTCAGCACTTTTTAAAACGTTATATTTGCTATTTACACACACAATAGTTTAACACGAATTTAAATCACATACGTAAGGTTAGTTAATTGTACACAACACGGAAATACAGTCAAATAAGCATAAAGGATCATTAAAGAGTACACGGAAATACACAATAATAGAGAAGTAAAATAATCCTAAGCTATGATAACTTGACTGCCCTGAGCTATTTATAGAAAATTCGCGACTTGTAAAGCTAACAGTTATGAGGAGCTGTTACTTCACCGGAGACTTGTCGAAGACTGCACTTGCTGACACAATAAGAACTTTTAAGCGTTTAGAACTTAATTTAATTTGAATTTCTTCTGTATATATGGCTTTGGTCATTAGCTCAAGTAGCGTGTGGGCCCTGAAGGGTTTTAACTTTTCTTCCATACAATGCTACGGGTTACCAAAGCGTGGCTGGGTTTGGCCTTGAGTTAGGTCGCCACCTCAGAATCGTGTTGCAACTTGATTAATCTTACGCAATTGACAATATTATTGCGTAAGATTGATCATGCATGTTTCAACCCGAGTTTTTACCTTGCATTATTACGATCATTATCCAAATGATGATGTTATCAAAATACATGTTATGTTACAATGTTGTTATCATGTAAAGTGATACGTAACACAATCTGTTACAGCATATCTGACTATGGCATGCTATAAGTAAATAAAACATAGTTACAACTCATGTTGTTGTATTATCAAATCATGGTGCTTCGCCTACATTCCACCCCCTGTAACAGGGTTCAACCGTATTACATTTCTTGGTCTGTGGGAAGCACGATGATCTTAGCTACAGGCCGACGCAGGACCCCGTTTGTAGTTTTAATGTCTACTACACGGATGATGCCGTCACTCCCGTGGTACACTGTTTTTATAACTCCTTTAGTCCACGCACTACGTTGTTTGTTATTGTCGGCTATTATCACAACGTCGCCGACACGCACATTTGGCACATTATCTGCCCACTTTTCGCGACGTTGCAGCGTTGGGAGATATTCCCGCAGCCAGCGCCGCCAGAACATGTCAGCGAGCGCGTTTACACGCCGCCATTGCCGGCGCGAGTCGACGTCGTCGACGTCGGCTGGTGCCATCGGAGTACTCCCGGACGCCGTGCCCAGGAGCAAATGGTTCGGAGTCAGGACCACGGGCTGGTGGTGGTCGTCGTACACGTAGCTCAATGGTCGGCTGTTGATGATCAGTTCGGCCTCTGTGAGGAGGGTATGCAGAACCTCCTCACGGGGGGCCCGCTCTTTAAGCGTGCTCCGCAGCGCGTTCTTTACGGATCTCACCAGGCGCTCCCAGCAGCCGCCCATGTGTGGGGCCGCCGGGGGATTGAAATGCCACTCGATTCCTCGATTGATGGCCTCGTCCCTTACTCGACCATGGTTGAGGTCTTTCAGGGCCGCTCGGAGCTCGGTATTTGCCCCGATGAAATTGGTACCCTGGTCAGAGTACAGATGCGCTGGCTGCCCGCGGCGCGCTATGAGGCGCCGCAAGGCTAGTATGGCGGAGTCGGCGCTCAATGAGGCGGCCAACTCCAGGTGGACGGCGCGCGTAGTGAGGCAGGTGAATAGGGCTCCCCACCTCTTTTCGCGCCGTCGCCCGATAGCGACCTCCATCGGGCCGAAGTAGTCGACTCCCACTCGAACGAAGGCTCTTCGGTTCACCTCTATCCTGGCGAGTGGGAGGTCACCCATCTTTGGTGGGGCTGGTTTAGCTCTGCAAATACGACAAAGCTGACAACTTGCGATTACTGCTTTTACTGAGGTCCTTACCTTTGTGACCCAGTATTTCTCTCGTAGGTTGTTAACGACTGTTTCGTGGTTAGCATGTAGAGCCAACGCATGGTAGTGTGCGATTAGCTTTCTAGTCAGAGGGTGACGACCCTCCAAAATTATTGGGTGCTTCTCGCCGAATGTGAGCGCCTCACAGGCACTTAGACGTCCCCTCACTCTTAGCAGCCCTCCGTCGGCGATCATCGGGTCGAGCGCCTTGACGTTGCTGCTGATAGGGACGGGCAGGCCTTTTAGGATTGCGGCCCGCTCGTCATGGAAGCTATCTTCCTGACACAACTTTATTAGGAAGTCGTGTGCTTCCTCTAAGTCACGTGGGCTTAGCTCGGTAGTGACCCGGCGTTTACGACACCGGGCGACAAAAATTAGTACGCGCGCTGTGACGCGCTGTATGCGTGCCCATGAAGAGTAGCGCTCGTACTGTAGAAGTGGAGCCGCGGGCGTTGTGGTCGCGTGGACCCGCTGGATGCGCTCGAGGTCCGCCTCGGTTTCCTCAGGCTCGCGACATGCCGGCCACTGCTCCTGTGGGTTACGTAAGAAAGAGGGGCCCGAGAGCCACTCTGCATGGTTATCAGGCCAACACAACCTGGTCGCTTTATCAGCTGGGTTGTCCTCCGAGGGTACCCAGTGCCAGTTGCCTCTGTCTGATAACCTATCTATCTCGGCTAGTCTGTGAGAAACGAACCGTTGGAACTCTTGGGCATCAGAATTGATCCACTTTAAGACAGTTTTACTGTCGGTCCAATAGAATTTCTTTTTAATTTGCAAACCTAACTCTTTCTCAGCGGTGTCTGCCAACCGGCAGGCCAATACCGCAGCTTGCAGCTCTAATCTGGGAATAGATACTACTTTTTGTGGAGCCACTCTAGCCTTCCCTAGCAGCATGACAATCTCCCTGCTACCTTCGGAGTTATAACCCACTAGGTAAATGACCGCGGCGTATGCTAGTTCGCTAGCATCTCCGAAGGCATGCAACTCTAGGTTTTCTAGGTTTAAACCATACCACCGTGGTATTTTTACGTCTTCTAGACGTTTCAGATTACTTAACCAAATGAACCACACCTTGGCGTCTTTGTCTAGTAAGGGTTCGTCCCACTGGATCCCCGATTTCCATATCCTCTGCATCAGTATGCGCGACTGAATAACGCATGGATAAAGGAAACCCAGTGGATCATAAATTGACATAATCATGCTCAAGAACTGACGTTTCGTGGGCACCAGGTTACCGTTCAATATTTCGGCCGGCAGCCTTTTAAATGAGAGATCAAAGCCTAAATCGTCTTTCTTTGGTGACCATATCAGACCTAGGGTCCTCTCCACAGTGCCCGCTCCTTTCTCAAGGGCTACCCTATCAGGCATATCTATTGCCAACCTATCCCTAAGCTCTGGTGAGTTGGTGACCCACCCCCGGATTATGAACCCGCCAGAGGCGTGTATACTGGTCACCTCCTCAACCAGCCTATTGGCTTCGTCTGCGGACCAGGCACTGTCTAGATAATCGTCCATGTAATGCCTGGTCTTTATTGCCTCAACAGCCTCGGGATATGTCGTTCCAAACTCACTGGCATTTTTGTTTAATATATATATCGCCGTGGTAGGTGATGAGGCTGCGCCAAATATCATGGAATTCATCGCATATGTATCTGGTTCCCTATGTTGGTCCGCGTCTCGCCACAAAAATAACTGGGCGCCTTGATCCTCTGCCCTGATTCGTACTCTTAGGAACATGTCAGCGATGTCGCCTGAAAAGGCTACAGGGCCTATTCTAAATTTTATTAAAATTCCTAACAATGAATTTAATAAGTCAGGTCCGGTCAGTAGGTTGTCATTTAGACACGTTCCATGTGACGTGGCGGCCGCGTCGAACACTAGGCGAAGTTTCCCTGGTTTGTTGGGATTTACCACTGCAAAATGTGGCAAATACCAAACCGGTGTACTGGCTACTTCGCCTTCTACTTTGCGCGCGTAACCCTCGTCCACTAATCGATTTATTTGCTTCGCATATGCCTCTGCGAAACTAGCGTCTTTGCGCATTCGTTTCTCTATACCGTACAACCTCTGCCGGGCCTGATTGTAGTTGTTGGGCAATTGTACGTTATTATGCTTCCACAATAGACCTACTTCCCATTGCGACTTATCTATGGTGCGATGGCTAGTGCTGTCCAACACTTCTAACGCCTTTTCGACATCCCTATGTTTGCGCTTATTTTCTGAAATGCCTATTGATTCTAGCTCAAACTGTGACTTAACTAAGTTATGTAAGTCAGGGAGGGAGACTGTCATGCAATTGACTATTTCATCAGAACTAGAATTATTGAATGGTCCATGTATGACCCAACCTAATCTAGTAAGTGAGGCAACTGGCTTACCGGATCGTCCCTGGCGGATGTCCTGGCTGACGAGTAGCTCCCAGTTGTCCTGCCCGAGGAGCAGCAGCGGCTTCGCGCCCCTCATCTCCACGCAACCCAAGTCGCTGAGATGGGCATTGTCGCCTATCACTGAGGCGGACACTGTCTGCGTTGGTAGGTTTATGTCTACCATTGTGCGACACTTAATGTTGTGACACTGACCATTGGGTCCTTTCACGCGCACTTGTACCATTCGCGAGGTTAGGTCCGTCACTCCGTGGCCGCCCGCGGTCTTCAGCGAAAGAGGTACACACGGACCCTCTAGGTCGGTAGCGAGAGAACTGTCTATCAACGATACCGTCGCACCATCGTCTAATAATGCGTAACATTGTTTATTGTCGCTGATTGATACCGGCACTATTTTTAATAACGCGGTTGCTCGCCACTCTCCTATGTTCGTGATGCTTTCTGTTTTCTCAGTTTTCGGCTGTTTATCCTCCTTCGGCTGCTTGTCCGCGTGCAACAACAGGTGATGCCCGTAGCCGCACTTTTCGCATCTACTTGCGCGGCAAAACCTCTTAGGGTGTTTTCTCACCAGGCACTTGAAACACGTGTTTTTATCTTTGATTGTGTCCCAACGCTGTTGCACTGTCAGCTTTTTAAACTGTTCACACTCTTCAATGGTGTGTTTCTTCTGGCATATTATGCACTCTTTCGGTGCGAGGGATTCGTCACTTTGCGTGTTCACCTTTTGAACCCACGGTGGCCTGCTGGCAGCGGGGCGTGCATTGGTCACTGGTCGGGTTTGACCGGCGCCATGCTTTTGTTGCTTCGCAAGTTGTTTGGGTGGACTCGACTCGAACATGTTAGCTTGCGCGTAGTATGATGCCGAGCGTGTTAGGTGTGTCAGGAATTCCGAGAACATTTCTAAGTTCGGTGACACTCTTAAATCCACCCCCTGCGCGTTATCTAGGCCCATCGCAAAGTCACCGTACTGCGTACGTTGTACCGGTGTTAACTTGCTCAGCAGGTCACTCACTAATTGTGGGTTATTTATGTAGCCCTCTGCGTGTATGTTTTTTAATAATGATACACAATTTCTTACTGTAGAAGAGAATTTACCTAGCTCCCGGCAACTCTCCGTCACTCTAGGTAAATCTCGTACTTTCTTCAGTACGCACTGTAGCACTAAGGTCGGGTGACCAAACTCGTCCTCTAACGCACGCATTATATCAGTGGGATCCGTCGACGTCCTTAATAAATCCTCCACTGATATCTTTGCCTCGCCTTGTAATGAGGTTTTTAACCGTGCTAAGTTTTCATGCGCTTTAAATTCGTATTGCCGGGTCGTATCCCAATACATATTTCTATAAGATATCCAGTCGGATGGGTCCCCATTAAAATATGGCAATTCGTAAGCTTGTCTTGGTACCGGCCGTGGTCGTGCCATGCTTGAGATTGCCTCTGCCAGTCTGTCGATTTTGCTGTCTCTGTCTCCCGACGATTCTCGCCGTCTCTCTCTTTCACCCGCTCCGTACTGCGTCTGCCGCCGTGTATCCGACTCAAGTGTTGATACTTGAGGTACACTTGCGACCGGAGTGGTAAAGACGGGATAATATTCGGGTAGACGAAATCTCACACCTTCTGTTGACACTGGCACGTATGATGGCGTACTCGGTACCGTTATGTTACGTAACGGTACTGGCTCAGATGCCCTTGTTATACGCGACACATTTTCATTAGGCACTGACGACGCACGGTATGTATTCGGTACGCGATTCACTCTACTTACAGTTTCAGATGGTTCACGGGGCGCAGCCATTTCAGTGGTCGCGCCTGACACAGCCGGTGTGCGCAATACTTCGTTCAATTGCGGCACCTGGGGCGTTGTATTCACCCACTCTTCCACGCGCTGTGTCGTACTCACATCTGAGTGAGAGTCATCGCTGTCAGCAGCCGCCTCTATTTCGGCGATGTCAGCTTCTAGTCTCTTTTTGACTAAGTTCTCCTTCATTTGCACCAACTCGCGCTCAGCTTCGTATTCGACTCTTTTCCTTAAGTAATCGACTCGGCTATGTTTAGACGAGCCTTTGCTTCGCGGCGATCTATGTCGGTCTTTAGTGGCTGTCTGTCCTCCCTGTGGTCCCTCTGGCGTACTCCTACTGAAGTCGACTACTCGACCACCCGTCAGTGGGATATTGAGGGCAGACGTGGATGCCATCGTTGGTGCAACAGACGGTGACTCTGGTGCCCTTTCGGTGGTCACACCTGAGTCAGAGACCATCTCTTGATGTCTACGAACACTCATTTCCTCCGTTAGCTTACGTAGTTTACTGCGTGTGGTTATTTCGCTCCTTAAACTCATTATTATGTGGTTTTTTAATTAATTTATTATTTATTATTATTTATTAATTCCCTCTAGTTGAACCTGATCCGGCTCGACAGGACCAAAATGTTATTAACGCGGGAGTCAGGTGATGTAGGCGGGGGTGATGATGTTCCCTTGACGAGGGAATTTAATTGAAACCACTTTCAGCACTTTTTAAAACGTTATATTTGCTATTTACACACACAATAGTTTAACACGAATTTAAATCACATACGTAAGGTTAGTTAATTGTACACAACACGGAAATACAGTCAAATAAGCATAAAGGATCATTAAAGAGTACACGGAAATACACAATAATAGAGAAGTAAAATAATCCTAAGCTATGATAACTTGACTGCCCTGAGCTATTTATAGAAAATTCGCGACTTGTAAAGCTAACAGTTATGAGGAGCTGTTACTTCACCGGAGACTTGTCGAAGACTGCACTTGCTGACACAATAAGAACTTTTAAGCGTTTAGAACTTAATTTAATTTGAATTTCTTCTGTATATATGGCTTTGGTCATTAGCTCAAGTAGCGTGTGGGCCCTGAAGGGTTTTAACTTTTCTTCCATACAATGCTACGGGTTACCAAAGCGTGGCTGGGTTTGGCCTTGAGTTAGGTCGCCACCTCAGAATCGTGTTGCAACTTGATTAATCTTACGCAATTGACAATATTATTGCGTAAGATTGATCATGCATGTTTCAACCCGAGTTTTTACCTTGCATTATTACGATCATTATCCAAATGATGATGTTATCAAAATACATGTTATGTTACAATGTTGTTATCATGTAAAGTGATACGTAACACAATCTGTTACAGCATATCTGACTATGGCATGCTATAAGTAAATAAAACATAGTTACAACTCATGTTGTTGTATTATCAAATCATGGTGCTTCGCCTACATGATATTTAATCATTTATTAATGTATCAATAAAAATTTTGAAATCAATAGATCAGTCAGTCTTCAAAGTATGTAATGGCAGCACATTTTTTATCTTTCATAATCATTGTCACTGCCCGTCATTGTCATGAATTTTTCATATGTTATTTATGCTCTAGTATTTATATTATTATCTGTGTTTATGCTTTGCACATACCTATAACTAGCTAGGAAGGCATTAAAAGATAAAAAATGCAACGCAAATATAATAAAATAAAATAATATATTTAATTATGCCAACAAGTTATTTTCTTTAGAGCTCCACGAGACCGTTAAGTAGACCTACGTATTTGATATTAATTTCAACTTGATACCTCCACGCGTTCCTGAGAAAATGCGTTTGACAGACTGACAGATAGACGGACAACGAAGTGATCCGGGTTCCGTTTTTCCTGTTGAAGTACGGAACGTTAAAAAATTGAACCTAAGAAAAACTAAGTCAGCTGATCAACTGTAAATAAAATAATACGTAGTGTTACAAAGTCCTACAGGCCCGGAAAACGTCGCCATACAGACTTGAAACAGTAACAAATCAAAAAAAAAAATGTGTAATATGAGGAAATATTAGTTAATAGCCCTGTATATATTTTTCACTGTAAAAATATGACTTATTCATCCCAAAATAAGTTGACCACTCGCTCGATAGATGGCGGTGGGATCGAATTATAACTCGCTATGGTTTCGTTCACAACCCTAGTATAATCCCAATGAAATAATAGAGCCGCGTAATGCTGTTAAGTCTTGCAATTGTAATTTTTGTAAAAGTCGAGCGGTATTGCCTCTCGGCTTTTAAAGACATTTAGATGTGACTAATTGTAACGTTACGATTGGCCGGAGGGCCAGTCATAGGTCACAAGTTAAATACTAAGATTACAAAAAGGAATCCCACACTTCAGCTGCTCGGGCTCGGGAAACAGGAACGGGATCAGGGTTATCAGCCGGTATCTAGACAGGAACGGGATGGGGCTGCAGCGTTTTGAGATGATTAGCACAGGTGGAGCCAATTCTGTTCAGGTGAGGGAAATGAACTGATGTAAGTCTAAAGGTTTAGGAAGCTGGGTGACGTCTGGGAGTGAGCTATGAAGAGGGTGTTTGAGACACGCCGCCATTGAACGAACCGCACGCTCACGTTCAGCAGGAAGAGAATCCTGGCCTCTCTATGAACGAGGGAGTGTTTAGCAGTCAGCCAAGATCAGCTGCGAACACTGGATTAGCAGCCGGTGTGCCGCTGACTTCAGAAGCCTCCCAGAGGCGCAGGCGAGAGGAGGCAGCGGTTAGGGAGGGGTAATGGTACTTCAATCACACAGTCAATAATTTAGAATTGATATATTTGGAATCACAAACTATTCATAAAATTAGTGATCTTCTATATTTTATTAAAGCAAAGATAGTTTTAAATAGAACACAGACTCCTCTAAAGTAATTAGCACTGATTTAAGATTCGAAAATTAAAGATAAACGGCAGTAAAACTCAGGTAAACTAAACCGAAGGTGAACTAAACCTTTGCCAGGTCTGATGACCGCTTTTATAGATTCTCAGCCGACTTCTAGAAGCTTCCCAACGACCAAACAATTTAAAAATTACGTCTTGTTTGATTGTCTGCCAGAATCAATAAAAACGGCTTACAATGAGAACCTAGCCTTACAACACTAATTATATAGTGTAGACCTGGTCTTATCAAGAAAGCTTTATAGTTTAGAAAAAGAAAACAGACAGATGACAATTTATTATGAAAGACGTGAAACTGTAAAATATTCAAAGATTTTTTACAATATGAGAATTAATACTATAAAATACAGTATTTGTATGCAAAAACAGGTAAAAGTGATAAAAGATTGTGTTTTATAGCGTTAATAGTGTTCCAAGAGTAATTTGTAAAGAGGATGATAATATATTATGTGAATGTTACATGTTTGAAAACAAAGAATAGGCAGCCCTTTAAAAGGTAAATATAATAAAGATGTGGCTTTGAATAGCAAAATACCACAACATAAGTGGTCACAATGATCTTGCGTTTTATGTACTTGTTACATAATTATACCTAGCTGTCTGGCGACATGTGGGTGTTAGTGCCTCTACATCTCTGCGAAACCCTTCGGGAAATACAGGCGTCATGTTATGTTAGTAGCTGCTATCTAGCTGTTTTATACTGGTTCCCACAAGATAAGTACATTTATTTGACAGGACTAAAAGTATCCACATCAAATGACATGACAATACCAATCGATATGACAGAAACAAAAAAGGTGACATTCAATACTTTGTGATTGATGTATTAATTCATCATTCACTTTGTATATTAATATGATGGCATGCACTAAAGCTACGGCTACACTGCAACTGTCGCGATAAAGCAAACTACATTTTACGCATTCTCTGTTGTACGAGACGTCGTCGACCGGTGTGCGAGAGAGAGCGCGTGAAGTGGAGTTTGTGTTATCGCGACATGCAATGTAGCCGTAGGGTTAGAAGTGTCACGTCACAACAATTTTTTTTTTGTATATTCTATCAATATACATCGTGATTTTTATGTACGTACTATGAGCATGAATAATGGCAAAAGTAGAGAGGGAAGTGAGTAGTAGTATGAGTGTTTCTTTTTCATTTCTCCTTTCGCAGGTCTGCTGGAAGAAATTTCTTAAGAAATAAGCAGTACCTTTGTACTAATATTATAATTATGTCGTATCTCTCTGTATTTAAATAATACATTTAATTTAATTTACATAATTAAATACATAAATAATAAAATAAATAAATAAATGCAGACAAAATCCTAATATCTTTGTTTTGCCCTTATGTATTTTTTCAGCAACAGAGAAGGGTTTTTATGCACACAATTTGAGCTCTAAATTGCCTATCTATAGACAGGCTACCGTATCCTATAGGATACGTGTAGTAATACTTACCTATCGGCGATATCTATTATTTCTATACATCGATATAAAATACCAAGTATCGAAAGCATATCAAATACGATATATATCCAATAGTAACACCCAGAGCCGTAAAAATTTCAACTTATTTTTATCAATGTTTTATTAGTTTAAGATTTTACATCAGAAATTATGTTTCTAGTTTGGAATTTCTATGAATAAAAAACAAATACAATACAATTTCATAAAGTTCTTAAACTTTTTTGCCACTTCTTGCATCCCTATCGCACTTGCGAAGTATCACAGTACTCGGAGGATCGGGATGGATCGTGCGTATTCTTATGAGTCAAATACGTACGAAAATGCAGTGCGCATCCAAAGTGCGACCGGCATAAACAAAATAAACTTTACGTATAAAGTTTGTTTCTACGATATTTACAACTAGCTGACCCAACAGGCGTTGTCCTGTCCAAGTTTCAATAATTCATACAAAATTCCCTTAAAAAATACAGTTCCGAATTTTCCAATTTTCCCGGCAACTTTCCAATACATACGAACAAATCGGTCCAGCCGTTCTGAAGTGATGCGCTTCATACCAGCGAACAGCATTTCATTTTTAGGGTTCCGTACCTCAAAGGAAAAAATGGAACCCTTATAGGATCACTCGGTACGGTACCTTGCAAATTCATTTATGAAAGTATATTATGTATGTAAGAAAAAATCTACATCTTTTTAATAAAATAAGTGATAGACATAATTTAAATAGAAATAAAGATAAAATATATCAACCATGTTTCAGATTATCTATATACAGCTTTTATGCGGTACTGTATTAAATGTTACAACAAAATAAGTAACCTAGCTAGGACCTCAGATCGTAAGATTGTATTGTTACCTACTCATCTCAGATTTAAACTATTCCTAAGTTGTCATCCTACTTTGTATCAGACTGTACGCCATTTTTCTGAAAAAAAAAAAAACCTTGTGATATTATTGCAATTAAATAAAAGAAACTACTCACAATAAAGTACACTTTGCAAACAAGCATATTACAAATTAGAGGATTATATCCAAGATAAGATTGCTTGGAAACATGCTGGTCCAGGACAAACTAGAGTCTAACAAAATCAAGCTGGTTGCTATTTTAATTGTATAATTTATTATTTGTATGACATTTATTGTAAATTCTGTGATATTTTTTTTAGGAAAACGTATATTTTTACATTGTTTGTAAATATGTGAGCACCATATATCTATCACATAATTATTTTATCTGTCATTGCTTCATTCTACCTATTGTATCTATTTTACCTATTGTGGTATAGTAATTTTATTCTATGTGCATCGTCTTCACATAATATAATTATGTAATTAATGTACCTATACAAAATATAGTAAAACATTTTAAAAGAGTAACGGTGGAGTTTCTTTAACATTCTACTCCATACGAAGGTACCTTTTGGAAGGGGCAACTAGAATCAATTCAATTTTTTTGTAAATTTTGACATTCAAAAGTGCCTCTTAGGTGCCTATTTGAAATAAATAATTTGACTTTGACATGTTTTTCAACTAAGTACAATAATAATAATATACCTAATTTAATAATAATAAAATTTATATAAATATTGTTACAATCTTTGCAGTAATTGTTGGTAACATTTATTTTGTTATACGCGGTGGTCCCCTAACTAGGCGGTGCCTGTATATTGGGGACCTGAGTTTTGATACATTCAGTTTTTACTGATTATAAAAAATCTAAATTAAAATTTGAAATAAGATCAAAAAAGAATAAAACTTAAATTGTTTTGAACAAAATAGCAACTTAACTTGTATTGGTTAAGGCTTAAAACTAAAGAATAATTTACAATTAAATTAAGGTGTGACTGTGTGAGCGTATGTCCGTGTGGAGTGTAGTGTGTAGGTATGTGGGTGTGTCTGTCGTGTTAGTGAGCTTGGTAGTCATTTGTTAGTGTCGTATGAAAGATCTAAGAGCCATTTTTTACACTTTTTTACATACAGAGTCATTGGGCAAAATACTGATGACCTTGTTGTATTATATACAAAAGTGTGTAGGTAGGCGGAACATCGTCTGGCTAGGCAAGAGGTGGTTCTTTGTAGCGGAATGTGGAAGACGCGTTTGGAAGTTAATGAGTGGTAGTCTGGTTTGATTATTTTTTGTTCTGTGTTTGTGCTTAGGCATGCATTGAGGATAAACAATTCGGTATGTAAAGTAAAAATTAACCTATGCCGATTCCAAAACCATTTCGAGATTTTAAGCTTTTATGAGTTATTTTTCTATTAATAGGTCTTAAAATTATAAGATCTATTTATTTTCACAAAAATACTTAAAATCACTTGACTTTTATTTGACCTCTAAATGTCATCCAAAGTAGCCTGAATTGGGAATTTTCAGTGCCTCTTGTAATTAAATAATTAAGTTGTTCTGTACGTGTCAAGTGTCAATGTCAACGACAAATTTACATGAAGCACTTATTATTATTCTATTCATATAGGTAAATAGTGTAGTTTTTCACCAGCGGCCGACAGTACAAGTCGAATCACATCGATGTATCGCCTCAGGAAAACTTAACTTACGTTCAAATGATCTTCACAATAAAACAGACGCCGCACAGACTAGTACTCAACGTTTACTTCCTCGCACCATTTCTTTTTTAAGGTTGTGTCGGCTATTTGTTGTGGTGTTTATACTTGACGGTATGAAGCAAGTAGCAGAAGTAGTCTTTGATCCATTCATTTTATTAATAAGGTATAACTTTGAACTAAGGTACCGAAATCGCTAAAGTATGAAATGTAAACAAATTAACTGTCAAATTTGACTGTTTGAGTTTACTGATTAAACAAAAAAAAATGTTAAACGTGGCAAACATCCTACTTTAGAAAGCAGCACGAACAATACTTTAAATAAATATATTAAAATAAGTACAGCTTGTAAAAACAAAAAGATGAAATTATGTGTCTCAAATATCTTTAAAATAAAAATATAAAAAACATACCTGAAAAATACTTTACATACCGAATTGGCGGACGCGGAAGAACTTGAAACTCTTTGTACAGAGAGTCAGTGGGGTAGAAAAATGTTTTTTTTTAAAATGACTTTTGTAACGGCTCTTTGGGGTCTTTCGAGCTCAATCATTGTCGTTTTCCCAGCTCGGCCCCAAATTGATATGCCATATTGCATGATGGACTGAGATATTGCGAAATAAACCATTCGTAGCATGTCTTTTGGAGTACGGTCTCTTATTTTTTTAACTATATGTATTAGTTTCCTTACTCGGCCAGAATGAAGTTGAATGTGCGCTTTAAAAGATAGGTTTTCATCAATGAGTAGGCTTAAATTACGAATTAAAGATGTCCGGTTAATAAGTTCGCATGAGCAGTCTTCACATGAGGTTTTCAGTTGGTTCTGAAATGTGTGGAATTTTAACGTTAGATTGCGAGGAGGGCTAGGTTTGTGGTTGAGTGTTTGCGCTACTGATGTCAGTGGGGTACCTTCTTCAGCGAGACTGCAGACCTGTTCCCAGGTGCGGGCATGAATCGTGATGACCGTCGTCTGCGTAGGAAATTAGTTCCGCATTTGAGAGAGTGAGGTTCAATATGTTTTCATATATATTATAAATACATCTATATACATATGTACTGGGATACCTACCTTACACTTATTATATAATTATTACACTTTGTATTCAATCCCTAATAACCTTTTACACCAATCACTATATTTCAAACATCATAATCACTCGTACACTCACAACAAACACAAAATGGATATTTTTACATCGATATGTATACACAACACAATGTACGGGGAGTATATTGTTTGTGGTCATCGCACAGCAGGTATTGATATTTTCTTGGTTCATAATTTTACTGCGACAGCGTTTTGTTTACTTACACAATGACTCATTCAATCATTGATACTTCTACTGAATTGGATAATATAGCCATTGCGTCTGCTTATAATTGCGACACGTTGACGTGTAATACTCTCATTGGTAATAACAACAAGTCGCTGAATATTTTTTCCTTAAACATTCGTAGCATATCTAAAAATTTAGACAATCTATTAGTACTATTACACAGTCTAGCATTTGAAAATGACGTCATTATTTTAACTGAGTGTTGGCTGCACGCAAATAAAAATGTCCCATCTATTGATAACTATAACACATATATTTCTAAAAATTATTTAAACAAAAGCGACGGTATCGTAATGTACGTAAGGAAATCAATTAAGTGTTCTGTAGTGGAGCCGGACTATCCGGGTGCTAACTTTTTGTTATTACAAATTGAACCCGATATATCTATACTGGCCGTATACAGGTCGCCGTCTATACATTGTATAGATAGTTTCCTAGACTCGTTAGATAATATTTTGCGCCCTTTAAATTCTAAGAATAATGTATTACTGATCGGAGACATCAATATTGATATTAAAATTAATAACACAGACAGATGCAGCGCATCGTATCTGAACTTAATGGCAGAAATTGGCTTATTGCCTGCTCATACTTATCCCACCAGAATGCTCAACTGCCTCGACCACGCCATGATGAAAACTATTTGTCCTGCAACTGTATGTGTCATTGATTCCTGTATAACAGATCATTTTCCAGTGATTGTCTCATTAAGCATTTCCACACGTAGAATTATGAACAAAAATTGTAGTGCAAAAAAATTAGACATACAAACGTGTGTTAGTCAAATAGAGACTCTCGATTTCTCCTTTATTAAGTCTATTCCTGATGCAAATGCTGCCGCCACTGCTTTGGTAGATAAACTATCAAACATTATAAAAGCGAATACTAAAGTCTACCAAACAACTTGTAAAAAAAGAATCCTTAAACCCTGGATTACAAGTGGGCTTTTGCGCTGTATTAGACATAGGGACCGACTCCATAAACAACACAAAAAGAGCCCTACTAACTACACCTTAGAAACAACGTTTAAACGTTATCGGAATTATTGTAATTCTCTGTTAAGAAAATTGAAAACCACTTATGAAAAGTCCTTACTCCAAAACGCCAAAACTCCCAAAGATTCGTGGAAAGCAATAAAGTCCATAATTAACTATACTGATGTTAAATCAACTGCAGATGGCTTATTAAATTCTAATTCTAACAATATTAATAAAATCAATGAATATTTTTCACAAATAGGTAAGCAGCTTGCCGATGCCATTACTCCTACGCATAACCCTATTTACAGTTTTATAGTCCCTCGTAACCTTAATTCTATTGTTCTCTTACCGCCGGATGAAGCTGAAATTGAAGCATTAATATTAAACCTTAAAAATAACTGTGCTACTGGATGGGACTCTATTCCAGTTCAGTTACTTAAACTGTGTAAAAATATTATAGTCCCTCCTCTCACTTACCTCTTTGAACTTTGCTATGCTCAAGGTATCTTCCCGGATGTGTTTAAGAGAGCTCTCATTACTCCTGTGCACAAGGGCGGGAATCGAGACGATGTGTCGAATTATAGGCCTATCTCTGTATTGTCTGCGCTCTCAAAACTATTAGAAAAAACACTTAATAGCAGACTCATTCAATTTCTTGAAAGTAAACATATTTTGGCTAACACTCAATTTGGCTTCAGGGCGTCCAAAAGCACCGATGATGCAGTTAGTCAGCTTACTGATTTTGTATCATCTAAAGTTGACGAAAATCAAAAGTGTATAGGAGTTTTCCTTGAATTAGCCAAAGCATTCGACACAGTCTCGATTTCAGCACTTGTGAACAAGCTAGATGTCATTGGCGTAAGAGGAACTGCCCTAAAAATGTTTGGGGACTTTTTGTGTAACCGTAGACAGCAGGTAAAGATTGGAAACTATGTTAGCTCTGATACAAATGTTGTCTATGGCGTTCCTCAGGGCAGTATACTTGGCCCAAGTCTCTTCCTGGTGTACATCAATGACCTATGTCTTCAACCACTCTGCAACGGTAAAATATTTACGTATGCTGACGATACAGCCGTAATATTCCATGGAGAGACTTGGGATGAGGTACGTCGCATTGCCGAGAACGGCCTCCATCGACTTGGCCAATGGCTCGGAGCCAATCTCCTTACTCTCAATGTATCTAAAACTTCATTCATGCAATTTTCATTTTCCAAAACTAACCTTAAAAACGTTAATATTAAAGTTCATTCTTGTAATTATCCTAATAGTAATGGCTGTTCTTGTCTTTTTATTAATAAAGTTACACAAGTCAAATACTTAGGTGTTATCTTAGATGAGAGACTAAGTTGGGAACCCCATATAAGTCTTGTTACGGGTCGCACTAGGAAGCTAATCTGGGTTTTCAAAAAGCTTAGGCACGCTGCGGAATTCCCTCTTCTACGTAATATATATTATGCTTTAGCTCAATCCATACTTGGCTATTGTGTAGGGGTCTGGGGTGGTGCCTGTAAAACCCACATGATGCAATTAGAAAGGGCTCAAAGGTCATTATTGAAAGTAATGACTTTTAAACCCTTCAGATATCCGACTAAACAATTATATGAAAATTGCGAATTGTTAACAGTTAGACAATTATATATATCCCAAATTATATTAAAAAAGCACAAGCAAACCCCCTGTGACGTAAATGTGTATAAGAGAAAACGGGTTATTACTAACGTTTGCTTACCTGTCAGATGTCGGACAGCTACGGCTAGACGACAGCAATCTTATAGGTCATCCTACTTATACAATAAAAAAAATAAAATAATAAACATTCATCCACTTACTGTTCGAGAAACAAAAATGAAAATTAAGAACTGGCTACTTCAATTAAACTACGACCAAACAGAAATGTTATTGCTCACAGATTAATATTCCATACTACCACATACCTCACCTACATCTAACATCCATCACACACACACTCGCACACACACGTACACACAAACACTTTATCTACATCCATAAACACAACATGAGTAAACCTAACCCATCACTTATTTGATTTGTTTCATCTTATTTTGTTTTTTTTTTCTCTCTTTTTTTATATTTTTTATTCGCAATTTGTATAAAGTAGAAAGTGGGAGAGGGCACTGACTTCTGTAATACAGGTTTTTACCTAGCTCAGAAGTCAGGGTTTTCATAGGATTTTTGTAAAAAAGTTTGTGAATAAAATTTATTTTATTTTATTTATTTATTATTATTATTTAAATAATTGTGGACCTAGTAAGCTGCCCTGCGGAACTCCAAAATTGATAGGAAGTTAACCACTTGAGTGTTCGCCCAATTTCACGTATTTTCGGCGGTTAGTGAGATGGTTGTGAAACCACTCAAGCGATGTTCCCTTTATACTGCATCTAGTTTTTTTTAAGAAGAAGATCTGTTGAGATTGTGTCGAAAGCTTTTGCTAAGTCTAAAAAGACCGCCGAGCATCGTTCGCCCTTTTCTATATTTGCTGATATTGAGTTAGTGTTAAGTTAAACAATGTTAAGTTTTTTCTTGAGATAAACTCATTCCAACTACGGAACCCTTCATTGTGCGTGATCTGACACGCATTTTGCCGGTTTTATTTAGTATATAGATTCAAAACTGTCATCTGAAAGTTGTGACCGTCTGTCGCACTTTGATTCACGTTCAATGTCACGTGACCAATAGCTTTATATATTTTTACGAAATTATTTCTCACAGATATGAATTAATTTTCATTTATAAAATAAAATTGATCTTAGATTTAAAGATATTAGCATTTTATTGAGCATAAAAATTGAATTATATTACATTTTATTGAATATATATTATATTTCAGCCGATTATAAAATAAGATGGCTGCCATTCGCAGGGTGTTGGGTTAAGAGTATTTATAAAGTGCATTTGTCGATAAAAATGAGTATATAATATCTGAACCTCTCGCTAACCTCAAAGTATCGGTAAGATCAGTAAGAGGAGATAAGTTATTATAAACACTGAGAAAAAAGGTCTTTGTTCAAAGTGGCGGGGGAGAACAACCCCTTCATTTGGCAACCCCAGCCGCGCGGGAAAGCGTGGCTTGGTGCTACAACCAAACAGATAGATACAAAAGGCCGACTCCATAAAGCGAGCGAAAACAAGCGTCCACACAGTGACGTACGACAATCTTTAATTGTGTTTGGCCAAAATTGTTTTTTTTTTTAATTTAGAATTTTGTTAATTTCTTTGATCGAAGTCACATTGGACAAAGATATTTGACCAATAGCATAGGTGCCAAACAAGTGCACTTGCGCTCGCTGTACCTTTTTTTTTTTTTTTTTGGTGGGAAATTATCAAATACCTTCTTCTCCCGCTCTGGGTGGAGCGGGAGGGAGTGTCAGACTTTTACTGACTAAAACCCACCGTGTTCCTTCAGATGCCTGTGTGCCACGATATCCCTTTCGGACAGGCTCGTAACCCTGGCAGGCATTGGCCCTTTCGGACCCCGTCAATTGGTGCTGACGTCTCTTTGAGGCGCGCGTGGAACACAACGCGCCGTCGACCCGGGCTTGGTCCTTATCGGACGGTGAGCTACCCTTCGCTCACCGTCCGCAAGCCCGCGCCTACGGTGGCCGGGAATCGGCCTGCGATTCCCGACGCCCGGGGCGTCTCCTGCGGCGACTAAGGGCGCGAGGGCGTTGACTTTGCCTTACCCTCACGCGTTCCGCCTCCTCCTTCGCAAGCATCACTGTTTCGCAGAAGGAGGTGACGGCCTCCCATGCACTCTCGCTCCGAACCATGGCCTGAACCAGGGCCGGACGCGAGAGATCGCCGCCGCCGATCGCTGCCGTGAGGACACGGCGGTGCTCCGCCCAAGCAGGGCAGACCTCCACCGTATGCTCCACCGTGTCCTCCGGGCAATCCACACAGTGGTGACACCCGGGCGTTTCCTCCCGCTTAATCCTAAACAGGAACCTCCCGAAACATCCATGTCCAGTGAGGACCTGCGTCAGGCGGAAGGTGAGGACGCCGTGGCGCCTCTCTAGCCACTCCTCAAAGAGGGGACTTATCGCCACAATTGTGGCGTGCCCAGCGCTGGGTTGCGACAATCGCACTCTCCATGTCGCCATGAGATCGCACCGGAGCTCCGTCCGCTGTGCCGCGATTTCCTGCGGCAGCGGAGTTATGCCCCGGAGTTTCGCCTCTTCGCGCCACACCCAAATGTGCGCGAGGACTTTCGCCTCCAGATCCCATGGCGGCAGTCCGGCAAGGAGGCTCGCCGCCTCACGGGAGACCGTGCGGTATCCCCGTACCATCCTGATGGCCATGACCCTTTGGGACGCGTTCAACCGCTGCGCTGGTCGCAGCCTCAGAGAACGCGCCCACACCGGTGCCCCGTAAAGGGCCATGGACCGCACGATCCCCGCGTAGAGCCTCCGGTAGGAGGCGTTTGGACCCCCCAGATTGGGCAGGAGCCGCTTCAAGGCAGCCCCGGCCCGCTCCAGTCTGGGAGCCAAACGTCGGAAGTGCTCGACGAAGTTCCACCGGCTGTCGAGGACGAGTCCCAGGTACTTCATCGTCGACTCGACGCCGATGTGAACCCCTCCCGCCGTTATCTGGGAACCCGACAGTGGCGCGTTCCGAGGACCATAAAAACACATGGCCTCGGACTTGTGCAATGCCACCTCGAGTCCCAATTGCCGGATCCTATCGACGATTGTCGCAACCCCACGTGCCGCCAGTTCGGCCGCCGCCTGATGCGAACTCCCTTGTGCCAGGACTAGCGTGTCGTCAGCGTAGCAGACTACGCTGACGCCACTAGGGAGGTCGGCGCGCAGCACCCAGTCGTACCCGATGTCCCACAGATGCGGCCCCAGGACCGATCCCTGTGGGACACCGCACGACATCTCTCGCCGGTTCCACTCTCCTTGGTGACCGGGGTAGATGACGGCCCTGTCCGTCAGATATGCCTCGACTACGCGACAGAGGTAGGTCGGCATCCGGTGATATCGGAGTGCCTCCCTGATGCAACTCCAGGGCAGGGTATTGAAGGCATTGGCGATGTCAAGAGACACCGCCAAGACGACCCCACCCCGGGCCACAGCATCCCCCGTCGTGAGGGCTCGAACGCGCATGATGGCGTCCACCGTAGAGCGACCCTTGCGGAAACCAAACTGGCTCTCCGCCAAATCCGGCCCCACCCGTACCAGCCGCCCGACAAGGCGGTCTGCAATAACTCTTTCAAAGAGCTTGCCCACCTCGCGCTCGCTGTACCTAAGGTCTGTTCTAAAAGGATCTCATAAAAGAGTAAACTGACCTTGCTCTGGTAAATAATTATGCAATCACTCACTGATGTAATTAACTAATTAGTAACACATTCATCTGTATTAGGAAGGTTTCAACCTTGTTAATAACATTATTAAATTAATTGTAATTGAAAAATCATCAATAAAAATTGAGGTTATAAAATTAACTCAATTGTCAAATGAAAACCTTATTTAAATTGATTTAAAATAAAATCTTGGTTACATATTGAAATAATCAAATCAATGCACTCAATTTGTAAGTGGAACTACAAATTAGCATCCACGGGTACATTATCTCATCAATTTGTTCAGATTTTGTGATATGCAATTAAGAATTGAATTGAATTAAATTTACATCAGACCTTTGGAACAGACCATAGTACCTACCTTATAGACGGATGTATGTTGTGAGTTTTCACTCGTATGCAGTCAACCTTCTGCACTAACTATTTTGTGTTGGTGCGGTGCGAACGCGAGCCGACGAACGAACCGATTGCACGGAGATGCCTTCAGTGCTCCCTGAACGGCCGGTGAGGTACGCGCGCGTACGTGCTCTCTCGAAGTTCCGATCTCTTACCGCTGCAGTTATTCCGTTCCACCCGTACGCGAGAAAAGTAAGCAATAGATTTTAAATTTATGTTTTGTTTCTTTCTATTTCGGTTTCATTTGTTTTTTTCAGGGTTGTTGGATTTTGTTTTTAGTTTGAAGTTCCATTTTTGTTTTGAACTATCTTTTGCCCACGACTTCGTTCGCGTGGAAGTAGTAAGATATCACAATAAACTAAAATAACAGCCTTATTTTTCAGGCAGTCTTATTGGAAATAGGATATCCCATCTAAAATTTCTCAGTAACAGTCCGAAGTCTGGGTTTGTGCCCGGTTAGTGGCAATAGGCTTGCCCCATGCTATTACATGGGACCTAAATATAACTGGCAAAGTGTACTAAAGGTACACCTTTGCCTAACCCTTCGGGGAATACAGGCCTAATGTTATGTTATTTTTATAAAAAATGACTGTATACTACGTTTGTAGTTTTGATCTCAGCTGCCAAAATATACAGACTCCGGATTGTTGACGCGGCATCAAAAGACGTTCTATATACAGTGTGAGCAGCAGTTAGTCCTGACGGCTACTCCACTGTCTTCAGTAGCAATTCCCTATAGCTAGTGAATAAATGAACGTCTGCTTATAATATCTAATGTTAGTAAAGTCACAACACTGATACGTTGATTGATGGGGTTGAACCATGAAGGTATCTTTTATCTATAAGCTTCTTGGGTTGAACGACATTGGTTAAGTCTGATATTGGTCAAATCTGCAACTCGTCAAATTTGATATTGGTCAAAGCTGTAGTTCGTCAAATCGTCTGTTTGTTCAATAATGAAATTTGCTAAATACGCTATTGGTCAAGTTAGTTAAATACATTCAACTGTAAAAGCGAAAGTTTATTACAAATTTTTCCTGAAGAACGACTAACACTAAAATAACAGTCACTTAGTTTATATAGTTCATAAACAGTTTACTATATAATTCTATTTGCTTTGAGAACAGAATTTAGATAGTATGTTGCTTGTGATTTCCGACATTCTATAAAGAAAATTAGGTCCTCAAATAATTTAGAACGTTTAGACTTGTATGGGTATATTGTTATGAGTTGTATTGACTTGAATAATTTGTTCCTTTTGTTCGTAGAATTCTTAACGTCAAAACTGTAATTTAATACCATTTTTTTAAAATGAATTTGCCTATAATTGTATGTTACTGTTTAACTGACTAACGTTAATTTAATGTTTGCATGCGATCAGTGCACGGCGGAATATTTATCTTTGCACTGATTTTTATATGTAACATCTTTTGTAACATTTTATGCAAATAAACGATGTGGATTTTGAGTGCAAAAGTTTTTTTCTATTTATGACTTTTGTAGCGGCAAGTCTATTAATTATAAAAAAAAACCGACCAAGTGCGTGTCACACCATGCACAATGAAGGGTTCCGTAGTTGGGATTATATTTATCCCATCAAAATGTGTCGTATAAATGGCCGTATTTATTTATTGCGTAGCTTGATTTTTTTAGAGCTCTAAGAGACTATAGACTTTCGTATTTGATATTAATTTTAAATTTATACCTTCACGCGTACCTGAGAAAAAGGATCTTGAAAGACAGACGGACGGACGGACGAAAGAGTCCTGTAGTAATGAAGTGATCCTGTAAGGATAAGGGTCCATTTTCGTTGTCAGCGTGACTCGTTGAAAAAGTCACATTGGTACTTGCCAGGTTTCGAACCCGCATCCTCGTGCTTCAGAAACGAGCGCTCTGGGCCATGAAGACTCTGATCTAATAATGTTTTTCTTACTTCAAAAACACCTGATTTTCGTATATTAACTTTCAACCCGTATCAATTCGAGCGCAGAACGGTCTAAACTTAATGGTGTACTGGTGAAAAACGGAACCAATACGAGGCTAGTTGCCAGAACGCAACCAATCACATAATTAGATCTCCAACAGTTAAAAAAAAAAGGTATTTATTTTTGAAACTTAAACTTAGTTCTAGATAATTTTTTCAGGTTCGTTTTAGGTCAGTCGGATCTTAAAAACAACAAAATATTTATAGGAAAAATAAGCATTTTAAAATCTACTCTACTTTCAGAGTACTTTTTATTTAACAATTATTATTTTATGGGTTTCATAAAAGCGAAGTAACAATGCAAAAGTCCTCGGTACTTTGCCGTAGGCTTATGTCCTTAGTAAATCGATAGGTGTGAGTGGGTACATAACAGTAGCTGGCAGTAGTAATAAGGTTTTGGTATATAGGCGTCGCGTTGGTACATGGCTGCAGGCAAGATATATTTGATGCTCGGCATCAGCATATAGCCGTAGGAGCAAAGGCCGTGGCAAAAAGGGAAAAAACCGGGATGTAAGTGTAGATCCGTTGATAAACGTCAGTTCGTAGCCGTCGGCGTAGAACCCTTGGCAGGTATTTTTGCATAACCGTAGGCGCAGATCCCTTGGCGCATTGGTTGCGTTGCCTTCGGCGTAGCCTTTGACGCGTATTGGTGCGTAGCCGCAGGCGTATAGCTGCGGGCTACGCGGACATGGGTGTAGCGCACTTGGTGCATACGATTCGTAGGCGTGAAACACAGGCGTGGCGTACTTGGTCACTACGCGTATGTGAACTATGTGAATATAGTCGTTATTGTTGAGCTGTTAACGCATTGTAAGCGTTGACTCGTGGACAAAGACGTAGGTATTTTTTTAATTTATTTTTCAGTTGGTGGTGCGGCGAATTTACAAGTATCGCCTGGGTCTCCGACTCATTGTACAAGAAGGAACAGTGGGGTTTTAGTTGGTAGGAGTCCGAAATAACCCGTTCTTCCCAGACGGAGGGTTACCCATGAGGATTTCCTCACGGAATAAAAAGGCAAATTATTCAAAGACCTTAAAAGACAAGACGCCTATACTACCATAGTGTCATGGTTAGGTTGTAGAACTACCATTTTGGAAAAGGCTAAGCCAAGCAAGAGCAACGGCAGAAGCCAAGGTGAATAGATATAATTTCATCCTAATTAGATAGGGTGCTGCAGATAATTGACAGATGCAATTTCTCATATGTAAATTCACTGGTGCATGGCATTTTACCCCGTTTTTCACTACCACAGAGTACCTAGGAAAAGATATAAAACTAGTCTACTCTTAGCCCAGTCTAGCAGATAATTGAATCTTCAATTAAATTAACCATACAAAAGAAAACTAATCAGGAAAAGCTTAAGCTTCGTTGAACTATGAGCACACACACTTTATGTGAATGTTTAGAAAATCTTAATTAACAAAAAATACACTTAGCTTGTTAATTGTTCTTTAGGTTACGATTGTAGTTTCTAGTTATTCTTGTAATGCAGCTTTAGTAGCTGAGATTCTACGTTTAAGCAACTGCCAACAACTTCGAAGTGATGTTACTTAATATTTTATTTTATTCGTTCGATGATTCGCCCTGGATGAAAAATTTGGATTAGTTTAATAATGGCATAATAGGCTGTTAGTTGCTTAGGTTGAACAAGCTATTAGCAGACTAGGTAACAAACAAATTTTTAAGCTTTGTTAACGTACTTATTCACTACCAAATATTATTTAAAAAAACAAAAACCCGACTGCATAAAAATTAACTGAAAAGATGCAAACAAGATGAAAAGAAAACGAGTACCTATTATTATCCTTTGTACCAAAAATAAATAAATGCAGTCGGAGGCAAATAAGGCGTTCGTAACATCCTAGATGCCTATGATTGAATGAATATATGCAATAAATGAACGAACGGTGTGTTCGTATGACAGGTTTCATTTAATTCATTTTGCTTGTATTGTTTATGCAGGCGCCAGACACAGACAAATATTTGAAAAACAAAAACTTTGTCAAGTCTTCTCGTCGCTTAACCCGCAGTGTTTGAAGACTAAGGTCTTCAACCAGTGCGTCCTACCCGTTATGACAAAAGGTGTCGAAACGTGGACACTGACAGTCGGGCTGGTCCACAAATTCAAGGTCGCTCAGCGCGGTATGCTCGCAGTTTCTTCGAAGGATAAGACCAGAAATAAAGTTATCTGGAAGAGATCTGCAGTTACCGACAAGCAAGCTGCAGTGGCAGTGGGCTGGCCATATTTGTCGAAGGACCAAGGGCCGGTGGAGCAGACGAGTCCCAGAGTGGAGACCGCGTAGCGGCAAGCGTGTGTCGCTTGCCGATACGCGGGATACGCTAGATGGACCGACGATCTTAAAAAGGTGGCTGGTACAGACTGGATGTGGAAGCCGGAGGACAGGATGTAGTTGCGCAGTCTGGGAGAGGCCTATGTCCGGCAGTGAACTGCTATAGGCTAAGTTGATTGATTGATTGATATTATTATAAACACAAATATTTTTTTTTTATCCCCCCTCTCTTTTTAGATTCGCAGATGCCATATTAAAATGTTATAGCCTATATCTTTTTCTGGTCTGTGCCTATGTCACTCCCGCAATTGAAACGAATCTAACGATACCTCATAATATGTTAAAATCCATCAAGCCGTTTAGGTTGTAGCCTAAACTGCTTGGCTATTTCATTGGCACGCTCCACAGAGCGAGCCAATACATGCATTCGAAAAACATAACCCTTCTTCTGAGGCATTCGGGTAAACATAGCATTGATGGCCATTCAATTTGAGTGTTTAGCGAAAAATTATATTTAATGATGAATTTTGGGGAATTTTCAGAAATATACAAATCTTGGATTTTCGCCTGGGCTATAAAGAATGCGTAAATGTTCGAAGCGAAGGGGCCACACTACCACGTTCTGAAAGGAATTCGTTGAATTACATGTCACTCGTACCTATAAAGCAACAAAACTACTCAAAAGAAAATAGGGCCCACCATGTTTAGAGGCTGTTTTTTAAAAATATTGATGATTTAGTGGTTTTTATGGATATAGATGTGTTCGGAGTAGGGTTTTAAATTTTTTTTAAACTTGGTAAATAGTAAAGTTGGTTTATTTTAATTGATTTACGCAAACAAAACACTTTTTAGGGAAATAAACGCAAATTAACTTGAAAAATGAATTTAGTCTATCTCCCATTTCCTGTAACCATTTGATGAAAAATTCCATGGTTAGTAGCGGATGGTCCTCCTCTGCTCTGTATGCACTCTCTGAGCCTATCTGGTACACTTTCAATAAAATGGGTAACATTTTGTTCCGGAATTCGTTCCCAGCAGAGTTTTAGCGTGTTTATGAGCTCCTGTTGACTGTTCACATGGCTGTAGTTTTCTTTTTGATTGATCCCATAAATGCTCGTTGGGATAGAGCTGGCCATGGCAAAACCGTGATATTGGCCTCAGAAAGAGCTCTTTGTGTGGCACGGGTCGTATGTGCGCGAGCATTGTCATGCATAAAAACAAAACCAGCGCCCACTCTTTGTGAAAATGTGATGACATGAAGTTGGATTACCTGCTCAACACAACTGGTGGCGGTTGCAGTACCCTCATCCAGCACTACTAACTCTGTTTCGCCTACCAAGCTTATTCCCGCGCTAACACTTGGGGCCCCCGAAACGGTCTGATCCGTGGATGCATGGTTTTGTAAAACGTTAACCTTATTTTCTCCACACGAGGACTCGTTTATCAGTTTTTTTTTTCGAACTGAGAAACACAAGTGAAAGAATTTCTGCAACAATGTTTTTTCAAGCAAGTTTGTTTTTTTTATGTCTACCCACTTGGATTCAACGCTAAAATTGATTCTCGAAACATTGTTATGGTTCCATAAACATGTCAAGAATAAAGTTTAGTGCTTTACTTCACAAATTCTTACCTAATTATTTATTATTAGACATAATTCTAAATTGACTTAGGGTACTTCTCCATAGGTACCTACTTACTAAGCTTTGGAATGGGCAACTAGCTTCATCTTTATGACTGACTGACCCCTTGACAATTCAAAAGTGCCTGTAATTGGTTTATTTGAAATAAATGGTTTGAGTTTGGGTATTTTGTTTTGAGTAGTTTACATTGATGTGACGTTTGAATTTTTCAAAAACTGTCCATTAAACCAGTTTGTGACATTAAACTTGAAAACTGAAACAGTTAAACATTTTTAACCTAGATATTACTGAGAGAGTGTATTTAGCGCGTCAGGCTCATGATGACATTAACTTTTTCCACGTTTAAAAATAGGAAACAGTAGATTGTTATAAAAGGGTCGAAAGGAATCAATTCCCATACTAGGCTATAGTCCGAGCAGGATTTGGTGACTTTGACCCGTGTTAAACACTCTTCTATTCATTTCAAATATATGGAAAGTAAAAAATAGTAGTTTTTCTAAAGTATTTTTTTTCTTGTTTGCTCGCCACTTCATAAAATCATTATACTTGTATTTAAATATCTTTCCTTTGACCTTTCGAGCAAACGATTTTTGATGCCTGTATTTGCCTCGTCTTTAACCGAATGTGGGGTCAACATTTCAGAATCGCTTGAACAAATTTTTTATCAAATATTAGTCCATAAAACCGAGATTTTGTATTTAGGTACAGCTTACAGAGTTAGTATTCCGCCGAATTATATAGACTTAATTAAATTTTAAATATGGAACATACCGCGTCACCGCCGCGAGCCGTCCCGCTTAATAGGTATTTTTTTTAAATTCATTCTGGCTGTTTACACTCACAAGACCGCAGCATTTTTTAAATTTAATTGATATTTTTCTTAGTTATGTATAAATTTTCGTAGCCGACTACCTAACCAGTTTTAAAATTCATTCCCACCCTAGAGAGGGAAGCAATTACTATGATTGTTTGCCGCCCAAAGGTGGGTAGCAGCGTCTAAACAATCACTACTTTCCGATTATGAGAAATGAAAATACTTTATAAAAAAAGTATGTCAGTAAAGAGAGTTGTCGAATCAAGCATCAAAAACATTTTTACAACCTTTAGTTTGCTGATGTCTGACAATCAAGTTGAAATGATGACTGTATCACGGTCCCTTATATAAATAAGTAAAATTTAAATCTCTACTCCAATATCAATTACACGATTGTAACACCTTGGTTGGCAACTTGGTTTTTTTTTATGGCATCTCGCAGATCAAACAAAAGTAGGAGGTTGTCGTCTGCTTAACCGGACTGTGGGTACCTTAATAAATTAGGGCCTCCAGCCCACCTTGGTTTACCGATAATTCTGTTTTTAGAAGCAGGATAGGGATAGGTTAGTTACTTAAAAGCAGATTGCCCGACATTAAATATTAATTTTGATGTTACGGAAAAAATATTTTAACAGAATGCTGTTAATTTTTTTTTCTTCCTCTGCCGTTAATTATTATTATTTTAACTAAAAATGCCAGCAGAAACCTGAATATTTCTGCGTCGCTAAAACAGTGCAGAAATGATTGCATAATTATTTTCATTACTGCATCCCTAAAACGATTTGGAAATGAGTGTATGTTTTTCATTGCTGCTTTGTTGATACATTTTTAAACTTTTTCGTTGACCATAAAGTTTTCATAATTATGTTCCATATAAAATGTACCCAAACGACCAAAGAGATTTAAAAATAATAATGTTGGCTGTAAAGAAATAATATAAAAAAAAGAAATCGAATTGGCGCGCACTTTATGTTTTACAGCTGAACATTAAGAATTATATCAGAATTTGTAAAAAAATGAATTCTTCTAGTGAAAATGAGTTATCGTTAACGCCGGAAGTCATAAAAAATGAGGCTCTGCTCGTAATTGATAAAATATTATCATAAAAATCTAGACCCGGATATTTCAAGGCATATGAAAATTTGATGTTGGAGAAACGAAAGAAAGGTTTAAATCTGTATCCGAGAGTGAACATGCATTCAGCATTTTGACAAGCCAACCATGTCCCCCATCATCCCAAGTAAAACAAACAAATAAAATAAGTGGATGCAAGCCTTACATTTAACAATTGTTCCAACATTACCATTACTTTTGTAAATAAATAATGTTTTTTTAGTTAGACTCTGATTTTTCTTACTTCCTACCAACTTTTATTGCTGTAGTAGGTAGTTGAAAGAAAACCAGATTACTCACCTCGCTCGACGTAACTCTCTATGCAACAAGAAGTCACTTTCAGCTCGATGCAGTAGCCTACTATTTCCGTTATTCTTAGAAGTGATAAATAAACACTCATGAGAGTCGTCCTGGTCTTCAAGACAAAGTTTTCGGACGATCACGGGGTTAATTTTCAGGTCGGAATTTCCTGAACGGAAGTGGGCAAACCAATAACAGGTGGTGCGTTCGTTTGTAGTGTTCACTCCGTAAAATGAAAATGTAACGCTAATCAATAAACAAATGACTGACTTTGAAAAATAATTCTATGACTTTAAAATAAAATTAATTTGAAATTAGAATTCTTAGCCAAACAAAAAATATTTTGATTTAAAATGGCCAGTTCTGCAGAACGGCTATTTCATAGGTAAAGAGACCTTAATTTTTTTTCGGCCGAATTGCATTTTTTTTTTCAGTTTTGTGTTCGTTAAAGTTATTTGAGTTCCAAATGAAATGTAATTTAGTAAATGATTTGTTAAAAAGAAAAACAACACCGGCTTAGTTTGTATGTCAAAGTTCTTATAATACGATAAGCATTATAAGTTCTAAAAATGTTTTCAAGTAAGTGAAATCCTTGTAATTTTTTATAGAGAAATATATTTCATTCAATTCGAATCCATTTGACGCTTATTAGCTATCATGCAAGCCTATAGAAAGCTAATTTGGTATGAAATCCGTATTGAATACTCTACATAAAGCTGTGACGTAATTACATGCGTAAACGAAATCGTCACTGTAAAGCATTTAATGCTAATTATCTTTTTATTGTCTACATATCCGAAATGACCGAAGGCTGAAAATATTGTTTCTACCTGATGTTAGTACTTTGTGTTGGGTATGTCGCAAAATGTAAATAAATTGTTATAAGTACCTTAGCTTTAGGCTCTTAGCCCTTGAGGCTTATAATGGTTACAACGAGTAACTATAGAATTATTGATTGGTATCTACTTACTTCGAGGGACTAAGGCCTGGAGGTACGTAGCTGTAAATATTGTAATGTATGGGCCGCCTGCCCCCCGGCAATGCCTAAGGATTCTTTCCCAATTCTAAATCATTTTGGAAAAGCTAGATTTGTGAGATAAAGCTGTTGTACTCTGGATGATTAATATTGCAATTAACAAAATAATGGTTGCTATAAAAATGTTTCAACATCAGTTAAGTACAACAAACTATGTAGTTGTGGTTAGTTATTTGGTTTGTTTTGAAGAACATCTTCCAGATAGCAACTCTCGGGGTACCCAGATCCTTCACAGACGTTCTAAACATACTAGGAGATGTGATCAACTTCTGGAGGGATTTGGGCTGCTTGGAATAACCACCGACGGCCGCTATGGCCAACGTACAATGGTCCGCCTGAGGACTACGTGCGGAAACCAAACCGAACATATTATAACATAGAGGAACATCTTTACTTGACGGCACACTTTGGTAATTTCCTTACTCCAGATACGAAGTCTAAGTCAAATGATTTGTTTTAAATGGGCACATTAGAGCCACTTTTGAACGTCAAGGTTTACAAAAATTGATTCTAGTTGCCCCTTCCAAAAGGTAGTTTCGTATGGAAGAAGAATGGGCAAGAAACTCCACCGTTACTCTTTTAAAAATGTTTTACAATATTTTGTTTAAGTAGGTACATTAATTATATGATTATTATGTGAAGACGATGCACCTATAATAAAATTACTATACCACAATAGATAAAAATAATTAAAAATGCAATGAAAGCTAGTATTTATGTGTCTAAACATTACTAATTAGGAGGATTTTATATAAAATACAAAACAGAAAATCAGTCAGATACTTGATTTTGTTTTTTCCATTTTTTCCTAGGCTAGTCCTTAAACGTTACTATGTTTAGACACATAAATACTAGCTTTCAAATAATATAAAATGATCAACAGAATTACCATACAAAATATTTTTAAAATCTCGATTATGATTGTAAATGTAACACTTGGTCCATCCCTAGCATCAGGTGGGATGACACTGACAGCTCACTCCACGCTCACTTCACCTAAGTTTTCACGGTAAGATGGTTACAGAATCGACTCGACGATTTTATAGTAGTGGAATCTGCCCCACTAAACCGAAATCACAGATTCCACTGCAAAATTTTAGACATCCCCACCAGTGGGGCGGCTCGGTGGGGCAAAGTAGAAGGATTCCTTCGTTATATATACTACAGTCGTGTTTTTTTTTAAATATCCCAATACCAACATTTAGCGGCAGGGGGAGGACACTTGAATCTAACAAAAAATAGCAATTTAAAGCTTATTACACAAACGGATCCGTGAATCGAAAAATGGTTTTCACAGACCCAGAATATTAAAAAAAAAATGGCCTTTCCAACGATATTCCACGCTATGGGATAGACGAGAAAAAAAACATGACCACTTTACGGGATTCGGTATCTAGAATAGTCAATTGATAATAGGGATTAAATAAATATTAAAAAACTGGCACATTTTTTTTATCAGACATTTGAAGTTCAAACTCTGAAAAAACTATATGAACTTGTAATTGAGCATTAATTAAAATCGCGAAATGCTATTTTTTCACCCAACTTTACGAAACTGCGTATATCTCGGATACTAAATGCCCGAACTGTTTGCTTGGATATAATATCAGTTTAAAATATGAATAATTTTTTCATCGAATATTTTAGTGCAGACAGATCAGTAGATTTTTAATTACACAACTTTTTCCTGTACTGCTTACCAGCATCAGCATTTCAGAGCACAATAGAAAATATTTCGGTTTTGATCGTGTATGTTTCTGCTTGTTGTAGCGCGACCGCGGGCGGTGGTAAGTCGATCGCTCAATGACTCAGTCTCGAAGGCTCCAGGCGCTTTCAAAATAATTTTCGAAATGATTGTTCTGCAGATGAGCGCCTCGAGTAAAATTGCCGGAGGTATCAAAAGCAGAGCTACGAATAGGTGTGCTTTAATATCGTCGGCGCCGAGCGCTGCCGGCTACGCCGCGGGCTCACCCCCTTCGCCCCACGACCCAAACCGCTCTACATTATGCCCGCTTATAATATAAAATAATCATAATTGTATATACGTTTCGCAACCGATGTGGCTAAATAATAATTTATGACCTCAGTGCGTTTTATATACAGAGCCGACGGCGATGTACGAATCGTGATGTGCCGCATGGCCACCACGCAGAGCCTCAAATTGACTACGAGAATTTTGGACACACTGAAGAAAAAAAGAAAAAAGAAAATTTCTGCGGGACCAATTTTATGTGAAGTATACGAACTTTCACATTTTCGCATATATTAATTGCTTCCTAAAGGCTGTAATAATTCAGTTCTGTCATGTGCTCTTACCGTTAAAGGATTATGTTGGTTATGACCTCACGAATTATGTGGATGTTCCTATTACCGTAATTCACAGTAAAGTGGTACTTATTCCTGGTAGCTAGAGTTGCTAGTTAAAGGTTGTTTATCAGCGTAGTAGGTAGTATTAGAAGTAAATGCGCTGTGAATAGTCGCTTCAGTGCCTACTGACGCGACTATTCATAAGCACCTGCCTAATGACGGATCACTGAACAGCCTTTGCCATAGAGCAAGTGTAATTGTAGAAGTGCTACATTCCACCATAATTTTTTCTCCGTAACGCTTCTAAGTTTGTCGACATTTTTGTCTAGGGAATCAAGTTTACTAATGGGAAGTACGAGTAGATAAATGCCATGAAGACCTGCTGTATTTTACAGTTTAAGTCACAAATTTGCTGTTAGTAGAATTGCACTATAGGTGTGCCGGGTTCACAGTTATCTACATCAAAAGTAATGACTAAAATGACAATTCACGACGACTCATTTGCACTAAGGTACTGTAAATAAAGTTTATTATCCAACAATATGAAGAAATTCTGAGCTCTGCACTCTTCTTTCCGATCTTTCCGTTTCTTCCTTTCAGGTCTGAATCTCGACGTTTTGTTGGGCGTAGTGTATTCTCTTAGTCAAGGAAAGCACCCCAATTAAGTAACCCACTTTCTATTACCATCCCAAGGATTTTGAAATAAAGTCCGGGTTACCTCACGACGACGTTTTCCTTCACCGATGTCGTTAATGTGTAAAAGTAATTAATTATTATCATTATAATCTAATTTTTTGTTTAATTAAAACTTGTGATACAGACATTAAAATTTTCAGGCTGTATACTTTACTTATGCTCGCTTTGCGTTCCGCCAGCCTATCTAATGCTTTTGTATGATACCTATATGGTCTAGAGACTAAGCCAACGTCATAATAAAATACACATTAGCTTTACAGCGTGTTACGGAAAGGGTATATCCATACAAACCGGCTGAAGAGTGCATCTGGGTCAGAATCTCTGTACAAAATTTCAGCTCAAAAAGAATAACTTTGAAAATGTTTGATGTTTTTTTTTTATTTCTATAGTTTATTAAATTTAAATCAGAATAAACGTATCACATACACACACCTGCCACAGTGTTCACACACACACACACACACACCTAGTACACACACACACCCGCCAGCCACAGCTCTGCGACACGGCGCCGCAACGACACGCGTCGCGCGGCGGTGCGGGCGGCGGGATCAAACGAATGGATTAAAACGTCTACCGATCAGCTGACTTGGTCTGGTGATGTGTAGAATTCAATTGGAAACATTTGATTTTTATTAGTTAAATGATTCTTAACTTTATAATTATGTAGGTATTATTAAAAAAATGTTGCCATGTAGTTTGTTATTACCAAAAGAATCCGTGCCTTTGATATGTATATACCCTTTCCGTAACACGCTGTAGAAGATTTCACCTCGATGGAGTATAGTCAGTTTGCCGTCATGACGTCATTTCATAATCTCGTTTCTTGGGGGCTAAACACAGCACCCAGGCCATTGCAAAGTCTGAAGAACTAAAGTATTTCAACAAGCACGTACGATGAAACCTACTGCTACAGCTTCGGCTACAGAGTGAAAAAATAATTAATTTATTAAATGTATTTATTTATTATGGCACCAAGTCCCAATAATACCAGTGTTTGACAAATCACAATACATAACATTAAAACAAAAAATAATTACATCATATCAGCCTATAATATCCCCACTGCTGTGACACAGGCCTCCTCTCTGTGAGAGGGAGTGGACCGTAATCCACCACGGGGGCCAGTACGGGTTGGTGGATGTCACATGTCTTCGAATTTTTGGTTCTAGGACATGCCGGTTTCCTCACGATGTTTTTCTTCACCGTTTTGAGATTAGTGGTGATGTAACAATTTGCACAAAGTAAAGCGCCTGCCTAGGTTCGAACCGACGACTCGTAAGTCGCGGCCGTTACCACTGCTACACACATCAGTAAAATACAATACATTAAAATTCATTTTATCATTAAAATACAATACATTAAATTCATTATTATCATTAAAATATATAATATATATTAAAATTTAATGAGTCCTCTCAGAGAACAAAGCTTAGTAAACATTTTCTGCGGTCGAAGACAGAATTAAATAGATTTTCTTAGAATTCACGTCGATAGAGAGTAGCGGCATAAGTTCTACAATTGTCTATATCATGCTGAGCAAAAAACAGTTTGGTGCTGTTTGGTGTGGCTTGCGCCTCAGAGGCGAGATAGCCTGGGGCCCAAACATAAACTATTGATAAAACGGAAAGGGTGCCTACAGGCAGCGAGCGCCACAAGCGCCGCCGGCGGCCACGACATTGTATTAGGAGCGCTCTATTGTGTGTTGAGTATACACCAATAATTCTCGAATAACGTACCTACCTGCTCACTATATTTTTAATACTATCTACCATACATACATACATAATTGTTGTGAAATGAAGAACGCTCTTGAACGGCGCGCGGCGGTGTAAATAATGTAGATGCAGCTTCAACATTCCGATTTGTTTGTACCTATTTGCATTCAAGCCAGAACCGCGAACCAAAACGCTTCCGTGAGGAAATTGGCACCCTATCTAGGAAGGAACACAAAATAATATGCATTTTCTGTTTCTATGACTGTCTAAGCTTTGCTGTGAAGTATAAAATGTAAGGATAATTATGGAGTTCTCATAAATGGCAATTCGAATCGCAAAATGCATCTGAAGTTTGTTTTCCTGGTCAAGAAATTGGATACCCTGGGAACTATGGTCGCGCCCGAAAAATGGGCATAGGCTCACGCCCCACGGAACCGTCATCTGCGAAGGGCAATCGTAATGTGTCTCGTTTAACGTGAATTTAGGGCATATATTATTATATGTATCGAATCAGATAAACTAGAGTTACTCTCTAACTAAAGTTAAGATTTTTTTTTTCAAACAATCCTAAGTTTGGAACCAAAATCGCTACACAATCCTGTAGACTCAACAGTTTTATTTATTAATGGTAATTAATTATTTACAACTTATTGAAGTGGTCTGTGAATGCTCCCATGAACGTATACGTAGAAATAGGGTTTGTTCTTGAACTCTTCTGATTAAGTTAGATAGTTTCCATGTCTCGGTTGATTGCAATCTGCGACAGATACAGGAGATACTCTATCGAAGTCTATTTCCTGTCTTGTCTTGGCGCAGATCAAAAGGCGTAAATTCGATGTACCTAAAACACGTTCCTAAATAAGAATGAAAAAAATGCAATAACCTTTGAAAGTAAAGGAAACTAGAAGATTTAAATGGGAAGTTCCGCTTTCAAGCCCCACAGCCGATTGTGATGTTTTCCCCCTTCCCCATGTCGCTAAGAGCTAAATTTTATTAGAACTATTTGTCAATGTTACCAGCGAAGATAACTGAACCTACAGAAGGGTGGGAAAATCCTACTATGAAAAGATTATTATGCTTTTCTGCGTAAACGCGACAAAGTTCCACCATTGTCCATTTCACAGAAATGGATTCAATTTTCAGAAAGGCTTTTTCGTCCATTATCAACGTTTGATTCATTTGAAACTCATGTCGACTCGCAAAGCTTGAGCCGGCTTAATGGAAATCAATTATTCTGCAAATAAAATATTATATTTTAATTTATTGTACGGTATTATATTTTACGTTTTTCTAGGAACCTGGAGGCCCACGCATTAGTTCTAACAGTGCATTTATTTTACGTAGATTGGCCCAACAAAGTTTTAATTCAGGTTATTCTGTTCGCGCACGTCGCCCCAGGGCAGTAATTACAGTTGGAATAGAAGGGCCGGCCTACCCCGGGGCCAGCCGCTGGCATACTGCCGCCCTTTGTACAACTTCTAACAAAAAAAATGAAAATACCTCATAAATAAAATGAAATAAATTCGTCAACATAATTTTGTAAACGAGCAAACTAGGATCCTTTTGGCGGTGGATGCAAAATGCTAGCCCGCGAAATTCAAGTTTTGATATGCGTTTTGTAAATAAAATTGTAGCTCGAGTAACGTGTAGTAACTCTGAAATGGCTATTACATGAATAAAGGAGTTTGCTTAAAATATAAGAAGGACCAGTAGGACCTGGCTAACAACATTACATGCCCAGATCGCATAAACAGAGCTGCAATTTGCAAATGCATCCACCGTAATATGTTTACGTTTGAGAACTGCGTCACCCGCCACTTAAAAATGCATCCAAGGACGGTTCAGCAAATGTCGTTAAGTCGAGAAGAATTGGAGAGTGTTTAACCTGTTGGCATACCAATTCGTACATTGTACTCCTGAACCTTTCAAGTTTCTCTACATCTTGTGTAAATACCAGAATTTTGTAGTAGGTACGAGCTAGTTCAAAATAATTGTCCAAGATGAGTTTGAGTAAAATATGAATTGCTTGATTCATCAGGTACTCAGTTCAATAACCGTGTAACTGAATGGTCAGCCAGACATATCGTTGCTTTGCGTTGTTAGGTTAAGTAACAAAACTATCAGGAGTTGTTGACTCCAGAAAAAAAATCATCTATTTTTTTTTATCGAGAACCATTGTGTTGCGGAGTATCGCTAGCTAATTTAATTTGACCCTGTATACGCAACCATACTTGTGCAATGGGTATACTTTTTTCTGGTGGACACCACGTACAGTCAGTGACCTGTATAACCTGACCCCCTTTCCCCTTTCATTCTTTGTAAGAGGGGTCAGATAATGCAGAGCACTGATCGTACAAATCGTAGCCTGCGAAGTCGGTTGCGCAAACACTTGGGACTCTATCAATAATATTCGTAACAAAACCGATTCTAACGAGGAAACACTACCAACCGGTCAATTTTTAGCGAACAAAAACTATACAGAGCTGTGGGAAGGAGAGGACCCATTGTGAAATTTTCAGTGAACTGAATGTTACTCGTACTATTTGTACATTCAACTTTTCATTTGCGGTGTTTGCGCTCTATGCACATACGTTCGATGAACGCCTACACTGGACAAAGGCACCCAATATTTAAATTGGATACTTTATTAAGGTTCTCGCAGACAGGCGCGACGGGACACTAGTAGCACAATTTCCATGAAAACTTCGTGAAAAGTGTCGCACCCGCGATATTGCGCCAGTTTGCACGAGTCTTTAGTTTCAACTATTTTAAAGTTTTTTTTTTGTTTTTCTATTTCCACACATCTTTTTAATAATTTATTTAAAGTTATTACAATCTAAATGTTATTGCCGATTCGAATGATAATAATTCTGTAAAGCCATATTTGTTACGTCAGGGAATCATATTTCGATCAACATACAACCTGAGACAGACCTGCAAATTGCAAAGAACGTAAGAAAATATGAATTTCGCGGGCTACCTTAGCGCATCCCCCTTAATGATATTTAGTACAACATTATAACACTCGTTTTGATGATAGTATGGTTACTATGACACTGGTTGTTTTAATGACGACACGGTTGCCGCAGTGGTTAATCGATTGACAGCTGCGCTGCGTGTCGCGGGTTCGATTCCCGCACGGAACAAATATTTGTATGACCTACAAGTAGTTGTTCCGGGTCTGGCTGTTTATGTATGTGAGTTTAAATGTTTGTAAACGCACCCACGATACAGGAGAAATTCCTAGTGTGGGCAACGGTATTTATAAAAAAAAAAGAAAAGAAAGTTGCCAATAAGCTAACTGTTTCAGAAACTTTTATAGAGTATTTATAGCATGGGTAAATCTGAGCTAAACATGGGTCTAAACCTGGTTTTTAGTAATAATATGGGAATGTTAATCAACGCTTGGCTTGGCAACTTTCATAAGCACTGGGTTTTCATTTATTTTAATATAATGTTTTAAATTATTACGCGGACGACACCACGCAGTCTGCGGACACAGCAACTACCTACCTAAGTATATAACACTTTTAGTTGTCTGCATCAAATGAAAATAATTAAAAATAAACAAATATTTATCTATAATAACAATTTGAAAGCAATGGAACTAATATTTTTAAACAACATTTTCACACACACATACAGTGCTAAAACTACGTGAAACTTTTGAAAAACGATTGCAAATCATTTTTATGGAAATTGTTAGTCCATTGCTTGATATGTTTGAAAAATTCGTCTGCTCGACAATATAAATGACGCAATGAATGTTGTCGAATAGTTAAAACGGAGGGCATTGGTATTGTTAGTGTGTTAAGGCTCCCGCAGACAGGCGCGACGCGTCTCTAGAAAAACAATTTCTATGACAACTTCATGAAAATTATTCTAATTGCTGTTCTAACTAATATGCGGGGAGCCTTTACGCAATTACCTACCCCGCTGGAATTCACCCCCTTATGAAAAGTGATCCGCTTTCGAATACTTTGCCCTGCTAATTAACCATTTGATTATAAAATAACGATATCTGGACACTTGGAAATTACAGAATAAAATATCGGTTTTGTTTTCTGTCGAAAAATGATAAAAAGAGAGGACTCTTTTTATCATTTTTCGACAGAAAACAAAACCGATATTTTTACGCGTTACGCTTTATATAATATTTTCCTCTGTTAAATAGAAAGACAAAAAAGAAAAGTAAGAAAAATGACTTTATTTGAAACAAAAAAAGAACGAAACAAAAAAAACAACTGAAAAAAAAACTTAACGCCGGTTCCACTCTCCATGGTAGCCTAGCCTTTCTAAATGAAACTGTATTCTTGAAAACACACTGATAAAACTCCTTTGTCTAAAGTAACTCTTAGAACATTAATTATACGATCCCTGGACGTGACTTTTGCCACCCTGTGTAGGGCTAGGGGTCATCATTCATAATTTCAGCCGAAAGACTGACTGCTGGATATACGCCTCCCCCAAAGGGGGGGTTTGCCATAATCGCCACGCTTGGCAGGCGGTTGCCTGGCGATCGCAGTATGGCGTTAAAAAGCATAGAGAACGGTGCTGCCCATTCTCTAAGTAAGCGCTAGGGATAATCTGCGCGGGAAGAGGCGTCAAATTCCGCGCGTATAATTCCGCTCCATATGATAAACTTCGCAAATGCCACGATCAGCCAAAATATGGTAGAAAATTTTCGGCTTGTTTGTTCTAAGCCTATCAAATTGATTATCAGATCAGATTCCGGAAGTAGGCTTCAAATATACGTGACTATTACCTTATAGTTAAGAGACATTCAAACGTCAAAAATGTGTGGTTAAACCCAGACGTTAAACATAACTTAACTTTGAGTAACGTTTTTAAAAGGCGGCTAATGCCTATGTTAGAAACTAGTTGTAATAGGTACCGAGATTCAAAAACTATTACAGGAAACGAACGAACGCTTTTAATACCTACTCTAATAAATGATGTTTCAACAAAAATTCAATCGGAAAAAACAAATAATAATTATCAAAATAAATACAAACATTGCTTTGAATCTCTTTGAAAATGCATCGTCCTGTTTAAATTTCATTCAATTGGTAATATCATCGACGGACTGTTTGACCCGTGCCGTCGTCGTTATTATCACAATAATATTTTTTTTTTTTTGTTTTGACATAAAAGTACGTTTATACAGGTTGACACTTAATTTAAACATGGAAATAGCCTGGTACAAAATAAATGATCAATGACCCCCATGCTAGGAAAAACCTGTGTTACAGGGGTCATCGATCCGTTCATTATGGATCTACGAGTATAAGTTACTTAAAAATACCAATGTGCACTTTTGAAAAAAAAAATCATAATGTTTTTTAAAAGATTGCATAAAAGTGTTTCATTAAAGAGGTTTTCGTGATGTTTCTGTTTACATTATTTCTTGGTCCATAATACTCGTAATAAACAAAAAAAAATAGTAGGTAGGTAACTGTCCAAAAAGTTTCAATTGAGGATAGGTAAAAAGGTATGATTTATTGTAACGAGACATCATGCTCTTCATCTTACGAATCAATTGTACCAATTTGAGGCATTACTCTTCGACAACATTTTATTTGACCCCTATAGGTAACAAGTAGGACTGATGGAACAATAAACACTCGTTATTATCTTGTATAACGTTTACAAAGTAACGCTTGACAATGGCGTCTAAACAAACGGTATTTTTGTAGTGTCTAACTTCTCCCGCTCTGGGCGGAGCGGGAGTGTCAGACTTATACTGACTAAAACCCACCCGTGTTCCTTCAGATGCCTGTGTGCCAGGGCCACGATATCCCTTTCGGACAGGCTTGTAACCCCGGCAGATACAATTCCATCGAATTAAATAACTTTGGCTATGGAACCAACAAAATCGCGAAAAAAAATCTACTGTTCTTTAATAAAGCTTAAATAACCTACTGTTCTAAACTGTATGCGACAGCTGTTTTTTTTTGCGATGTTTAAGTTGGTCCCATAGTAAAAGTTATTCAATTCGATGGTTTAAAGTACTCCTTAAGTTCGTCGAGCTAATTTTTAAACACTTTTTATACCTATTAAATCATTCGATTTACACACAACACAACGTCTCAGTCACTGGCTTCATTTTCAGACTTCAGACGCCCTTTCAAACCTGTCTGGATAATGTTAAAGCTACAAAAAAACCTGATGATATGGAAAGAGTACGTTCATGGAGGTGTCCTCAGGCGGTGTTCTCAACGGCGGCCGATGGCGTACGAACGTTTTGCTTCGGGCACTACCACCGTAGTGGCTGCGCCCACAAGCATTTGTTCTAAGGCTAACTTTTCACCCATTCCTATTTAACTTACAAAAAACCGTGTTTTTAACTGATGCCGCAAACTGAGCCTTTTTCTGTGTGTGTCTGTCCCTAGCTTTGCTCAGAGACTCTTAGTACTAGAAAGCGTAATTTGGCATGGGTGTTGGTAGATATTACGCCGATAAAGTGCTAAAATCTTATAAACAATTTTTTTTCCTCTCTTACTCGTTGATATTTTTTTTCTCATCTATCTATGGTGTGGGGTATCGTTGAATAGGCCGTTCAAAAATATTGCGGGTTTGTCAGAATCATTTTTTGATTCAGGGATCCGTTTGCGCTTTGTTAGAATCAAGTGTCTCCCCCTGCCAGGAGGAGGGGGGGGGAGCTGCCAACTAATTGGTTGTTGGATATGTGAAAACAATAGAAATAGATTAGAATGAATAGATTGAAAACAATAGATAATGGCAGTAGAATATACAGGGTTACTGGTAACTCGACGTATTCCTTGCACGACGTCATATTAAGGTTAAAATGCAACAAATTAAGCCACCAAATGTTCTACCGAAATTCAGTAGTTTTTGAGTTTTTTTAAATAAAGTAATGACAAAAATTACGAAAAATAAAATGTTTAATTAGTGATCTCGGCCAAGTTTTCGGCATTTTGGATTTTTTAATTATTAACAAAGATTTGCTACGGCATCAGCTATGATAATAAATTAAATTCCAGTATAGTCGCACCGTAAATCATTTTTAAATTGTATTTTTCATAAAACAACCAAAAACCTAATTAAATCAAAAGCTACTGAATTTCGGTAGAACATTTGGTGGCTTAATTTGTTGCATTTTAACCTTACTATGACGTCCTGCAAGGAATACGTCGAGTTACCAGTAACCCTGTATAACGAAATTAAAAGGAAAACTATCACAGCTAAGTAGGCTTTACAAGTGAACGAGTAATAGTCGACCAACTTTACATTTGCAGTTGGAGAGTTCACCGTGACGTATATCGATGTATGGGAGAACATTTTTTTCAACTACAATGCTAAGTTTGTTTTTGGGATAAATTCATCCCAACTATGGAACCCTTCATTGTGCGTAGTCCGATACGCACTCGGCCGGCTTTTTTAATGTATACTGATTTTGTAAGACACATTTTCGTTGAATGACGGACGATGCCTCGGGCTGAGGTATGCCCGAAGGCGATGGGGGGACGCACGAACGTTTCACCGCCGCAGGCGCATACGGCTGCGTCACTGGAGTAGTTACGGCACCAATAAATATGCCTGTTTTAAGCGTGGATATTCTACGTACTTGTTGCAAACGCTCGCATGATAAAACATATAGCTTTTCTATTTTGTGTTTTATAGCGGGAGATGTCCAATATGTTCATAGAATGTAATAAATTGGCAATGTACATGTAGGAAAACTGAAATAGTCATTTTCCGAAAAGGCACTGACATGCAGGACATGAAATGAGTTTTCAATGGTTGGTAGCATGCTACTTTGTATTTACAAATGGTTCAGCTTTAATATTTTATCAAGCCACGTTTAAAAATGTTGTGTTTATTTTACTTTCAGTAAACTGAAAGCAATTTCGACCGAAATTAAGCAAATAATAACTCTTTCAGAAATAACCATTCGTTGGTTATTTGTGTCTGTCTGTAGCGACATTTTGTAGAGTACCTCCCTTGGACGTAAAGTGGGGATGATATTTTTTTATCTCGTCTAAGCCATGGTGTGAGGTATCGTGGATTGGCCGTTGCGGGTCGGTGAAAACCGTTTTCTTTTGCGTAGGTAATATTAAGCTTTAAATTGCAAATTTTTGTTAGTAAAGTGTGTTGGTCAGCTAAATGCTTGTTTTTGGATATTTAAAAAATTCACGACAGTATATAACGATGTTACAAGGAAAATAAAATATTGCGTTGCATTGTTTATTTTGAATGCCACCCTATACGCTAGTTAAAGGTCTGTGCAAAGCTTAAATGACATAAATATGACAAACGCGTGATAATGACGGGCAGTGACAATAATTATGAAAGATAAGGAATGTGCTGCTTTTACATACTTTTAAGACTGGACTGATCAATTGATTAAAAAAAATGAAATTGATACATTAATCAATTATTAAATATCATGTAAATTACAGTCTAGTTATTATTCAATACGCTTTAAATACATGAATAAAACCTTTATTTCAGACCAAGTCCATAATAAAAACAAAATTTTAGCATGAATAAATGTATTCAGGATATTTGAGTCCTGTTTATCCGCTATGACCTGTAGGATGATTTTAGTTGCTACCCCAGACTCTGCTTAAGAACGACACGAGCCACTTGCGCAACGATGGCATGAAAGCCGTCTATCCTGGCCTCTGCAAACATACCGGAGGCACTACAAAAGCGGGCCAGCCCTAACAACATCCTAAATCCATTGATAAATTGGACACGTAGGGCACTCAGCGGCCTCTGCGCATACCTGAACTACAGGCTGCACGCGTTGAAAGTCTGACAGTAGGCTCTAAATAGTGTGACTTTAACTTGGTCACTACTACGCGCAAGCCTGCGGGACAGCACATCAACTTGGTCGTCAAGACCCTCAGTAACGTAATGTCCGAGTTATTTGAACTGTTGTACCCGCTTCGGTTCAGTACCATTCAGTTTACAATTATATAATAAACCGTGCATATGCCTATATGTTTCACATGTGGCTAGCAACTGTCTCGTTGCCACTACAGTTGGGGTCAGCAGCACCACGTAACTAAAGTTGTTCATAAATACATTGTCGACCCAGCATCCTACTCGTGTGCTGCTGAGCCCAAATATAAGCTCATTCACGTACACGTTGAAGAGCTTGGGAGAACTCAGACCACCCTGTCTCACCACGCACTCCAACCTGTACGCGTCGGAGAAGCTGTTCTCCCATCTAACATAATTTATCAGGATTTGGTACTAGAAATGAAAACTCCGGTGCACCTAGTCGGCACGCCATTCCTCTTGGGTTTCTCCCATAATACGTCATATAACACGAGGTCAAATGCTTTGGAGAGGTCAAGAAAGCATGCAAACACAGGTGTATTTCTTTCCGATTAGTATTGAACAGTGTGCTCGAGACTCAGAATTGCGCTTTCAGTAGAAAGCCCAGCGCGAAAACCGAACTGAGCGTCATGAATGTTAAGGTGTTTGTCAAGTTCTGAGTCAAGCACACTGTCCAACACCTTAGCCACCACTGTTGCTAAGGAGTTTGGCTGGAAGTTATTCTTATGGGCAAATCGCCAGTTTTATCTTTAACGATCGGTACAACAACCGTTTTCATAAGGTCTATGAATAAAGAACATCGCAAGCACACGCGGCAGGTGGACGCCAGCGCACTTCAAATGCTCGATACTGAGTCCGTCATGACTTGCCCATAAACATACTACTCACAATTTGACGCACTTGTTTAGCTGACACATTAAACAAGTCACTGGTCGTGGTAGACTCAGGATCTCCAGATGATGAACCTAGTGGTGATTTCGTAGCACAATGTTCTCTTAACAGTTCGACTATATCTCCGCTATCACTCGCACCGTCCACGCTCACAGGGAGACCAGACTTATGGTTTAAGTTGTTATAAGTCGCTTTCAAAAAGTCACTAAAACTCTTTGAGACTCGACATTCTGAAATTAGATCCATTTTTAACTGTTCTTTATTATTCTGACACCATTACGACTTCCAAAGATTTCCTCATAAACTGTACCAAGATTGTGGCCTATCCTGAGAAACCCAGTGTAAAAACTTACTCCTGGCATCCCTGTGTGCTTCACATACATGCTTATTACAATCTATCACATGCCTTTTCTTCCTATGCGCGTAAATGAGTTTCACAGTCGCTAATAGCCGAGTCTGTTACGAGTACAGTGCCATTGTTATATATATTACCTAAATTATATCTATGCTTCTTACAATTACAAGTAATGAAACTAAATTGCCTTAATTCAACCGGAAAATCTATTAACTTTAGGAACTAGCTATAGTTGTTTATCTGTTCCTTGGTTCTATAGCCCCAAACTGCTTTACTTTTTGGACTGTTTTTGCGTGCACCTAGTTCACACTCGATGATTAGTAGCAAATGGTCTGACCATAAGGTGTCATATTTTATAAATGTGTTTTTAATAGTTTGCCTAGCAGGTGACTAACAACACCGTGATTGAGCCACCTCAAAAAGCCATGGGCATTGCTAATAAATTATTTGATACACTTCCTTATAAATCCATATCCGCACAAGTCCATTGTTGGTCCATACACAAACTAATTAGTATCGAACAATTCGCCCGGATGTGCATTGAAGTCTTCTAACACGTAGGCAGCTTCTATTGAATAGTTAACAATTATGGCACATACCTCGCCAAAGCACGCCGTAAAATCTTCCAAGTTGTCCATTGCATTAGTTGGCATATAAACACTAAACACAAGAAAAGCAAGGTTACCCGTTGAGACTTTTTATTGCACTGATACGCGGATTGTTGCACTTGATAACAGTCAACAAACTTATTTGAACAAACTTTTCCGCCACAATATTACCACACCTCCTTAAGGTCGCCCTCTATTAAAAAAACACAGCTTTAATATTTTATATTCTAAAAATACTCAAGGAATCATATCAATTCTTACAATAAGCATGTCCCAATTACCATCATATTTCCAAAACTGGCGACATAAATATCTCCCCGAATGCTTGAATCAAAATAATAATCTTTTAAATTAAAATATTTCCTGCAAAGTTTTGTCAAGTAACAAAAGCTGTGGTAGGATTTCAAATATTATCAGTTATTTTTATCTTTGTCTGAGCTAGGCCACGCTGTATCCATGTTCTTTTCTTAAGTTTTTCCCAATACTTAGTATAAGTACGTATCGAAGTAATTACCTCAAACTATTCTTTAATGTATCTTACACACGTATCGAAAACCTAAGACCGTTCATGTTTATTGCGTTGGCTGGTATCCAGTGATTAGGTATTTGGGCTGTCGCGGAGCGGGCAAACAGCCTGCGGCATATTTATAATGAAACCAGACAGGTAAGAGTGGTGGCTTGCTTCGCGACGTTACGCCCTCTAGCGTCGCGCTACTGTAACTACAAGTATACAGTAGCCGACTTTACTCGCTTGATTTCCAACTCGTTTTTCGACCTCCATACTATTATATTTACTGCGGCAACGCAGTTACGACGATGACGATTTATTTTCTTCTTTTTTTTACCAAATGACTGTAACTACTTGTCAGTGATTAAAGTTTATAATAGATTGTGGTTTTACAGTGCCAGACTCTTTAGATACCCTTCAAGCTTTTTTGATAGCAGATGACATGCGTGCAATTCTAAACGTTCTTTTTTAAATTCTTCCTATCTTTTATTAACACCTGGCATGGTCTATAGAACCAATAAGAAATGAATGAATCAGAAAAATATAAACCTTGATAATTGTTGTATTACCTTTAACTTTAGCAAGCCACGGCACGAAACTCAGAATGAATAAAGGGCGCTTTGCTTTACAGAAGCATAAGTGTAGTCACATGAATAGGGCGTTAGGTGTGAAACCAGTGAGATAGGCCACCACACGACTGCGCTGGAGATGCATTCAAGCGATAAAAAATAATTGAAGTCGGACTTGGTCCGGTGTGTGTGGCCTCGAGCGCTAAGTCAGCTACACGACATCGCAAATGACAATTTTCATGGCAATTTCTTACTTACGAACGTCCTGGATATGTAGCAAACTATTATTATAATTAAACACGTAACTGTTAGCACTGTGCTTAGTAAATGGTTTGTATTCTTCAAATTAAGCTACCATTGGAGAACGATGCCAGATGTGGATTAAAAAATTATTTTGTACGCAAGAGTCCAACTTTCTCAGGAGTCCAACTTTTATAACATCCATACAAGTCTTCGCATGAGTCCAACTTTTATTTTTAATATACTTTTATTAGCACTATTCCAACTGGACGGTACAATTACGAAACAATTAGAAACTCATGGTGATTTTTAAAGAGGAAATAACAATGTCATGTTTTGTTTTATAAGAAATAAAAAAGAAGCTCATTGGTGTCATGGTGTCATTTATGAAAACAAACGTTGTTTCCGACTAAGTACCAATAATCATTGATATAAATTATACACAACAACAACATCACGCCTGTAATCCCCGAAGGGTTAGGCAGAGGTGTACCTAATAGTACACCCACAAAATAAATTACCAGATATAAATATATAAACATTATTACATTTTGATATAAATTACTAATTAATAATTTAACAGTAACCCTGTATACGCGACGAACTGAGAACCTCCTCCTTTTTTGAAGTCGGTTAAAAACCATAATGACATTCTGTCCAGCTGTACAGTTGGAATAGTGCTAATAAAAGTACATAAAAAATAAAAGTTGAACTCATGCGAAGACTTGTATGGATGATATAAAAGTGGGACTCCTGAGAAAGTTGGACTCTTGCGAACAAAGGAAAAAATTTCGCCTTATTCAGTGTTGATTTATTTCGGGATGCATTTGATTAGTGAGGATAAAATCATATTAATGTAAGAGTATTGATTGATGTATAGTCGGTGCCGTGTGCCGTGGGAGCGGCGGCAGTGGGTCGGCTCCGCGGGATGCTCCCACGCCGACGCGCCGCCAACCTCACGTCTTTTGCACTTTTACATTTTGAAACATCATCGAAATGGGTACCTACAGCTCAATGCAACGCTCTATTCGTGTTTATGAATACGTTGACTCATCTCGGTATTTCCCGCATACCGATCATTTTCACTAATGCATCGTAAATACGTCTTTGGCGAATTTTGTTGTTGTACAGACAAAATAATACTGTCCTCTATTGCGTGCTTATTCCATACCCCCTTGTGTATTTCACATGCTCAACCTACAGAATGTACCTATCATTCTGTAGACTACTGGCACTGTTGCTGAGAATGTGGTATATATATTTTTTATTATCCGAACTCTAATTTCGTACCGCCGCGCCGCGACCCGCCGGCATATGCCGGGGGCTGTAAGAAGATGTGGTCCACACAGCGGAGCTCGCGCCCGCAGCATCCCGCTTCGCGATAACCGCAGGCAGACTACCATTATGCGATGAATTAAAATTGTATGTACTAAACTACAACAAAATTGGAGCCATGCAGAAGTAAATCAGGCTTTAAATATACAGTCTGCGTATGTTCAGCAGATAGGATTGATTGAAAACGGAAACTGTATAGTCCGTCATACCTTGAGTGTATTACTTTGTATCAAAATCAAAAGTCATTTATTCAAACTAGGCTGAGAATCAGCACTTTTCGAACGTCAAAATTACATAAGACTGTCCCCCAAAAACGCCCACCCTTCACCACTTCCTAGTGCTTTAGCTGGGAAGAAGAAGTGGCGCAACAAACTCCCCAGCGGCACAGCTGTCTGTTCAGATATAAAACTTGAATCTATACAATAAAATGTAAAATAATTTGCGTTATGCAACACAGAACATTAAAATAATTATATTATTTGCCTTATGATATGATAGCTAGCACACGCCACTATAGAAAAAAAAAACATAAAAGTCGTTAAAAAACTATACTCAAGCAGAAATAACGTAAACAGAACGTACCTAATTAAAAGCCTCCAGGCATAATGGGCGTGCCCGCTTACATAAAGCTATAGCTGTAACTCGAAGTCACAAATGATAAACTAGCACCATCGAAGTAAAATAAAAAACAGTTAATCATTAATAACAAAACCATGGTCAGCAAGACGACCAGTCACCACAAGCAGCACCCGTTCACGAGCATAACGCAAAGATCAGCCATCGCCCCCCTCGCCATATTTGAGGGAAGGAGGCAACCCGACCCCCGACGCTACCACAAGCAGTGACATCTAAGGGAGCACGACGAACTTGCTGCCAGTTGCACAGGGAAGAATAATAAAATCAATTGTCGAGGTCGCTAGCTAACCACTTATTGCAATACAACTCATAAAAAACATTTTCATGAGTATATTATGTCACTAATAAATAAAAAAATTAATTGTTGAGTTAATCACAGCGACCAACTATTCTTATCGTTTAATTAGTCATTGATATAATAGTATGCCTTTGAACAAAGATTGGATTTAGCTTTAACTTTAAACGCATTAAAGGCAAATCTAGCAAAGAAGAGGGTAGCTTGTTATAAAAAGTTATACCAAGTCCAACAAATGAGTTATGAACCTTATGAAGCCGGTGAAATGGAGCGCGTAGTTTGTCCTTATTTCTGGTGTTAATATTGTGAATATCACTGTTTTTAGTGTATAAGTGTATATTTTGCCTAATATGAATTTTTGTGATTCATATACGGACGTGTAACGTCAATAAATGAATTTTGATCTGAATATGGGGGTCAACAACTACAATGTTAAGTTTGTTCTTGGGACAAATTCATTCCAACTACGGAACCCTTCATTGTGCGTGTTCTGACACGAACTTGGCCGGTTTTTTATTTTGCCTCAGTCAGCCATAGCCAGCCGTAGTCAGGAAACTAAGAGTAATATTAAAATTGCTTTAATGTTGACTCTGCATCTTTGAAATTGAATCCAGATCAATTTTATTACAGCAAACAAGTAAAAATATTGACGTCAATAATATCTTTTTATGATACTGACGACTAATTTGTGTTCTGAATATCTACCTGATCATCTACCTAACTATAATAATTACGGCTCGAGACCGAGTTAATCCAAAGCTACATACCGATTGTAAGTGTACCCTGGCTTGTGAAAAAAACCTGAAATTTCGTAAAGGTTAACCGGACAGCAATCCTACTCGGAGATTGAAAATGAAATACTGTAAAACTAAACCATAAATACATGAAACGCATATGATTGAATATCGCTTGTGCACTTCACTTTTTGAATAAAATTGACTAGCATTTTTTGAAATATTGAGTGGATGGTAGTGCTGTTCTAAAGCTAAATTCTCCATTATCTTCTCAGATGCTGCCCGTCAAGCCCGGGAGCCCTCAACCTGAGGACGGACCCATGGAGAAGAAGTTGATAGTGGGCATACCACGCGTGGCGCCGACCACCAAGTACAACGCGCCTGTCCACATCGACGTCGGAGGTACCATCTACACCTCGTCCCTGGAAACTCTGACTGCGTATGTACATTTTAAATTTAATGAGTATGTAAAATTGCTAACCTAATTGACTGCCTTATGTAGGCATTGGCTACCGTATCAGCATACAATGTTGCCACTGCTGGGACACAAGCCTCCTCTTTGTGAGATGGGAGTGGGCCATTATTCACCACACAAAAGTGCGGTTTGGTCGATGTCACATATCTTCGAATTTTTAGTTCTAGGATATGCCGGTTTCCTCACGATGTTTTCCTTCACAGTTTTGAGAGCAGTGGTGATGATTTACTGTTTGGGTTCGAACCCGCGACCTACTAACTCATAAGTCGAGGCCGTCACTACTTGGCCGCCACCACCACTGCTCTCCATTTGACTACCAACCAACTTTGAATTTTCCGTATTATTCAAATCACAACTGTAATTCTTTGACAGTTCTATGAAATGGCTATAACACGTCCAATTGACGTAGGGTGTCAATGTGCTTAATAATTTATTTCCCTGACACGGCATAGACTAAATGCAGTCATGGCATAGATAAAAATATCTCTGCAGCAATCCTGTCCTGCCATCTCTGTGTGCATTTATGAACATGAACTGGACAAGCAAAGGACAAGCGTCCATGTCTCGTCCTTGTCTGTTGCTTGCGTCCCTATCCACCAATGAGCTTCGCGCCTAAGTATGCCCACTGCCATGTCGGATGCTGTTGCGAGAACCTTTTCTACACTATGTCAATAGCAGGACTTATCGGCTGCATAGCCGATGGTTACCCAGCGTTGGATAACCTTCGGCTATACAGCAATAACTATAACAATAATGATAATGCTCGAAGCCATAACGCGGTCATAATGTGAGGGATCAGTGAGATAATTTACAACTATTTTGTTGCATAGTAAAATTAATTACCAGGACTCGGTTCGAAATTTAAAAAAAAATCAGTTGACAGTCGAAACTATAGGTGTAGGAAATGTAACGAAATGAAACCCAGTTTCAAAAATGAAAAAATATATATCTATAAACTGTACAAAAAGTTTTACTTTACAAGCTTTCAAAAAGTACCAAGAATTACACAAATAGCCAATGCAATAACTATCCAACTAACGTGCTGGCTTGATAGGATTGAGGAAGAAATTTAAGTGTCGTTCCTCGTATCTCTCCAATGCTAGAAGTAGCCGTTGAACATTGGTTTATAGGTACCTATGTACCAAGTCGTAGTCGTAGATAGTCCTGTCGGTGTGCCAATTTGCATTGTTTTCAGTTTGCTTTCCGCCAGGTGCTTCTCTTCTGCCGAAATTCTGATAGTTTCTAGTGTTCGAAAATCTTTGTCATTGCGGAAACACAAGGATTTTCGAACATTTCACCAAGGAAGGATTCACCAACATCCTAATGGAAGTTGGTGACCGCGGGGTCACTGACCTCCATATGTACGTGATTCCTTCCTTGGTGAAGTGTTCCAAACCAAATCTTCCAGTACAACAACCGTGATCCATTTTTAGACGACATATTACTTGCTAATTTAGGAAACTGATTTATATTCATCAAACTGAATAGTCAATCATCTGTATAATATATTTATTCTGCGCAGTTTTCTCGCCTGCCTTTATCGTATCCCCCGTTAGCACAACTTCATGCAATTTCAATTCGACTGAAAAAACGTGTTCCTGTATCTGTTTTTCTCATTAGCGAAAGTGCCATAAGGCGTAGAGGCATTGAAATTGCTATTTCAGTATCATCCTTAAGACATTATCCCAGTTTAGTCCTGCTTCGCACGGCATAAAGCATCTCTTTCAGCCGTCATCTCAGCATTTCCCCATTTTAATTTCTAACTACAATATCTTTAACATATTCTATCCATACTCTCTTTGCTCTTCTTATTATAAATGTATCACTTTTCCATAACAATCAAGCCAATCTCTGCCCAATAACTGATCGTTTGTCTTACCAATGATTGGTGTTGGTTATTATTGGTAACTGGACCTAGAGAGTTTCTAAAGGCATGTTAGGAATATTCTCTTCTATACTAAGCTGAGTGTACCAATTAAGCTTGAAAAAGCTAGACTGTTTATTTATGATAGTCTTTACCTATGAAAAGACTTATTTGATCAACGATTTTTTATTTTATTTGAATACATGACTAGCTCAATAACGAGGAGCATCTTTTTAGAGTACCGTAGTACAGTACAACAAGGAACCCTTATAGTTTCGCCATGTCCGTCGGTCTGTCTGTCCCCAGCTTAGCTCAGAGGCGCTTAGTACTAAAAAGGTGTAATTTGGCATGGGTATATGTATACCCATGCCAAATTACAGCTTTCTAGTAAATATTGATTAATCACGCCGAAAAAGTCATAAATTAAAATAAAGAAAAAAATATTTTTACTGGTTTCCTCCCTTGCACGTAAAGTGGGGATGATAGTTTTTTGTCTCGATTTTCCCTTGGTATGGGGGGGATAAGTCGTTCAAAAATATTGTGGATCTGTGGAAACCATTTTTCAATTAAGGGATCTGTTGGCGTAATAATAAGCTTTAAAGTGGAATATTTTGTTAGAGTCAAGTGTCCCTGCCAGCTAAATGGTTGTTTTTGGATATGTGAAAAAATTAATGACAGTAGTATATATAACGAAATTATAAGGAAAACTATCACAGCTAAGTAGGCTTTACAAATTAGCGAGTAATAGTCGACCAATTTAAATTTGCAGTTGGAGAATTGACCGAGACGTATAACGATGTATGGGAGAACATGTTTTTCAAATTCATCCTAACTACGGAACCCTTCATTGTGCGTGGTCCAACACGCACTTGGCCGGTTTATATATATGTTTCCGACAAATAAAGTTCCTTGCCCATGTCATTCTTGAGAGCCACGACAATACGCCACGTCGTTGTCAAACGTTACCCGTAAAGAATGTAGACAAAGAGGCTCTTTTATAACGAATAAGGATAGGATGTCTTGATTAAAGCTAGAATTAATGTACGAGAGAATTTAGATATTGTGAATATTCCAACATGAAAGCGCTCAGATGTTTTAGTTCAGTGGTTGTTTAATTTCTAAGTTAGTTGATATCTGGGTCGTAACTTTGCTGAAGATAAAAGTTTACCCTTGATATAGTTGAATGATGATATGAGATGCTAAAATTGCCAATTAGTTAGAAGACACATGGTCATGGGCTGTCGAGGAAAGATTATAAAGTACTGATGACTTGGTCGCGGCCAACCACTAGGCAGATTGATTGATTGAATGTGACATCCTTTTGTATGTACGAGTATGTCGTTCGTCAGGAGGAACTAACAATATAAATACATATCACGAAGTAGGTACTTATACCTTAATGTAGACCGTATATTAGAACGAAATTGATTGTTTCTCCAAGGTATACGTTACGTGCGTTATATATCAAATGACACATAACTATTAATCAAGTGAATCAACCAACCAATATAAACGTTTGTGATACGTTCAACTAGATACTCTAATACATAGTTGTTAAGGTATGCAACTTTCGCGGCTCAGCAACAGTGTTGACGAAGAAGGGACAAGAAAGGATGCGATGTCGCGCTCCCACTGCAATTTACAATTTATTATAGCTGCATTATGTGATTACATAATGAGTGCTATATTCGCAGTTAGTTGGCATTGTATAAGCTTGTTTTATCTGAACTCTTGTTATTTCTCGGCGGGAGCGTCGTCGGTCGGAGCGCCGCGCGCCGGCAGCGCCGCCGCGGGGCCTGCGGGATATGCAGCGAGCCTCTAACCCCGCCCCGCCACACCGCCTTCGCCACCGTCACTTTTTCTTTTAATCAACTCACTTGGGAGCACAATATAAAATATTCTTCCCTTCAAAACCTTACACAATCATAAATATTCAAAACTTGCACAGCGATCGGTTGCTACGCGCAAATTCTTTAGCAACCCCAGTCTTTAAATAAGTACTTTGTTGAAGAGCTCTCAATCTGGACCCATTTTAAATCTAGTTCAGTCGAATCGAGTATGATAACAACGAGTCACTGACGCACGAGCAATTTGCAACACTCGAGAATTGATCACACTGAACGTTTGAGATGTTAAACGACGGATGCATCGATTTGATAAGATGTATGTGCATGATTGTGTTGAAAGCAGCTATTGTTACTCGTGTGCAGCTTCCCGGAGTCGCGGCTCGGCAAGATGTTCAACGGCACGATCCCGATCGTGCTGGACACGCTGAAGCAGCACTACTTCATCGACCGCGACGGCGGCATGTTCCGCCACATCCTGAATTTCTTGCGCAATAAGAAGCTGCTGCTGCCGGCCGACTTCCCCTACATCGATCTGCTCATCCACGAGGCTCACTACTTCGATTTGGACAGTGAGTATTTTTATTTTGTTATTTATTTAATTACCTACTTAACTATTTAACTTTGTATAATTTTATTATTTGCGGGTATTTATTAATAATTAAAATAAAATTGTTTTCTTTTACATTTATTTCAAAACCAAGCAACGAGGTCAGCTTGTTTAGGATTTTTTTTAAATTTATTTTGAATTACTGCTTTCTTATAAATTAACTTTATTATAAAATAAAACGCGGTTTTTCATCGTTTAATTTCTCGATGAGCAGCGCAAGCGCAGCAGTTAAAACGAGTGGTCTCCTGAAATAGCGCTGTAATCTTAACCGAAATACATGAAGAGAACCGATTAAGATATCCTAATTAGTTAGTAGCTACAGCATTAATAAACAGTACCTCGGTGATCCCTGCTTAGCTACAAATACCACATTAAGATGCAGTGAAGGACCACTTATAGGTAATTAGTAAATACAATTGAATGTGAATTATTATGTTGGCGAATTGAATTTCAACGTTTGTTATATTATGCAGGAATGTTCTTGTTGGTACAATTTTCTGCTCCAGCGATTTAGCGTAACCTATTAATAATTAACCTGCTGCGAATTAAATATGGATTGCAAATATTAATATTGACTAATGAACTACCATGGGTGCTTGTACATGATTTTGTTTGCAAAGCGAACTTTTTTGCTCCATAAGGTTTTTTCAACCAACTTTTCCAAGAAATCCGCGAATAGGTGTAGCCCGTATTTATAGAACGTTACTCAGTACTCAAGCATTACTTAAGACTAGTTGCAATCAATCCAATAGCTTGAATCTAGTCTTACGTAATGCCCTAAGGCCTAAGTTTCCAACGGAAACAATGGGCTTTTTTAGTTTATATGTTTGTTTGTAATTATTGAGTTTTCTGAATTTGAAATAATTTCAAAATGAGACGAGTATCGAAGATATTAAACTTTTTACAAAAAATATAATCGACTCCAAAAAAAAAAACTTAAAAGCTAAAAATAACTTTAATTTCGGAAGCACATAACATAATATAACATAACATCACGCCTTGTTTTACCGATGGGTTGGGCAGAGGTGTACCTGACACCTGTAGTACCTATAGTACACCTACATCTAATATTATATTTAATTAAATCTCAGAAGTCGGTGTCTTTAGTTCTGTATTTTTGTACTTTTCTTTCAAATATAAAATATTTTTTTTGGTTAATAAACGATGACTTTCTGACGTAACCAAAAATAAAAAAAATAAACAGCCGACTTGACAACCTCCTCATTTTTGTAAAGTCGGTTAAAAAAGATATGCTGCGCCGACACCAATGAAATTGGGATGTGGGTAGGAGGATGCACGTTGTCTCAATTGTGTGAATTCGCATCGACGATCTATCTCTCGGGTTGTCAACATATTATGGGGGTACTTGTGAAACACGCGTATCACTGTGATGTGCTTATTGTATTAAATCGAAACTAAGTGTTCATAAATAAGAGAAGTTTCCAGAGTTTTATAGCTTTAAAAATCTACAAATTTAGTTTGACTAAGTCCCATAGATAGGTATCCAAGTTTGCCAAAGTTTCAGTGGTCCGTAACCGTCCGTAATGTCGCAAAACGTTTGTCATTTTAATTAAAAGACTTGACTGTAATGTAGTAGTAGCTAGTAGGTATCTACGGTTTATCTCAAGATTTTGTACAATCTGTAGCGATTGATTTTAATAATACTTACCGGTTAAAAAGTCGAAGCTACAGATACTTATCAGGTATTTTCCACGTAATATTTTTAACTTGAGTAAATTAAACTACATAAATTATCATTGAAAGTAAGCGGTCTTGTCCGGTCTTAGTTTCTAGTTTCCTACCGACCAACACTACTCGTAAGTTCGTATTGGAGCGTTGACAGCTGTTCAAAATAAACTTGATAGCCAACCGAACTCAGCACAAAATACTGTTTGAATATTTATATTGCAAATTGCAAATGGTTACTTACACTAATCATAAATGTTTTGCGCGGTGCGCCACTTGTAAAATACTTAATGGCTTGTTTGTGATGTAATGGCGGGCAGCGCGATTGTAAAAACTGTATATACACACTCATTTGTTTCTTTTCTTATTTAATTTGCCATCAGAGATTTGTGAATACTTATTAATGATACTAGTGCGGTAAGTTGGTTTTTACAAACGAGTAGACGTATGTAATAGTTACGAGTTTGTAAATACTAATTTCCGCACGTGAGTCATCATACGTTTTTCAACAAATTTGCGAGAAAACAGTACAATAGGTAATGAAACAAAGTTGCAACAGTCTTTGACGTTTTTAATATGAAAATGGCGCGAATTTCCAAATGGCGCCTCGCGCGCATCGTGAAAATTAGAACTACATCTCGTCTCATTTTCTCTTTAGTATTAAAGTGAGACAAATGTATTGAGCAAAAGCGCTTCCAAGGAGGTTAGGTTCCATTCAGTTTATTTATTCTCGTAATGTAAAACTCCTTGGTGGAATTCTTATATATTTTTATGGAAATTAAAAAAAAAAACCTAAGATGATACGCACGGTGCAATACAACGGAGTATGCGGTAACACCGAAACTTAGGTGCGAGTACATATTTTACCGCACATTTCGTTGAATGGTGCTAATTTGTAACTTTCGAACAATGTAAATACTTATGTATTTTTAGAGCAAATGTGTTGAAAAAAATATTTGTCTAAGACATAGTAATAAGATGTCATTGTTGTTTTGGTGGATTTAATAAATTATGATGTATCACAATAAATTTGAAAAAGTTTTATGGCCGTTAGGATTTAGGTCCATTTAGTTCTTGTAGGTGTTGCCTAGTCTTAGTGAAAACAGGCATTATTTTAATCCATTAGAGACTGGTTTGTTGAATCGTAGAGGGCGATAAACACCTCTGAAACATACAACTAGATAGGTTCATCTTCCTACTTTTGGAAATGTACAAGAATTTAGTTACCTATTAATTAACCACTTGGCTTGCTGCGCGGTAATCTGATTCTCAAAATAGTTCAAAATGTTGCTGGATTACCTGAAAATTTTCCGATACCCTAATAACTGTAGAGCGAATTGTACAGACGCCAGGACATCAAGCTACTACAAACTGTCAAATTTCTTTGATAGATTTTCAATTTTATCCCTTCAGCATAAGGTTCAAGGTTGATTGGGAAAATTTGAGTTTCGGGTAGTTTGACCTGCTGGCGTATGCACGTTTATTTTCACGTAACCTACATATCGTTATAAGTTATTCAAAATTCACGAACGTTAACGTTATGTTTAATACGTAGGTGACGTGAAAACATTTCTACTGTTCTTTGTACAGACGCCAGCAGCTCAAGCTACCCGAAACTGTAAAATTTTCCCAATCAACCTTGAACCCTAAGTTGTAGCGATAAAGTTCAAAATCTATTAAAGAAATTTGACAGTTGAATGCCTCGTTGGTCTGGTGGTAGCAAGCGCTTCTGCGGAACAAAGTGTTATTGGGTTTTTCCATCAGGAATTTCTCAGTAGCAATCAGTAGCAGTAGTCTGTAGTGCCCGGTAGATGACAATACGCTCGTCCCTTATTACATGTAACTTAACATAACTAGCGAAATGTGGGTGTACTCTGGGTACTCTCTCTGCCTAGCCCTGTGGGGATTACGGGTGTGATGTTTTGTTATTTCTTTGTACTCGTAAAGACATGAGATTTATCCCATCATAACGTGTTCCAGACATGGTGTACGCTCTGACGAAGGAGAAGAGCGAGCGCGAATGCATGAAGCACGACCGGGAGTGGCTGAGTCAGGCGACTGAGCGCCTCAAGCAGGAGACCGAGGTTCTAATGCAGGAGAGGGACCGTCTGCAGCAGCGCTGGTCCTGAACCGAGGTGTAGTACAATTCTTAAGCCTTTATTAACTAACGCACACTCTAAAAATGTTATGGCTAGCATAATAAATATTAACATAATCAATTTAGGATGACATAATTATGTCGTAATTCTGGAGTTTACTCGGACCCACTACCGAGCTGGCGGAGGTTGTTGTTGACTGCCTCGTCGGCCTATTGGCTGCGGAGCAGGGTCCTGGGTTCAATTTCCAGATCGGGCAAAGTTTTATTAGAGGTGGTATTTAATTGCAGGATTTGTACAATGTCGATGGTTTGCCCGTGTGTCGCTCTCTATTACATGGGACTGAAATATGTAAGTATAACTAGCGAAATGTGGGGCATATACATCTCTGGCGAATCCTTCCGGGAATACAAGCGTGATTTTATGTTACGTCAGTTCTTGACCACGGTTTTGCTAGCATCCTAGGAAAACCATTTCATGTACCCGGATATTAAGCATACAAAGCGATAATCCAGGACACGGTGTTCTTAATTGATAGATATTGTGCTCCATGTAGATATAGGCTGAATAATTATCACCCAACAGTACCTATTTCGAAACGAAACAGTAACTTATTCATATTAATTATCTACTGTAGAACATAGGGTGCATTCTGAATTGCGCTGTAATCGATTTGAGCATGCTTACATACGAGCTCGATAACGATGTCTCGTGATGCACCATAGATGACGTCATGACATGCGCCATTTTGCGATAACGCCGACCATGTTCTAAATTCATAACACCATGAGCGCTGTCAAAAAATGACAGTTACGATGTTTTGTTTTGAGTTGCATCATATCTTTAAACTAACGTGGCATTTTCAAAATTATGCTTCTGGCTACAGTCGCCACCTAACCAAAGGAAAAGATGAAATTGTGGTGTATACAAAAATAAATACTGTAATCCAACCATGATTATTCAAGTGAATATAGCCGACGAGCCTAACAGGCGACAAATTTCTGTCATGCTCACATTGCTCACATCAGTGCAATACGAAAGCGCTCAGTGGCAAACATTAAAATCCAGGACGTAACAACAAACCCGAAAAGAGTTTTAAACTCATCCGCATTATATTTAATTATTGTTGCATCTATGTAATTTGTAATTCGTGGTATTTTTCTTGGGGGTAAATCTTTGCCGGGAGCATATAAATACGCCAATATAAGCACTTCGTCATCCTGTTCATCACTGGACGAATCGTGGTTCTCAAACTCAAAATCTGAGATATCAGGGTCGATAGAGTCAATCAAAAAAACAGAAGTGCCAAAGCGTTGAACATCCATTAAAAAAAAAACCAATCGGTTTTTTGTGCAAAGTTTGGGATTATGTTATAACGCTTGACGTTGAGCGAGCACTGTAAGCGCGTTTACGACCGGCCCATTGGTGACAGCTCTCAGCTCTGATAATCGTGATATCTTAATCGGAACGCAAATTAATGATGTGAGCGCTGCGAGCGATTAGGGCATAATTTAGAATGTACCCATACTGAATGTTTGAAGTGGGACATGTAAACAACACATGTGGCAGATGGATTAGTATCGTAGTTGGTTGTTATTTGCAGAAGAAGGGTGCAACTGTTCATGTCCATCACAATCCTGTTGTTGTTTTTATAAAGCCTGCGAGTGGGAAAGGTTACCATTTTCATACCAGAGACAACATACATTTTATACATAGGAACTTTTATTTCTACCTGCGTGTTACATTGTAGTGATACCACCACCTGCCTTTAGTAAGAGGTACTTTCATTGGTCCCGCACCCCTGCCTCACCCTCAGCCAAAGTTAGAGTTGAACTATGAACCAGAAAGTTCTTTGTGTTTAATCCTAGATTTAGTTCATGCCACGTGCAATAGATGGTGCTGACTTAAGAGCTACAGTTAAAGAAAATAGTTCTGTCAGTAAATATTAGAAAATGGGAAACTCGTCACTAATAATTAGAAATTGTAAATAGGTTGAATCCATCAATGAGATTAATAATAGTTTAAAAAATAGGTTCTTTCCACTGAAAATCATTTTTTTTTTCAGAAAATAGGTACTAATATTTTTTCTTGTATGTTTTCAGGGTCACTGCTCGGGAGCTACTTTTGCAGAACCGAAGAGAAGTCGCTTTTAAGTGGCTGTATTATTATATCATATTTTTACATATATTATTAGTAGCATTCCAAAGTAACCGATATCATGCTTAGTTACTAAATTATCTTCATATCTTGTTAAGACGTGGCAAGATTTTCACGAATGATACAATATCATTTATTCGTCTGAATCTTGTCAGAGAAAATATTATTATGTTATCGTTTCTTTAATGATTGGAAGTCTTGTTATTAATTTAGGTTGTTGATCCTAATATAAACGTTAAACGTATAATTATTTTTAAGAATTTATAGGTAGACCTACTCACAGATTTTTGTATTGGTACCTATATAATACTCGTAAGTACATAGTTTTTGGCCTTTTCCACATTGTTTTTTCTTTTTCTCCTAGAAGTCTTTTTTTTTCATTTTTTTACCTGGACATAGTTTATTTTTTTGCTATTTTGAAGTGAAAACTTCTTTAGCTGCGTTGAGCAATTTTTGGTAGTCGCAAAACTTATGGTTTCGCGTCACCGACATGCTAATGTGACGTGTACGCCAGACAGGTGACTGGCCTGTGTACATGTATACGCATATATAACATAATACATTGTATATTCTCGACTGTATCTCGTGCTGTTCAAAGTTTTAAGTTTTCACTTCTGTCGGTAGTTCTAATGACTGTCTTTTGTTTTCTTTTTATATTTCATTGTTTACCTCTTAGAGCTGCCACTGCTGAGACACAGGCCTCCTCTCTTCGATAGGGAGTGGGGTGTAATTTACCACGCGGGCCCAGTGCAGGTTGGTGATTCTTATAGCTACTGGATTAACAAAAGCAGCTGATTAAAAACACAGAATAATGATCGAATAATCATAATTATAAATGTATATGATGTAATTTAGTTTTATTTATAATATATATTAGTAAAAATGATTGCTTGATGATGGATTATAGGTATAGGTAATCAACAGTGCCGGATTAAGCAAGCGCGGGGCCCGTAGCAAATTCTATCAAAGAGCCCTTGATCTGTTAAGAGTTCTTACGTAAAAAGTGAATTAAAAGAAAACTTTTGGTATATGATTACTAAATTATAATAAACATAACGTAGACTATAAGTCTTACAAATAAATTACATTTTTAATCGAGCCATTTTAATTCGCTACGCATCCACACTGAGTGTCGAGTAAGGGGGCTCGCACACATCAGACTTTTTGTAGAGCCGATTAAAATTCTAAACAATTATACGAGCGACTATTTAATGTAGAACTTGTGCGCTTACTGTATGAAATTCTGTGTTTTATTTTTGAGAACGAAATAATCGGTTACCGATTGTCTGACGTGAATTGTAAGTGTGTAGTCGGAAAAGGTGTTATGTATCACGTTTTTGTGACATCAAGTAAATTCTATATACCACGTCTTAATAAGTTTCACTCAAAAAATCACGCTCAGGCGGAGGTGGGCGATTTTGGATACGCGGGGCTCCCTTTTGCGCGGGGCCCGTAGCAGTTGCTACTCTTGCTACGTAGACAATCCGGCGCTAGTAATCAAAGCATCCTATACAGCGGCATCGTTCTGATTATTATAGGTACCATAATTATTATAACCACGTAGATTATCAATATTCATGTTAAGATCGCAACAAAGCATACCTGGATACATTAGATAAGTGTTTCTTTTACTTCTTTTTTTTGTACATATTATCTCATATTTCATTATGTTAATAGAAAAAATAAGACACTTTTATAAATCTACTTGTTTAGGCTTTTGAGGTTTATTCTACGCTATTTTAGGGTAAGTTTATTTTTAAATTATCTGAATATATACCGGGAACTGTCCATCAAAGTGACATATTTTTAATCTTATTTTAACTGTTGGTATAGCTTTTGATACTTATTGGAAATGCGCTGCGTGCGCTAAAAACGTGTCTGTTACTCCAGCAAGCAAACCTCTTCTAGAATAAATAGAGTTCAACGAATAATTAGAGCGTACCTAATCTGCTGTAAATATGGCAAATAAAAAAATTGAGCGTGCTGTCTATTTGGAAAAAAAACGGAAAAATGTATCCTGCTGGAGTAACGTTGTTATAACGGGAAGATTTTAAAAGAATGACTGGACAGGGTAATAACGTACATGGGTGGATAGCTTATATTTGTGCGTAAATGTATGCCGAAAATTAAATTTGTGCGTCTTACGGCGAGATGCACGAAACCAACATTAGTTTAACGGAGACTTTAAATTGATGCTGTCACGTGACATTTAGTTTTGTACAATTATTTTTGGACGGTTTCATATTGGTTTCGCTTAAACGTTTGCCACAACAATTAGAGACTGATTACCTTAGTAAAATATATAACCTACATTATGAAAAGAATTTTCAGTGTAGGTAGGTACAGTCGGTTACCAGCATTATCTGACCCTTGTTCCACTATTCTTCTTTGTAAGAGGGGTCAGGTAATGCTGGTCACCGAGTGCTATAGTTACTTTCCAGTGGGACAAGTCTCATTAGACCAGTGCTGATGCATTTTTGAGAAAAAAATAATAATAACACCATGTTACCTACTGGAAGAGGAGCAAAATATTGTTCGAATGACGGGAAAAATAATTTGGAGTTGACCAAATGGGGAATGGTGGAACGGGGTGAACTTTTACGGGTTGATAGCGGTATTTCACGGTTTTTCGCGATTTGCAACGAAAGTAGGTCACTATTGAAAAAAGGAAATGGCAAAGTTGTTGATAATAAAAAGATCTACAACTTTTGTATCTAATATTTTTCCACGTAACCTCAAATTTTCCAGGAAAATCGAAAAACCAATTTTTCAGTTTTAATTATTTTCGCGCGTAAAAGTTATTTTTTTTCCACGAAATTTAGTGGAAATATAACTTATTATGTTTCAGTTGTAATTTTGACATTGACATATTCCGGAAAATCGACCTCATTTTCAACTGAAAAGTTTCACCGGTATAATTCGTCTTTTCAAGCTCGCCAGCCGCCATTTTTCCCGTTGAAACATCTACTTTTAGATTATGTAATAAAAGAGTAGCACTATTACAGATTTTTTTTTCCAGAAAACGCGAAAACATGAAGAAACTGATTTTCAATAATCAATTTTTTTCTAAACTCATATTTATTGAAATTAACAGTTGAAACCTTTCGAGAATATTAATTTCATGTTACCTTAATAGGTAAAAAGAATTAAAAAGGACATAAATAAGGATTTGATTATGATAGAAGGGTTCAATGAGGCAAAAATTAACTGCCTACAAAAAAAGGTGAAACACAATTAAGTCCTAGCGACTTAATTGTGTTTCACCTTCCGCTTTTTCCCGGAAAATTTGAGGTTATGTAGATGAATGATAGATACAAAAGTTGTAAGTAGATCTTTTTATTATCAACATTTTTGCCATTTAACTTTTTTCAATATGAGGTCAACTTTCGTTGCAAATCGCCAAAAACCGTGAAATAATCAACCTCTAAAAGATCACCCCGTTCCACCCTTCTCCATTTTGTCGACTCCAAATTATTTTTCGTGTCATTCGAAAAACATTTTGCGCCTCTTCCAGTAGGTCTCATGCATTTTTTTCCGCTTTTATATTTTTTGGCGTCCATCAGCACTGTTCTACATCTGGCCTGTCCATCTTAAGACTTGAGATTTACTTTAGTCAAAATAAAAAGTTTTCTCAGGAGTCGTATGTACTCGAGTTTGAGTGGGCAGAGTACAAGTGTCCTGCCGGATATCTAAGTGGACCCGAGGGTCAAAACCAGAAAATGATCTCATAGTTTTTAAGTTCCCCATCTTTTTCTTTCTCTCTTACTTCTTGCAATAATAGATCGATGGTCGATGACTGGAAGTGGACAACGTCTGTGCAACTCCTGGAAACACTGACCGTTTTGTTACGATTGCCTTTTGTTTTGAGTACCTACTTACAGAATTAGATAATTTTGTTTCCGAATTAATTCTTACTATTTCCGTACAGTTACTTTTTATGTACCTGTCTACAATTATATACTTCTTTGGTACAGTGATAATGTTGCATATTTCCATTATTTAGGATTGAATATTATCAACATATTTTATACTTAGGTAAAATAGCCAGGAAACGACTTGAGCATACGCGAAATACGGTGTCCTTTGAGGAATGTAGAGCGTTTGGCCCGAGTTTTTACACAAGTCAGAGACGGACCTGCGTAGTAGGCGCCATGATTGTCCAAGATGTTTTCCGGTTATTATATCCTGTGGAGGTGGCCCAGTTTCCAAAATACACTCTGTATAAGGAGCATTTAGAATTTACGTACGTTGTTTCAGCAATTACCTACTTATAGTGTTGTAATTTAGTTAGATACCTATATACAGGTATTTAGAATTCCTTAGTGTATTTTTACGAACGACGTAGCAGTTGCTGTCGTTAATTACGTTAGATTTAATTACAGTTATTTTGTAGTTGTAAGTGTATAAACAAAAACTCTGCGGTAACGTACCAGTTGAAATGCGAAAGCTTTAATTTGTAGAATCTTTTAGTAGATCTTTTCTATGTAGGGGTGTGCGTTGTTGTGATTATTTACTAATCTATAAACGTGCATGTACCCAATGATACACTTTTATTTTATTTAAGTAGAGGAAATGTTTTCAAATGATCTGCAATTATTAGTTTAGAACAAGCCAGTACCATGGGGCTGTGGTACCTGGTACTCGGTATTTTTTTAAACTGGATTCTAATCTCCAGGTAGTACATTTGTAATAGTATATAAGATTTACTTTGATTAAGGTTAGCTGTAAGATTTTGTGGCACATAGTGGCACTCTCTTTAGCATATTTTTAATAATCAACTATTATATCCATACATAATACACGAATAAAACAATAATGATTTTTTATTTTTATTTGCTACCCACAGAAGATTACGACTATTGTTCATTCAAAGGTTGGATTACAACGGTTCTTATACATTCATAAGTAGTACATAAATATCAAGTTGTAGGTAGTTTAAAAAATAGGTGTTATGGTTGATAGGTACCTATATAATATAATAATTTTATGTAAAATAAAATTATTATATTTTTTTAAACCTGTTACTATACTACCATTTCAGAGTCTCATTCAGAATACGATAACATGAGTTTTTTTTTAAGTTGCCTTTTCAATCTGACTTCTTTTCCTCATAAAGCGTAGGTTTTGAAGCGTTTCTACCTTTAAGTTTTTCGATTTTTTTTTTAAATAAATAAAGTGTCTAGTTTTATAAAAAAAAACTATTCTTCCGAGTTCTTCATGTCAGAATATTTTAATTCTACTGAAATACAAAAAATACAATTTCTTAGAAAACACTTAGAAATGTAAAATGATTATAAAATTTTCAAATACTAAGTACCTAACCAATCTTTTTCACAGTCCTATTATTCTCTTTACGAAGTAAGTTTAAAACATACAGTTTAAACCTCTTTCAAATAGGTATCATAACAGAATACCTGCATAGGTAAGTAGATTTAATGTTTATGGCTACAATAAAGATATAAATATGTCTAGATAGACAGTCAAAGCTGTGAACACGTCGTAAAAATTGCGTCCAACTATTGGCCGCAAAACGAACGCTCACTGGAATAAAACAATAACTGCACAATGACGTGCCGCGAGTGTAAGACGTAGCATTCACGCACACCAGCTTAACAAAGTTGGCCTGTTTTAGTTATTTTGCAGCGCAACACTATATCTAGACATATAAATATTCAAAGGGCTACAACTACCAATGACAGCAACATCATATTTTAATAATTAAAAACATCTATTTAAAGTGTTCATTCAATACCTACCTATCTACAATTTCAATAATTTACAAATTTATTTTGATGATTTGATTTGATTCGACACAGACTTATCCTATGACATCTTCGGACTTATCCGTAACAGTAAAAATTCCATAAAATATGGTTTTTGTATAAATACAATTCCCGGAACTAGACGAGAAATAGCTATGATTAACTCTGACCCAGGTAAATAATGTTCAGGATTATCTCAAACCCTAAGAATATTATGGCAGCCAGAATTATACATCCTTATATTTACGAAGTCATATCTAAAGATTTACGCATGAGACCAATAATCACATTAAACATTACATTGACACAGAATTGGCGCCTTTTTAGTCTTAACTTTTCTTAATATGTATACCTATACTTATGTACTTTGTAAATACGTAATAAACAAAAAAAAAACAAAAAGGTTTATTACAAATAAAGAAAAGGTGATGAACTGATGACAGACAGTAGAGCTACCTACAGGACTACCAATAGAAGGGTTTGACGCATTTGGTGCACATCTCAACTTGTACACCATGCTCAAATGTTGAATGAAAACAAATCTTAAAAAGTGCTCCTTTTGCGAAGTGCACCAATTGAGAAGTGCACCAGTTGCGAAGTGTACCATATGAGAAGTGCACCAGTTGCTAAGTTCACCATTTGAGCATGGTGTACAAGTTGAGATGTGCACCAAATGCGTCAAACCCCAATAGAAATAGGCAATAAACATACCCACACAGAATACATACCATATTATTTTATGTGAGCGACATAGCTACATAGTTTTAATAAATTGCAATATATCAAGCCCTGACCGACTTTATGTTTTAAATATCCTTTCGGATAAAAATCGCATTTTCGTAAAAATATCATTTACGATACTTTTAGTCGGTTAGGGCTCGATTAGCCACTTTGTTTTTATTTAATGAATTTAACAGTTTGTTACCCGTAGTCCCTGGAAGGGGTATTTTTTTACCCATGGTCCCTTCGAGAAATACATGCTGCCAAATTAAAACCATCTACTGTTATTGAATCATTTGGGTTAGGTTAGGTTAGAACAGTGACCAAGTAACGCCAGATTCCCTCTATTTTTAGTGAATCATTTTGAATGTTTCAAGTAACTAAGAGCTAAAACTAACGGTCTACCATTTTAATTTCGCAGCATAGTATTTCTCGAAGGGACCACAGGTAAAAAAAATACCCGTGGTCCCTCCAGGGACTACGGGAGGAGACCACGGGTAACAAATGAATTCAATAAGTATTTTTATTCAACTTTAGACACTGCAGGATATGTCAGGCCAGTACATAGATAATTTTAATGTAGTATTATCACCCTCAAAATATGTTGTTATTGTTGTTGTGTAGTTCCGAACTATACTTTTAATGTCTATCTATCTGCCTAGCCTTTTCCCAACTATGTTGGGGTCGGCTTCCAGTCTAACCGGATGCAACTGAATACCAGTATTTTACATGGAGCGACTGCCTATCTGACCGCCACAATCCAATCACTGGGTAATACGATACCCCTTGGTAAGACTCCTTGTCAGACTTTCGGGCTGTCAAAGATCCACGAACGACAGCCAGGACCAACGGCTTAACGTGCTTGCCGAGGCACGAAGGAGTCTCGGTATGTAAAGATGGTCACCCATCCACGGACCAACCCCGGCAAGCGTAGCTTAGCCTGTTAATGTAAGCATACTAATTCAAGTGTTTTGAATGGCCCAGACAATAATAAAATCGTGAAATATTCGCTGAAGGCTGACACTCTGTGCCCGAAAACTTGATCGTGTTACCAATACACGTAATAGTGAAGTTACAAGACTGATGTAATTATACTAATTATACAAGTGCTGATGATACAAGCGAAGATGCCTTGATCCTATCACTACTTTGAAATTAATACCACCTTTATGAACTACCAAAACAATAAATAAATATTTCACTCGATTAAAACGATGAGTTGTTATAAATATGGACAAATACATTTTTCAAACAGTAGGTATTTGGCACGACATACTTATATGAAAACTTAATTCATCTTCCACCACACAAAAGTTATATTTACATAATAAGTATCAGATTTTAATTTATGGACACATGACGTTGAGCCTAGTCGCAATACTAAATCTTCTCCTAAACATGTATAGGCAAGAAGGGGCAATTTCCTAGATTGACCCTGTGGCAGGGCAGCAGGTGCGCAAGACCATCCTTGGTCCCTAGAGCGTCCTGGCCGCTCTGCTACGTTGCCGCGTGTGTAGCGCGATCGGGGCAATTTGGACAATAATTGTGGACATCAATGTGGCGATATGATAAAACTAAATTTCAAATCCTTGTAGCTTTGTGCGCTAACCAAAAACCGCAGTGTAACAATGAATCGTTCTTTAGCACTTATGGCATTTCGCAATAAAGTATATTTTTTACTATAAATGGTGACACCATTGCAAGGAGCTTCAAAAGAAGCAAAATCCATTCGTAGGTCATCTACTTCCAATTCTTTTATGATATTCATGTAGCTCAACTCACTTCTTTTCTGTAGCCACTTCTTGACTCAGTACTCCTTTTCCTTTGTTTTTGCGGTAGCTCCACAGAAAGAGCCAGGGCTATATCGTTCTTTTGATTTTTCGATAATACTGGTGCCATTCTCAACGCGTGTGTTTACTGAACGGCAGGCATGTGTGTAGAGACAACTCCGATATTGCCGCGACCGCCACCGCTGTGCGCCCTAGATTGCCCCTGCGGCTGGTGTGTGAGGAGCCCGCTTAACATAATCTGAGTTAGCATAATATTCTTACTACGATTAATTTTGAAGTCTACAAATCTAATAATATTAATAAAATACGATGTCGACAGCTACAACTTGTAATTATAAACGCGTAATATTAAATGAGATCTATTCGTGTGAAAACCAATGAAAACATGGTATACGCACTAACAGGGTGCTGCAAGTCAACAAGAATTACTTATAATTAGGTACATGAATACTTTAATTTCATACTCTAACCGCCTTATTACAAAACAAGATTTATATTTTGACATGGCTTAAACCATGCAGCCAGTTATTGTAATAAGAACGTAACAGTGATTCAAATACCGTTCTTTATACAAAACTGAAAACTTAGTTCGGTACTAAGTTTTCAGTTTTGTGTTTAGGAACTTCACCATAGTCGGAATAAAGTTCGAAATTCCATGTTTTAAACTTGGGTCTGAAGATAAACTTTGTTTTGTAATAAGGGGGATTATGTTTGAAAAAATGCCCAAATTTTAGTATTTATTATATTTTTGGCGTTTAGCGGCCACTGTTTGAGCATGGCCATTGGATCAACATGGAGGTTTAAGTATGGCCATTGGATCAACATGGAGGTTTAAGTATGGCCATTGGATCAAAATGGAGGTTTAAGTATGGCCATTGCATCAACATGGAGGTTTAACTATGGCCATTGCATCAACATGGAGGTTTAACTATGGCCATTGCATCAACATGGAGGTTTAAGTATGGCCATTGGATCAACATGGAGGTTTCGCTAAAACATCTCGAATATTGAAAAAATAGCACTTGTTTTTGATGTGTATCATCTTTCCTCTCGCTTTCTGTGGGAGTGATTTCGTGAAAAGGGACGGAAGTGTGTAACAGGAATTAACAGCTTGAGCATGGAATAATTAAGTACTTTTGAATAGCATGGAATTAGTATGTACTACAAAGATTCTTTCTCTATAGATCTTTTCTTTATTTGACAATATATACCTACAATTTTAATTTCAACAAGGTTTTTACTTCTATTATTTGAATAATATTTTATACTTACAATTTTTTTTTAAATGTTGTGAGTGTGAGAACGTTGTAGGCTTAATAGAATAGATTTGTAGACCATTTTCTATTTTGTTAAGTATGACACAGTGTAGGCCCGTAAACAAGATAGGTACTTGTTGACGGGCCTCCACTGTCCTCCTTGAAAATATTAACAAAGCCAATTATTTTGTATTAAAAGCGTAACCGTGGAGTTTCTTGCTGGCTCTTCTCCATATAGGAAATGACCAATTAGAACCATGCACCTAGCTTCTGACGTTTCCCAAGTGCCTATGTAACCCTACGTGAAATAAAATATGTTGATCTTGATAAATTGTAAGTAGAGGGAGTCGAATTTCGACCAGTAGGCCTCACTAGTAAATATTTCAGTTTTAAGCTTTTTTAAATTTTGAGGCTAATTTCTGTCGCTGCTCAGTTGCTTATTACCAAGGTGAGATGTCAGGTGTTACACATCATATGCGACTACTGTAAGCTGGTCTCACTCGTTTTTTATGTACATTATCATTATATTATGTATTGTGATAGGCAGAAACATGGCAACATCAAAAAAATATTACAAGAATGGTTTATTAGTCTTCTTAGGCATCATTGGACCTGGTACTTGACTATAATGTCAGTGTTAAACTAAAGGTACGAAACCCGGTTCAACTCAGGTTCCTCTACATTTTTTTTATCCGAAATCATGATTACGACTTCATTAAGGTAATTCAGATTTGACAGTGAATTGACGGATTCAACTGATGTTATATTCTATTCTTATTATTTATTTGAAGTCGGTTAAAAATAATTAAGTTCACAAGTTGAGACTAATTTACGTTTCGTGCTTCAGCGGTTCAGTGATGCATAAATAGACGCTGTTTTAATTAAATACATAGACATACAGAAGGGTCACAAAATCCTACAAAAATAAAAAAAAATCAACTACAAAATGCTGAAATGTAAATCTAAATAAATCACTTAAACATAATCTTGAAATCAATCAATTAAAAATACTCAGTCTTACGATACGTCAAAAATAATTAGACATTTCTAGGTTCCGTTGTTCAGGAAATACATGGATTAGGTCAGTTTTTTTTTAACTTTATATAAAATAAAAAGTTACTGGTTGACGTGACTAGGCATTTAAGTTTAACGTTTTATCTTTTTTTAGCTTTGGCAATATAAGTAGATTCCTAATTTATAGAATATTTTCTTCATATACACGCCGCTTGCTGGTATAATATTAGTCAATACTTTATATCGCACAAGCAGCTTTACAAAATTCCCGCCTATAGTTAGCTTAGACTTGCATAAAATAATTGAACCGAAATTACTCGGCAAAAGTGTTCTTTATAGTAATAGCTACCACTAATTAATCAAATAATTAAGAATAATATACCAACGTTATTATTATGTACAATCAAGGCAAGTTTATAACTGTAGATAACTTCCTGGTTTACGTTTGGTATTGTAACACTAGTTACTCAAGTAGATATAATATTGAATAACTACACTGAGCTAATTCAATGAATTTTAACAGAATTATTCGCCACCTCGAAATATATAACAAACGAAATGCCAATATTTTTAATTGGCTTAGTGCCTACCTATATCCTACAAGGACCCGTAAATTTGAAATTATGGGCGATTGACACTACATCCATTACTATTTTAATTTCACCTAAAAATTAAATCTTATCGTCTACCACTAATATAAATTACACCAAAATAATAAATTTTCCGAGATCTTTGCACCTTGACTTACTCCAAGTACTTTTTGATGACTGCACTAGATAAAGTACTGTTAGAAAAACATCATTTAGAATTAAATCAGTTGACGTAATATACTTCATTTGATTTCTGCAATATTTCGAAGACCCCCGCGGTCTAGCGAACAGCAACTGCCGCATTTCAACAAAAAAGATGAAAAAAAAAATTTGATCGTTCTACCACTTTGGTAGCTTTGTCCCAGATCACCTCCAGCATTTAATGCTATTTATTCATACTCCACTAAATCGAATTCCCGGAACCTTTGTTCGTGCTCAGCTTCTTTTTCGATTTGGTCTAAAATTCCTTTCACGTCTGTCGTCTGGAAATATTGGAAAATAAAAGTTTAATGGTACATATTTCAGCGATGTTTTGGATAAAGATATTCTAAGAACATAATTTTACCCTATAGTTATTCGTATTGGTTAGTAAAGTAAAGCTTAGTAAAGCAGAAGACTTACCAGTAAATCGGGAAGCGACGGATCAAAGTATATATCCATTGTACTGACTGCTAATTCTATTTGATCACCATCGAAAACTGAAAATATACAAAAATTATTTAGTTGAATTGTCAAATAGCACATTGATCTCAGTAAGAAAGTTCAAGTCACTCACTAGATTCATCAGCGAAGTAGTCCAGGGATGATTCGTCTTGTCGGACCAGTTCTAAATCTGGAGGTGATTCGTTTTGTCGGACAAGTTCTAAATCTGGAGGTGATTCGTTTTGTCGGACATGTTCTAAACCTGGAGGTGATTCGTTTTGTCGGACAAGTTCTAATTCTAAAGTTAGTTCATTTTGCCGGGGAAATTCTAATTTTGAAGTTGGTTCAATTTGCCTCAAACATTCTAAATCTGAAATTGGTTTCTTTTGTCGGTTTTTTTTTATTTCCGTTGTCTTTTTTTTGTAGACCATGTTGGAGTCTTCAAAGTCATTAGGTCGCTTAGTTCCACATGCGAAGAAATTGCTTGAGCTCGCTTGCGGGAGCGCTTGAAACATGTTTGATCCCTCAGCATGTTGAGGCACGTTTTTTTCTGTTTCTGCACCACGATACTCAAATTCCTGCATATCGGCTACTTGGTGCTCATTAAAAATTACCTGGCCGTTTTGATTAAAATTTTCAAAAACTGAAGATAGATTTGAGAATGGGCTTTGTGAGGCATCAAAGTATCCCATGTCTGGGGATGCCGCAGCATTAAGAATGTCATCTGAATTGTAGTCATTATCAGAATAATTGTAAGCTATCGGCGGAGCTAGAGAACTATCGGGAGCCTGCACGTAACTAGATACATGAGCGCTCTGGTATGGAACTATCTGTGCTTCCTCTTGTACCATTTGTGCTTCCCGTGGAGCAGGAATACTGTTCATCTCTACGGGGTTTTTGTATAGGTGTGTAGTATGGCCTGACCCTGCACCGCTGCTTTGTTTATAGTTGTTCTCTTCGTGATTAGGATCTCTTTGGAAAGTTTTGATGACGCCGTAGATCTTTTCAATAGCACTAACGATCCTTTCCTTGTTGGGTGGAATAATGGTCAGCCGATGTGGTGACATGCTCTTCCTCTCCGGGGATGCAGCTGCAAATGGCTCGTCTTCGCTATCCTGCGGCGAAGGCGACGGTAAGTTTGTTACCAGATGTAAAATGACCTGTTCCAGGCGCCTCGGGTCTTCAACTGGCGCGGGCTCATCTTCATTTCGCTGAAAAATATAACAAAATTTATGTGAGTGTGTTTTTTCTTAACTTTTGCAAAGATGCGAAGGCAATTTAATTCACTACTAAGCGGCTTTTTTTGTTCATTTAATATTATTCTGGGTGCAGTTTGCAGTATAATACGATTTAAGAAGAAACGATGTATATGTAGAACAATATGTGGCTTAATATCAATGTTTTTAGAGCAAAACGCACACGTAGGCTGATAAGTTCTAAAATGATAAGAAAACTTACTTCTTTATCATCATGTGTGTCGTCTTCTATTTCCTCAATGGTTGGGCCTTCATTATTGTTGACCAACATAGTAAATTTCCTCTTCATCAGCTTGATGAGCTGCTTGCCTTCATCCTCGTTGACTACGGTGTTGGTGCACACGAAGCTGGTGACGGCGCGGGACGCGCGGTCCACGTCTAGGCAGCCTCGGGTCCTCATGTAGATCAACTGGCCGTTCTTCGTTATCAAACGATAGCAAGACTCACCAAATAGTCTGTGCTGGTCGTACACTATAACCCAAAAAATGTTTACATCAAAGTCGGTTTCTGATAATTTATTTTCTTAATATCAGTAAAGCATAAATACAATTATGCAATCGCAAATGCAATATTAAATATTAAAACCAGATAATAAGATCGTAAACATTAGCATTGCATATTTCACGAATATTTCGCTTGCACATAAAAAATAAAGAGTTGACACTTAAGTAGGTACATAAGAAATTCTAAATACCTCCTTACAAAAGGAAAGTTAGGTGGATAGGCATTCTTACTAGCACTGATAACATATAATACACCAGGCTTCAGTGTTTACGTTAGGTATATACTGGTCGTTATGCGGTGTAATGGAAAACCAGAAAGTAGTTATCTCAAGTAACAACAATTTATAGAAAGGCGATAGACGTGGCAGATGTACAGGCGGTAAACAAGTGCCACTACATAGTACAATACTACTCGTTTGATTAGGTACATGTTCACTTATTATGAAGCGTTAAGAGACAATTTCATATGCTGTTTACGAGAAAATTTACCTACGCTACAAATGAAATGTTCGACATATTATTGTAAATTAGTTCGAATAGATTCCAAAATAAATAGAAATATGTGTAACATAGCAAATTTGTAAAGTGCATAAATCATATATAATAGTAAAATTTCAGGAAGACTTTTGCGCGCACGCAAATAGAGAAGACAATAAATCATATGAGCACACAAACATGAGTGTAAGTTAACAAGCAAGTCATTTTCAGTTAGCACATTTTCCAGCAAGATACGTTTACGTATTTCTAATACATTTATCTATCCATGTTGAGCCCCACAGGTGTGAAATAAAGTACGTACACGTGTTTGTTTGTTTTATTTAGAGAAGTATCTCGTAGTGTTTGTTTAGAGGAGTAAGAGGTGAGATGGATTAATCTGTGTTTGGGGAAGTATCCCCAAACACAGATTAATCCATCTCACCTCTTTCAGCAAATAGGTACAAACTTTTCTTTTGTCTTAAATATCTAATATTTGTTTCTATTTTCGAGTAGGTAAATAAATCCATTTCAAACCCGACTAGGGCTCATAATGCTAATCCTTTTTTTTTTGGGTGAGTAATTTTCAAATAAATTCTGCCGCTCTGGGCGGAGCCGGAAGGCGTGTCAGACTTTTACTGACTAAAACCCACCCGTGTTCCTTCAGTTGCCTGTGTGCCAGGGCCACGATATTCCTTTCGGACAAACCCGCAACCCTGGCAGGCATTGGTCTTAACGGACCCCGTCAGTTTCTGCTGATATCTCTTTGAGTCACACGTGGGACACAACGCGCCGTCGACTCGGGCCTGGTCCTTATCGGACGTCGAGCTACCCGTTGCTCACCGTCCGTAAGGCCGCGAATACGGTGGGCTGCAATCGGCCTGTGATTCCCGACGCCCAGGGCATCTCCTGCGGCGACTAGGGGCGTGAGGGCGCGTAATTTGCTTCTCCCTCATGCGTTCCGCCTCCTCCTTCGCGAACATTACTGCTTCGCAGAAGGAAGTGACTGTCTCCCATGCACTCTCGCTCCGTACCATGGCCTGGACCAAGACCGAACGCGAGAGATCGCCGCCGCCGATCGCATCCGCGGGGACACAGCGGAGCTCCACCCAAGCCGGGCTCACCTCCACCACTGCCCCACCGTGTCTTCCGGGCGATCCACACAAAGGTAAAACACCCGGACGTTTCCTCCCGCCTTATCCAGAACAGGAACCTCCCGCAATAACCATGTCCGGTGAGGACCTGCGTCAGGGATAAGGTGAGGACGCCGTGGCGCCTCGCTAGCCACTCCTCAAAGACCTATCGCCGCGATTGTGGCGTGCCCAGAGCTGGGTTGTGACAATCGCACTCTCCATGTCGCCATGAGATCCCGCCGGAACTCTGTCTGTTGTGCCCTGGTGTTATGAAATTATATGATTAGCGTTGAAAAATCTTCATACAGTTTAATCAAAAAAGTTATGTCCTTCCAGTGAATTTTATATTTTTTTGTTTAGTTGCCAAACGCGTTTGGCGTTGCCAAACATTTTATTATCTTTCACAAGTCAAAAAGGCTAAAGTTATCATCACAATCAATATATTTTTTAACTTCCCGCAAGTTGGTTATGAATTAATTCAAAATTTTTGATGTAGTTGTGTTCAGTTAAATATATATTTGTTTTCTTTTCAAAATGTCATGAAGGTTGTTTGAAATACAACCTGACCGTTTTTGTTACATTTGTGGTGAACTTATAATAATATCTAAGAAATAATACTCCATAACGGAAACACTCAAAAATTTTATTCTTTCAAAATGTGACCGACATTTTAAAATAACAAAAATATGCTTCTTTGAGTCTCACCAGGACAAAAAGTGGGCACCTCACGTCTTTTGCGAAAGATGTAGAAGAATGCTAAGCTCCGGGGCTACAGGAAACAGATATTTGAATTTTAATATGCCATTATTATGGGACTATCTGAAGAAAATTACTGTTACTTCTCGTCGGATTTAATCACAAGAACAAAGGTAAAGTTATATGTGGGCGTCCAAGCAGGGCATTTAGTTTCCGAAATATACCAGTTTTGTATAGTTGAGTGAAAAAATTGCATTCGCGATTTTAATTGTTTTTTTTTATATGATATATTAATGCTCAATGATCTAGAAGCTCACATAGTAACTGACTTTATTTGATGTTTCTAAGTACCAGAACTTTTAAGAGAAATGTTTAGTTAAAATGTGACCAGTGATTAGATGTCAAATTTGAAATACTTTTTCTCAAATTAAGTTTTTACAGAGCTTCAACTTCAAATGCCTGATTTAAAAAAAATGTTCAAATTTTTGAATATTTTTTTAATCCTTATTATCAATTGTCTATTCTAGATACCGAATCTAGTCTTAACTTAATACACCACTAATGGACCCTGCTTGCTATGACGCCCACATTTAAGCAGATGATCTTCGGTTACTAAACCTATCGTTCAGACAAGCAGCAAGGTCCAGAACCTCCCGGTTGTTCAGGCAAAACTAACACGAACTCCGAAGAAGTTCTTAGGCAACAAAAAAAATTAAAATGATCCCGATAGTTAGCTGCTGATTTATTACATAATGCAGGGTTGCAAGCAAAGAGCCTCCCGGAGCGACGTGCCCTCCGACCTTCTGTTATGTCCGGCATACCCTAGGCCATCGACTTCTGACGATTGGCTAATCCTTTCACCACGATCGCAAATATAAGGTTTAATCAGCCCTCCTCAAGGCCAAACAGTTCACTTACAAAACTATTTATTACATAATTTTCAACGAATGAGTGTCAAAATGTCTCTGAAAGTACATTTCCTTCACTCGCCCCCGGTTTCTTCCCTGAAAGTCTCGGTCACGTTAGCGACGAGCATGGAGATCGTTTTCACCAGGATTTCAAATTTTTTGAGCAAAATTATCAAGGATACTGGGACCAGGCCATGTTAAGGGACTATTGCTGGTCTATTATAACAAACACAGATACAAATAAATACAAGAAAGAAGCCAAGGCAATTCATTTGGATTTTTAAAATATTTTGTATGTAGGTGTTTTTTTGTAAATCAAGAACAATAATTATTTTGTACCGTGTGGGACTTAAAGAATAGCATCATCCTATTTATTCCCGTGGGTGTCGTAAAAGGCCACTAAGGGACTTACTAGAGAATGGGCAGCAGCGTTCTCTATGCACTTTACGCCATACTGCGATCGCTAACCCGCCTGCCAAGCGTGGCGCTTATGGCAAACCGCCCCCTTTGAGGGAGGCCTATGTCCAGCAGTGGACGTCTTACGGCTGAAATGATGATGATTATGAATTATTTTGACGTATTAGATATTTCATAGTTTTTTATAAACTTCCACCTCCCTTGTTTAGGAAAAAACACTTCATTTCCAGGACAAAAACCATGTTAATTCTTGGCGTTATTATTGTTACAGCAATGCCTAAGGTAATTCCCTCGTATTTTCGTAATTTTCCATTCTATCACGGTGTATTAAAATAATGTAGGTATGTAGGCGGGTTAGTAGGTAGGTACAAGTGTATTATAAGTACGTATGACAGTATTTTTATGCTAACTTGATAACGTCGACTCACACTGGTCACATGTTGTTAGTTTAGGTATGTGAACTGTTGCAATCTGGTAACCTACACTCAGAGATCGATTCAAACTCATGTTAATCGACACGGAAAATAACAATTTAAAAACTTCAACGTTAGCTTTTCTGTTATGTTTATAACATAGACCTTTCACCTAAGTAACCTTTTTTGTATGTATTTACTTTTTGATATAGAAACACGTCCTTCTACGAGCAGATAACCTTCCTACATTTTCAAAGTTATCTATATTGTAAGAGGTAATTTACTTGCAATTTTAGTGTAAACTATGTAGTAATTTCCTTGCGATACGTGTCTCGTGTTGCTGAGGAAAAATGTTTTCTGAAACTAGTATTTACGGGCGCAATCATGTTTCTGAAATCTTGCTACGTTTAAGTGAGCTATGGGGCGCGTGCTGAACGCGACGGGCGGCGGGCTTAGGGTACAGTTGAACGTTAGCGGCGGCATGGCGGCACTTACTCTCTCGCAGGGCAATGATGACCCAACGGACGTCGTCTCGATGCATGAAGTTCATAGCATTGACACCACTAACTTCGTGAGTCATGTAGCCAGTCACCAAAGCAATGCGCGATTCGCATTGTATAATCTCACCGTCGATCGAGTGACGGGTGCGATACTCCATTCGGTATGATTCGAGTGCACTCTCGTTGATGAAAGTCTCGCTCGTTGGTCGCACCATACCTATGAACACCTAGAAAAGATTTCAATTATAGTAATTATCGATCTATTTGATGATCGTTTGTAGAACAATGGGTAAGAGAATTCATTATATATGAAGCGTCACGCTTCGTCCTTGAGATGTAAGAATGCGTTGACGAGATTTTTATAGGTATTATTTTTATGAGTCAGAAACTCAGATTAAAACAACATAATTACCTTGTTTGCTCACTGCATAAAGGCTCGTACATACTGGCAAGACTTGTAGCGCGACGTGTCGCGTGGCGATTCTGCGACATTAAGGCTCTTACAGACTCACGCGATATCGCGGGCGCGTCGCGACACTAGTAGGACAATTTCTTTGTCGGTGCCTGTCGCGCCCGCGATATCGCGTGAGTCTGTAAGAGCCTTAATTATCGTCACGCAACACCTTTCACACTAACGCGTTATCGCAGGGTAGATATCGCGGGGGTGACAGCCAGGAACATTTTGTATGGCGGCGTCGAAATAACCGCGATATCGCGTTGGGGGCGCGACGCGACACGAGAGTATAAATGGCGGTGCAATCCGAGCTGAGCTCAGAAAGACCGGTTAAGCAGTCACGGCCTCTCAAGGTCAACTGCGAGATGCCATATATATAAAAAAGAGCTGAGCTCAGTAGTAGACGATCTTCGTCAGAAGACGAAGGCAGGTTTGTTCGTGTTTGCTGAGCGTGGGGTCCTAGGTTCAATTTCTCGGTCGGTTGACATAACCCAACCTAACCTACCATGGATATATAAAAAAACACCTACGAAGTATTTATTAAAAAAAATCAAGATTTTTTCATTACTTAGGTATAAAAATTAAGTTTTAGTTAGATTCCAATTTATGTGATTTCGGAACCTTTTTATGAGTAACTTACTTATCATTTTTAAATCATCTTAATTTACTCGTAAAGGTGATATCCTCTTACATAAATAAGTATACTCGTAAGTAAGTCTAGGTTTATTTCATTAAAGATAATGACCTTTTTTAGGAAATAAAAATAAAGAGGATGCCTTAAATGTATTGGTAAGTTAATACTAAGGTATTTTCTGTCAATAAACTTTTTTTCTTTAATATTATTTGAATAGTTACGTAATAAGAGTTTACAACGTAATTTTTTTATACCGACCTCTTGAAGTTGACCCAAAGTAAAGAAAAAGGACGTGAAGTTAAAAATTAGCAAGGCGTGGGTTTCGAAGGTACGTTTTGTTACTTAGTATATACCTATGCTGTTTAGTCAAATTTGAAGCGTGGGTACTTCAATATTATGAAGTGGTTTCAATTGTTTAATTGTATTTAAGTAAATTTTTACCTCATATTAAACTAAAACACAGTGGTCGGTTACTGAAATGCATATTTTATTAATACGTTAAAAAGCGACCAGTGGTCGTATACAGTTTTGGTTTGGTGTTGTAAAAGCCTAAAGATGCAATTGTGCAATAAACGACCACATGTTTTCTTGATAAAACTTGTTTAATTCACTCACAAATATTGGTCGTTAACTGATAAAGTTAGAAAATTACGATGGTAGTTTGCAACCATCAAGATAGTACGAAAGGAATGATTGCCGCAAACTAAAATAAGTATGCTCAATGTTCGACCACATGTGATTATTTGATTTAGTTTATGTAAAATAAATTTAATTTACTGAAGTGATTGTGTTTTTTTTTTTTGAGTTGCCCTTAAAAGTTCTGCAAATTAGAAGAAAAAGACTGTCCAATATTCCGAAGAAACCTAAAAAAGGTCTTCATGACATAATTCGAAATACTAGACTCAGTAAATAACGGGATTTCTCCCAAATACGGAAAATGATTCGTTGTATGTTTTACAGAACATTTAATTAAAAGAAAAATAATTAGATTCCTCCTAAATATTTTTATTCATTAAGTAATAAAAAACGTTAAATCTGATGATTAAGTAAATACTATTTGTGTCGATGATTACTTGATATTTAATTATGTTTAATTTAAAGTAAAAAATAAAACATATTTTTTATCAATAAAAGTTGATCTATTTTGTTTTTTTTAATAGTTGCCGTAATCTAGCACAGTAGAGTAGTGGCCGTAAACTAATAAAAGTGGTCGTTATCTAGCATTTAGGCAATTTTTGCACTTTTCCCCCATAATTTTTCGTAATTTATGAATGTGTAATAATTTAATAAAAAATTAATAATAATTTAATAAAAGTGCGATATTTTATATTTTGTTTCACAACATGAGTGTATTTAGGCCCAATTTATATGGTCGCCAACTATTTTGCGTGTATATGGCGTATATTTTGACTTGTCTAAAGTTAGCAACTCAACTAAGTGGTCGCCAACCGGCTCAACCACCCTACTGCATTTGAAATAAGATTAGACATTTAAATAAACCTTTTTTTACAGTCCGTTCAACCGATTTTGACTTCTATTGCGTTGGTGGCATGACTAATGGCAGCTGTAATAAACAGTTGGTATTGTAACCACGTTTTTCCTTTAAATGCCATCCTTATGAAGTCAAAACCGGTTGAACGGACTGAAAAAAAGTTTATTCAAATTTCTAATCTTATTTCATGTAGGTTATTGATTGGTTAGTTTCTTCAAACATCCTAATTTATACCTTATCACAATGAAATATGAGTCATATTGCAACGACTTACTATTTTGCCTATGATTTTATTTTACTTTGGAATAAATCCGAATTGTGACGAAGATCGTCTACAACTGAGCTCAGCTCTTTTTTTTTTTTTGAATGGCATCTCGTAGTTGGCCTTGAGAGGCCGTGACTACTTAACCGGACTTGAGTTCAGCTCGGACTGCACCGCCATTTATACTCTCTTCGTCACCGTAGCGACGGACACAAGACGCATCACGTGACGCGATATTTCAGTGTCGCGGCGCGACTTGTCGCTCCTGTGTGTCGCGCGCGTTTTCATAGAATTGGTTCTACGGATATATTATCGCAGAGTCGCGTCGCGCGACAAGTCGCGCTAGTTTGTAGGAGCCCTAAGAAATAATAATTATTGTCTTGTCGAGTTGGGAAGATTTCAAGATACTTAATAAGATTTAGTTAGTTTGTTGATTGAGTAACCTGACCAGAACATGTTAAAACTAAGTTTTTTTTTTTTTACCTAGCAGTAACATGTCCGAACGTTTTCGAATATTTTACATTAAGGCGAGGTTGCAGTACTTTTTAACTTTTTTAAACCTCTGTAAATCTAGTAAAAAATAAATTTTAAAATAAAAAATAATTTTAAGAAAATTGAACATATTATCAAGCACTGTGTGAAGATAGAAACATGAATTAAATTAATTGGCTCGATAAAAAAAAATCACAAAGATGACACTAAATCGCTATTTAAAACGTGTACATTGAAGAGATTACTTCGTTAAAGCATGTAAAAGTTATACCAAAAGATAGGCCTTATTGTTTTTAGTACTTGGTGAGAACACATTTATAATTTCCTTACAATTTTTTCTATGGAGCAAATATACACAAAAGCAGCTCAAGAGCTCGCAACGGCCGGCCAGTTACAGCCGGCTACACACCGCACTACAAGACGGCCTTAACGATCTCCTTTAATTAACAGAAAACTAAGTTTCTTTATTATGCAAATGTTATTTCACCAAACATTTAACTTATGATGAACTTGGGCAAGTTTAGGTTCTTAGGTCACTTGATTCCATTGAACTTTGTTAATTTTGTTCTTTTGTAATAAGTCCAAGTCGAATCGATTTTACAGCGACGCGGGATTTCGGTTTAAGGCGCTACCCCGGGCAAAACCTCATTTTTATTCGTTATTCTGATACTATTAACTCATTAAATAGGAGAATTATACAACATCCTAACGCGTATTATTAATGTTCGAAATCCTATCATCACATTGCATGTTCTTATTTGTTTTAATATAAATACATTATTTTAAAATCTAATTGTAAAAATATGACTTTTTTTTTTGATTACTTGCATCTTTTGATAAAGCTGACGTTCTTTTAGTTTGAGGATTACACTAATAAACATAACATAACCTAACGCCTGTAATCCCCGAAGGGTAAAGCAGTAATGGATACATAATTTAAAAATCAAAATAATTCACGGTTTATTTTATTTCCCACGGTGCGTAACATCACGCATCGTGGGAAGCCAGCTTAAGATGTGTTAAGTTATCTTCAGTAGGTGACTAGTACAGCAAATAATTAACTATTCCAAATCATTACACATGATTTGCGGTCTTGACAAAACACGATGGCAGTCCCAGTTTGGATTTTGGCCACGCGCTTTTAAACCTTGTAGCATTGTTGCACCTTTGTCATAATATTATCGCGTCACAAATTTTGTCATCCATGAATTCAGACAAGTGAAATCGTATGTTGCGTCCTAAAATGGATAGCTTGGAATCCCCTTTTTGAGGTGTTAGCCAATATCTCAAAAACTAGACGTCCTAGGTCAAAAATAGTTAAATTTTCACCTTCCCATTTTGTCAGCCCCAGCGATTCTTGAGTACAGATTAACGGATGACCTTGAATTGACCTTGACCGTGAACTTTTTCAAAATATTTTCGAGTGTTTGACCAGCGGCGTGATTGAAATTCCAATTGTGTGATTGCGTTATATTAACGTGACTTTTAACACTGTTAAAACCCACTTAAAATATAACTGTGTCCTTTGGGGGCTCCGCTCCCCGGATTCCCCTAGCCCAGGTTTGAAAGTGCCGTGTTGACCGCGTGCTTGTCACGCGGTTTGTTATGGTCTAGTTCCTCCGGTTCCGTTACATACAATTTTAATAGTTAAATCTTTTCAATTAAAAATATTATGACGCAATTATGTCACACGAGCTATAAAATAGTATACGATGCTTGTGACTTAAGTAACTCTATTACTGCACGGCGTTTGGCACCCTCGCTACGCTCAGGCAGTAACTTCACGCCGTGCAATAATGTCACACATATCCGAATGTACTATTTCAACATCATTTTCCAACAAAGTGGCGAATCAAAGCTAAATCCATACAACGCGACGCGACCAATTAGTATCAAAAAGCGGTGTCAATAGTATTCCCTCTCTATTACAAATTGTTGCCAGCGAGTGCCGCACTCGATTTACTCCGAAGCCCGACACCTCACTACCTGTTACGTTCGTTTGAAATGTGGCTTATATACAGTGTGTCTGTCTATGGTGTGGCGAAAATTAAAGGTGTGGTAACTGAACGACTATCTCCCAAGGACCGACATCGTTCCGACAGTCGTTCCATAAATTTGGTCGAGTAGCTATTGAAGTTATGAATGGGATGACTGATTTTTATAACCCTTAATTTTCGCTACACCGTCTACAGACACATTGCATAGCACCAAAGTTAGTAGTTTCAAAGAATAAATTGCTGAAACACGTGGCTAAACTTGCTAAGTATGCTGCAGTAGGTAGACACCTTAGTCAGATCTTGAAAGGTACTTTTACCTATGACCCATGGTCCCATGGGCTTTAAATAGAAATGGTGCCATGAGCATATTATTTTTCTGGAAATTATACCTACCTGAAAACAATTTAACCATTCTTTTCTTTAAGTGTAAATACATTCTAAAGCCTGCTATCGAATGTAATTTTCTAACAAATACCTATTCAACAAACAACATCTAAATAAATTAATATTAAAGCAAGTTTTGTTTTATATACTGTACATGTTAGTTGTTTTTTAGTGATTGAGTGACTCCAGGTATTCGAAAAAGCATGTAAAAACTATTTGAACTTTATGGACTAAAGCAACAAAATATGAATAATATTAGCTTTCATCAGTATGTTGCAAACTTTTCACAAACTTTTAAAAGTGCAGTATGCAAAATAGCTAAAGCTCTTTAAAAAAGAAAATCCGCTGATGATAACATAATAACTACCTGGCAAATATTTAATAAATAAACAGGTAGGACAAAAAACTGTAGTAACGATTTTAATTTAATGAATTTGAAAACTTTAATGGTAATATTCCCCCTAAAACGACTGAAACTTTAAAGAACAATGGCGAGGAAATTGTTGTTGGAATTATTAAGCGTCTACTTAAGTCACCGTGGTAGATACCGACGAAATAATTTACTAAGTTTTTTCAAATCAACCTTATGGTCTATCAAAGTCTGGCAAAAAGTCGTCATAATTGAAAACTTAATTGACTAGTTTAGTGCTGATAAAAATAATCATGGCGTAGTTTTATTTTTCTAGCTTGACTTCATGGCTTGTTGTTGCCATGTTCTATAAATCTTGGTCTAGTTACTTAAAATGCTTTGCTTTACGTATTGCATCAATATACTTAGGAAATACATTTTTGCATCAGAATATAAATATGAAAATAAAAATAATTGTTTGTGCTAAGAATAGCGGTCAAATCAAATCGCAGTACAACTCGAATATGGTAATTAGTAGATTTTCCGTGATTTTCTACTTTAGCGACTGCTTCTGTTGATAGGCGCTGAGATTTATTGTTCCCTGTGTGACTAGTGCCTGTCTAATGATTCTGATTATTTGCCTATACGACGACATTTTTCTGTGACTGAATTAAGATTGCCTTAGATATTGTACGTGCATCGATTAGTTTATTACTATGGAAAGCCGTGGAAGGCCTACACGCATCATGTGTCACCTTCGTTCAACAATACTAACGTGTCAACTGGAACATAGTGTCAATAAATTGCGCCGATACTGTTGGGACTTGACTTGAAAGTCACTGCTTTACCAGGTTAGACTCTCGGAATGTATAATAAAATCTGCCTGTAACATTATATTATAATAGAAAATAATGTGCCCGGTCGCGCAGGAACAGTAGAGTACCTACTGTTGTAGTAATTGTTTAGTTGGAAGACGAACTGTTGGATGTGGCGCTTATACAATGACTGAAATAAGGTAAGTATCTAGGATGGGCCAGACATCAACAAAATATTTTATCACCCATAGGTTTTCTTGATGACGTTATGGTTAGGGATGATGAGAAATAAATGTCTATCAGAAATATATTTTGATACCATGCCATATAATTAATCATAATATATTCTGCCCTAAAGATAGTTGGGTAAGATTATTAAATAAATATTCTTCTGAACATTTATTTACTTACGTCGCATCAGGGGGGCATGTGGCAGACCTACATACATCACGGTCAGCTACACTTATAATTCTGAATACGTAGTCCGTAGTTTAATTTCTGTAAAAATGCATTTAGATCAATGATATTTTAAGTGGTAAGTAGGTACCTACGTATTTCTATATTTATTTTTCGGTTAGGGTCTGTAGTTGACAAGACATAACCCGTAGAGACTAGAACTTCAAACTGGAGTAGCTTTAATTCCTGACTTCCTATAAAAGTATAACTGAAGACAAAACTGTTCAGGAATTCAAACTCTGTACTTTCACATCTCTCTTTTTCATTGGCAGACGTAAAAAAAATGTCAACAAAAATTTGTTTGGGAGTCTGCCATTGTTCATTTCACCCGCCGCGCTTTCTGCTGCCTTACTAAGAAATAATGTAAATTCATGCACTTTGGAGTTGGTTTCAGCATACAAACCCCCAGGCTGTTTTATAGGATTTTAAAGATCTTAAAATGAAATCAACAGAAGATCTTCGGGGAATGTCTGTAAAATTCCAGTCATTAGGAACTGGGGCAGCGACGTAGACTGAAGGCTGACTGGAACTAGGATGCCAAGCGGGTGTGCGGCCTTTGGAACCACTTTATTCAAAAGTTGTGCAGCCCGTCAGGCCTTAGGGATTTCCAGTTAGGCAGGGGCTGATGGTAAGCACCCCTATTTCTAGTATTTGATCGTAAGCTCCCTCAATCTCCCTAATCAAATTATTATTATTTTTACGTCTCTTGACAGGACCCTGGGTCCCGGACCTTTGGAAGACGTACGAGGGGCCGAAGCCAACTCGCAGAGGCGCGTTAGACATTTTTAATGAAATGAGGCACCAACCGACGATTATTCTTGCTCGCACTATGCAAGTGCATCTAAGAGCGACTCACAGTTGGTGTAGGACTATATAATTGTAGGATATAGAAACAAAGATATTGGATTACCTATGAGTTTGGGTGGCTAATGTGGACTGGTTAGTGGTTACCGAGGACTATGGAAAGACTATGGCCCCTGCCTTACCAATGTTTTATATACATATTATTATTATTACTAGCTTCTGCTCGCGACTTCGTTCGCGTGGAACTCGTAAGACACCGAATAACAGCCACATTTTTATAACATACTGCCTCGTTGGTCTATTGGCCGCTAGCGCTATTCTTGAGCATGAGGTTCGGGGTTCGATTCCTGGGCAGGCAAAGTGTCATTGGGTTTTCCATCTGGAATTTCTCAGTAAGGTAGAACCCCACATCTTTCTGAAGAACATCACCAACTAGGTCACTGTATGTCTTCCTAGGGTCTACTCACACATCATCATCTGCCTAGCCTTTTCCCAACTATGTTGGGGTCGGCTTCCAGTCTAACCGGATGCAGCTGAATACCAGTATTTTACATGGAGCGACTGCCTACCTGACCTTCCCAACCCAGTTACTGGGTAACACGATATCCCTTGGCAAGACTGGTTGTCAGACTTTTGGGCTTCTGACGACCCGTAACAACTGTCAAAGATCTACAAATGACAGCCGGGACCAACGGCTTAACGTGCTTTCCGAGGCACGGAAGAATCTTGGTATGGTACAGGGTCCACTCACATATGCCTTGTAAATAACTTTTGTTAGTCACCTTTCATTCATCCTCTCAACATGACCAAACCATCTAAGCATACTTTTTTAAATATTGTCACTACGTCTTCTTTTAAACGGCACCGTTGCCTTATCACCTATTTTTTCAGCCTATATATTTCATAGTCACGCCACATGCTTCGTAAGAAACACATTTCCACAGAATTGATTCTACTTTCATGCTTCTTTTTCCACACCCAACAGTTAATTCCATACATAAGCGTGGGTACCAGCACACAATTAAGAACAACCAGTCGAGCCTTTTTGGGCATCGACTGGTTGGTCACAATGCCATATAAGTATAGCACATTTCACTTTATTTCCCGCATTTACTCTTTTTAAAACTAGCCAGTATACTACGTTTGTAATTATGGTCTCAGGACTGGTGACGCGGGAGCAAGTGATGTACAGTTGTCCGTGTGAGAAGCAGTTAGGCCTGAGGTCGACTCCGCATTCTACTGTAGAAATTTCCCATTGCTTGCGAAGTTTTTCGTTTTTAGTGAATTAATGAACAACTGCGTTCCTGTTTCCTACCTAATGTCACAAAACTGATACACTGACTGATGCATTCTTACAGATTATTCCTGACGAAAAACTATCACTAAAATAATATAAGAGTAGATTATGCAGAACTGATGACCGATGAGGCCGAATGGTTCTGAAGTGGCGACCGCGTACCGGAAGACGTAGCATTGGAAGGCCTCTCCCACAAGGTAGACTATTGACTTTGAGAAGGCTGCAGGAATACACTGGATTCGGGATACACAGAACCGGTCGAAGTGGCGATGTTTGGGGGAGGCCTATGTCCAATAGTGGATGCCTTTCGGCTGAAATTATGATGATGTGATAAAACTACATAATTAATAACGATTTTCGGACTGTTTCCTTTACTTGTGTTGTGAGACTTTGCTTCTTACCAAATTTTATGATTTAAATGTCTGATTAAATTGCGATTATCAAAATATGTCGCATAAATGGCCGTATTTTTTATTGCGTTAACTTAGAAGTTTGATTTTTTTATCTCCAGGGGGCAATAGACATACGTATTTGAAATTGATTTCAACTTGTTACCTCCACGCATTCCTGAGAAAAAGGGACTTTACACATGGACAGACTGACAGACGGACGGTCGGGCGGAGAATGAAGTGATCCTTTATCGGTTCCGTTTTTTTCCTTTTTAGGTACGGAACCCTAAAAAGTAAGTTGAAGTCTCATTTCCCACGAAATGAGACTGAAAAAAAAAACAAAAGACGAAAAGGAATGAAAAGAAAAAAAAAAGGAAAAAAATGAAAAATGATGAAAAGCTCAGCTGTTATAATAGAGTTTTTTGATCCTCATATGAAACAGAATCCATTGGCACCATTTTTTTTGTTATGAAAATGACCTATTTGCTTTCTGACTGTAATTTTTTTTCAAAATCTGTGGATGCAGATCAAAATGTCTCAAACAGTTAAGGATAGTCTCATAAGAAGGATTTCATGTAGCTACAACGGTTAACGTAACCTTACTGCCTCATCCTCAAAAATCCACCCTGTATAATTAGATCTGAAGATGATTAAATCTGTAACAGACTATCTGCAATGTTCTAACCGTTTGGCTCAATTTCCTATAAACTATAGAGAAATACAAGCATAATGCAATATTGCTTATCCTCCATAGCAAATAGCGTGATAATATATATCCTACCGACTGACCAGACCTATAGGAAATATCTATGCAAAATTTGAACGTAATCCATCCGGCAGAATTTGCGTGATACTGGAACACACATTCAGACAAACAGACAAAAATTCAAAAAAATATATTTTTGGCATTAATTTTTTATATACTCCGTGGCATTTTAATCGTCTTACAACGGCAGCGCACTTCATGTATCCAATGACTACTAATTATTTATAAAAGTAAAAATGAATAATATATATTTTTTTAATTATTCAAATTTTAATAAATATTTTTTTTTATACATAATTATATACAGGGTGGAATTTTGTAATGCCACCTGGAGGGAAAGTACTCTTAATACTGCAGATAGAAAGTTTTACTCAAAGGAAACATTCCTTTATTTTTGAATAGAAAGCAAACTGCATTCAAAGATTTTCGAAAATTCTCTTCTCCCACACCCGGGAATCGAACCGGCTAAAATCTGAAAAATTATACCCTGTACTTTTATTGCATTGATCGTTAGGGTCAATTATAAGGATGAAACCTCTCTAACAAATATGATAAATTAAATGAAAGGAAAACCAGGAAATCTGTAGTTACAAATTCAATGAGTCAAGTTAAAGCTCTTTAACTAACATCCATCTTTTGTAATGCAGACTCCTTTGCGACATACTCGTAGCTGCGTGTATGAGGTAATTTAAATATGGAATGTTAGATTAAAATTTGAAAATTAGATTGTCATAGTTGTTATTCACATTTGATTGACCCTAACGATCGATGCAATAAAAGTACAGGGTATAATTTTTTCAGGTTCGATTCTCGGGTGTGGGAGAAGAGAATTTTCGAAAATCTTTGAATGCAATTTGCTTTCTATTCAAAAATAATGGAATGTTTCCTTTGAGCAAAATTTTCTTTCTGCAGTATTAAGAGTACTTTCCCTCTAGGTGGCATTACAAAATTCCATCCTGTATATTGGAATCGATTGCAGACCTCGTAGTAATTAATTTTTTTAATATTCAATGTAGGTACAATTTTGACTTTAAATCAATTATCGTAAATCCCTCCTGCAATGAACTACTTCGAGTAGTATCGAGTGACCACTGAAAATCAGCGCTGTGCTGTGGATCCCCATAGCACAGCATCATGCTGAGTTCTTTCTTCATCTGCCTTCTTGTCACAGTCATGACGTGCAGCTGCCGACTATTTGCTTTTTTGTGCTTGTGATTATATTATGTAGATCTGTTTTGTGTAATGTTTACCTACTCGAGTTTTTTTTTCTTTCTTTCTAGTATCTAGTCTCGTTCCGTGTCTGACATTCAGCTGCATCTGATTAAACTGAAAGCCGACTCTAATTCAATAGAAATGTGTATTCAACGGGTCTTTCCTAACGCAAAGGCAAACATAGAACAACAGGAGAGCGATTTTAAAGATAATTAAGAATAAGATTAGGCTCATCAACTGTCTAATCTTATCGAGATTAAAACGGAAACCGTCTTCTCGAATCTTCTTTAAACATTTACTTGGACACCGTCGATACAGGTTGACTTCGACATGGCACTCACTAAACGTGAAAAGATGACAAGAGAACCAAACAACCAACTTATTGACCTGAAAACTGTTGCCGAGGTGCAAGCAGATCCTAATCTTCTTATGGTGCTTGCACCGGTGCACGCTTAATCCTTTTGTTTTGAATAAGTGGAAAATCAACCATCTACTGATGCTTTCAAAATTAAAGGTACTTACAATATCATTACCACTGGAGCATGGGTTCTCAGAGCGTGCGCGGGCTCGGCGTACGATCTGGCAACAGCGGTTGTAGCCGCGGCAGGCGCGATCTGACTTCCTCAACGAGCCCTCCACGTGGCAGGTAACGTACTGGCTCGGCTCAGATCGCTGTCCCAACTTCTTGAGCCTACCAAGGTTTAAATAGTCATGAAAAAAGTAGCGCAGCAAACCAAAAACAATCGCGAATGTAATGATGAGCATGATGCATGCGCACAAGAAAGTTAACTTCAAAAAAGACGCACTGTCGCAATGCATGAAAGTCTAAGGTAAGAGCAACGATAAAAATATATATGTATTATATGCTAGCTGAGACTGAAAATTAAGATTTTTTTTACAAATTCAGTTAAACATGAAATTGTGAATTACGTGACAAATAGAATTGACGAATAATGAAAGGAGAGAAGTGATTGATTTTACATTGAAAGAAAACAAATTTAAATTAAACTCAGATGATTTTAAATAATTTAGCCTGGAAAAAGATTTGTATTAAATACTTTACCTAATTGCTATCAGCCTGTATCCTTTACATCTCCATCTTCATGGCGAAAAAGAGTTGAGAGCTTTCTTAAACTTTTTTGGGAACCTTACTCGTTGAACACTGAAGCTATAATGCCACTGATGGTTCTAAGATTCTAACGTTTCGCAAACCGTTCCGTTTTGGTCACGCGCTCGAACCACATCTATCTCGAAAACTTCATAAAAAACTCTGGCTTCAGCAGCGTAACCAATCAGAACGTAGGAATCAGAACAATACAAGAAAACTAGAAATAAGGAAAAAGTTGCGGCAGCATTTGTAACTTTCTTGGAATGTTTTCGCCATTTTACACGACTGTTCAAAAAGGAGTGTAATGTGTTTCAAAGTCAAATTACATACATCAAAATTGTCTAGGGATCAACTACTTACGTTTTAGAGTAAGATTACTGACTGTAGCCTCTCAATATACCTATATTTGAAAAAATATTGTTGGTAGTACAGTAGTAGGTACAGAAATAAATCAAATTTTAAGTAAATGCCCGATATTCATAGTTCAAATACCAGGAATAAACGCAATCTTGCTGTACATCGCACTCACCTCCACAGAGTAGGCAACTCGTTCATGGGTCAATGTATACGCTTTGACAACAAACTTCCTACTGATATTCGAAACTTACCCATTATACGATTCAAAAGCTGTATTCAAACCAAACTTTGTAAAAATGGGGAGGTACTATAAAGTTTCTGATTATTTAATTTTAGAAGACAAAAAGCTTGGGATTAAGCTGCTCACTCTGCTAGCCTTGTGATAAAACTGGAAAACTTGACATTTTCATTATTTTGCAAAATCATCATTATATAATTATTATTTTATTTATTATATACATTGATATTGCTGAATATTATATATTAATTATACAATATTACATGAATATTTTCTTTGAAAAGTATTATATTTATTACTTTAAATTTATTGTGAATGTTGTGAAAAATTACCCATATAGTGATCACTATACTACACACGATATACACTATACGTTTTAAAAAAAAAAAAAAAAAAAAAAAACTATAATAAGTAATTTTTTTTCTTTAAATATTTTCCTTTTTTTTTCTTTGTCTCAGTTAGTTTAATGATGGTCTGATGGATGGTTTAATGAGCATTTTGAGCACTTTATGCGGCCTACCCAAATGTCCTTTCTTTGGTATTGTTCGTCGAGTCGTTGAGCTCCTTAATCTTGAGTTGAGCTTGCACCGATTGGAGAGGTCCACTCAAATTTGTGTGGTTCTTTCCTTAAAATACCATTTCAGACACGGATCTACATGGTCCTCACATGATCCGACCAAGATTATGTCTGGACTTTAAAAGAGACTTTGACCCCTAAGTTTGTTTCGCCATTCCTTCTCAAGGGTAGTCAGATAGGATATGTCGACTACATCTAGCTTATTTTTTATTTTTGATTATGACGACTTAAACTGATTCCGTTATCCTATTTACAGAATAAACGATTTCATTCCATTTCATTATTTTATTGAGATTATTATTTTAACTTATTGGGATCGTTATTGATTCTTTTTAGTGAATTTCGCTATTTTAATAAAGAATATTCTTTAAATTTTGATTAAAAATAGAAAATTAACTGTCAATCACGATTCCTATAAAAGTGTGTAATATAATTTTTACAAAACCATTACAATTTCTGCATTGGAACTGAAAAAATTGCATCGATATGGAGCGACGACATCATTTGACTCGAGAAGAGATGATGAGAGCCGCCGGAATGTTGCAAGCTGGTTAAACAGATTTAATAAAATTATCGCAATTTTTGTAGTCCCCTCTCACTAAAAGAGTTCCACAGAACGGTCCCCGGTATTTATCTGTTTAGTCAGCCATTACATGAGTGACCTTTCTCTGTGTTTAAACAGATTAAGTAATACAACTATTTTTTTACTTTTTAAGTAGTTCATTTTTTGGCAGGGCAGTAGTGTTTTCATACACATCAGCAGTTCCCTACATTTATGTTCGAATAACTCGTTAAAATGTAGGGAACAGCTGATTTTTTTTTCGCGATGTCAGGTTTGGTCCCATAGTAAATGTTATTCATAATGATGAGTACAATTACCCCTTAAGAGGTTGTGCGTTAATTCTGGGACATGTTGTATATTTTTGTTAGGTTGGTTTGGAGAGAAAATATGTTTGATTCAAATAAGGCGTAATTTTAGAAATGATGCCCGATTATCGGGTGCATGCAGGCAAAGCTGCGAGCAACAGCTAACAATATATATATTTTTTAAATGTGCTATTTGAGGCCTTTCATTTTGATAGGTACCCAAAAGTTTTTTAGTTCATGACTTTATGTCCTCTAGAGGGCGCTATTTTAATGTAATTTCAAATAACATAAATAACCAGCGGACAATTGAGACGTTTAAACGATACTTCATAATATGTCAAATTATTATAACAAGTTTAGAAGTTATGAGGGAGAACAGATGAACATACATACATACCTACATAATTACCGATCAAAAACATAACCCTCCTTTTTCCTTCGCCGTAGTCGGGTAAAAATAGAACTTGACACTAAAAACGTTGTAAACTAGCATACCCGGTTTATTTTCTGGCCGGAAAATACAGACATCATAATAGAATGTCTATTTTTATGACTATTTATGATATCTGTTTAATATGATTAGTTAGTAAATTGAAAATCGCATTGGCGGCATCACACAATTAAATAAAAAAAATCGCTTCCTGCAAATGATAAAAGCTTTGGCATTTATATACGTTCGCAGACTAGGCTCGCCACACTAATCCTACACCACCGCAACTCCTGAAAGATAATCAACAGAAGCTCGACGATTCCCGGAGAAGCGATTGAACCGTCTTGGACCCCGCAACTAATTCAAAAAAGACATTCGCAGACTGGGAGATTTATTTTATAATACAGTTTATACATTACCATTGCGCCTCGAACCATGCTGGTTGAGCCTTAGGTGACCTGCAGATACTACGGGCTGTTGTAGGTACACCAACTACGTGGCTGGTTCGATGGTGTAAAGCAAAGTGGGCGTCTGGTATATTATGCAAAAACAATAAAAGCTGCATCAGGAGGCGCACTCCTTGATAGGTAGGTACCCACCTTATTATAAATCGTCTTTTCTCGTGAGCCAAAGCCTCTTCCACTTTGCGAGTGGCATCAGGTTCGTCAGGAATCATGAGTTCTCCATTGGGGCCCAGACTCTGGGTCCTGGGCATAAGTTGTTCGCGTAGCATGGCCCGGTCACCTTCGTGAGTTATAGTGAGAAGGTTCTGACCGAGCAAGTCAAGCTGTTGGAACAAAATTTTATAAATATCAGCAACTAGACAGTTGGAAATGGTTAAGACGTTTTATGGTGTCTTTAGCACATCCTGCGGGAATCATCACATTTCACCACTTCCGTGACATAGTAATTTGATTTATTCTTCGTTTGGCCCACTGAGTTTTGTCCTACATAAAAAAATCCTGGATCGTCCCAAACAATATGCTTCCTTCGTCCCAAAATGTAATTTTAATTATTTTTCCCGATAATTATATTCCTTCTACGGCCGATTTTTTTTTTATATGCCAAACTTACTTTTTTGTACAATCTGCAAAAAAAGGTTAAGTTTTATTAAAATATTTAATATTAATCGACTATTTAAAGCAACCGCTTCTCTCTATCTTCTCCGCGAGAGAAAATTTACCCGTATTATTTTATATTAACACTATTCATGCAAGCCTAGTAATTTTTGTGAGGTCTACTGCAGCTCGAAATTGTGCACAAACTCGTCGTGTCGTGAACAGAACACCGTCTTGTACGCATGCAATGTACTAAGGATAAAAAGTATCCAGGTTATAAACTATTTCATCCAAATCCTAATTAGTGGGATAATACTAATGATTGAAATACTATCTTGCATTCATGCTAGCCTAGTACTTTATGTTAGGTTACTGCTACCTACAGAGAAATTATTCTTGCTATTTCTGTTATTTTCTGCGCAAATATCTTATTTTTTAATTCCGTAAGAACATTCTACAAAATATTGAAAAATTAAAAAAAAAAAATATTGGTAAAGTCGTTCTCAAGTTATGGCGTGACCAAGGGAAATAGGGATTCATTTATAAATAGTTTATTGTTTCAAAAAATTCAAATAAGTACAATTTTTTTTTTGTTTTAAAGTACTTGTAATTTGGGACTAAGCACAACTTCAGTATTGATATGGGACAAACTAAGATTTTTTTTGGCATGTGGGACAAAACTTCAGGACGAACGAAGAATAAATCAGTAATTTTCATAGTACTAAGTATCGATAAATACAAGAGAAAATAATGATCAAAATTTTTCTTGAAGCGTTAGACTACTCTTCCTGTTACAAGGTAATTACACCCAGCAGCCTTATTGCGTAACTCAGTTTGAATCACAATCTGAATGATTTTGAAGTAGGTATGATGCTAATCCATTGCTTCATAATATGTCTGCACAACAACGTAAATAACGCAATTAATATTGCTGAACTGTCAAAATGAAACCCATTGTTACTGATAATGTGCCGCAAAGATGGCCGATATGGAAGGCAATTACTGACGTCATAATATAATATAATGTCATAGTCAAAGGCTTTTCTTAAATGCATAGACTTTAATGATAGGTTTCATTACCATTGTGCGTGGTCGTTCAAATATTGTTTGTGGTCGTCATGCAAAGAGATTGGTGCACATGAACGTAGTGCTTAGTTTTTTTTTTTACAGTAGGTAGGTATAGACAGTAATTTGTCTCTTAGAACTATGGCATCACAGCGAAAAAGGTTTTGTTGCAGTGTTTTTGAAACATGAGTTAAAATAAATGTATGATAAGCGATTTTTACTTATTATCTACTTACGCATATCAGTTTGTTGATTATTAAATTATATCATATAAGTTTTCCTTATTAACTTAGGCAAGTAAATGAGCTGGCTACACAAGCCATATGAGCCGTAGAAGGTCTTATAAGTAACGCCACCTGGAGCGATAACTTAAAAACGATTTTTTTTAATTCTCGAATAATTACTGTCGTAAATTGGCTTCTGTTATAAAAGGTGGGATGCTAAGACATACTTTACTCTTCGGTCATAACCAAATTATCTTAGAGGGGATGCGCTAATTGGGTTTTTACAAATTACACGGGTTTAGATAAAGTAGTATAGAACTGCACACTGCACAGTTTCATAAACTACCTACTATTTCAGAATACAAGTAATGGTTAAGAAAGGCACTTTAAGTAGGTAGGTAAATGGCAATATATTCTCTTCTATATAATACACTTCCTCGAAAACTGGTTCATATCGCACTACGAGGTTCGCAATGCAATGTATTTCACACGCGCGCGATTTTTTATTTTCCAAAACGTGTGCGGGAATAAAAATTGCCACAAATAACTGATATCTATACTTAGTCAAAATTGGTTTAATGCCTCTATTCACACCGTCTCGCGCCAGAGACGGTCCTCTCTATTCGGAGGTGATTAAAAAAAAAAAACTCGGCAAATTAATATTTTTGGAATATTTAAATAATGTTTATAAATAGAATACCATGATTATTACAATATAAAAACGTTTATGAACAAATTAACATTAATTTGTGTTCAAAAATATTTGAATTTTCTATTTTTCATATTAGGCTGTTTATCGGCTTTATACCTGGGCTTCTACTTCAACCTGGCGAAAGCATAGCGCGGAAAAAAAAGAAAATGAAATCATACTTTCATAATAATTCATGACAAAAATATTTTTCGTTATTTTATTTTATTTCTTCAAAAGTGTATTGAAAAACGTCGTTTGATACACGTGGACATTTGTTATTGCAGTGCTCGGCTCAAAAACAACCTCGCCTACGGCTTGGGTGATAATTCCGCCTCGAATGCAATAACAAACATTCTCCACTAGTAGTATCAAAATGTATCATTCTAAGACCTATTTAAACGTTAAATGACCCTTGGGTAATAAAATAAACTTAGAACATTCTCTATATATACTACTGCTCAAATGGCAGGGGAATCATCACAACGATATTGTGAGTGCGTTTATTTATACGACAGTAATGGAAAATATATTGTTACAGCTCAGATATTCCCAAGGACTACCTTGGACATAGGTATTCAGTTGTAACATTTCCCACTGCTGTGAGTCAGTTGCTTATAGAGTTTATTTTCCACCTGATATTCTAGAATTGACAAAGTATTGTAAAATTGATTGGACGCGACAAAATAACTTGGGCACGCCACCGATCGAAACGAAAATATTGACAAGCAATCTAAGTATAAATGCCAGTAACAAAATTTTGGAAACATGTAATTCGATTCCAAACACATTTAACAGTTTGAAGATGCTGGCTCGTGTTATTTTAACCATATTTTCATCTATCTTTGCCTGCGAATCATTATTAAAGACTCGCTTAGAAATAGTTTGCAGATGACTCCAGTTCAGCATGCATTCTGCTAAAAGTAACACCTTACAACCATATTATATGTTATTTATCATAAATAATCTGCAATAACAGAAGTCACACGAATAACATTTATTACTACAACACAGTTCAACATTTATTTTTTTGCTAATAAATTAAGCGTTTTGAGTTGATAGTATTTAGTTTTATTATTTTCCTAATAATTATTAAGTCAACATTATTTGACGGCACGTCTATGGCTTCATTATACTTTTGTTTTTTTTTTAATGGCACGTTGATTCATTTAAAGGTTCGCCACCCCTTTTTTTTTTCTTGGTTGGGAAATTATCAAATAACTTCTCCCACTCTGGGCGGAGCGGGAGGGCGTGTCAGACTTTATCTGACTAAAACACACCCGTGTTCCTTCATTTGCCTGTGTGCCAGGGCCACGATATCCCTTTCGGACAAACTTGCAACCTTGGCAAGCATTGGCCCTAATGGACCCCGTCAATTCATGCTGACGTCTCGTTGAGGCACGCGTGGAACACAACGCGCCGTCGACCCGGACCTGGTCCTTATCGGACGGCGAGCTACCCATCGCTCACCGTCTGCAGGCCCGCGTTACGGTGGCCGGAAATCGGCTTGCGACTCCGGATGCCCAGGGCGTTTCCTGCGGCGACTAGGGCGTGAGGGCGTGAACCCTGCCTCTCCCTCACGCGTTCCGCCTCCTCCTTTGCGAGCATTACTGCTTCGCAGAAGGAGGTGACGGCCTCCCATGCACTCTCGCTCCGAACCGTGGCCTGAACCAGGGCCGGACGTGAGAGATCGCCGCCGCCGATCGCCTCCGTGAGGACACGGCGGTGCTTCGCCCAAGCCGGGTAGACCTCCACCGTATGCTCCACCGTGTCCTCGGGGCGATCCACACAGTGGTGACACCCGGGCGTTTCCTCCCGCTTTATCCTGAACAGGAACCTCCCGAAAGATCTGTGTCCGGTGAGGACCTGCGTCAGGCGGAAGGTGAGGACGCCAAACGTCGAAAATGCTCCATGAAGTTCCACCGGCTGTCGAGGACGAGTCCCAGGTACTTCATCGTTGACTCGACGCCGATGTGAACCCCTCCCGCCGTTATCTGGGAACCCGACAGTGGCGCATTCCAAGGACTATAAAAACTCATGGCCTCGGACTTGTGCAAAGCCACCTCGATTCCCAATTGCCGGATCCTATCGACGATTGTCGCAACCCCACGTGCCGCCAGTTCGGCTGCCGCCTGATGTGAACTCCCTTGTGCCGGGACCAGCGTGTCGTCAGCGTAGCAGACTACGGTGACGCCACTAGGGAGAAAGGTCGCCACCCCTGGCCTAGGGATTCGCTCGTGACTAGTTAGCCTAGCCTAGGGACTTTTCAGTAGCAGCCCTGAGTCTGGATTTGTGCCCTATGAGCGAAAATAGGCTCGCTTCCTATTATATGGGCCAGATAGGCCTTAAAAAAAAATAGCGAGAGAGAAAATATGTGTGTTGAGAGTGGGGAGAGAGAGGGATGGTGTTTTAATGAATACTTATATTATTCACTTCCTCCAATCCGAGGTGAATACGATATAAGTTGAAAAAAAAATATTTCGATGGTGTTTATGCCGTGTAATTTGCATATATTTGAATGCATGTATTAGGGGGGATGCGCTAGGTACCTCGCGAAATTTAAAAGTTCTTGCATGTTGATTCAAATATGATTCGCGGCCGTAACAAATATGGCATTACAGAATTATAATCCTTAGAATCAGCAATACAACAAACTCTCCTCGTGGTCGTCTCCTATTGAATAACTATATTATTTCATGAAATAGTAATTCAATAGGATTCAATGAACTTAGATAGTTGTGTTTAAGTATGTTACGGCCGCGAATCATATTTAGATCAACATACAACTTGTTAGTGAACTGCAAATTGCAAAAATATTTGAATTTCGCGGTCTACCCTGACGCTTTCGCCTTAAATATTTCTTTCCTGCATTTTAATGCTAAAGTTTAAAGGAAATAAAATAGCAGTTTACCTCAGAGTATCCAATATATTGGTTGACATTCTGTGAGACAACCACAATAATGCCCCTGTAAGTGGTGGTAATCAGGAAGCCGTTGATCAGGCTCAGCACCTTGAGGATCGAGGCAGGGCTGAACCGCTGCGCCGTTTGGCCGATTGAGTCTCCGAACACTGCCAAGGAAAGAACTTCATTACATAACATAACTACACACCTGTAATCCCGAAGGGTTAGGCAGAGGTGTACCTGTAGTACACCCACATTTCGCCAGTTATGTTTAAATTCTATGTAACCGGGCACAAATCCAGACTAAAAACCAAAAAAAGGTAGAACTCAAACTCAAAATCTAAAACTCAATGCATTTATTTCAATAAACCAATACATGCCTGTATTGTTTATTGAAATAAATTCATTGAGTTTCTTCTTCATTTTTTTTTTGTTTTTGAATTGTTTTGTTGTTTTTACAACTTGTTTTTTACTTTTGTAGTTTGCTTTTTGGCAGAGCAATCGTATTTTTTTTATTTTTTTATATCATATTTTTTAGTGACAAGTTTTATTTAAAAAAATGCAATGCTAAGAGGTAGTATTTTTATTTTATGCACTAAAGGTGGTATTATTCTCGCACGGCCGCGGCGAGGCAAGGCGTGGATGGGGGAAGGATTAAATGTTTATTTTGCATGTACAGTCATTCTACCTATGTAAAATGTATGCTAATGAATTTTAATTCTGGCATGTGCTCATCAGGGGCTTTATTTTGATACAAAATAGAAAGTTTTTTTTACATTGGAAATGGAGCCGTACTGCCGCCATATTAATTTTAATAAAAATATTTATAGCCTATGTCACTTGGGATGATGTAAGGATTCCAACGATATACCACACATCTAAATCTGTTCAGGCACTGAAAAGTTATGGTGGCACAAAGTAATAGATACATACAACATGAACCACACATTACACGACTTTTTGGGCAGTCGTGTAATAAATTAAAACTCAACTGACGGCACCCGTCGGATCATAATCAGATTTTAAATAACTGACTTTTCGGCTAAATGTAAGTACCTCCCTGGATTAGCCAAATAGGTAATAAGTAACAATAAAAAAAAGTGTTAAAATTATAAAAAAATATGAATATAAGCATTTTGCCTAAAATTGTTAGTAAAGTAACGTTAGTGAAAAACCCCCACTTCCAATAGCTAAAAATATTCCTCGTAAATTAATCTTTTCGGGTTTTCATTATATTTTAGGTAAATATACATACTAGGTAGATACACACGGCTACACATCAAGCATTTCCAGCTGAGCTCGCATTGTATAAGATTTCCGTACAATGACAGGTCAGCGTATACTGGAAATTTATAGCTTGATAATATAATATGTAGTCGTGTATAGATGAAAATCAGAAAAATATACAACACTAAAAACATATTGATAAATATTTATTTCTAGCAACTTGACAGAAATGAAATTGAGGAAGAGATTCTATCAAAATAAGACATTGTCTTGTTGAATATGACTAAGCAAAACCATATCTATTTACAAATGAAACATAACACAACACATTTTGCATCACAAAAAGTAAATAACGTTATAAATAAAGTAAATAACGTTCACATGTTTTCAGCTCCAACTGTTTTAATTAGAATCGTAAAACTATATTTTAAAATTGTGATGTATTCATGTTGTATAAGGTTATGGCTATATTACACCACCGCGTAATGACATGTCATGCTGTCGCTGTTTACGGTGACATTGAAACTAAAATAGCTGAATTCGCAACGCAGTGTGTAAACGCCCTTAGAGAGGAGCATGGCGAAGCACGTGCGCGTGCACTCACGTTACTATACACGACCGGATTTTATATTGATAGACAAATATGTTACATTGCAATAACTAATTGTAGTAAATCCTATTTAATGTGGAAATGTTTTATAACTGAAACGCCATTATTTTTACTGCATTCAAGTGATTTACTGCAAGACACACGTACAGTAGTCCAAGAATTGATTTAGAAACAAATGACATAACACACCATTATGTTAATTAGATAACAAAGTATAAGACGCATTTTTTTTTAATGCATTTTAAGTTGATATAATATTTAATAATACGAGCATACAATTTAGAGAGTAGTCACACAGTTAATATCCCAGACATATGTGTGCAAACGTAGTTAACGAAATGCATGTTATATTTCTCGGACAAACTAATAGTGACATGAATGCGTGAGCCAGTACTATGAATAGATTTGCACGTTGCACTATAGTGTGGTCATTAGTGCTGTGCACTCCCTGAGGTATGCGCGCGGCGAGACGGGGGGGAGAATCGGAATTGAATTGAATTGACGAACTCCTGAAAGCCAGTGGACACACTGTTCTGCGTTCGTACCTCCGTACCATCCAGATTTAATTCCAATTAAGTTGGTCTGGGCTGATATTAAAAACAACATAGGCCAAAACTATATTAATTCTTCTCTAGACGAAAAGATAATCTTATTGGATAAATTGTTTTCGGAATTCACGGCGGAAAAATGGCAGAGATGCGACGATCATGTCCAGAAAAATGAAAATGATTACTGGAGTCGCGATAGTAGGTTCGATAATGTTATCGATTCATTCATAATAAATTTGCAAGACTCTGATTCAAGTTCCGGTGGCGAAGTGGATGATGAAGACGATGACGAAATCGAAGATGAAGTTGAAACAGAATCTATGTCAGAATAACTTTCGTTAGAATATATAATTGTTTGTAAATATAAAAAATGTTCAATAAAACAAGCCCTGCTTTGAAATATAAGTTTAGTTCTTATTTATCACCTGCATATTTTTAATAAAATATGAGTATATTTGGGTTACATTTTAATCAACTAAGTAAGTATAATATATTACAGATATATAGCCTCCGACCATCGTCCCGCCACAAGTCTTGCCTTAGAAATGCAAACTGATATCGTAAGATCTGCCCGACATGTATCGATCTCATGTGAACTCATGCACTTTTTTCTTCGCCTCCCACCTCGCCGCGCGTACCTCAGGGAGTGCACAGCACTAATGGCCACACTATAGTATAATATATAAACTGCGGCCAGTAAGCAACGGATCCCCAAAACAGGGCACCGGTACATTGTAACTGCAGTTTTCAAATCATCGCCTTCAAACTCTCCTAACTCCTAATCTAGAACGATGGGGATCGAATTTATAGACTCGCAAATATCTGGGCGGAGAAATGACACACTGTAGAAAACAACACTGCAACAATGTCGCCTATTGCATACAGCACTTTTACGTCAGAAAATCAATATACTACGTCTAAGAGAGCCGAATTGCTCATGTTTATACACTAAATAATAAATAAATAAATACAATGTTTATTTCAACAACTTAGAATTTGTTACATTTTTACTTTTAGGAATGTCCTTTTAAGCTACACAGATGCTTGTGTTAGGACATTCCGCCCTTCCAATGGTTACAGTATTAATTGTGTTTAAGTTGATGAATTATAGAACTTAATTAAAAGAAGAAGAAGAAAAACACTCAATTTCAAAGAAGGAGTATAAATTAAACAAAACAAAAAGCAAAATGAAAAGAGGGTAATTTAAGAGAGCGCGTGTGGGTTAGTGTGTCTATGTTTATGTGTGTGTGTGTGTGTAAGGGCTATGATGTGAGTAGGGGGAAAGGATTGGTATGACAGGGCGTTTGGAGTATTACTCGATTGAAGTATTAGTTGTGTAGTGTTAGTTTGGAGTTAGCCCTACGACAAGTCTTGGGATCACAAGATGTTGTAGGTCAACATCTTCCACTAACCGTTGTTTACTGTTTGTATTAAACATTCAACTTCTTCGTACGTTTTCGATTTTAGCCATTTCGTAATAATACTTTTGCAGTCGCGATGTGTACGGGAGTAAATACCTAGGTCTTTGTTAAGTAGATTATATAAGCGAGATGATTGACTTGCGTATTATCTTCATGAAAATGTTGATTTAATCGTGATTGTTGGGGCAACCTTTTTCTTTCTTCTGCCTTTGAGCTTCAAGGGGTCAAATGTGAGAGATTTATGTTGCTTTAGAATTATATGAAGTATATCATAGTACATACATTTTTCTAACAGTCGAGAGGTCAGATATTTTATAAAGGCTTTCTGTCGGAAATCTATAGGATTTGAAAAGCATGTTTTTAAGCAGAGACCTCTGGGCTCTCTCTAGCTCTAGGAATTTAATTTACACTGCCTTTATTAATATTTAGTCCTACCTCGAACCCATTTAGCTAGCTAACTAGTTACTCTTGTTGTTGTTATTATTCCTACTCTATAAGATACTTTACCTAACCTACTTCTTCCTTTTAAAAACTAGCTGCTACCCGCGGCTTTGCCCGCGTAGCTTTTTTAAGTCACAAAAATCGCAAAGAATGTGCGCTATATGGATGGAGTAATGGAAATATGGAGAAGTCTCTTGACGCTGCGTGAGTGTGCGTGATCCATCGCCGCCCGTTCGATGTCCATCGCGCACAGGGTGGATGGAGCACATAATGTAATTTTTGCTCCGTTGGTGTAATTGCTGTATGGCGTTCCAGTGAGAGGATAAATAAATAAATAATAATAATAACCTGAGTTATTCCTTATAACATTAGCCATCTGTCAGTGAAAGGCCCGTCAAAATCGGTCCAGCCGTTTTATTTCGTATGCGTTTAGTAAAAAGCTTCAATTTTATTTATTTGTATGATTACTTTGGGCTTTTCTATCTGGAATTTCTCAGTAGGAGCCCGGAGTCTGGATTAATGCCCGGCTAATACATGGGAATTAATCATAACTGGTGATTTGTGGGCGTACTACAGGTATGTACACCTCTGCTTAACCCTTCGGGGAAACAAGGCGTGATATTATGTTTATATTTTATTATTATTCTAATTTGGTGACTCAGTGTTTATACATTGCAAGTGGTATGTACAGAGATACCTGTTCTGCGCAATTATTATAGGTATGTACCTACGTAGTTAGATTATAAATTATTGTATCTTTTATAGATTTGTTCTTGATTTGTATACTTCGGTCAAGACAACGAGAATTATGATATAGTTAATGATCCTAATATTTTCAAGAAAACCTGTGATTTTTAGCTAGTGTCATCCACCACTCATATCCCCTAATTACATGATGTCGTTTTTAGGGTTCCGTACCCAAAGGGTAAAACGGGAACCCTATTACTAAGGCTCCGCCGGCTGTCTGTCTGTCCGTCTGTCTGTCCGTCTGTCTGTCCGTCTGTCACCAGGCTGTATCTCATGAGCCGTGACAGTTAGACAGTTGAAATTTTCACAGATGATGTATTTCTGTTGCCGCTATAACAACAAATACTAAAAAACAGAATAACATAAATATTTAAGGGGGCTCCGATACAACAAACGTGATTTTTTTTGCTCGTCTTTGCTCGATATTGATAACGGTAACAGGTAGACACTTGAAATGTTCACAGAATATTTAGTTATATATTCAATTTAAAAATAAATAATTAAGTTAAAATAAAACAAATATTTAAGGGGGGCTCCCGTACAACAAACGTGATTTTTTTGCCTTTTTTTAATTAAATTACAATCTTACTATATATTATATAATACATTAAAATTCAGAGGCAATTTTAATTAAAGTTTGTGCAAATTTATGTACCTACTGTTAATAATTCGTTAACACAACATCATTAACTATCCGATAATTCACTGCTGTCTCCTTATTTCATCAAAGTAATCGATACATTCGTATCTGCAAAATGACATGATACAAAATGTGCGCACCTGCATACTAACCAACTAAACGTAATTGGTCTTTGTTACAACGCTGTCATAGTTCACACTAGAACTCTTCAATTCGGTCGTGTATGCTCATCGTAATTGGTATGGGTGGAGTTTGCATTCCAGAACATAACAATTACTGTATGGAATGTAGTGAAACTAGAAAATATTTGCAAATTAAAGCGTAGAACTAGATCACACAACTGCGTCACTAAATCCATAAGGTGAGCAAGAAATACAAGTCTGCGTATTTACGTGAAGATCACAACAAAAGAAACATTCAGTAAATAAGTGTTCAAAGAATACAGGTAAACATTCTGAGAAAAACATCTACCCTTACAAACTATAGAATCCCTTTAAATCTAGATAATTCACAAAGGTCTTATCTCACAATACCGAAAGCTGATTCATGAAGAAAGCTCTAGTTTATGAAACCTATATGTTTTCTTGTACCACACAAAGGAGGAAGTTCTCAATTCGTCTATACAATATTAGTTTTAGTATATGCGAAACCCGAAACACGTGTCTAGTATTTTTATGTAAAGAATCTATGTACTAAATTTCAAAACTGTATCATGAAAAATCACAAAGTTATAAGGTTGTTATGTTACCGGGTTGTCCGTACAAAAACATGCTAATGGCGCCCCCGCGCCTCCAGGGTCGTCTTGCGCTCATTGATAATAATTTGGCAGTAGGTACCTAACCGTACGGCGATTGTATTGTAAGTAATTAAATGGTGATAACATTTTCCATCACACTTCAATATTTTTGGGACAAAATATAACATGGTGTAAAAATTATTGATATCGATACAGTTCCTTATTCTGAACAAACTATATTCAGGTTTCGCATATACTAAATATTATGTTGTATATATAGTATTATTTCTTTATCACAAACACTGCTATCTTAACAGGAAAATTCCTAATGCGGTATTGTGGTCCTTAATTATATTATATAATATGTTCGGGCATAACTTATTTGTTTATGAACCGATTTTTATAATTCTTTAATTTTTTAGAGGAAGCTTGCGCGGTCCTCTATAAAACTACCCAAACAAAGTTAGTATAATGTATACATTTTAGTGTTATTAATTTGCTTGGATACTTTTGAGTTAGCTTCAGTAATACCTACGTATTTAATCCATATACACACACGTATTTATAAAACTTCCTGGCACTGTTGTTTACATATCAAGTAGTGGTATACGAGTTAGTGAGTGGCAAGTACAACAACAAAAAAATGAAAAATAAAAAACTTTTTTACAAAAAATTAAACCGCCTTCCAAAAAAAAAATCATAAAAACTTGAAAAATAACTTAATTTCGGAAGTCGGTGGCAAAAAATGAAAATACAGAACCAAAGCCACCGACTGTTTTTTCCCCTTTTTTGTTTTTCTTTTTGGCAGTCGGTTTTTTTTAAAAAAAAAGGTTTTTTATTATTCATTTTTTTGATGTTGTACTTGCCACTGCCGGGCCAACGTTGTTTCCCCGAGACTGGTGGTCGCGATAATATTTCTTAAGCGAACTGCAAAAGCTAGAAAAAGTAAATAAAAGCGAAGACAGTTTATTCTTGGAATTTTTCTTTTATCTTTTTAATTTCTGTTTGAAGCTCGTCTAGTCTAAAAAATACTTATTATTGGATAGTGCAATAGAATATTTAGTGCAGTACTTGCCGTATTGGTGGGCTCGGAGGTAGTGCGCGGTCAGTCGCAGCACTGTCGTCTTGTCAATCTTCCGCCTGGCGGCCACCACGGGCGGCACCATTGACGCCAGCTCAGCTACGGACTGGTTCAGCCGGTCTCTCCTCATCTTCTCAGCTCTATTACGAACCTCCCTAGGGTTTTCCCTGCAAAAGATAAATAAATCATTAGGCAACAAATCACTGAACCGATCATCGTTCTAAAAGTCTGACACGCCCTGTCCACCCAGAGCGGGACAAGTTATATGATAATTCCAAACCCAAAAACAAAAAAAAAAACACTAATTGTGGCTGTGGGTTAAACTGACCAATCAAATAGCGAAATCAGATAGGTATGTTTATTTTGTATTGATTAGGTATCCACAATTGTTTACGTTATCTTGACGTCGAGTCGTCAAGACATTACATTTCATTTACCCGGGCAATGTTAATAATGTTGTTTAATAACAGACATGGATAGTCTCCTACCGTATCTGACAATTCTAATTGGTTAATCTAAAGATATATAATAATATAGATGTATTATGAACATGAACTAGAATCTAGGAATAGCCTAATTGAAAGTTTACAACTCATGACTTTTGTATAATCAAACATCCTGTTAGTCGAACAACATTACATTGTACAGTGTTCTGGGTTCGTCAACAACAATAATTATGCACGTACACACTAACGCATCCTGGTTTAGTATGGAACTGATGTTCACACGGACGCAAACCGACGATATCCTACTCAGTTTTATTCCAGGACCATTTTGGTTACCCATTGAAAGGGTTTTCGATAAGGTTTTTCTAAGCGGTTAATCAAAAACCCATACGATATGGGTAACCCTTTTGAACGGCTTAAATTAAATTTTGGTTACCCGTTGAAAGGGTTTTTAATAAAAACTCATACGGTGTGGGTAACCCTTTTGAGCGGCTTAGTTTAAGCCATTCAAAATTACCCACACCGTATGGGTTTTTGATTAACTGCTTAAACAATCCTATCGAAAACCCTTTCCATTGAAAGGGTTTTCGATAGGGTTTTTCTAAAATGGTAACCAAAATAGTCCCTGGGTAGAATAGAGATAGAATTGGTCATGCTACGCGTGCTGGGCGGATATCGAAATAACATAATATTATGATTTTTTCATGTCACTGGGTTTCAAGTAGGTATAGCATCCATTGAATGGGTTATCATGTAACCCTTTCACTGGGTTTCAAGTTAAAACCCCTTTAATGGGTTATCATGTAACCTTTCACTGGGTGTCTGGTATAAAACCCATTCAATGGGTTACCCCTTCGAAATGCTTAAATCTTAACCGGGGTTGTACGGTCCCTGGTTTTTTTATATTCGCTAAATTCCAAGCTGCACTTGATCATCATCATCACCTGCCCAGCGTTTCCCAACTATGTTGGGGTCAGCTTCCAGTCTAACTGGATGCAGCTGAATACAAGTATTTTACATGGAGCGACTGCGTGTCTGAGATCCACAACCCTCTTACTGGGTAATACTATACTCTTTGGTAAGACGGGTTGTCAGACTATCTTCAAAAACGGCACAATGTCACACTATTATTAGAAGACACGTGGAAGTAGGATAGCATGTCGTAATCATCGGGAGAAAAAAAGAGACAAGATGCAAACAAATTGGCTCGTGCCACTTGTGGAGCGCGTATAACCTATCCACCTCTTTTATTACTTATCATATCATTGATATATTACCACCGATGCGGCGCGACTGACACTTTGTATTACTCGAACAACTATTCTCGCAGTCACTAGAATACAGGATTTATGAACGGATCGGTGCGCGCCACGGATATCAATTCTAAACGTCGGACGAGAAGACAACCAGTTGTAACTTGTCAACTAAGGCCTATTATGGCGTAGAAATATTATAAATTGAGTTAATAACTATCTAGTTGTTTGTGAACACATGCAAAATAGTGGAAAAAAAAAGATAAAAATAATTTCCGCCGCAATACGGGGCCGGACGTGGCACGGAAGTCAATATTTTGGTGATATTTTTTTTTAACGAACTTCTATTTAATTTATTCAAAAAACAACACAGGCCCCTCCTAATATTTTGATCGTACCTGTTATAGAAAAAAAAATCAAGTTGTTAGTTTTCCATTTCGTACTAGATTTTGACCCGGACACGCGTATTTGAGCCATCTGAGAATGACCCAGTTCGCACTACCGCTGTGGGTGGAGTGGAGAGCGAAGATAAAATGGATTATTTTTTCGAATTCAGCTGTTAGTATTGCGCCAATAAAAGAATGCATCGTATCTAGAACTGTCCAGCTCCATTCACACCACGGACATTGTATGGATTATTGGTACGGTAGATACAAAGCACAAACTGTGTGTTATTTTCATCGGTTTTTATTTTAATTAGAGATAAAGTTAGATTTAGTAGTTAGCACAAGCGATGTGGATCCGGCGTTCTATCTATTAAAAGTACAACAATCTGCAATGGATTCTAATTTGAGCGCTTGTTACAATATCTGGTTCTGTAATATTCCATTGTTTAATATAAAATAAATGCAATTCAAACTCAAAGCATTTATTTCAAAATAAACTATTACCACTGAATTATGAAGGAGTGGGTCTGTTAGTAAAGAAGTTGGAACTAGTCGTCTGCCCAACCCCAATTGAAAGCCAGCAAGCTTTGGTTAAATTGGCTTTCATTAAACTGTATTACGTAGTTTCACAATGACCTTGTTTCAAAACAGTTCCTAATTTGGTTTCTGTTAGTATTCAATAGTAGTACCGCTTTCCTGGACTTCACATAATTAGTAGCTCCCTTTTTAGTTGTTCTGATCACAAATCATCTATCTCTTAACGTAAGTTCTTATTTTGACATACCTAATACTTTAAACACCACTTTATTATATACCTAGGGCACTAGCTGCGCTCCGCGATTTCACCCGCGTAAATCTCGATCTCGTGGGAGTATCGGGATAAAAAGTAGCCTATGTCTTAATCCAGGGTGTCAGCTACCTCCATACAAAATTTTATCAAAATTGATCCAGCCGTTTGAGCGTGAAGAAGTAACAAACATACACATGAATATTTACTTTGTAAAGTATTATATTATTTTAATTATTATGAATGTGAGGACTATGTGAATTGTTTTTTTATTTTTATTCTCAATCAAAAAAAATTTAATGCAGGTCTGGCAGTTTGAGTACTTTATGCGGCCTAACCAATTGTCCTTTCTTTGGTATTGTTCGTCGAATCGCTGAGCTCCTTAAGTTTTGAGTTGAGCTGCACGATAACTGACAAATGCGTGCACTGACTGGACAGGTCCACTCAAATCTGTGTGGTTCTTTCGTCAAAAGATCATTTCAGGCACCAATCTACATGGTCTTCACATGATCTGACCAAGATTATGTCTGGACTTTAAAAAGAGACTGTGACCTGAGTTTGTTTCGGCCTTTCTTCTCAGAGTAGTCGGATACGAAACGCCGACCTCTTCTAGTTTTTTTTAATATGATTGACGTGTAAAAGTGTTTGTACAAACCTACTTACAGAAATAAATCATTTATCATTTATCACACACACACACTAACAAACTTTCGCCTTTATAATATGTGTGTGATTACTGCAGCGGCCTGCAATAGGGGCATTGATGGACGAACGTGAAATATGGGCCTAGGCGAAGCCGAGGCACACATACATGAGTCCATCTTCTAGTAGCGGCCAAGATTTGTATAGTGCTTTTCTCAAATAATGCGCGGAAATTTAAACGAAGTAAATTATTTATAAATTCCAGATTCAAAGACAGACAACCATAATTTTCCACGCGCCAATGTGTTCAGTTGTTTTTTTTTTTTCAATAAACAGCTTTCTATTTGCAAGCCAGTTCGAAATTTAAATAAAACCTTCAATAAGTTACCTCCTTGGTTGCCATGTTTCGGAGTAAAGGATCGTTCCATTTTTAAATTACACGATAGATCATTATTATGAGTTTACTATGTAATTTATTTGGCCGCTAAACCATGACAAATATGGATTTTCATACAACTTTTGACGGCCGCTGCTCGCATGTATTTGGCCAGTACAGCAATTTCGATTTATCTCAAAGAAGGTTGTCAAAAAAATGCTCGAATTCCCAAGCATGTTTGAGAAAACACACTTTCTCTAACAAAAAAGTACAGTTTTTGCATTCTAGCTAATAAAGTACAGTTTTCAATTATTTTAGCAGATATAAATATGTCTAGATAGACAGTCAAAGCTGTGAACTCGTCGAAAAACTTGCGTCCAACTGTTGGCCGCATAATGCATGCACACCAGATTAACACTATGACACACCAGCATAACAAACTTGGCCTGTTTGTTTTAGTTATTATGCAGCGCGACACTATCTAGACAGACATATAAATAATCAAAGGATTTTAGTATTATCTGTGTCACAGGTTTAGAGTAGGCGAGATACCACAAGCCGTCCGACCAAGCATGCCCCGAAGTTAGTGCTGTGCACAAACTTTGGGCACTATTGCGACTTCCTATTGCATGTCAAATGAAAAAATATTAACGCACGTCCGCTCCTGACGAAGTCTATTAGCTCACAGACGTGCATAACGATTGAAAAGATTCTGTTTACGTTGAGCACATCACTAAATGGCTGGGGTGACGTCATCGTTGTATAAAAAAGATGACACGCTCGGTTGTCATACTATCAAATGAACATGCGGTATCTAGCGTACTCTAAATCTGTGATCTGTGGTGGAAGCTTGTAGAGCGAACCCCCGTGGTGGAAAATTGGTGCGTGGCGCCATATTTACGAGATTAGGTACTTATTTATTGGGTTTTTACAAAATTACACGGGCTTAGATAAAGTAGTATAGACCTGCACACTGCACAGTTTCATAAACTACCTAGTATTTCAGAATAAAAGTGAGGGGTAAAAAAGGCACTTTATGTTCATGGCAATATATTTTCTAAGGCCTATCTAAAAGTTAAATGACCCTTGGGTGATAAAATAAACATAGAACATTCTATATTCAACTGCTCAAATGGCAGGGGAATTATCACAACGATATTGTGAGCACGTTTATTTATACGACAGCAATGAAAATATGTTACAGCTCAATATTCCCAAGGACTACCTTGGACATATTCAGTTGTAACATTTCCCACTGCTGTGAGTCAGCTGCTTACAGAGTCTATTTTCCACCTGATATTATAGAATGGACAAAGTTAGCCTAGGAATTCGCTCGTACCGGGAGGACACGGCGCGGCATACGCTGGCAGAGTGTGCCGCTTTGGAGGAGCCACGCCGTGCCCTCATCTCAGGAGTAGGCAGTGACTTGTCGCTGCCGGCCGTGGTCGAGTTGATGGTCGGCAGCGAGGAGTCCTGGGACGCGGTGGTGTCCTTCTGCGAAACAGTCGTGTCGCAGAAGAAGGCTGCGGAAAGGGAGCGGGAGATCTCGTCCGCTCACCCGTCCCGCAGCAGGAGCACTGGGCGTCGGCAGAGGGCAGGTAATGCCCTCTTCCGGCCCCCCTAAATGGGTCCAGGGACGGCAAACTCGGGGACGTCCGCCGCCCCCCATCACACTGGACCCGAGGTGGCGGCGTGTAGTGTTCCACGCGCGCCCCTTTCAGACGTCGCGGGGGGGTCTAACACCTCACCCCCCCAGACTTGAAGTGGCCCGCAGAGGCGGGCCGGCACTAGCCGGGAATTGCGGAAGTAATAACAGACCCCAAGATCCCCGGCGCAAGTGTGGGAAGGGAACACTGGGGTGGTTTTTAGTCAGTAATAGTCTGACAGACCCCTCCGCCCGCCCCAGGGGGGAGGACATCCATGAGGATTTTCCACACCGTGAATATAAAAAAGGGGATTCACTCGTGACTCGAGTAACAGCGAGATCGAGAAAAGTTGTTCATTTTCGTGAATACCTACCTATTACACTCCCTTTTTTACCTAACATATTATGCACCTAGTAATTTTATTAAAAACACTTTCTACGATCGCAGTAGGTACTAAATAAAGGTACCAATACAAAATAATGTAACATTCGATTTTCTATTATTACCACTGTACAGATTAAACTGTCTATTAATGTGCACTATTTTTGTCCACATCTAAGTGTTCGGTGAGCGGCTATAGTTCCGGTGTTTTACTACAGAAGTTGCCCCATATACACGGCTGTCATATATCAAAACCCAGTAACTGCTTCAAACGAAATTTTCCAGGAGAGCGTCAAAACAGCTTACTAAGTTGTTGTGGAAAAAGCGCCAGGGTAGCCTGCGAAATTCAAATGTTCTTACGTTTTTTTGCAAATTGCAGGTCAGTGTCAGGTTGTATGTTGATCAAAATATGATTTGCTACCGTAACAAGTACGTATTTACAGAATTATAATCATTAAAATCATCAATACTACCCTGTAGTGCGTACACTGACTGGACAGGTCCACTCAAATCTGTGTAATTCTTTCCTCAAAAGACCATTTCAGACACCAATCTACATGGTCTGAACAAGATTATTTCCGGATTTTTTATAGACATTGACATTAGTCAATTTTATACATAAAATATCATAAATAAATACTTTGTAAAGTTTTATAAATGTAGGCGTCCAAGCAATCCAGTAGTGGGGAATTGAGTTAAGACTAGAATCGGTATCTAGAATAGCCAATTGATAATAAGGATTAAAGCAATATTCAAACTGTGGCACATTTTTTTTAAATTAAACTTTTGAGAAAAACTACATGAACTTGTAGATAATTGAGCATTAATTAATAATCAATTAAAATCGCAAAATTATTTTTTTTCACCCAACATTTCAAAACTGCGTTAAACTCGGAAACTAAATGCTGAGAACTGGACACTTTTTGCTTTGGACGCCCACATATTATTTTAATTATTGTGAATTGAAGACTATGTGGGCCATTCCCTTTTCCTTGTTTTTTTTTTTCTCAGTTAGTTTTAATCATGGTCTGGCTGTTTGCGTAATACCCAAATATCCTTTCTTTGGTATTGTTAATCGAATCGTTGAGCTCCTGATGTTCTGAGTGAAAAGGAGGCTCCCTATGCATGCGTGGATGTGACGCATGTTTCCCTCAACCTTTTCTTATTTTTGGGTTTATGTTCTTTTTTGCGTCATGTTTACCGCAAATAAACGTATTTTCTTTCTTTCTTTCTATGTTTATGATAATTGCATGAATATTCGAGAAACTGTCAATCATACAAGCAAAATGAAACTTTAGTATGTGATTTAATGATCTTTTTCTTTCATGTTGAAGACAGTTACGTAATTGTAATAGTTTCTCTCGATACATTTTTTATTCGAAAATCATGTCATTTTTAAGGATAATTATAAAAAACAAACAAGATTGTTTGACTTTTATGTCTATAATAAATATTCACAGCAACAAAATATAGTTTATTATCCAGCCACCAGATATTTTTTCTCTAGATCAATTATTACATAACATACATACATCATAGTTATCACGCCTGTAATCCCCGAAGGGTTAGGCAGAGGTGTACCTATAGAACACCCACTACCCAATTATTACTTTAGTTATAAACGAAATAAGAATTGAGACTTACGCGATATTTTACTTCATTACTGATGTGTTAGCTTTTAGCACATAACGGAGTGGCGGGGAGCAAGGGGCGGAGCTTGCGTGGAAATTTGATTTAGACTGCCTGCTTTTAAGCTGCACGATTTCTGACAAATTCATGCACTGACTGGACATGTCCACTCAATCTGTGTCGTTCTTTCCATCTAACCTAGATTATGTCTGGACTTTAAAACAGACGGCCTTTCCTCTCAGAATAGTCAATAAAAAATGTCGACCTCATCTAGCTTTTAAAATATGATTGACGTGTAAAATATGAGTATGTGTATTTGTACAAACCTACTTACAGAAATAAAATCATTTATCTAGGTTCATATTTGAGGTAAATTCTAACTTAACCAGAATTGAGACCCACTAGAGTTGTATTGATGATTCTTATGATTATAATTCTGTGTGTTTTGTGTTCACTCAATTGCTCTGCTTGCTAAGATTTGAACGCAGGTCTTTACAATTTGAACAAAACATTTTTTTAATTGTACCTTACTTGGTTTTGATATGTGGCAGCCGTACCAATAGTACTTCGGAACGTTCGTACATCCCAACGATAAAATTGTAGTGCTCTCTGAACAGACTAGTTATTGTTATAGCTTTAATGTGTGCTTGTTTAATTATTTATTTGGGAAAAGCAAAAGCTTAAAATGTCGAATAAAGCAGTTGTCATAAAAAAACACAATAAAGATTTTTTCGATTCGATAGTCTAATAAACGCGGAGTAAAGTTATGAAAAACATAGCAGAGCATAATAAGCATATTTTTTAGCCATAATGTTCCCTCCCACAGGCTTTCTCTCGGTGAGAGGGGTGGATGTCACAATGTCTTCGAATTTTCGGTTCTATGACAGATAGGTTCGAGGCGCTAGATGCAGTATAATTCCTGCTGAATAAATACTTTTCGCGTGTGAAGCGGATTAAAACCTTTCACATGATTATTTGGCAATTTTATATTTATCGATAGATTTTAAAAAATCTACACGGCAGTCAGTCTTCAGTCGTCACAAGAGAGATATAAACAATTGTATTATAGTGTGGCCATTAGTGCTGTGCACTCCCTGAGGTATGCGCGCGGCGAGACGGGGGGGAGAATCGGCTCCTGCGCCCTGTCAGTGCGCCGTCAACGCTCGTGGCGGCAGGTAGTGTTATCTGTATCGGACTGTCTATGTCAGTCGCACATGGGATAAATATTCAAATATGGGTCGTGCGTTATCTCGTGATATGAAGAGCGTCATTTTTAAGGTGGCTGAATATTTTAAGAAAAGAAAAGCAGACAAAGAAAGCTTTGAATTTAAAAATGATGTGAATATTGCCAAAATCGTTGCGGAGGCTACGGGGTACAGCAAAAGAACCGTTCATAATGCGATTTCTGCGGGTTATTAATCAATTGATAATTCAAGCCAATTAAAATTTCAATCGCCAAAAAAAACAAAAGTTCTAAAGAAAAAACACGTTGTGGATGATTTTGACCTTGGAGTTATCAGAAGAAAAATTCATCAGTTTTACGAAGTTGAAAGTGTGTCCAAGTGTCCGTAAGTTACTATCAAGTTTGAGAAAGGATGGCATATTGAATTGTGGACGGGAATATTTAAGACAGCTTTTACACATAATGGGCTACCGTTTTAAAAAAATGCAAATCAAAGAGACATCTCCTTATACTAATTTTACAGTGTGGCGGAAAAAATATCTTACACAAATCAGAAATTACAGAACGCAAAACCGCAACATATATTTTCTTGATGAAACATACATCAACGCCAGTCACCATGCCAGAAAATGTTGGCAATCATCGTCAGAACCCGGAATTCATGCTGAAATTGGGAAAGGACGGCGATTGGTAATTCTCCACGCTGGGTGTTGAAATGGCTTAGTGGATGTTGCATTGACTATATTCTAATCAGATGCTAGAACCGGTGACTATCATGGAGATATGAGCGGACCTACTTTGTTATAAGTGGGTCCGCTCATAGATGAAAAGTTAAAAGATAAGTTGCTGCCGAATTCTGTGGTTGTACTGGACAACGCGTCTTACCACAGCGTTCAGGTTGAGAAGAAACCAACTATATCAAGCCTCAAAAGTGAAATGCAGAACTGGTTGCTACGCCATAATGTAGAATTTTCAGGAACCATGACAAAGGCTCAACTGCTACTTCTTATCAAAAATACACAAAAAAAACCCGTGTATAGAATTGACGAACTCCTGAAAGCCAGTGGACACACTGTTCTGCGTTTACCTCCGTACCATCCAGATTTAAATCCAACTGAGTTGGTCTGGGCTGATATTAAAAACAACATAGCCCAAAACTATATTAATTCTTCTCTAGACGAAAAGATAATCTTATTGGATAAATTGTTTTCGGAATTCACGGCGGAAAAATGGCAGAGATGCGACGATCATGTCCAGAAAAATGAAAATGATTACTGGAGTCGCGATAGTAGGTTCGATAATGTTATCGATTCATTCATAATAAATTTGCAAGACTCTGATTCAAGTTCCGGTGGCGAAGTGGAAGATGAAGACGATGACGAAATCGAAGATGAAGTTGAAACAGAATCTATGTCAGAATAACTTTCGTGAGAATATATAATTATTTGTAAATATAAAAAATGATCAATAAAACAAGTCCTGCTTTGAATTATAAGTTTAGTTCTTATTTATCACCTGCATATTTTTAATAAAATATGACTATATTTGGGTTACATTTTAATCAACTAAGTAAGTATAATATATTACAGATATATAGCCTCCGACCATCGTCCCGCCACAAGTCTTGCCTTAGAAATGCAAACTGATATCGTAAGATCTGTCCGACATGTATCGATCTCATGTGAACTCATGCACTTTTTTCTTCGCCTCCCACCTCGCCGCGCGTACCTCAGGGAGTGCACAGCACTAATGGCCACACTATAGGTAATTTATATGTCCAACCACTCAGTTTACTCATGTGACTCGAGCTACATTAGTAGTGACTCAAGAAAATGAACTAAAATATATGTAAGGTATATGTTGCCATTTTTGGAATGTAATGAAAAAATAGACCAAACTAACAACCAAAAATAATTGAAGCATGAATGCTGAAACAGAATTAGATAAAAATGACATTTCAATAAGAGTGCATTTTGTGATCAGCATGGACGGGTAAGTACTTTTTTAATAATCCATGATTACTAGATTTTTGATTATTTCTATAAGTGTTTAGTATCAAAATAATTGTTTGTTAGTGTTCTAATTGATTAAGTATAATAATATATTTTTGTTGAAACTTGTTGGTTTTTATCATAATACTATACGAAATGGCAGTGTGTTGTGAATAGACTGTAATTGCCGCTAGTTTGCTGCATATTACATTCAGATTATCATTGTTTGATACAGAACTAGTGACTTTTAACTGAGAACAAATTAATAAGGAGTGTTTTAAAAGATACTGAGAGAAGAGACAGAGTGAGTAAAATATTTTGTAAAATCGCCTGTAATATTTTGTAAAGTGACTAGAGTTACAGTTTTTTTTTTTTTTTTGGGTGGGAAATTATCAAATAACTTCTCACGCTCTGGGCGGAGCGTGTGTCAGACTTTTACTGACTAAAACCCACCCGTGTTCCTTCAGATGCCTGTGTGCTAGGGCCACGATATCCCTTTCGGACAGGTTCTTAACCCTGGCAGGCAACTAGTTACATTAAGCATTTACGTTGTTCGCAAATAGGTCGGTGGTACGAGTATACACAGTAATTTTGTTTGCTTTTTAATTTGGTTTGGAGGATTTGAACCTAGACTAAGTTTTACGTACGGGTTGCTTTTTTTCGTCGTTTTCAAGTTTACAGTACTAATCAAAATAAGATAATATTATTATATTTTAATGTACACAAAATATTTGTATTTCCATAAAAAATGTTTTAATTTACCTGCATTATAAATTTTTATCAACAAATCATCATCAAACCTAACCACAATCCACTTAAATAAAATGTAGAAATTAAGATTTATTTAAAATCCGTCTAGTATGTGCGCTGTGTGCCGCCGACCTAATCTGCAACATGTGTTCGACGCCCCGCTGTGTGCCGCCTACCTAACCTCCAACATGTGTTCGACGCCCCGCTGTGTGCCAGCGACCTAACCTCCGTCATGTGTTCGACGCCCCGCTGTGTGCCGCTGACCTAACCTTCTACATGTGTTCGACGCCCCGCCGTGTGCCGCTGACCTAACCTTCTACATGTGTTCGACGCCCCGCTGTGTGCCGCCTACCTAACCTCCAACATGTGTTCAACGCCCCGCTGTGTGCCGCCGACCTAACCTCCGTCATGTGTTCAACGCCCCGCTGTGTGCCGCTGACCTAACCTTCTACACGTGTTCGACGCCCCGCCGTGTGCCGCTGACCTAACCTTCTACATGTGTTCGACGCCCCGCCGTGTGCCGCTGACCTAACCTTCTACATGTGTTCGACGCCCCGCTGTGTGCCGCCGACCTAACCTCCGATATATGTTCGACGCCCCGCCGTGTGCCGCTGACCTAACCTTCTACATGTGTTCGACGCCCCGCTGTGTGCCGCTGACCTAACCTCCGACATGTGTTCGACGCCCCGCTGTGTGCCGCTGACCTAACCTTCTACATGTGTTCGACGCCCCACTGTGTGCCGCCGACCTAACCTCCGATATGTGTTCGACGCCCCGCCATGTGCCGTTGACCTAACCTTCTACATGTGTTCGACGCCCCGCTGTGTGCCGCCGATCTAACCTCCGACACGTGTTCGACGCCCCGCCGTGTGCCGCTGACCTAACCTCCGACATGTATTCGACGCCGCGCTGTGTGCCGCCGACCTAACCTCCGACATGTATTCAACGCCCCGCTGTGTGCCATGCCGCCGACCTAACCTCCAACATGTGTTCGACGCCCCGCTGCGTCACGCGCTCGTTGTTTCATCCCGTTATTTTTTGTTGTATCACTCGTAAATTAGAAACGTCTTGTCATGTTTCGTATACTGTAATAAACTACAGAATATTCTCATTTATGCTATTATAATTATTGTTTTTAAAACTTGCGTGCGGGGTTTTTCAATGTAGCTACCACTATCGTACGAATTTTTATTACATAAAAAAACTAAAATTATTTTTCTTGTGTCGTTTGTATAATTTATTTTAGTTTCCAACAAAAATTGTTTTTTTTTGTTGTGTGTGTTGTTTGTGCTATAGAAAAGAAATAAAGTAAAAAAAACATATCTTACCAATTTATAAAAAAAAAAAAAAAACTAAAACAATCTGTTAAAATTGTCATCTGTCAATTTTAATCAATAAGCATATGTTTGTGAATTATTTTAACACTACCGATAAGCATATTTTGCAAAACAAAATTATTGATGACAGCTTCTCACAACAGTTATTTTTGTATCATAGACCCACTCCATTGAGTTACAAATCGTGTTTTAACGAACGCGGTGAGCTCCTAAAAAAAACTGAAGCACTTGAAGTTCCCTGACGGGCGTAAACAACTGAGTGGCTAAGTTTGAGTATTTTTAAACAACCAGGTGCGTGTTTTTCACAAAAAATAGTACAAATCTGAAGATTTCCTGGATTCCGTTTACGTTATTTTTTATTTAATCGTGAGTACTCCAAATTACGCTGTCATTCCAGCAATTCATTTAATGTTGCCCTTTTCTGGTTTCTTTATTGGATTCAGATAGAAAAAGGCCAAATTTTAGCCTCACCCCCCTATTGTTGGCCACTACCATCGCGCATACCATTAGTCGTGCCTGGCGTGAGTCACGCTGACCGCAGCACGAAGTGTCGTCCTCTGCCGGCAAAAACTCCCGGTGCACTCTATTCCAGACCTTTTCTTTTCTCCACGATTTATTTATCTTTTGCAAATTATTCTTGCGGGAATTTATTTTTTATTTTGGACCTTTTTTAAACGGATAACTCAGGTTACATCGTTTTTTTGACACACACATTACACTGTAGGTTGCTCGGCGTGCCGCGTGCCAACAATTGCAATTGCTCAGTGCCAACCACATTCCCTAAAGGCTCGTACAGAAAGGTGCGATATCGCGGGCGCGACAGGCACCGACAAAGAATGTGTGTTACTAGAGTCGCGTCGCGCCCGCGATGTCGCATCAGTTTGTACGAGCCTTATTAAGGCTGTTATCAAAATTTACTTCCGTCGTAGATGAACCGTTCTACTTTTCCTTTAAAAAAACTTCACTAAGACGACTTTAAACGACTCGTAATATTTTATATGTATTTAGTGTTAACTATTTTACTCAGTTTCGTAATTTTTTTATACACACACACACATAAACTCACGCCTTCTTCCCATGGGGGTAGGCAGAAACTGTAGAATGCCACCTGCTACGCTCCTTACATATTCCTTTTGCTTCGCCTACGTTCATACATCTGGTCATACACGCACGCCGATTGCGAGTACTACGCACCTGACCTTTCTGAAGAACATCACCAATTTGGACACTATATGTCCTCCTAGGGCGTCCCCTCCCGGCGTTTCCACTCACCTCTGCTTTATTTTCCTTTTGTTTGTCGCGTTCCACTCATCCTCTCAACATGACCAAACCATCTAAGCATACTCTTTTCAATTTTTGTTACTACATCTTCTTTTAAACTGCACCGTTGCCTTATCACCTCATTTCCTCATTTTTTTATATTTTTACAAAATTATACGTGTGGTGATTCAAGCGTTTTATTTTCGCCCATGGCGTTCTGGGTTCGATTCTCCGGGACAGCCGCATTTTTTTATCACTACAAATGATAATTTTGTGGTTTACTCACGATGTTTTTCTTAAACATAAACCCATATAATATGTATGGTAAATCGGAAGTATATAATTATGTAGGTACTGGTTGTAACTTCACCCCGCGTTTATTTATAAGGGGTAAAGCTATACAACGAAATCTATAGGAATAGACTGTACTACTATATACAGAAAATAAAAGAAAGAAAGAAAAATAATTTTATTTGTCACAGAAACACGTGCAAGATACAGGTACAGCAGACTATGTTATACCTGCTGCACCTGCTGCTATGCTGTACCTGTATCTTGCCTTACCTTGTATCTACGTAGATACCTACATAAGTAATATATTTAAAGAAAGAAATAAAATAAAATTTGACCCAGGTTAAGGCACACAATATTCACACAAAAACGAAAAAATGCTTAAAATAGTATTGTGTGCCTCACGGCTGCGCCAAATAGACCCAGTTCAGCATAAATGCCAAACAATTAGTGCCTGACGGTGGTTGAACTATAAGCTGACCTGCTCTATACATAGTGAAGTAAACCCTGGACGCCATGGTGCAAAAATCAAACCGAGTGTTTGATTTTTTGCCCCATGGCGTCCAGGGTTCGATTCCCAGGCGTGACCTCATTTTTATCACTAAACCATCTACGTATAATTTTGTAAAAATAAAAAAATAAAATCACGAATCCAAGTATAAAAGATAACAGATATAAAAATATTATGTTAGTCTTTTTTATTTCGGTCATTTAAAAATAAAGGTGCTCGCGGGAGACTTTTGGTCCATCGACGGATGTAAATTTGGTTACAGCCCTAGGGACTACGGATGGCGCTGACCAATTGCAATTGTTCGACATTGACCGTGTCGCTAATAGTGTAAAGTGTGTGTCAAAATGAAACCTGAGTAGATACTCCGTTCAAACCGTTACCAAAATTTAGATATTATTGATTCCAATAAGAATAATTAACTATAAAAATTAGATCTTGGAGAAGAGAGGTTTGGAGTAGAGTGCACCTGGAACTTTGCCTGGTGGAGGACGAGACGTCGTGCTGCGGTCCGGTCACTCAGGCGTCATCTTTCAAGCTCTCACCGCTTCAGTTGTGTCCGAATGGCCGATCATTGGCACCGTAATTGTAGAGTTTGACAGTTTTGCGTATCTCCTAATTGAAAGGCGTCTTTATGATTTTCCGATGACGTGCCACTGATACTCCATTGGAAAAATTATCTGTATTTGGTAATCTCGTACTGACATGCTCTTATTATTTCAACTTCCCTATGGACCAGTGTCACGCTATTATGAATTTAGGAGGTTACAAACTATTAGCACAATGGTCATAGTGTTGCCTTGGTATGTATTGTATTATATTATTTTAATTATTGTGAATGTGAAGACTATGTGGGTTATTGCTCTTTTATTTTCACTTTGTCTTTTATTCTCAGTTAGTGTTAATCATGGTCTGGCAGTTTGAGTCATTTAAGCGGCCTACCCAAATGTCCTTTCTTTGGTATTGATCGTCGCATCGTTGAGCTCCTTAAGTTCTGAGTAGAGCTGCACGATTACTGACAAATGCGTGCACTGACTGGTCAGGTCCACTCAATCTGTGTGGTTCTTTCCTCAAAAGACCATTTCAGACACCAATCTACATGGCCTTCACATGATCTGACCAAGATTATGTCTGGACTTTAAAAGAGACTGTGACCTCTGAGTTTGTTTCGGCCTTTCTTCTCAGAGTAGTCAGATAGGAAACGCCGACCTCATCTAGTTTTAAAAATATGACTGACGTGTAAAAGTGTTTGTACAAACCTACTTACAGAAATAAAAATCATTTATCATTTATGGTCGTCATAATGACCAATCATAAAAAATAGCAGACTTGGCCCCCAGGTCGCCCGCATCATCGTCGTGGCGCCGGAACGCGGTGAACACCTTAGCGCGACCCACGCCAGGCACAACCGGTGGTATGCGGTAACGGCTAAGATAAGGTAATGCGTAATTTATACTTACATAATTATTAGTATGTCTTTTACGATTGTTATAGGTTCATGGTTGTTCATAATTTGTTGGTTTCTTGTAATGAATAATTATACGGTTGGTGAATATCCAGAAAAGCTATTCAGTCAAAAGTAAGTTTTGTAAACAGCTTTGAAAGTTTGAAATCTATAAATATAAGTTATATGTATATAGAGAATAATTGACCGATAACTTTCTAAGAACTACTATCAAATTAGAAGCAAACCTATTTATTTATAACTAGCCGACATGGCTGACGTTGTCCTGTCCAAATTTAAATAGTTCGTACAAAAATTCTATAGAAATAAGGACGTTCCCGATGGCGTTTCTCCCGAATTTGAGAATTTTTCGGGAAATTTTTCCAATTTGTTTTTCTATAAAAACTTAATTCGGTCTATTACGAACATTTTAAAACAAAAACAATTGCCAAATCGGTTCAGCCGTTCTTAAGAGGAACCTTTCCGGTCCGTCTATCGCTAACGCGAGCAAGGTCGAAAAGTTTGTTGTTTCATTCAGCGCAAGGGAGAACTAGGTACTAACAAGTAAATGTGTGCGGAAATTTCATAAAACTTGTTCCAGGAAATACGTGTTTTTGCGTAAGCCTTACAAGTTTGTGAAATAAATGTTTATCATTTGGAATCTCCTTTACATTTGCAAGGTTTTTATCACGATATTTTCTTTACTTTTATGAGTACATTATGGACAGCCAAAGTTCAGGTAAAATTTGTTTGCTAAAATTTGACTTATACTGAATTCATTTCTCCAATTTTTTTTTTTGTTTGCATAAAAACCTAGATATAGTGCACAAGATACCTATTAGTTCAAAATTTTCAAAGAAAGATGTGTTACAACGCCATAATCACGTACAAGCGTTTGTATGAAAAGTATGACGGGTTGGCCGCTCTTAAGTGTTGCGCTTACCAACGAATAGCATTTAATTTTTGATTGTATAGAATAGATGATAAATGAAGATAGGTTTTTTTTTTAACTACTAAAACTTATAACTTTTATCCAGGAAATAGTTACCTAGTAAACAAGTAAATCTGCGTTGTATAACACGAAATCAAGACATCAATCTGCTTTATCTGAACTAACGCATCTTTATTTCCTTAGTTCACTAAGTATGAGAATGAAGCTACGAGCAAGAATTCAATATAACCTACATTGGAATTTAAATGAACCCACTTTTTTGTTTCAAATTAACGTGCTCAGTATTGCAGTCATTTCAACGGAATCTAAACTATTATACGTACTGGCTCGTGGATGTATAGCACAACCGTATCCCTACTTGATTGATATTTGTTCAAACTGTTTACTTCAAATATAAAATGCTTGTAACATTGTCGCCGGAAAACTGAACGTACTCTGTAACGTTATGCGATATTGTAAAGCTGACAAATTAAATGTTTTTAATTAATTAAATCCCAATCCAAGTGAATTAGTCCACTTAATCTCTTTTAATCTATAAGTCTCAAATCAATCTACCTAGCTTTTACCCAACTGTGTTGGGTTCGGCTTCTAGTCTAAACGGATGCAGTTGAATATTAGTATTTTTCATGAACACACCTATCTGACCCCTACAATCCAGTTACTGGGTAACCCGATACCCCTTGGTAAGACTGGTTGTCAGACTTTCAGGCTTCTGACCACCCGTAACGATTGTCAAAGATCTACGAATGACAGTCGGAACCAACGGCTTATCGTGCTTTCCGAGGCACGGAGGGGTCTCGATACATTATGAATGGTCACCCATCCACGGACCAAGCTCCTCATCCGTTCAGACAAGAGCATCGCTTTCGACAACTCTGATAAGGGTCTAGCCAACAGCCTAGAGTCCTAATGTTCTCCCAGCTCTTAGCCAGTAGACCAAGTGCACCTTGCCAAGGTTGAGCGGCAGTAAAAAGTTTGTTCCATTTTTAAATTACACGACAGATATGTATTTTCATAGTAATTTATTCGGCCGCTAAACACGACAGTTATGAATTTTCATACTATCATTGCCGGCCGCTGCTCGCATGTATTTGACCAGTACATCATTTTCGATTTATCTCGAAGAAGGTTGTCAAAATAATGCTCGAATTTCCAAGCATGTCTTTCAGTGATAGAAAGCTACATACACATTTCAGCTGTAGAACAATAATTAATGTCGTCATTTATTAAAATTTTAATAAGGTGGTTGTTGTTATCTTATAAAATAAAATAAAAAATTAAGAAAGGAGAACTTGTTAAATGCCCATGCCAAAATTAAGTCTATTAAAGTCTACTGTGGTTTAATAGTAGGTATAAGGCAACTCCTAGAAAGCGAGAAAGAGATGAATAATAATAGAACGATAACACTTCATCGGCAAAAAAAATACACGATGGTGATTCTTCATTTTGGCCCGAACCATGCAAAACTACTCAAGTTGCTCAACTGCTTGCACCTACATAAACTACTCAAGTTGCTCAACTGCTTGCACTTACGTATACTACTCAAGTTGGTCAACTGCTTGCACCTACATAAACTACTCAAGTTGCTCAACTGTTTGCACTTACGTATACTACTCAAGTTGGTCAACTGCTTGCACCTACATAAACTACTCAAGTTGCTCAAGTGCTTGCGCTTACGTATACTACTCAAGTTGCTCAACTGCTTGCACCTACATAAACTACTCAAGTTGCTCAACTGCTTGCACTTACGTATACTACTCAAGTTGGTCAACTGCTTGCACCTACATAAACTACTCAAGTTGCTCAACTGCTTGCACTTACGTATATTACTCAAGTTGGTCAGCTGCTTGCACCTACATAAACTAGTCAAGTTGCTCAACTGCTTGCACTTACGTATACTACTCAAGTTGGTCAACTGCTTGCACCTACATAAACTACTCAAGTTGGTCAACTGCTTGCACTTACGTAAACTACTCAAGTTGCTCAACTGCTTGCACCTACATAAATGATTATGGTTTAGCTTTTCAACTCCACACGGGAAAATAAAAAAAAGACTTGCAATTTATTCAGTAGTTTTAACTCCGCAAGGCTACAATTTCGGAATAGTGTTTTATCTGTTTGTTTTCCGCTTTACATTTTCACCACCATTCATTTTTAATGATTTTTGAACATGCAAAATGCGCTTTTGCTTTTCAATCATAATCCTACCAGCTGACACGGCACGAGCATGAATAAATTACTCACTAGATTAATTAATCTCCGGATCATGATTATCATCAAATAATCACAATATTTTGGTAGATTATTAATTTAATATCAATTTTAGAACCTTTTAATTCCTCAATAATGCTATCAAATTGATTTTCAGTTACATTTAGCTGCGGAAGCAAAATCTTCACACATACAAACGTTCACATCCATGTTTTCAGAGAAACGGAAGTATCGTAATTCACCCTTTCATATTTTGACCAAGTCAATTAACCATATATAGTCAGTATTCATTTTGGGCTAAATTATGAAAGTCGGCCAAGCGCGTGTCGGAACACGCACAATGAAGGGCTCCGTAGTTGGGATGAATTCATCCCAAAACCAAACTTAACATTGTAGTTGAAAATCATGATGTCCCATACATCGGTATACGTCACGTTCAATTCTCCAACTGCAAATGTAAGTTGGTCGATTATTAGTCGTTAATTTGAAAATCCTACTTAGCTGTGATAATTTTCCTTTTAATTTCGGTTTATATACTACTGCCATGAATTTTGCACATAACCAAAAACAACCATTAGGTGGTATGGGTATGACTTGACTCTAACAAAAATTTGCACTTTAAAGCTTAATATAACGCAAACGGATCGGTGAATCGAAAAATGGTTTCACAACCCTGCAATATTTTTGAATCATCCCCACTTTACGTACAAGAGAGGTACCCTACAAAAAATGTTATTTCAAGATTCTATTTTACCACTTTGTCAGCGTAATTAATATTATGTATACCCATGCCAAATTAAATCTTTCTAGTAGTAAGGGTCTCTGAGCTAAGCAGGTGACAGACAGACGGACATGGCGAAACTATAAGAGTTCATGGTTGACTACGGAACCCTAAAAAGATAGAACGTGTTATTCTCTTTACTTTGCACTATGGGACCAAATCTGTAGGGCCGTTCCCTACGATGTTATACGAGTTTGAAAAATACTGTTTTCAGTATGTTTCAGTTAAAAGAATAATAGTAATCTAATTATATATAAATCATAAATTCAGCCGAATGACGTCCGCTGCTGGACATAGGTCTCCCCCAAACGGAGGAGGGGTTGCCATAATCGCCACGCTTGTCAGGCGGGTTGGCGATCTCAGTGTGGTGTTAAAATGCATAAAGAACGCTGCTGCCCATTCTCCACATCATAATTACATATAAATAAATAAACAATAGAAATATTAAAAAATAAATTATTAGTTGAAGTGAGAGCCAATAACTTGTTTTTGTTTAAGTTTTGGAGAATTTTCACGATCATAATTTTGTTACATTTAGGCAGGGAAAAGTTCTGTAATAGGCATTATTTTCTGAGAAGCGCCGACGAGGTAAAATTTGCAAATTACGAAATAAGAGGGTTCTTTTTTCAAATAAAAGCACGTCACAAAATCTGCGTACATGTGTTGTAGGGATTCTTCACATACCAAAGCTAATAAGCTAGCAAATCTTTACCGCAATGTGAAGTTTCACCAGCAGGGTCTGTTTATCTCCCTTCCACATTTTCATCTATCCATTTCACATCGTTGAAAAGTTTTTTGGGCACCTTTCTTTCCACAGACAATGGCTGCCACTGCCAATGGCTAATTCTTAGAGCTTACTCAATTCCCCGTTTCGGATGCGGTTAATAAGAAAGTTCAAATATTGTTCCTTAGTGAAAGGCCATTGATCTACTGAGTTTATTTAGCAGGCTTTATGAGGATAGGAACAAAAAGTGATCATTCGCCAATTTTCCAATTTTTTTTGTACTTCTACACCTTGTTTTGTATCCATGGTATGTTTTCGTATCAAAACGTATTAAAATGCTAACAATAAAATGTTAAAATACAGAAAAAGTGATCATTTTTGATATTTTCAGTGTTAAATTTAAAATGAACCTGTTCTTGTTTGTGACAAATGGTGATTATTATTTGTTATTTCTTTTATAATTTTAACCTATTTTCGAATGATGCAGCCAAAAAAACGTGTGATACTCCCTAGCCGCGCCACAGAGGAAAATTAAAAAAAATATGTTTCTAGATAAATTGTACCATATAGGTACAATACAAATATCTTAAGAGAAAACATCAAATCAAGATTAAGCGCATCAGCAGACTTGCTGATCTTTGTACTTACTAATTGTGAATTATCTCGGTGAGATGGTTAGGTTAGGTAAGAAGAAGATAAATTGTTGGAAAGTACTTTATATTAGGTACAGTCAGCAACGAAAGTCGTTAACATTGTTACTTTTACATGTCATCAAAATTGACACATAATTATTGAATACACTGCATTTTAGCATTTCTTATAAATATTACATTTATTCCGGTTTTCTTTTAATAATGCGCTCAAACTAAAACTCGCAGCCAGGAATCAGGAATTAAACCCGGTTTCTTTTGTAAAAAAAAGCTAGCAAAACTCCGCAGACGTGATGGGTATCAATAATTCTAAACATGATCAAATAAAAAATAAATATTTAGGGTCTTCAACCGCAGGTAGTTGTAGTCATTCACATAACATAATCAGCCTATAATGATCCCACTGCTGAGACAGGCCTCACTGTTAAAAAAATTAATTTAAAAATATTAGTTTAAAAACTTTTTTTATCGTCTTCACATATAATTATAAGATTCATGTATCCATACAAAATATTGTAAAACATTTTAAAAGAATAACGGTGGAGTTTCTTGCCCATTCTTCTGTTTAAAAAACTACCTTTTGGATGGGGCGACCATATATTTGTAAATTTTGACGTTCATAGTGCTTATGTGACTATTTTAAATAAATATTATAGTTTGACTTTTACTAAAATTCAATGGCTTCTTAAAGATACCATTACATAAGTACCGCTAGACAGTTCATGATTTTCTTTTACGCGTATTTTTTTTTTGTCTTGCAGAAAAGTAGCCAGAACTAATTAAAATTTTAGTATAACATAGCAGATCTTCTTTCTTCATTTAGTTTTTATAATAAAAATAAAAATAAATCTTGTGCAAGTAGTAGCAGGCCTTTGATCCTTGCCTTTTTATTAAAGGAGAAAAAACAAAAAAGATAAAATGGTATAGTTCATGATAGTGAAGGTCTTTGCTACATTATACCCGAGAAAGTGAAGATAGCAGTTTCCTTGATTTTTTTTCTAGAGCACTTTGCAGATACCTTTTGATAGCTTTATCGGCTTGACTGCGCAACGACGGAGAAACTTATGTAAATATGAATCAACTGTAGCGGCCACCGACTGTTGTTTTTTTTTCTTTCATTGTTATACTTCTTTCTTTTTGAAGGCTTTACTCTATGTTATATTTCCTCTAGATTTTTTTAAATTGGATATGATTAAATTAAAACCTCCTAAGTCCTGTTTGTAGCTAGCTAGATTCGGCTTATAATATTTATTTTAGAATGTTTTCTTTTCCAAAATAAGTTTCTTTCAAAGTTCATCCAGAATATCCAAATCTATAACTTTCAATATGGCCACGAATTTCCTTCAGATTATATTAAAAGAAGTAATTAGCCAACCGTGATTAACTTTAAGAGTCAAGGTGTAAAATATGAAATTACAGTGATGCTCAATAAACCTACTAATGAAAATGTCTGCAGCTGTTGATGTGTTTCTTGGCACTGCGTTTAATTTCCCGGCTGAGGGAAAGTGACTTTGACCACCCCTCGATATTACATCCTGACAAACTAACGTAAACAAGTACATCTTACTTTTGTGGCTAGCTACATTTTCTAAGTAAATTAGATATGAGAGGTTTTATTTAAGAAAACTGGATGCTAATATATCATGATTATTCTTTTAGGCTTACTTTAAAGAAAAGCTCAAACTTTAAGTCAAATAATTTATTTCAAATAGGCACATAAAAGGCTCTTTTGAACATCAAAAATTGTTTTGTTTTTGATTATTGTGTATTATTTACCTTGGTCTGGACCAAATGAGGATTTTTTTCGGATGATATCAACATTATGATATCGACACCCGTCATGTCTGTGAAGTTTCGCCAGTAAATTTAACTTAATCCTGTATGATTACTTGCAATTTAATTTAACCCTGTTTGATTACTTGCAATTTAACCCTGTATGATTACTTGCAATGTAACCCTGTATGATTACTTGCAATTTAACCCTGTATGATTACTTGTAATTTAATTTAACCCTGTATGATTACTTGCAATTTAACCCTGTATGATTACTTGCAATTTAACCCTATATGATTACTTGCAAATTAACAATGTATGATTACTTGCAATTTAACCCTCTATGATTACTTGCAAATTAACAATGTATGATTACTTGCAATTTTAGAGAACCTAGTAATAAACAAAAAAAGTGCCCAGTAAAATTAACATGATCGAATTTCAGAATGATATTTAGTATATTAAGACAATAAGTGTTTTGTATTAAATTTATTTATACAGTTAGTCATTTAATCTACTACCTAGTTTAAATTGTTAGTTGTGTACTAATTATATATAAGCATTTTAATGTTAAGGCAATAATGAAAAGCCATGTAGAAGGAGATAACAAGAATCCGTTTATACGGAAGTCCGTAACGATTAGTTCTGCTATAACTAGGAAATGGAAAGAGAATCGTCTGCTTTTATCAGGACTAAGACATCGAGAAAATAATACTGCATTACGTATGTTAGGGTGTTTCTGTACTTAGGTTAGCACAATTTAATGTAAAATTAAAGGCTAACTTTGAACTAAGTATACCTACTTAGCAATGGGTAGATTTTCACAAATCAGAACCTTCCATTTGATAAAGCTGACGGGTTATGTTCGACTTTTACCAAGAAACTAAACCAAACAGTAAAACGCACAGTTGCACAAACTGAAAAGCTTCTGAAATCTCCAGTGAAATGCACCCGTGCCGCTTCTGTATGACTCGTCTCCAGGAAAACGGTTGGCTTGTTTCTACCCAAGGTAGCCATACGTATTCATTTCTGTCTTCAGATCCGTCTAACCAAAATCTGTACCGTGTGTGGATGTTATGGCATCAAGATCATCGCATACACCGGTCAAAGCGATTAATAAAATTGTAAAACTAAACATGTGTCATCGTTTCGTGTGAGCATCCAGTCCAGGGGCCCTAGCTAGAAAAAGTGACATTGAGAGGTCTTGGCGGGAAAGTGAAGTGTCATGATTGCAGTTTTGTTTTATTTTCTAAAACTTGTGTTTAGCCGAATATTCATGTGTAATAATGGTGGATTATTTACCATTTAGTGTTCGTGAACGTGCATTAGTGTAGACAAATGAAACAAAACAGTGCAACATATCACTTCAAGTTGTCTCAAGAAGTCCGCGTGAGGTCTCAGTAAAGTGCCACGTCTTTACTGAAACTCAAGAGGAGCGTACGGGCCCATCATCTATCATGCATTGCTTAAAATTAATTTTATCATTACCTATTTGTAACTAAATAAATACTTGGCTAAAAAGTCCCAGCAACCAGGCCATTAAACTATTATTAAAAAAAAGTGGCTTTCTATCAGTGATACAGGTAATGGAAAAGTCAAAAATGTATTGGATTGACATAAGGTAAGTATCGAAAAGTTTATGTCAATTCTGTTGGAAGTCGTAGAAATAGGTAACGGTTTGAAAGGGATTGCCGCTTGTATAGGCCCTGAGGTCGATGGGTAATTTCGTAACACATTAGCAATAGGTTTAATTCTGACAAATCATCATTCAACATTCATTGCGTTATTTACGTTGTTGAGCAGATAAATTTTTCGAACATATGAAGCAATGGATTAGCAACATAGTTCAAAATCATTCAGACTGTGTTACACAATTAGGGTGCTGGCGCAAATTCATCTTGTGAGATTGATCTCTCCAAGGTAGTTCTTACGCCCCTGATGTGACCTTTGCCTCCCCAGGATCACATTTGTCCACACTTAGCCCAAGAAACGATGACCTAGAGCAACTCACGATACGAAAGACATTCAGTCTGCAGCGTACTGTTAGTCACTAAAACACATTACATCACTAAGAAAACCTTGCAGGAAATTTCTAATCTTTAATATAAATAGTCGTCAAGTATTTGCATTCTCACCTGTTTTTATGGCTTTATCACAAAGCGGTATCTGGCAGGTGCGGGGATGTTATTGTAATGTATTGTTGTATGCAATATTTAATTGTACTGATAGGTGGAGTCTAGCCTATTGTGGAGACTGCTCGGTTAACTGCATCTTGTATTGAGATTTAGATGCGTTGCCAATTGTCATCAGATACAAGGTCGCTGTGCATTTATTATAATTTATAGCAACACATAATTCGTGTGTTTATCTTTACCCCACGCTCGAGAGATAAATGTACTAATTTATTTAAATCTTGTTTAATAAGTTTACCGAATAATTTTGAGTTATACAACAATTCCAATCACACACATGCTGTAGAATTGAAAAAAAAATCTGTATATATAACATCAAAATCGTTTCGTAGAACCAGAAGATGACTATTGGTGGACGACGAAAAGTCAAATGCGCACAAAACTTACATAAAAAATTTAAATTAAACGCATAATGGGTCAGGTGTGAAAATAATTGGAAATGTTTTTATTAGATATTATTTCAGATTTAGCAGTACTTGAATAATAACAACGAATCATTTGATATCTTAACGAAAAAGATAAATAAGCTAGGAATATAGTTAGAAATGTATGGTCGATAGAAATGTATATGAAAGAGATAGTTGAGATGGAAGAATAAAATAAACGCGCCCACTCCAAATAAATTGGAATAAGCCCAGGATAATGACAACGATATTATACCTATTTTATTATATATATATATATATATATATAAAATATTTAATGTTAATATTAATATTTATATATATTTTTTTTTAACCATTTATTAAACCATGCAGAAGTTCCTCTAAGCGTTATCTATGCATTTTAACACGAACTGCGATCGCCAACCCGCCTGCCAAGCGTGGCGATTATGGCAAACCCCCCCTTTTGGGGCAGACCTATGTCCAGCAGTGGACGTCTTTCCGCTGAAATGATACAGAAATTGGTTTTACCCATTGTAATCATAATTATAACCTTGAATTTATAACGGATTCATTCATTCTAATCATGTGGAGTATAGTGGTACCAATCCTTATCTTATTTCATGAGGGGTACAACCATGTTTAAGTGTAATTATTGTCTATAGATTGCAATTTTATACCTAAGTAGTTTTGTATCGATTTCATTTTTAATGGTAATGGTAATTTGAAGACTGTCATGAAAGTCGTTCTTTAAGGGTGATATCACAAAAAAAAAACCTCAATTATTTATCTAATTGTGAGAAAGCTTGAAATATTTGAAACATTAAGTCTGTTTAACTATAAAAGTACAGTTTTCGTGGTGATAAACCATTCGTGTCAGTTTCAGCACCTGTTAATAGTTTCATCACTTTTGCGCACTCGAAAATATACTTATTTCGCCGTTCATTTACTTAATGAAGATATTGTATAATCATAAAATAAATTTTTGATTTTATCACACCGATAGCTCAAGCCCAGTGTGTGATTTAAATTTCTTGATATGGGTTGTTAAATAATAGGACAAACAATATTACCGACAGTGTTTTTAAAAAAAAAATAGGTTTTTTCAACATTATTTTCTGAGTCTATTTGTAAAATTTTGATAGTTCTTTTTGCTATTTTTTTGAGTTGAACATGTCTGCTTACATCATTTTTTTTTAATAACTATATTTATGTTATTATGTTGATGAAAAATGTTCCTAAACTCAACACGATATCGTCAATGTTGTGTGAAGAGGCAATGGAAATTATTTATTACAATATTATAAACCAACATTTTCGAATAAAAAATTGCTACTCAATCTATCTGTGGCAATTATTAGTTACGTTTGGTTTAGTTAAATTTTGCCGCAAAATGTACCGAACAACTGCATATTTTTGTCAGATTTTGTGATAGCGTCCTTAAGTAACGATTTTTGAAACAGATAGCTTATTGCCAACATTAAAACAACCAGTATCATAGTACCCATAATATTATCAAAATTAGTGTTATAATATTGTACTAAAACTTCATTATGTAACTCCTTTGCATTTTCGATCCCTTCCTTAGTCATCAAACAACCACATTCTCACTACTCAATTCGTGGTATCTTAATGAATTTCAAACAAATGAACATTGTTATGCACGCGCGTTTCACTACCACAGCGCCATAATTTAAAAAATGTATATAATTATAATAAATAATTCTATTATTACCCATACATAGTTTGTTTGTATTAGATACTCTACTTACAATTAAACATTCCATGCATTTACATAGAGTTCTTACAACACTGGTATGGTTTCAGAACGTTTTATAGAGGTTTCATATCATGGGTAAAGATCATGTATCATGGGAAAATAAAGTCTTGTATGCACCTGTACATACCTAATTAGGTATTAGAACACTCATGTGATAGTATTATCACCCTACATTATAAACCCACATTCGTGTTTATAAATAACTATTAGCGCTTAATATATTGGTAGATAAGACCTGTCAAAAAATAAAACTAGATTACTAGATAAATCACTTTCCGTACTTACGGGCGCTAACTACCTACCGGCTGCCGGGTCGCACGCGACCTATTTCTCAGGGAGGCGGCAGTCGCGGCGGGGCGGCGCGCAGCTACAAAGCAAAACTCACTTAACGATTGTAAGGTTAGGTACATTTTCGTTCGCAGCGTCTAGCGACTCGAAGATGTCTGGCTATTATAGCAGTAGGTATTGAACATTTTGTATGGAGTGATTTATCTGGTAATGTGTGCCTATACTTACAATGTAAGCAGAAAATATTTGTAGTAAATGACAATATAGCCTTATCGGTACACCAGGTAGGCTCATGCTCGTATCGAATCAACTATTAATAACTTCAGTAATGGAAACGTAGCGAATTCTGATGAACGGACAGTTCTATCTGTTTGTTTCGGTATTGGATCAGTCGCCAGCAACGGGATAGAATTCCAGTACACGTGTACATAATTGTACCTACATACAATATCACGCCTCTCATTCCCGGAGGAGTAGGCAGAGGTGTATATTCCACCCACACTTTGCGAGAGAGGATAACGAAGTAAATCTTAGACGGATATCTCAATAGGTTCAATATTGAGATATCCGTCCAATATTTACTTCGTTGTGAAACAGAACGTCTATCGGTCTATCTATAGCAAAGAGGACCAAGAATAATATCAACGTAGTTTAATTTTTAATTTATAAGAATTCTAACTAAATTGTGCCCGGTACCAACCTACAAACTGCACTTGTTATATTTATTGAAAAGGCAGAACTGGGCGCCGCGCGCCGCTGTCAATATGAAATCTTATTGAGTGAGTTCTAAGAAAGAAGGTATACAAACAAAAAAAAGGATTTTTCCCAAGAATTTTCCATGACACTTAATATAATAGCAAGGTGAAGGGCCATGGAAGTAGAAAATATTATCTTTATCTTTACGTAAAAACAAAGTCGCTTTACGTGTCTGTCCGCTGATCGCTTAGATCTTCTTAATTACTCAATGGCATAAGATGAGCTTTCCGCCATCATTTAGAACATTTGTTCCGAAAGGTATAAAGTCGCACCTACGGTAAGACAAGGGTATAATTGTCAAAAAATCATAAAATGACTTAAGTACGCGAAAATGATTTAGAAACTCCGTAGGGACAAAGACGCGTATTAACTTTAGTTTGTGTGTTCTCAAGGTCAGTCCAAGTATGTTTATTATTTAAGATAATATGTATAATTGGTAATGTTCTTCAGAAAGGTCAGGAGCGTAGTACTCGCAAACGGGCTGATTTAGTTTCAACAGAAGTATTTCGTGACTAACAATGTTAAATGGTTATTTTTATTCTACAAACACTCCTAGTGTAATTTTCTTATTGTCAATATTGGATTTAAATTTTTGTTACTAGATTGGTAACAATTGTGATATTGGTTGGTTTTGGTCGAAACCCATGTTGTTTTTCGTATAGTTTTTTTTTATGCAAGTAATTCACTCAGTCGGCTGTGTAATACTTTTTCAAACCTTTGACAATGTTGGTAATACAGATATTGGTCGATAATTACCTGGATCCTTTTTGTTGCCTGACTTGAAAATAGGACTGACTTTTGCAACTTTTCTGGAAACTTTCCTTCTGGTAGACACCTCTTGATACTCTGGCTTAAATTTTCCGTGATTTGATCCTTAAAACATTTTATATTTTTTGTAATTATTCCGTCGATACCAGCGCTTGTGTTTGTATTAAAATGTTTAATTGTTTTAAGTACCTCAGTAATAGTAGCAGTTTTAAATTGTATTAACTTGGCGGTACTGTCCTTTTTGTTAACTAAGCTCGATTATTATGATACGACTATGGAATTTTATTTGCAAGCTCTGCACCTATATTTAAGAAGAATAAATTAGAGCACTCCCTGATTTCCTTAGTGTCATTTCGTCTTAGTGTAATTTTGCCTGATGAAGTGTTTAATTTTACAAGGGTAACACTATGTTTGTTATTGGCCAGACTGTTAATGAAGTTGCCACATTTGAAGAGTTTTTTTTTATAAAGCATTGTACTATTGAATCTTTGTTGATTTAATTTCTTGATATATGTTCTTCTACTGCAGGAACGAGGAAGAAGAGTTGGGTAGGGTAGGGTGATGAATGTTTCAATTTATTACAAATAATATTTCTTTTGTTTATAGATCTAATCAGTTGTTTTTTGATCCAATCTTGTCTTGACGGATTTAATATTTTAGAATTTTTTATGTTATTTTTAAAAATAGCATCCATTGTATAAGTTTCCAGCGTTGTCAATTCATTGTGTATTCAGATAAAGTATTATCTTTTATAGTTTTATATAGAATGGCGTCATTAACACCTTCGTATTTAACTTTTTTAGGTCTTTTCGGTGTGATTCTGTTTACCTTAAAGTAGATTTGTTTGTGATCCGACATGGCGGATTCTAATAAAGCCATGTGAAAAGTATTCTCTTTTAGGGTTGTACATACATGATCTAATATTGTCTTTGAAGTTTTGGTAATGCGCGTGCAGTAGGTAGTACATTTATTTAGTATTCTTAGTCTATTTTCTTTTAACATAGTCTTGTATTCCTTAATAGATTTCTCTTAACTTAGCAAATTCTAGTTTAGTCCAAATATGATAGTTCTTTTCTTTTTGATTAGGTTACTTGTATACGTTTTAAGAATTTTTGTGTGTTTGCTTCAGGCTGTTTGTAGACTACTCCAAAACGAAACTTTGTCCAGGTGTATCCATAAGTAATGATTGTTATCTTCACATTGTCTCTCTTTTAATGCGTGCTTTAGTTTGTTATATACATAAATATACATAATCTACCACCCCTTGCAGATGTTCTATAGTTGCAATAGTGGGTATAACTTCGTAGTTATTGCCTTGGGCCTCATTTTCATTATTTATACATGTTTCAACCAATAATATACACATTTACATGTACACGTTCGTATGATACACTATATTTCATCCAGTTTACCTGGCGCGGCGCAACAATACAGCGAATATTTGCGTATAGAAAGCTTATTGATTTAGTTGTAGTTGTAATATTTGCACAGTTATTTGTTAGTTGTGTTGTTGAGTTTCGCTTATTTACTAGTTCTTCTGTGTCACTTAGTTTTTTGACTGTTCATTTACAATCTTTGGTATTCGCTTTGTAATTTATTATTAAATCCCTTTCTTCATTATCTTTGCTCTGTTGTAAGGTCCTCAAGCTAAGTAATAATTGCGAAGCTTTGTTGGATTTTAAGTATTTTAACAAGCATAATCAATGTAACATCATAAATAATACCTCAGGTCGGATATTTGATCTTGTATTGTGTAATCCAGTAATCATCCACTGGTAACGTAAGCCAAAGTATTGGTTCATTATGTAACATTGATCAGCACCATCCACCCCTAGATAATTATCATCTCTTTAAATAAGGAAGCCAGACGTCCCTAAAATATTGTCAAACGAATGCTTAACTTTTGTAAATCGAATTACATACCGATTAGTAAAGACCTAAAAGAACTCAACTGCGAAGAATTATTTGAGGGACTGCATGACGTCAATAGGATCATGCAGGTATTTTACGACATTATAAAAGGTTATTTCTACTAAATCACCCAAGAATAGAAAATTCCTACCATAGTTTAACCGAAACCTTATTAAAATTTTAAATTCCCGTTAGATAATTGAAATAAAAATAATCTATAAGCGCTGTGATGTCCTTGCAACAGTGTGCTACAATAACTACATAAAGAACTTGGAAGACGAACTCACAAAAACCTCAAATTGTTTTGAACTTATATATATAAAATAATAATAATAAAAGTTAAACAGGGAGGGGGGGGGTTTGGGTTGGTCTAGCGTATGTATTTATGTACGTCAATGACAGACCCTACCACATCTGACGGAACAGTATCCGTCAGATGTCGTAGGGTCTGTCATTGATGACGATATGCGAGTTTTTTGTATCTTACTGTTCTTCTGCTGTATAAGCCCTGGTCAGGTTGGTGGCAATTTCCATAATACATATTTATGGTTGAATTTGGAATATCTTTAACGAAATTTAAACTTCATTAACGGTATTCCCAATTGTTTTAATCACTCTGTTTTATCTTTAAGTATCCAGACGACCAATAATTTAGTAAATTATTAAATATAAAGATGATGCCTCTCCACCACAGAGCGATGTAGAAAGGTTTCTGTAATTGGGTAAAACCAACAAGATGCCTCTAAATTCAAATAAATCTTACAATTTTAAATTCACGCGAAAACATTATCTAATAGACCAAGGCTATTATATCGAAGGAGTAAAAATTCCGGAACCTGGACACAATAAGAGACCTTGGTTTGATCGCTCTCGCTGTAAAGGAATGTGTTTACTATAATAAGATTTTTAGAAAAGTCATTTAAAACTAGATTAATCTATTAGTCGGACTTATCTATTAGTCGTCACTTAGGTAGTAGTTTCTGTGTCCACACAGTCCGTCCATAGATTCTTTGGTCTTCATACTCTAATAGCTATCCATATATTTTCCTCACTCCGCATCACATGCCCATACATGACCACCGTGACAACCGACTTCCTAACAATTTTTTAGTCACCGGTGCCACTTTCAGACTTCCTCTTTTATACTTTTCTACTCCACCAAAGGGATATACCCTTTCTTGGCCTACATGTACCCTACCAACTATCTTTAAGGCACGATGGGCTTTAACTCGTTGGAGGTGAGAAGAGAAAGGAACCGAGTTCCATGTTAGTTTGAAATAATTATTGTCAACGTTATAATTCTTTCTATGTCATTTGATGTAATTGGTGTTGTACCGTTTTAATCACACTAATATTATAAAGGCGAAAGTTTGTGAGTGTGTGTGTGTGTGTGTGTGTATGTTTGTTACTTCTTCACGCTCAAACGGCTGGACCAATTTTGATAAAATTTTGTATGAAGGTAGCTGACACCCTGGAATAAGACATAGGCTACTTTTTATCTCGATATTCCCACGGGATCGAGACTTACGCGGGTGAAACCGCGGGGCGCAGCTATAAAACTACGAATAAATAAATACCTATTTATTCTTATTATATCCATTCGCATAACACCATACAATCATAACCATACACAAAAAGTTCCTCAAGAAATTCTCAGCTAGCGAAAAACGCATCAAAATCCGTCAAGAAGCTTAAAAGTATTCACTTGATATTGAATGCATAGACGAACGACTTTATAAATACATTTTTGTAAGAAGAAGATCTACTTATTTAACTGAGGTACCTATCTACATAGACGAGACGCTGGGTTCCCATTTGAGTTCAGAAGCCACGAAAAAGTGTCTCAAAATTTCTTCCACCGTTCTTATTACTATGGTAGAAAATATATTTATCAAACGTATATTATATTATTTATAAATTACTAATTATTTATAAATTATTATGTGATGGCAACTATGAAAGTTGCCATCACATAATAAAAGATGTCGTCCTATTATCGTAGATGTTAAAGAAAGTTGCCAAAACCCCTAAATTTAATCCAAACATCTTGGAGCTATTTAGGTATAAATAAATATAATTCACTAAATGATTTATAATGTACTGCTGGCCAGCCGCGTAATATGTCAATTAATTAGTATACTTCTCTTATGATCGTTGCGTTTGAGTCGATATGATAGGTAAGTATATAAGTCAATATATAATACCTACATCTGTCAGTAAATATTCAATGACTGCCGAACATCGCCCTGTCGAATGACCGTTGCATCGTAGGCTCATACATCACTACGGTTGTCAAATTAATGGGTAATCGTCATTTGTTTTTAATTAAATTAGAAGACGATTCTATTCCTTCTCTTGAATTATGCTTCAGTTGCCTATTACGCAATACTGGAGAGCCATTATTTATAGTATTCAATGTGGAGTCTCGGAACCTACATGACAACTAAGATTTTTCTTTGTTCATTTGTGATAATTCTACACTTGGTCAATTCACGTCTAGAATTCGTGGTAGAATGTACAAGGATCCTTTAATAATAATATTATTGTGACCACCTTATTGTAAATACCTACATTCTGTGCAAAAAAAAAAAATCTATTCTATACATTTTCACATTGTAGCCAAAAATTTAAATGCCTTACAAAAGTTTCCCTCCAACTTTCCACAAATAGAAATTGTTATCTATGTAGTAGAACCTAGGTATATACCTACTTACAACAGCAAAATTGTTATCAAAATGTCTGAGGTGTAAATAAATAAATTGTTACAATAGTACTATAACAATGTATAGCGCTGCCAAAACACAGACATGTATGTCCAAAAATGTGAAACATGGGCCAGACGAGCAGACACCAACATTATAAATGTATATAGATGACACGTTGACTCACAACGTATGATTGAAGCATATTACATTTGATGCAGAAGCAATTAATAAACTTGGACACTAAAACACGCGGAGAAAAGCTCTCATAAACAGATCTCGTATTAAATTATCCACCGCTAAACACGTCTGTCCCAACAAGAACGTTCGTGCAGAAATATTTCCATAATCACCAGATTTTGGCAAACGGATTATTGACCGCACAATGTTGTCATCGCATTGGGAGGGCTTTGCCGTCCATACTGTTGATATTCCTAATCTCTATGCCTTTTACTACATCGGAGAGTGGGCGGTGCCTATTCTTTTCAGGAGCCACACGGCTTGGCTTCAATTAGTTGAAACATTAGTTGGAATAGTTGAAACATTTGATAGTAAAATGCAAGTAGGTGATTACGTTAAACAAAAGTGCATCGCGTACGTAAGCCATGCCAAGTTTTAAATATAGCGTCTTTCGTTAGCCAGTAGGTACACTGTATCACAACCGACAGCCAAGTCACATGGAAAAAAAGTTATACGTATAATTTATTCGACTTTGAGAAAATAAAACTTATTTAGTACTAAGAATGAAACGTGTTAAAAAGTTTTTGTTATAGGACTTCGCTGTTGGGTTATTTTGCGTAACTTTCGCCTCGCACGGCACGTTTCGAAGACAAAACGTTTCTTAGACGAAGGTCCTCAATCATTTCAACATTCCAAGTTACCCAACGCAAATAATTATTGTTTGCTATAATATAAATAACTCTATAAACGTAATACGGATTTGTAACAAGCTTTTGGTTGGCTTCACTTCCTAGGAAACTTACCAGTGGCAATCTAATTTTGGACAACTAAGTCTTGGTCTATCAAGTAGACAGGTTGCATATTTACTTGTTCGTTAACATTTATTTAGAAGGTCTGTATACATAATGGCGTACAGCGTACACATAAATAGTTAGTGAAATATTTAATATTAATGATAGCAGTATTTTAATAAAAGTTTGTTTTATAGACTTAATATCTTAGTTGCATGAACTGCCTCGTTGCACAACCGCTACTGATGATTGGCTTTTCCCATCTCTAATTTCTCAGTTGCAGCCCGGTGTCGGAATTTGTGCCCGGTTTATAGCAATAGGATTGCCCCATGTTACATGTAACTCAAACATAACTGGCGAAATGTAAGTGTAATATAGATGCACCACTGCCTAACCCTTCGGTGAATACAGGCGTGATATTATGTTATGTAGTTCCACGAACGAAGATCTAGGAAATAGTAATCATTTGTGTCCATCTGCACATAAGAATATTGCTGAAGAAGGGTCTACTAATGACCGCTACAATGAGCGGCCACAAAGTGATATTTCTGTGACCATCATGCTTGGTATACGGATCAACATAGCTGTCTGGGGTGGTGCAGCCAAAACAAAATTTCTAGCGGTGGAAGGGGCACAACGCGCTCTTATCAAGTCCATGTACTTTAAAAAAAAGAGATATACTACTGAAGACTTATTCCGATTTAGTAACTTGCTCTCTGTCAGGAAACTTTACATAACACAAATTATAATATATTAAAAAAACATAAGTCTCTTTCCTATGATGCTAGCATAGTGACAAAAGCATACTGATTGATCCCTAGGACAAGGACTCTCCTTGCCAGTATTCAATTTAGTAAACAATCTGCTGCGCTATATAATAAAATCAATAAATACATCTATATTTATCCCAAAAACTACTATGAAAGTAAAAAAAAAATTGAATGAAAAAAAAAGTGTTTCGGTTTCATTGTAGGTAAGCGTTAGTATCCACAAACGCTTACCTACAATGAAACCGAAACACTTCTGAAACCTTGACACGTACACACCCTCACACTCACGTACTCTCACTCACACCTACAGGCTACACTTTCACTTACATATAGGTACTCACACACATACTTACACCCACTCATACCCACATTTGATTTATCTAATTTAATTTTAATTTATATAGTTTTAGTATAAAGATTTTACGTTTTGCTTTTATATACTTAACACGTCATGCTATGGAAGAGCGGACTCTCCTAATACAGGGACTATCTGCCAAAAACGAGGATTCAACCAAAAAATAATTGTTTAAACTTATACTTGTTTTACTAATAAACTATTTTTTTTTTATGTTGCAAGTCAATGCTGATGTATGATATGAGCAGCCACAAACCATACATCAGCATTGACTTGCATCATAATATTTAAGACACAACATGGTGGAGTAGCTTTGCCGAGTTTGAGGAATGAAAAATGCCTCTACCATAATATAATGTATCATACAGGATAGATGTTGAGACGGGGCAGTTAGGGTAGGTCACATAACCGTTGTAGCTACAGGAAAACGTTCTTAGAAGAGGGTCCTTCAGTTTTTGGGTAATTGCTAACAGATTTTGGAAAAATAGTACAGTCCGCTAGAAAAACGTCAATTACCGTACTCGTCTCAAAAATCCACCCTGTATATCGTTGTAGGGGGCTGTAGGTTGGTGGTCTTGCACGTGTTTCTGTGACAAATAAAATTATTTTTCTTTCTTTCTTTTAAAAACCAAGGGCACATTGAACGGCAACTGAACACTGTTATTGTATGTTTTCTCCAAACAATAAAATAAAAACAACAGTGTAGAAACGCCTACACCCTCCTCTTATTTATTCCGCTCTTTTCATTTTTTTTTTAAGTATCTTATTATGAACTTGAACATCCTAAGCTGGTCCTACGTAGGATATTAAGTATCAATAGAAATAAGATAAATAAGATGCTCAATGCAGAATACTCTTACCTACTTATTATCTTGAAAGCCGATTGGCTTTTGATATAAATAGAAAATAAAACCCTGGTAAAGGCCTTAGTACAAAGAATTATAGAAAAATAAAACAGCTATAGAAACTAACGAAGTAAAATTAAATGTACCTATCCATAAACTTAAGAATTGTGATGTTAAATTAAATGAATAATAGTTTGTATATTGATAGTAGAATAAGGCCCACTGACACGTCATTGTCAATATCAGGGGGTTACCCTTTATATTCCAAGTGTTAATTGACATTGTTATACATACTATAACATAACATCACGCCTGTAAATCCCCGAAGGGTTAGGCAGAGGTGTACAAACAGCATCATACTTAACTGCCCATTAAAGACGCAACTGAGAGAAATTATGACTGTTCGAAAGGGATAGTTATATTCGTATGTTAGTCATTTTCAATGTAGTCATATGTTTTTCAGGTAATGATTCTTAATTCGGTCGTATTGCAACTCTTATTAATTCTTATACTTAAAGGCTCCTACAGACTGGTGCGATAGTGCGAGCGCGACAGGCAGCGCGACCCTTGTCACGCCCGCCATATCGCACCAGTCTGTACGAGCCTTTACACTTAAATTGACATTTACTCAAAGTTTATTCCAAATAAAAACTGCATGTGTCATGCATGCAATCTAAATTTAAAAAAAACCACACCTAAATCGGTTCATCCGTTTAAGAGCTACGGTGCCACAGACAGACACACACACATAGCGGTCAAACTTATAACACCCCTATTTTTTCGTCGTGGGTTAAAAATATACTACTACTACTTGACAAAAGATGTTTTAAAATAATTTTCAAAATCTACAATAAATTCAATTAAATTTAATCTGTTACGATAATTTGATAAAATGCCTGCACGACTCACCGCTGCGGAATGAATCCTTGTCGTAATTTTTAAAGAAATGGGGACGTGAGTTGCTGAGATATCGCGACAACTAAATGTGCACATAAGTTTTACACCAAATTTTATTATTAACGTTTTTCGGTGGGTATGATTAGGTTTAGCTGAGGTTTTCTTAGAAGCACTAATTTATTTTTAGAAACGGTCGTTACACAATACACGTGGCCACGACGTCACGAGGAAGCCGGCGATGAAGCCCTACGCGACCGTCTTCGTGGTGCTCGAGGACGTGTCACAACGGAAGCTGAAGACACCGCCATTGTCGCTAGCCACGCGCAGAGGGACCCTTCACCACTCATGATTCTGATATAAATATCTAACTGTCGGTATTGTTACTTCGCTGAAAGTATACTAAGTCTAATGCTTGTTATAGATTTCAATGCAAACAGTGCGTCCTCGCCTTATTGAAGGGGTCTGCAACGACCATGCAGCGACATAATTATATCAACCCGAAAAATGTTACTTACGCATGCGCACAAAGATGACTAATACAATTTTGACTGGATTAATATTACGTGGGCGTCCAAACAAAAAGGGTCCACTAGTGGGGTATTGAGTTAAGACTAGATTCGGTATCTAGAATAGTCAATTGATAATATGGATTTTAAAAAAAAAGCATTTTTTTTATCAGACTATTGATGTTGAAACTGAAAAAGCTTGATTTGAGAAAAAGCATTTTCAAATTTGACATACCCGGCACCACTGGTAACTGTTTGCAAAACTTTTCTTTTAAAATTTTGGTACTTAGAAACATCATGTATACAGTAATTTACTGTATGAACTTGTAGATAATTGAACATTAATTTAAATCAATTAAAACGGCAAAATTCAATTTTTTCACCCAAATTTACAAAACTGCGTATATCTCAGAAACTAAATGCCGAGAACTGGGCCCTTTTTGCTTGGACGCATATAGTAATAATAATTGCACATAATGAAAATAAAATAATTGAGAACATTGTAGGCTTAATAGACTGTAGCTTTGTAAACCATCTTCTATTTTGTTAAGTACTTGGTACTTGTTGACGGGCCTACACTGGCCTCCCATACCTATTAACTCTGTAACTTGAAAACATTGTAAAACCCCCCTTTTTTTTTAAAGAGTAACCGTGGAGTTTCTTGCCGGCTCTTCTCCATAGGAAACGACCAATTGGAACTGTGCACCTAGCTTCTGACGTTTCATAAGTGCCCATGTAGGTTTATGTGAAATGAAATATTTTGATTTTAATTTTTGATTTTGTATAATTAAAAATATTTTTTTTAATTTAAATATGGCTATGGATAGTCGATACAATCCTTTAGACCCGTAATGTTTAATTCCTAAAATGTTGAACAGTAACAAATTATTATTAGGTATCAGTTTATAGTTAGAAAATAAGATGTTTAATGTCGTCGCATCATGGTAAAACGAGATCCACCGACTCATACCGATTTTGCCCGATTTGATTATCCGACGAAATTAAGTTATGTTAATATGCCACTGGCTAGGTTTCATAACTGTCAACGTCAAATGTGAGTCACTTTCCTTCGTTATGTCAGATAACATTGTGTATAATTAAGACTGGTGCCATTTGTAACTATAGTACACCCATATTTCGTCAGTTTTTTAAACATACATGTATACACAGACACAGAGGTTACAGATATGTATAGTAATGTAGACATTGTTATAATGTCAATTAAATTAGTTAGAATTCAAAATGGTTTGGTTTAAGTAAACGTATGTTAGGTACGTTAAGTAGACATATGAGCTAATTTAGTAACTTTTCAGATGCACTGCCTTAAGTCTTTATATTTATGGAATTCTGACAAAAAACGAATAATTAAACTGAGTTAGAATCAAAACTCAAAAACAAAAAAAAAACATACTATGATTTATTTAAACAACAGTTAATTTAAAACATAAACAGCTCAGTTTTAGTGACTACAAAGATCGTAGTATATCACATTTGTGTCTGACCTAACACAACCTGGGGGCCGATCGCGCTAATTTTGAACGTTAATACCAAAACTAAACCACAACCAAAAACGTTTCGTTAGACACATTTCGTATCGCGCTAATCTTTTCAACGGAAACGATTTAGCTTTACTTTGGAAGTTACGTTGGAGGAACGATCGATCGAACAATACTCTCACAAAAAATAGCGCGATACCGTTTGTTACATCAGCTAAACCAAAACCAAAAACGTTCCGTACGAACGGTAATTACGTTGAGAAATAGCGCGATCGGCCCCTTGGTATCCACATTCCTGAACCCCTCCCTACCTACTGCTTACTTTGAAATGTTACGCTTTACATGCGAGATTTAAACAGATCTGCATCATAAAGCGTAATATTTACTGCTTAAGAGAATCCACACATGTAAGACAAGCTAAAAAAAAAAACCGACCAAATGCGTGTCGTACCACGCACAATAAAAAGTTTCGTACTTAGGATGAATTTATCCCAAGAACAAACTTAACATTGTAGTTGAAAAATATGTTCTCACGTACATTCCAACAGCAAATGTATTTTTTCACGCACAATTTTGAGCGAATTACCACGTTATTTTAAGACCATAGACGTTTTATGTTTTTTTTTATATTGGTTTTCCTGTATTCTATAAGTATAGAACTAATTTCGTTATTTTTTTTTAATTTTTGGTTAATTAATTTAGGAGCTAAGGGGCAAATGGTCAATTTTCACCTATTTTCATAAGTAACTTTAAAACTATTTATTTTAAAATGATTAAAAAATATATAAGCTTACAGTAAACCCTTTCATTTGATATGACACGGTACAGAGAGCAAAACATATTTTTTAATTATCTTTTTTGATAGTGACTTAGACAAATAAGAAAATTTTAAAAAAAAGTTCACGGGTTACGTAACACGTCCGCGTTTGGGTCATAGAAACTGATATGTGTATCAAAGTTCAACTTAATCGGTCAATTAGATTCAGAGAAAATTGACTGTGACAAATGAACAAACAGACAGACAGACCCATGAGTAAACCTATAAGGGTTCTGTTTTGTCACTCGGACATACGGAACTCTAATAAAAACGGTGCCGTAAGTTGTAAACTGATGTAGTTTTAATCTATTATGCATGTGACAAACTGCCCCCGCGTTTATTTATAAGTTGTGATACTTGTTTTCAACAAGTCTTGTGTCAAAAACATAAATATCGTGTATTGACGTTGTTTCAGACATGTTTTGATAACTATTTTGTTCATCTTTTTGACAAGTTTTGTATACAACTAGTCTTTAAATTACTTATTTTAGGTGTTCCTAAAAACAGCAGTCACAACATGTGGAACAGCTTATTAGCGTCAGGTATATTTGCCTGGTGTATATTTTTTGGTGGGAAATTATCAAATAACTTCTCCCGCTCTGGGCGGTGCGGGACTTAGCGGGAGTGTCAGACTTTTACTGACAAAACCCACCCGTGTTCCTTCAGATGCCTGTGTGCATCCGGTGGGTGCGATACCCCCCCTTTCGGACAGGCTCGTAACCCTGGAATCCCATTTGGTGCAACCTTGAGACGCACACCGCACCTTGTGTATTCGATAATATTGATTTGATGTATGTCATAGTGTCACTATTTCTTTATGTATGTTTTTCTTTTTTGTCTATTGGCACCTTGTTTTTATATAGGTATATTCCTTTAATTGTTATCTATATTGTGCTATTGTGTGTTGTGCTATGTCTTTTTGTGCACTGAATAAATATTTTATATATCTATCGACAGATAGATGAGACAAACGACTAATGTTATGAGTTTGTCATGATCATTTATAAGTATTATATGATATTTATGTGATCAAGATAGTGAGTTGTTTGTAGGTAATGCAGGCATCTTAGTACAAGAATACGATAACAGTATTGGTTCTTATTATGGTTCAGTCTACTGAAATCTTATTTAGGTATTGCTTGACAGTTAAAAATTAAAGCTTGTAATATATCATGTAATTTAAATGATAAATCTTGGGGAGACGAAGCAACGGGGAGCGAGAAACTACAAAGTTATGTTTTTTGGAGAACGTATAATTTTACAATGTTTGTAAATAGGTGAGCACCATGTGTCTATCACATAATTAATTTATCTGTCATTGTTTCATTATCACGCTTTTATTAGCTTCATACGTATGTTAGTATGTATGTATGTAACGGAAACTTTGAACTTGATTTTCGACCACTTCAAAACGTCCGATTAATTTAAAATTTGGCACACTTATCAAGGACCGATGACAATATAATAATTTAATAAGTTTGTCCATTATCCTTACCAGGATCTTCAGGATTATCTATTTTTTCCATATTCAGAGACACGGTAGTGATTTGTGCCAAGTACTAAGGCATACATGACTTAAACTTAAGTAGAAAATAAATAGAATTTAAATAAACTAAAAAACACGCTTTAATAGAAAACTAAACGTTATAAAGCGTGGTGCAACCTTGAGACGCACACTTGGTGTTGTAAATTCTTGCAAATAATTTATTGACAGATATCGGTAAAATTAGAATCATTATGAAAATATCTTAAAAAGCCCCACGCTTTAATACGATAAAACAATTCTCTCACTTTATTCACTGCAACTCCCTTATCAGTCCATTTCAATCCGGATTCAGGCCCGGGCACAGTACCGTTTCAGCTCTCCTTAAAGTGACTGACGATATAAGGCGGGGTATGGAAGACACTAAGGTTACGGTCTTAGTGTTAATTGACTTTTCCAATGCTTTTAATACCGTCAGTCACGAAGTCCTTTTATCCATCCTTTCCTATCTTATGGTCTCTCCGGGGGTATTGGAATGGTTTTCATCTTATCTTCAGGGGCGACAGCAGTCTGTTTATGCTAAAGACTCTTCGTCGAGTTGGTGTGATCTTGCAGCTGGCGTCCCTCAAGGCGGTATATTATCTCCTCTTTTATTCTCCATTTTTATTAACCTCATTACTACCGAGCTTCGGACTGCGTATCATCTTTATGCTGACGATTTGCAGCTTTATTGTCGGGCAACTGTTGACAACATATCCGATGCGATTGAGGAGCTAAACCGGGATTTAGATGTCGTTAAAAACTGGTCTGATCGATTTGGGGTAGCGGTTAACCCAACCAAGTGCCAGACTATCATAGTAGGGAGCCCCTACAGTATGAGGAAGCTGAATGACTTAACTGTGCCACCTGTAATCTTCGACAATTCAGTCATCCCGTTTAGCTCCGATGTTAAGAATCTTGGTCTGCATGTCGACAGTTGTCTTGACTGGCGAAAGCAGGTCACGACTGTAAGTCAAAAAGTCACCGGAACGTTGCGGTCGCTCTATCGGTTGAAAAATCTTCTTCCAACACACATAAAGGCAATGCTTGTACAGTCCCTAATATTTCCCATGATTGACTATGGTGATGTGTGTTACTATGACCTGAATGCAGATCTCCTCAATAAACTTGACCGCCTTCTCAATAACTGTATTCGATTCGTTTTCAATCTTCGTAAGTATGACCATGTATCCGCGCACCGACTGCTTTTGAAATGGTCAGCGCAGAGAGTTGAGGGCTCTGTCTATGTTGTTCTCTATTCTCGACAAACCCACTTCTCCTTCTTACCTGACTTCCCAAATTAAATACTTATGCTCTGCCCATAGTAAAAATCTTCGTTCCACCAACAATCGTCTTCTACGATGTCCTTCGCACCGTTCTGGCTTCATTCATTCTTCTTTCTTTGTCCAGGCGGTCTTTCTTTGGAATGCGCTCCTTCTGAACATCAGGACGGCAACCAGCCGGCTATCATTTAAAGTGAAGGCACGTGAACATATTCGTCAGAAGTTGGCCGAAGCATCTCAGCGGTGATTTGCTGGAGTCGTTTTCTTCGCTACCGGTCGTTATTTCTCCTGACAAAGTTTATTTTGGTATATTATGTATATATGTATATATCTATCTATGTATTTGTATGTATGCTTGTATTTTATAGTTATTTCCGAGCTATCTATCCCATACGTTGCACCTGCCATGTTTTGTCTCTGCATCACCCTAAGGTTGACTGGTAGAAAATGCCTCAGGCATTAAGTCCGCCTTTGTACAGTGTACTTTTTACTTGTGCATAAAGTTTTAATAAATAAATAAATAAAAAACAAATTTCTTGTCAAACTTCAAATTCATTTCAAACTGATTTAAATGGTTTTTCGACGTTTTAGTTTAGTTTTCTATTATAGCGTTTTTATAGTTTTTCAACTATTATTTATTAATTATTTTTACCTATTGAGGTGCATCGTCTTCACTTAGGTGTAATTATATAATTAATGTACCTATACAAAATGTTGTAAATAGTTTTAAAAGAGTAACGGTGGATTTTCTTGTCCATTCTGCGCCATACGAAACTGCTTTTTGGAAGGGGCGACTAGAATCAATATTTTTTTTGTATATTTTGACGTTCAAAAGTGCCTTTTATGTGCCTATTTGTAATATATATATATAAAATAAAAAAATAATTTGACTTTGACTTTGACCTTGACTTTACGTCGTTTGCGTAGAGTCTACGAAGTTTACGACTAACGGACTGTGAGGTACGAACTAACTCCTTATGTCTTGCATAAGGCAGGTACTAATGAGACTTGCTTTCATATCTCGCCGTAATTAAACTGAGACACGTACGATAAAGGGCTAAAATTGTATTCGACATCACATTTATTTTCCATCTCTGTAAATATTAAGTTTATTTCACGTTCTGGGGTGGAAATTGAGCAATTACCTATTTCTCAAGACGTGTATAAGAATATCATCCCCACCTCACGTGCAAGGGAGGTACCCAACTACTCTACCCTTTTTTTCAATATTTGATTTTATTAGTTTGTCGGCGTGATTAATAATATGCAAATGTATGTAAAATAATAATTTATTTTATTGATTTATTTATATCGTAGGAACAATTTAGGTATAACTTAACAAAATACACGAAGATCTGCAAAAGTAAAATACTTCAGGCGCAGCTATCAACGCCCCACACAACATACATGGAAGATATTTGTTCCAGACACACATATTTAAGGAAGTCTTATAGTAAAATGAACAATTAAAAGTACAAAAGAAAAATTCACTCAAAAGTTTGTATGTAATACGTAAAGTGGAAGTGAGTGTGTGTGTGATCTATGTGTAATGTGTGTTAATGTATGTCAAATTACAGCTTTCTAGTACTTAAAGTCTCTGAGCTAAGCCGGGGACAGACAGATGGACATGGCGAAGGGATCCTTGTTTACCACGGAACCCTAAAAAGTGTTAAGGGTGCGATATCGCGCGCGTCACATGCGTTCACTGTCTGTCGCGCCCACGATATCGCGCCAATCTGCACGAGCCTTTAAATGTTCCGTAACTTTATTTTTATTTTTAGAATTTTATATTTTGCTGTGCCCTACAGGGGCTGTAAATGTACCTTAGAATTTTAAACATTGTAGAATACAAATAAAGATATGAATCAATACATATAAAAAAATATAGTAACGAAGAATTATTGTCTATTTGTCTGGATGTACGTTCCGGATTGGCGCAAAAACAGCTGAACGGATTTTTATGAAATTTGGCACATAGATAGTTTATTTATAACCTGGATTAACACATAGGGTACTTTTAATCCCGGTAGTACGTTCCCTTGGGTTATTGTCTGACATCCATGCGGGCGAAGCCAAGGGCAAAAACTAATAATAAGAAAATTTCAGTGTCGTAGAAGAATTAATCTAAAAATACTTGAGCTTCTTGTATCAAATAATAGATGATACGAGTAGTGTCCTTTTATTCCACAGTAGGCGTGAAATGACGTTATAGCTTGCATGATCACACTAATATTAAAAAGGCGAAAGTTTGTGAGTGTGTGTGTATGTTTTTTACTTTTTCACGCTCTTACGGCTAGACCAATTTTGATAAAATTTTGTATGGAGGTAGCTGACACCCTCGATTAAGACATATGCTACTTTTTATCCCAATATTCTCACGGGAGAGACTTACGCGGGTGAAACCGCGGGGCGCAGCTAGTAAGAAATAATAAGAAAGGATACATGCAGTTATCGTTTAAATTAATTAATTTGGCGTTTATATTTTCTAGTTACTGCTGGAAAAAGCTATTATTATAATACTTAAGCTCCAGCTAAAGCACAAATGGACAAAGGCAAGTTTATTTTAATTTCCGCATTGCCACGAACGCGCTCGATGTGTCGACGGCAGTCATCGACGCGTTTACGGCTGCAGTTGCCTCTGGCAGTCTGGCTTTAGCAACGTGGCGCTCGTGTATTTGAGCACGTACTCAAATACACTAGTGGTACGTTGTCGACGGCAGTCGCCGACGAGTGTCGACTTCTGCTGTTGCCTCTGCTGTTGGCAACAGGGCCGTTCGTGTATAAAAGCACTTACTCCTGTACTCCTTATTAACAGAGAATAGAATACTTAATGCGTCTTATTGACGTTGAATGGCTCATTGTTTAGGTTTTCTTCTTCTAGAAACCTATTAGGTTGGTCGTTTTGTTTTTGTGTCTTTTTAATTTTGTTTGTAGTGATTCTAAGGGTAACAAAGCGTTCCGTAAAAACTGTATTTTATAGAGAAAACGCGTCTTAACATAATAAATAACTGTTTTGACTGAAACCAGTCGAAATTAGTTTGGACCGATTAATAGTTTTGACTGTAACTTAAACAATACAATAATTAGAGCAAGTTTTTTTATGAGATTGTTTTGTTAATTCTCAAATTACACAAAAAATACCTACGTCTTGGCAACAAGTTTTTTAATAACTAATAATATTATTTATTACCAAGTTTCACGTCGACTGCTACAAACAACAGGGGCGCGAAACTTTGTGTTACTATATGTAGGTATAAATGATGATCAGATTTGCTATAGTTTCTGATTTATTGTAAAGCAAAGCTCTTCATAGTTTCTCACAATATTTTCTTTCACCATAGGTCAAGTGGTAAGAACCAGGAGAACTGCCATACACCCTTTATTATGAATTGTCACGAGCATAAATTGCTTAGCAACCATATTCAAGTACCTAATAGAATCGCAACCCCAAATACTTATTATTAAGTAGTTCCGGTGGCCATCTGTGGTCTTCATCGTGAGTTCCAGTTTACCAAATGGTGCTTTCCATGAGCAAATGCACGAGTTACTATAAAAAAAATATCCAATTCGCCTATAAATAAATAATAAAATAAATAAAAATAAAAATGTTTATTTCAATATTACACGATTTACATACGTTATACAGTTGGTGGCATCCCCTTTTAAGCATCAAGATGCATGTGCCAGGAGGCGCCGCTCCTTTATATCTTATCCAGTATGCCTATCCATTGTACCTATAAAATTTGAGGATTTCCCTCGAATTCCATAGGATTCTCCATCAGATTATAACTTGGTGACAATGGGACCTCTTCGGGAGCATATCCTTTCAAACAAAAAACAATTACAAAATCGGTCCCAATTGACGGAGAAATCGGTAAACAAACATAAAACATACAGACAAACTTAAAGCTTCCTAGTTTTTGGAAGTCGGTTAAAAATAGTTTAGCTTAAATGTTAGTACTGATTATGATGTTGATGTTTATGTGTTGTTATTAGGATTTGAACTTTTTTTTAACCACATTACCATTTTAGGGTGCTATCTTCTGACCACTGTTCTGAATTATAGTAATTTATGTATTAGACAGATAAGAGATATCTAGTGTTATCCTTTGTCATAATAATGTTAGCTAGATTTAGAGAAAACACTTTTGGAAACCTAAAACAACCATATTTTGCTGTTGTCGGTTCATTTGAAATTCAATGACCATACGATAGAAGTGAAAACTTATATGAGCCGATTAAACGCGACTCAGCGCCGAGTATAACCGATTCAGCCCCGAGCGTGCCGGTTCAGTTTCGTCCACTGTTCAGAAAGCGTTGAAAGTGCGCCTGAAGAACTTTTCTTAATTCCACTCCGCGCTTAACACTTTGTCACAACACCAATTTTATCTCGTCTGCTCAACGTCCGTATGTCACTGCCGATCAGGGATCCAGCAGAATATCAGCGTCAGGTATATTTGCCTGACACATGCTGAGCTGGACTCCCATGTGGTGCAACCTTGAGACGCTCACCGCACCTAATGCTATTGATTAATTTGAATTAAGTCATAGTGTCACTATTTCTAGTATGTTCTTTTTTTTGCCTATTGTTTTTTTTATAAATTCTTTTAAGTTGATATCTATTATTTTATTGTGTTATTGTGTGTTGTGCTATGTCTTTTGTGTGCACTGAATAAATGTGAGGAACAGCGTGTAAAGTTCACTCATCCTACATAGAAAAGGGAAGATCCTCCGGCAACTGCCTGACGATTGATGTCGGGACGTTGTATATAGGTATGTCGCAGGCAGATTGTATAATTCGTCATTATACACATTTTACAAACGGCGTCGTCGGTTTAAAAACGCTCGCAGTTATGAAATATGCCGAAGGCAAATTGGCAACTCGTTCGATTGTTATAATTTTGACATTGATTGCAGTTGTAGTTCGGTTAGAACTGGGACCTACCACGCGCGAGCCGAATTGGTCGCAGTAAGTAAGCTAGGGTACCCCGACCAAATGGGTTAGGTTAGGCTGTGGCGCGGCGAGGACACGGCGCAGCACACCCTCGAGGTGTGCCCGTCGTGGTCCGAGCCGCGCCACAGTCTGAACGCGGTGATTGGATCGGACCTCTCACTCCCCGGCTTGGTTAACGCCATGCTGAGGGATGAGGGGTCCTGGGCGGCAGTCGCCTCCTTCTGCGAACACGTCATGTCCCAGAAGGAGGCGGCAGAGCGCACGCGGGAGGACGATCCTGCCGCGGCACCGCTCCGAAGGCGGAGGAGGGGTGGAAGAAGACGTCAGTTTGAACGTCATCTCCGAATCCTCCTAGGTGGTGGCCAGCAGGCAACGGGTGCGGGGGCACCCTTACCTGTATTGCACTGGCCTCCACCAGTGTCGGACGGGAATGGCCAGGTGTTCCCGGCCATTCCCGTAGCCCCCAGTAACGGGGGGGCCCACCAGCTAGGCGGGCATGCGCCGGGAGGGTTGTGGAAGAAAAGGCTGAGCCGTTATCCCATGGCCTTCCCAACACGGCGATGTGGGAACACCGCTGAGTTTTAGTGGGTATACTGTAGTGACAGGAGTCTCACATACCCCGACTCGTCCCCCACGAGCGGGCATGCGTAATGCATTTCTCAGCGTGAAAAAAAAAAAAAAAAAAGGTTAGAACTGTGAGCAATAGCGCGCGAGCCGAGCGACCGAAGCAAGTGGTGCCGCGACAGCGGCCGGCGAGTGCCCTATAAAATAGAATTCAATACTTAAATTTGCCGCGGCTTTTTGTAAACAGCGTTTGAATTGTCCACCATGTTGTGGCATATTAAATAGTGTCACGGCAATTTTTCCTTCGGTATATTTCATAACTCCGAGCGTTTTTAAACCGACGACGCCATTTGTAAAAAGCGGAATCATACAAATTGCCTGCGACATATATGTATACTAGTCGCGCGGTAAACTCTGCTTGCGCGATGCAGGATTTTGTGTGATGTCAGTGTGACACCTAGTTCGCATTATGGCGATGTTGATGCCGCCACACACTGTAAATCTTTTTCTTCTGAAATTTCAGATGTATGCAACATTGATTGCGTATTCAATATTACGGGATAAATCGGTATGTTTCCAAATCACGTTCTACAGGGACGATGTTTCTTTGTTTTTAAAGTGATGTCAAGGATATTGGACCCAGCCGATTGCATTGAGATTCTTGCCTTTCATTTTATTTTTGGTACATTTTATAAATGCATATCTACTGTTAAATGACAAAAGTTCGAAATGTTCTATGACACTCACAGATAGGCAAAATGTGCAAGAAATTTTTAATTCGGCGTGTTTATGTTGACTTTGCAAACGTAACATAATTTCAGCTTGAAATGCTGGTAATTTAAAAAAAAACATTACAAGTAAAAGAATGAAAAGAAAAGAAAGAAAAATTATTTATTCTGCACAAACAAAACGCACAGTACAACAAAATAAGTAAAAAAACACACATACAAAGTAGCCAAAACCCTCGCATCCAATACCAATAGCGAATTAATTACGGATTCTCTTTATTCTCCAAAAGGATTATATTAAACCTTTGGCATACAATAATCTAAGGACAAAACGTAGTATTAAAGAAACCAAAAGGACTTAAAGATTGATGTTCTGAAGTACTTTCTAAGTGGCGGTTGCTGGTGTAACTTTCTTCATAAATATATAGGGGAAGAGCACGTGTAGTGCCATGCCAGCAAGAATGATGGCCACTTATTGAATAGTTTGAAAACATAATTTTACAGCTACTTGAACTTTAGAAACTGAAATATCATGGCGAAATTATTGTCTGAACTGAATGAATGAGGCGTAATCAATTGAGTTTTTAAATTGTCTATATAAGGTGTATCTATTCATACACGAAATCTTTTAAGGGGTCATTGTATTCATCATTATGAACAACCTTTACTATGGGACCAAAGTTGAAATCGCGAAAAAAAAATCAGCTGTTCCCTACATTTTGACGAGTTAAGAGAACATAAATGTAGGTAGGTTTTTTCGATTCATAATTTTAAGGTATTTTGAGATGACCTGAATGCATACCATATGAACTTATTAGAGATGGTGCAATATTTCCAATATAACAATTGTAATACTAAATATATAGATAATTACTAGCACTCCACTAACGATGTTCTCTTTAAGTTTTTCTAGAAAATCGTTCTTTACCTAGGTAAAGATCAATTAAAGCGAAAACTATCATAGCCTTATTAATTAGTGACTCGGTAGAAAGTGAAATCAGATCGTAGTTCGTAGTATTCCAACCTTAGCGCACTAAATTACAATTATTGGTCACGGATGCCAATAATTGTCTAAGAAAATTCTATGGAAAAATATATCTAATTCAATTAATTGTTGTTATTGCAGTTTTTTTTTTCAGTTTTAATTGTTTGTTACAGAGATTAGTTAGTGGAAAAGTGAATGGTTTTTTAAGATAAAAGAAATCGTTGTATAATACCTATTGCACATTATAATGTCTAACATTAAAGTCGTATGTCGGTCCTTCGAATCGAGCGTGGTATTCAATGGCGTGATGAGGCGACGCCGACGCGCGACGGCGACATTTATTAGTAAACGAACACCAAAAATTAAAATGAAATAGTTTCATCCTGGCAAATTATAACCACAGAATATTTTCGGTGATTGTTTGAGAGCTTGTCTGCAAAGATTTATCTAGGTACTACATTTTATCTTATCGCGGTTGTCTATCTGTCTGTTGCATGTTGCCAGCTCGGTTCAGTTCCCCGCCTGGCCCGCGAAGTCCAACATAAACAAGCGTCGCGTCGCATTAATATGCGTCAGCTAGCCATCGAGTGTACAAAATGCAGTTTTAGTTTCAACATTCTGTGACAATACTCAATCAAGTTCTCTGTTTACGGCAGCGTGCGCCGCAAAATATATTAATCTATGCTTCCGCACGATACGCCTGGGCTCTGATGGGCACTGTGACTCGAATTCATAGCGGATAATCTATTGCATACAATTCATACGATACATTCTCGGGTCCTCTCGTGTTCGAACCTTTGCAAAAATACAAATAACAATGGCATTCAGGGTTTTATTTAGGTCTGGAACCCAATGTAAAGGCTTTACTGTACAACCCAGGAGTGTTTTTACACGACTGCGCAAAGAAAGGTGTCCGAAAGTGACACACACCTCAAACATTGTCAGTTGTACGCGTTTTTTAATTAGCTAATGGTATTTCAATACTGAAAAACCTATAACTCTACCAAATGTGAACACTTTCCAGACAGCAAGAATAAAAAGGTAGAAGCTATGCAAAGTTGCAGACCGTAAACCTATGCCACGTTCATACACAAAGCATCTTGAGTGCAGAGCAGACTTTAGTGTCAGCGTATATGGAACCAGCACATAATATTTCCACTTCCACTGCCGGAAAAAGCAAATAAGTATAACAATGTCTCTATACGTGAGGATTTGTAATTGGCTTTTTGGTGGCTATGGTTTCCTTTTTTTTTATCTGTTTTTATTAGCTGTAAGTCCTCCATATTCGAAATAAATAAATAAATCTGTCATCGTCAGATATACTTAAGTTTGCTTCTTTAAGACAAACAGAGATCGATCTTTGAAATTTTAATACGGAAATAGTTCAAACAGTATCCCCAGATGCAGTCGGAAATCAAAATGCGAATAGAGAAATGTTATTTAGAATGTAATGAGTATCAAAACTGTCTACGATTTCGATTTGGTTAGTTTAATAACAAAGAGGGCAAATACAAAATTTTATCAAAATTGGTCCAGCCGTTTGAGCGTGAAGAAATAACAAACATACACACACACACACAAACACACACACACTCACAAACTTTCACCCTTTATAATATTAGTGTGATTAAAAAAAATTAAGTGCACTTCAAGTGAACAGTGTTCACACTGAATGCAGGCTCACCGACAAAATTAGCGCACTGACGCGAACTAGTGAAGGATGCATCGTAATACCTACCTACCTACTCAATCGAGGGGGCGAGGGGGGTCTCGTGGACCTACTTTTTTGTCCTAGGGGGGCGGTATCTCAGTTTCTGTCTATACTGCTTTCATATTGCCTGGACCTCACTTTGATGATGCAAAATATAACATTTACAGCCATTTACTTCTTTCCTATGACTAACGTGTCATTACATGTCAAGCCATATGTCTTTGTTTTATTGTCGCTCGGTATTATTTTTGATGTTTTATTTATTTACCTAATTATAAATCTTAATTACAATATACAAGCTAGCACTAAAATATATATATTACTATGTACAAGCATAATATAATAAAAAACCGGCCCAGTGCATGTCGGACCTTGCACAATGAAGGATTCCGTAGTAGGGATGAATTTATCCAAAAAAGAACTTAGCATAGTTGAAAAACATGTTCTGCCATACATCGTTAAACGTTACGGTCAATTCTCCAACTGCAAATCTAAGTTGGTCGACTATTACTCGTTAACTTGTAAAGCCTACTTAGCTGTGATAATTTTCCTTTTAATATCGTTATTTATACTAATGCCAATAATTGAGTAGATGGACCGACGACCTTAAAAAGGTGGCTGGGACAGACTGGATGCGGAAAGCGGAGGACAGGGTGTTGTGGCGCAGCCTGGGAGAGGCCTATGTCCAGCAGTGGACTGCTATAGGCTGAGTTGATTGATTGTTGAATAATTGAGTATGCTCATGTGCATTAAATTATTAAGTAGGGTCAGCAATCTTCTCGTCATCAGCGCTTGTTATTGTTTGTCATTTAATTGTTTAATTGTTTACCAGAGGATGCGTATTGTTTGTCATTTAATTGTTTAATTGTTTACCAGAGGATGCGTATTGTTTGTCATTTAATTGTTTAATTGTTTACCAGAGGATGCGTATTGTTTGTCATTTAATTGTTTAATTGTTTACCAGAGGATGCGTACCTAAGGTCTGCGTTCATAGTTTATATTACTAGTCAAAAATAGCTATTGTGATTATCTGAGACGTTGTAATAATAATTAGCCTTTGTCCCGTAGTGAGATAATGCTCTACCAAATAGGTACCTACCAGGTATGCTGGAAGAGATTTCTTTAGAAATAAGCATCACCTTTGTACGTATTTTTCTGTTCCTTTCTTCTTGTATGTTTATATACGTGTGTACATAAATGGTTAAATAAAAAAAAATACAGCATCAGTATGTGCTAACCCCTCAACTTTTAAAATGTTACACTGCTACAACATTGAATTAGTTACGAATAATCTAAAGAATACTTCAAAAAGAGTTCATCGTTTCTACTTGGATTCGAACCGCCGTGTCACCGAACGCCGTCATACTTACTGTCTATACGTCATAATACTGGCGAGTTTGGCGAACTAGCCAGCCAGCGAGCCCATATTATGAAGTGTGACGAAATTGTTATCTACTAATTATCGCCCGAGTCTCTTTATCTCTTGGTCTCCGTCGAATCGATAGATGTTATAATTTGAGGGTAGCCATTAATTTTACTTACTTACGTTTTCTTTATAAAACTAATCCATACCCTCAAGTTAGAACTACAACGTTTGATGTATACGTTCATTTAAAACGACAAAGAGTAAGGCTGGTTTTATTATTATGCGTTTCGGCAGCGCCGATAGAGCGCGCCCGTTCGGAGATGTATGAGGTAGTAGTTGCATTTCAAAGTCGGGCGCTTGAACAGCGCCGTTCAGTAAACGCGCGCACCGCTCGTGCGCTTCTATATGCGTTTTAGTGTGACGCCGTTCATGAGACGCGCCGTAAGCCGCATTAACGTTCATATTGTACACGACTGTCTCACGCGCGGTACCATCTCGTTTGTCTAGGGACCCGTTTGTGTCAGTTGTCAAAAAATGTATATTATGATAATTTCTGTAAATTATAAAATCCTCCTACAATATTTTTATTTGGAGAATCATCTGGTTATCTAGGCTGTGTACTTAGAGAAATTCTGTCAGCTAAGTCAGTAAAGTAAAATGAGGAGCTCGTGGCTATGTAATAACTTACATCCGCACGGGTCAATCCATTAAGTTAAGCTATGCTTACCGGGGTTGGCCCGTGGATGGGAGACCATCTTATCGTACCGAAACCCCTCTGTGCCTCGGAAAGCACGTTAAACCGTTGGTCCCGGCCGTCATTCGTGAATCTTTGACAGTCGCTACGGGTCGTCAGAAGCCCGAAAGTCTGACAACCAGTCTTACCAAGGGGTGAATACTATGATTTTTTCACTTATCCAATAACAACCATTTAGCTGGCAGGGTGGGGGCACACTTGATTCTAAATCTAATCCCTGAATCGAAAAATAGTTTTTACAGACCCACAATATTTTTCAAATGCCAATCCAACGATACCTTACACAATGGGATAGACCAAAAAAGAAAAATCATCCCCACTTTACGAGCATGGGAAAAACAAAAAAAAAAAATTCATGATTTTGTTTTACCACTTTGTCGGCGTGATTACATCCATGCTAAATTACAGCTTTCTAGTACTAAGAGTCTCTGAGCTAAGCTGGTGACAGACAGACAGACAGAGAGACGGACATGGCGAAACGATAAGGGTTCCTTGTTGACTATGGAACCCTAAAAAGGGGCAGAGCTCATCGGGCATCAAAAAATTTGTCCGGATTGCTCTCAATGGGAAAATTTCCCAAAAGGCTGGCAGAACTTCTATGTTGGTTGGCAATGCTGATTCTTTGGGCTAAAACTAGGCCAGCCCTCTGGTAACGTGAAGAGTCGACCGACCGTTTGGCGATGTCCCGAAATACTCGATGAGCAATCGGACCCCACGGTCCTAGTGTTTCAACCCTAAACGGCTCAAACACATAGCTCCCAATAAGGTTGTTATTTTTACGGCGTTTGTGGTTTTCTAATCTAAAAGCCGCCCCCCCCCCTCCCCCACACAGCCCGCCGTGCTAGAAAAATGGGATTATTAAATAAAATTATTATGTTTGGGGAAATAACTTATTTAAAAAGCACTGAACTTCTCCTAGGTGGTAAATAATACTGACAAACAGAAAGAATATAACCGGCTGCTAAAAGTGTACTCAATCGTAAAGTAAATTATCATCATGCTCATTGCAAGGACCAACACAGAAATAACATACCCTCGTGCACCTACTGGCAGGACAAAAAAGTAGGTCCATGAGAAAACACCCCCGTCATCAAAACTAATCAAATCAAATAAACCTGCATGGGCACTTATGATACGTCAGAATCTAGGTGCACAGTCCCAATTGGTCGTTTCCTATGGAGAAGGACCGGCAAACTCCACTGTTACTCTTTTAAAAATAACTGGCTTTTACAATGTTTTCAAACGCTTGCTCGGCAATATTTGATGATAAAACCAATCAAAGTCCTTTGTCCAATAAATTTGACTTGTCAATATTGAAGTTTCAGTGAACCGTACGTACTCGTGCTCAACCCTTCAGTGTGTTTTGTTACTTAGAATAACTCAAACACGTTTACAAAGCAAGCATGTAAGTTTGAAGAGCTAGCGCTCAAAGGCAGGCGAATTTATGTAATTGTTGCTATTTTAGACAGGTACGTTGAAATCTGTAATTCGCATTAGGGGTTTGTGCAGACTGGCTCGATATCGCGGGCTCGACTGGCAGCGCAGCACTTTCCATGGAGTTTTCATAGAGAAATGGTGCTACAAGTGTCGAGTCGCACTGTCACGTAGCACCTGTCTGCGGGAGCCTTTAAGTAGCATTATTTCCGATCGCACGTGGAAAGTAATCTTTTTGGGAATTTAGTAATCCGCTTAGCAAATTCTCATAAAGGGCCACTATACAGGTACTGGGGGTCTACTCCGAAGCGCTAAACCGAAGTATCGGCCGAATGTTCCGTTTTATAACTTCCAAAGTTTTTTTTTTTTTATTACTTTGAGTCCTTACCCGACTTCAAGTCACAGTTTTGATTTTGGCTTATCTCTTCGACCGTCTTCTTTTTTTTTTCGCCGTAGTCAGCAGTTAGCCGTAGTAAAGAAACGACCGAACATTCGGCCGATACTTCGGATTTATGTTCGGAGTCGACCCCCAGGTACTGGTCATATAAACAACTTTCCCTCGGAAATCTATTACAACATACTACAGCGTCGAGGCACAAAGCCAGGAACACAGTTTCAACAACGCAAGCTAAGTCTACATGTTTAGATTGTCCTTCGATACATTGCAATTGGCTTTGATGGGCTTGAAAAAACGTAAAAGTCTAGTATTATACAGTGTTTGAAATTGTAAAAACTAAAAAATACTCTGCACAAACATTAAATGGCACGTATGTATGCGACAGCCAGAAATTTGACTGCAATATCGTTGAAAAAAGTGAGGACAGCTGAATTGCTAGCAGCTGGCATGCACCGACGGAGAAAGAGCAAAGAGCTGATGGAAGGATACATTAATTAAAAAAAAAAAGAATATGTTTTGTATCGTATACTCGTAGAGGTACAGCAAATATTTTGCTCATTTGATTTATTAATCTATCATCATTCTGAAAACAAAGGCAAACGCATAAGACTAAAAGAGTCATGAATATTGATGGGTGGAGAGGGAGATGAAGGCCAAAGAATCACTCTAGCCGAGAGACTGCAATGGGGACCACATATGACCTCTCTGGCGAGGCGGCTAAGCTCGGCCGCTTATGCTGTTAGAAAGATAAGACAGCTAACAGATATAGAAATCGCGCGTTTGGTTTATTTTAGCTACTTCCACAGCATTGGAACATAGCATTTTACTGTGGTGTCGGGCTACTGACATTGACGCCGGTAGCACATCTTCGCCGCGAAACCATAGCAGCGTAACCGCGGTAGTTCAATTCAACTGGTTCGCGTCATGTTCCGCTAGTCGCATCCGATTCGAGTAGCGAAACATGACGCGAGCCAGTTGAATTGAACTACTGCGGTTTCGTGGTGATGGTTTCGCGGCGGAGGTGTGCTACTGGCGTGAGTCCATCTTTATTTTGCAAAAGATAGCTGTCAGAGTAAATTATAACGTACGTTGCCGCGAATCTCTTAGGGAACTATTTAAAAAGATTAATATTATGACGGTACCTTGCCAGTTCATTTATGAAAATATTATGTATGTAAGGAAAAATATACATAAATTTAATAAGATTAGTGATAGACATAATTTTAATACTAGAAATAAAGATAAAATAGATCAACAATTTTTCAGATTATCTAAAGTACATACATCTTTACATCCTGTGATTACCTAAACTCTCACACTGACTTATTATTTTAAATTTTTTAGGAAAACATATACTTTTACGATGTTTGTAAATATGTGCACACCATGTATCTATCTCATAATTAAGTTATTTTTATTGCTTAGTTTTTAATTCTTTTTACCTATTATGGTATAATTATATAATTAATGTACTCAAACAAAATATTGTAAATCATTTTTAAAAGAGTATCGGTGGAATTTCTTGCCCATTCTTCTCCATACGATACTACCTTTTGGAAGGGGCAACTAAAATCAGTTCTATTTCTTTGTAAATTTTGACGTTCAAATGTGCCTCTTTGTGCCTAAATAAATAATTTGACTTTTACTTTGAAAGAAAAGATGGATGGATTGTGTGAGGAATGATATTAAAGAGAAAGGAGTGAATAGCTTGACAGCTGGAAGGGGAGAATGTAAGAAGAACACACGGGAGAAGAGCAGAAACATGATGATTATTCTGAAAACAAAAACGAAAACTTACTTTGTGAAAAAGTATCGCACAGACATTAATTCTCCCATTTGCTTTATGTACAGACGCCAGCAGGTAAGCTGCTCGAAACTGTAAAATTTTCCCAATTAACCTTTAACCATAAGCCTTAACGATAAGGTTGAAAATCTATTAAAGAAACTTGACAGACTGTAGTAGTTTGATGTGCAGCTGGCGTCTGTACGTACCTGAATAAGCAGGTAGATCACAATATCTACTGGGGCTTAGTTTCCAAATGCTAAGGCAATACGTCCAAAGGTCAAATACTTAAAAAAAACTGGCCGAGTGCGTGTCGGACTACGCACGATGTAGGGTCAAAAACGTTGTGGCGTAGTTGGGATAAACTTATCCCAAAAACAAACTTAACATTGTAGTTGAAAAATCGATATACGTCACGGTCAATTCTCCAACTGCAAATGTAAGCTTGTAATCGCAACTTTTTTTTTATGTGATAAAAGTACAAATTAACGGTTTTCGGACTTTTCCTTCACTTACCTTTGCTTCTTGCCAAATTTCATGATTCTAGGTCTGTTATATATTATTTGAGAATATCAAAATATGTCACCTAAATCGCCGTATTTTCTTATTGCGTTGACTTAGAAGCTTGGTTTTTTAGAGCTATAAGGGACCATAAACCTACGTATTTGATATTAATTTCAACTTGATACCTCCTGCGTTCTTGAGAAAATGGGTCTTGTTAGACTGACAGACAGACAGACAAGAACAACGAAGTGACCCTATAAGGGTTCCGTTTTTAAAAAGTATCAATTTAAATTGCGTATGACGGTCATGTCATGAAAAGCAAGAAGCTGAAAAACGTTAAGAAAATAAATATAAAAACGAGCGAGCCTAAAGCCGGGGCTTTACAGTAGTCGCATATGACGTGTAACATCTAATATCTCACTTTGGTAATAAGCAACAGAGCAGCGACAGAAATTAACCTCAAATTTAAAAAAAAAACTAAATACTGAAATAATTAATCGGTTAATTATTCATTCCTTGGTCGCACACTAGTCGAAATTCGACCTACGGACAATCTGTAATTACTTATTAATTCCATGATCTTAAAAAGTAAAAAAGAAGAAAGAAAGAAAATACGTTTATTTGCGGTAAACATAACGCAAAGAAATTAAAGCACAAACACGAAAGAACAAGTTGAGAGAATAATGCGTCACATTCACGCAAAACGGCCATCGCTCAGCATAATGCTGCGACCCTATGCGAGACAGAGCCCCAGCGCTGGTTTTCAGCGACTAACTAATTCAATGCTATCAAAAAGTAATTATTCCATACTCAAGCACTTCCTGTTACACACTTCCGTCCCTTTTCACGAAATTACTCCCACAGGAAAGCTGATGTTACACATAAAAAAGTAGCTGAAAACGTAAAGAAAATAAAATATATAATAACTGAACACTCCTTGAAGCTTAGAGTGTTCAGTTAGAACGTTGGTACGTTGAGGCAATTTTTTCTGTATCATAGGTATCAACGCGGCGGCGTGTAAAACAATGTAACTGACGCGGCAGGAAACTGCATTGAAAGGGTCAACAGTAGTGGAAAGCATCCGGAAATTACACCACGTTGTAGAAAATGTTATTTTTTTTATCACGTTGTAGAAAAGTTTTGGTTGAACAGCACAATATGCAGAATATTTTTGCGACCAAGCGGAATTCCAAACCACACTTGGTGGGACTCGTGGCCAGGGGCTTGAAACCGGTTAATTTTTATTTCCGAATATATAAAATATTTTTGATACAATTGATATTAGCTTCAAGATTGCTTCATCACATTAAGTTCAGCATTGATTTTGTAACAAAATATTAAATAATTAACGGAATATGTTCGAAAACCTTTATAATAACGGTTGAGGTTACATAGAAAATTAACCGGTTTCCGAGCCCTGCTCGTGGCTAAGTAATTACAGCCGCACGGGTCGATCGATCAGGTTATGTCACGCTTGCCGCGGTTGGTTCGGGGATTGGGTGACCATCTTTACATACCGAGACCCCACCGTGCCTCGGAAAGCAAGTTCAGCCGTTGGTCCCGGCTGACATTCATGGATCTTTGACAGTCGTTACGGGTCGTTAGAAGCCCGAAAGTCTGACAACCAGTCTTACCACGGGTTATCGTATTACTCACTACCTGGGTTGTGGAGGTCAGATAGGCAGTCACTCCATATAAAATACTGGTATTCAGCTGCATCCGGTTAGACTGGAAGCCGACCCCAACATAGTTGGGATAAGACTAGGCAGATGATGACTTTCTTACCGCTTTTCCTAAAAGTATTTTATATCTTCTTAAAATACAGGTTATAACCTAGTTTATGAGAACAACCCCCGGTTGTTGTAGGACTATTGCAGGATATGGAAACAAATATATTGGGCTATGGGTTTGGGTGTCAAAAATGAACTAGTAATGTAGGACTATGGAAAGACTATGGACTATATTTAATAAAACATTGGTGAGGCAGGTGGCCTCACCAATGTTTTATTAAATACTCGGAAAAAATGGCAGCGTGTGATTTGCACACTCAATAATGGGTCCCTCGCACGCAAAAACATATCGTTCATAATTTAAATATGTGTAGCTCAACAATTTGGTCCGTTTACAGTTTGGTCTTTAGTTTACATCACGGTATCTTCCATTAGATTTTTTTAACCACATAATATATGTCGACTTTTACAGAAGCATCTCTCTATTCAAATGTAGAGAGTAGAGTTTTGTGTAGTTTCCATTAAAAAGTAGAAAGGCATGGAACTTGCAATTAATTTAATTGTGGAACTATTTACTTTCCTTTAGGCTCTTACAGGCAGGCGCGACGATACGGCACGACGCTACACTGGTAGAAAATTTTCCGTGAATTTTTCATAGAAATTGTTCCACCAGAGTCGTGTCGCGACCACTAGTAATGAATAATTATTAGAAAATAGCTTTTTTAAATTTTGAGGTTATTTTCTTTCACTGCTCAGTTGCTTATTACCAAAGTGAGATGTCAGATGTTACACACGATATGCAACTACAGTAAGGCTCGCCCGGTTTTTTGTGTCTTAACTAAAAGCTTTATCAGTAGATTTTAGACAAATTTGACTAGGAGACTGGTAAGTTGCGAGGGGGTGTGTCAACTTGGTTTTTGCAACGTAGACAGTCTCGACACGAGTCTGCATTCTGCCTAACCTCTCTTTCGTCACTCAAACTTTAGGTTACCGTCAAAATATGTATAAACATTTGGATAATAATTTTCCAGGCGACTAATAACTTAAAGGGCGACTAACTATTTGCTACTAAAATAATAACTTGGCGACTAATAACTTAAAGGGCGACTAACTATTTGCTACTAAAATAATAACTTGGCAGCGATTAAATATTATTTCTTAATCGCTGCAAAGTCATCTACTGTTATTGAATCATTTGGGTTAGGTTAGGTTAGAACAGTAACCATTAACAAGCGAAGGCGAGCAAGCGAAGCGAGCGTGCCGCGGTAGCGGCCGCCGAGCGCCAGATCCCCTCAATCGTTGGTAAATTCAGTTACCAAAACAAAAATTCGATGCCAGTTTAAATTAAAATAAAGCTAAAAACTGATTATTGAGCTGCTACTTTCTACTTAAAATAATACTTCGCTGTAGCTGCCAACCTATTATTTGTGCTGCCAACCAATTATTTTTGCTACCGGCTTTAATTATTTTTTAATCCCAAATTCAGATTAATTTGTCGCCGTGTTAAATACATGCCTAAACATTTAAGGTAATTTTCATGAGTGGGAAATTATCAAATAACTTATCCCGCTCTGAGCGTAGCAGGAGGGCGTGTCAGACTTTTACTGTCCCGTGTTCCTTCAGTTACCTGTGTGCCAGGGCCACGATATCCCTTTCGGACAAACCCGCAACCGTGGCAGGCATTGCCTGGAGACTTTAATTTATTAAGGAACTACCTGTTGACCTGCAAGGCGCCATTCACAAAAAAAAAAATACATTTCTTTTCATACAGACTTTTATGGTTCAAGACGTTTCGAAATTGCACTTGCTTTGTTTTTTCTATACTTACAACGCTACACCGCACGTAGCGTTGTGTTGCCTGTCATTCACTGTCTTTCGAAAGATATCATCTCGGGTCAAACTTTTCCATCGTTGTTCAAACGCAAAGGATATTTTTAGTTATCTAACATACTTGCTTATTTCCACAGTATTATGTCATAAGACAGACCAACGAACAGCACCAACGTAGATTCAATTTTCATTTTACAAAAGAGGGCAATCCGCGCAGTCTATAGAATGGGTCCTCGTGAGTCCCTTAGAAACAAATTCATAGAAATTGATGTACTTACTCTGCCTTATCTTTATATCTTAGAAAGTATTTTATATGTTCGCAAAAACTTAGGACTTTTCAAAATAAGAAGCGATTTCCATAATATAAATACACGTAGTAAACATGAAATTGTGATACCCAAATTTAGATTAACTAAAACAAGCATGTCATTTCTTGTAAACAGTATCGGCTCTTATAACAAATTGCCAAAATTTGTTACAGAACTTAGCGATGGAAAATTCAAAACTCACATCAAACGTGTCCTTATCAAAAAAGCATATTATAAGATTAAAGACTAGACTACGTTGAAGACAAGGAAGTCTGGCATTAATTCATTCTGCACATGTGGCTACTGGCTACCCTGGTAGTCTGGTACCTCATTAACGGCAAAAGTATGTAACTGTCTATTAACTGCTCCCAAATTAGGATGATATATTTTTTTTTTTACGTCCTTGACATACTTAATCTTTATTATTTGACATTATATACCTACAATTTTAATTTAAACAAGGGTTCTAACTTTTGTTACTTTAATATTATTTTATATCGTTTTTTTTAATGTTTTGATAATGTGAGAACGCTGTAGGCTTAATAGACAGTAGATTTGTAGACCATTTTCTATTTTTTTAAATACCTGGTACTTTTGACGGGCCTACACTGTCCTCTCTCTCATACCTATTCACACAGTGGTTCGAAAGCATTGTAAAAGCCAATTATTTTTAAAAGAGTAACCGTGGAGTTTCTCCATAGGAAACTACCAATTGGGACCGTGCACCTAGCTTCTGACGTTTCTTATGTGCCCATGTGGGCTTATGTGAAATAAATATTTTGTTTTTTTTTACTTGTTCCTACGTAAATGAAGCAGCTCGTGCAGACTGGTGCGACCGAATAGAAATTGTTCTACCGGTGTCGCGTCGCGCCAGTCTGCACGGTTCTTTACTCCATATTTGTCCTTATTAAACATTTACTACCCACTATCGAAATAAATGTCAAATTATAAAGCATTCAGAAAGATTTAAGAAAAAGTACGGCGACAAATCAGCGAAAAAATCGATCACCAAGTTTAATTGTTATTTTATTTAAAAAACGGTAACACTACAAGTAGACTATACATAACGACTTTTATTACTTCATTAACGTCTTAGGGTTGCAATTTAGGTATTATATGAATGAATAAGTAAGGGCAATGGAGAGGGCTATGCTTGGAGTTTGCCTACGTGATCGAATCAGAAATGAAGAGATCCGCAGGCGAACAAAGGTAACCGACATAGCCCGAAGAATTGCCAAGCTTAAGTGGCAGTGGGCAGGGCACATTGCTCGCAGAAATGATGGCCAATGGGGCCGAAAGGTTCTGGAGTGGCGACCGCGTACCGGAAGACGTAGCGTTGGAAGGTCTCCTACAAGGTGGACCGATGACCTTGTGAAGGCTGCAGGTATCCGCTGGATTCGGGAAGCACAGAACCGGTCGAAGTGGCGGTGCTTGGGGGAGGCCTATGTCCGGCAGTGGGCGTCTTTCGGCTGAAATGATGATGATGAATGAGTAATTGATTTTAAGTGATTAAAGACTCGTACACACTAGTGCGATATCACGGGCGCGACGCGAGACTAGTACCACAATTTCTTTGTCGGTGCCTGTCGCGCCCGCGATATCACGCGAGTCTGTACGAGCCTTTACGCGAATTCAATTAATTTTCAAGCTTCGCTCGAGTATAAATATGCCTACATTTTTTTTTCTGTCGTTTCTTCGTAACACCATTTTGCGTCGAGAATGAGTGTTAGATTAAATTAATTTAACTGATGTCCTGTTGTTGTTGTTGTGGAGTATTATATATCGTCTTAATTCGCCAATTTACATAAAACTTTAATGAATGCAGTGATTGCGCAGTGGTAACGGCGGCGACTTACGAGTTGTAGGTCGTAGGTTCGAACCCGTCAAGGCGTTTGATGATTATTAAACTTCCTGTCTCTGTTGTTTACATAGCAAGGAGTGATAGACAAATTGGTGTGGGGTAGATACCACAGCAAGAAGTGAAAAATAAACGTTTTTTACAAAAAGTAAAACAACCGACTTCCAAAATAAGACACTACAAAGTTAAAAATCACTTTAATTTCGGAAGTCGGTGGCAAAAAATGAAAATACAAAACCAAAAACGAAATAAAAAAACAAAGATGGACTTCAGAAATTAAACTTATTTTCCATTTTGTAGTGTTTTTTTGGAAGTCAGTTGTTTTATTAGGGTTCCGTACCTCAAAAGGAAAAAAACGGAACCCTTATAGGATCACTTCGTTGTCCGTCTGGCTGGCTGTCTGTCAGTCTGTCAAAACCCTTTTTCTGAGGAACGCTTAGAGGTATCAATTTGAAGTTAATATCCAATACGTAAGTCTACGGTCCCTTGGCGCTCTAAATAAATCAAGCTACTATATCAACGTAATAAAGAAATACGGAAATATACTCGTAGGTGACATATTTTGATAGGTACTCGCAAATAAATCAAAACTTGTATATGGTACTTCCCGTTGATCCAGAATCATGAAATTTGGCATGAAGCAAGATTGTGAGACCTTGCTGCACCCGTAACGGAAAAAGTCCGAAAATATTTAATTTGTAGTTTTATCACATAAAAAAAATGTGATTACAAACATATATTTGCAGTTGGAAATTCATCCCAACTACGGAACCCTTCATTGTGCGTGGTCCAACACGCATTTGGCCGGTTTTTAGGGTTCCGTACCTAAAGGGTAAAACGGGAACCCTATTACTAAGGCTCCGCCGCCGCGCCGCCGCCGTCTGTCTGTCTGTCCGTCTGTCACCAGGCTGTATCTCATGAACCGTGATAGTTAGACAGTTGAAATTTTCACAGATGATGTATATCTGTTGCCGCTATAACAACAAATACTAAAAAAAAAAAAAATATTTATTAGGGCTCCTATACAACAAAAGTGTTTTGTTTGCTTGTTTTTGCTCGATATTGATAACGGCAACAGGTGGACGCTTGAAATATTCACAGAATGTTTAGTTATATATTTACTTTAAAAATAAATAATTAAATTAAAATAAAACAAATATTTAAGGGTGGCTCCCATACAACAAACGTGTTTTTTTTGCCATTTTTACAGACAATGGTACGGAACCCTTCGGGCGCGAGTCCGATTCGCACTTGGCCGGTTTTTTCATTTTCTTGACTCAGGTCTGCGCCTAAAATCTAAACATTAAAAATTACTGTCGCCTCGCTAATGACGGTAAAACGATTTAATTACAATATACACGTAACACAAGTCAGGTATCTCTGCCAACGTAATAAAATATTCGACGACTGAGCTAGTCGGATGTGCCAAATAGTTATACTTTACGATCTAATACATTAGTTGTAGTATTTTAGTTTAGTGTTTCGACGAAATACTACGATATTCATATAAATCATTAAATAATTATGAGGCTAAAAATAACATAAAAACTGAATTTCGCAGGCCGATTCCCGGCCCCTGCAGGCGCGGGCTTGCGGACGGTGAGCGATGGGTAGCTCGCCGTCCGATAAGGACCAGGCCCGTGTCCGAGGTGGCGCGGTGTGTTCCACGCGCGCCTCAAAGAGATGTCAGCACCAACTGATGGGGCCCGGTAGGGCCAATGTCTGCCAGGGTTGCGAGTTTGTCCGAAAGGGATATCGTGGCCCTGGCACACAAGCAACGGAAGGAACACGGGTGGGTTTTAGTCAGTAAAAGTCTGACACTGCTCCCGCTCCGCCCAGAGCGGGAGCAGTTATTTGATAATTGCTCACACAAAAAAAAGGATACTAATTGGTGATATTTTCAAATATTGTGCAAAAACTACTACTGTTTCTACAAAACTATGTAACTACTCAAGATGTCTTCTAAGTTCTTCTGAGTAAAAAATCTTGCCCAAACGTGAAGTTTTTAAATGTTAGACGTAAGTATAATTAACTAGCTGTGCCCCGCGGTTTCACCTGCATAAGTTTCGATCCCGTGGGAATATCGGAATAAAAAGTAGCCTATGTCTTAATCAGTGTCAGCTACCTCCCTATAAAATTTTATCAAAATTGGTCCAGCCGTTTGAGCGTGAATAAGTAACAAACATACACACACACACACAAACTTTCGCCTTTATAATATTAGTGTGATGTGATTAATAGGTAACTAGGAATACCTACAGACAAACGATCACTCGTAGGTGTATGCAAGTTAATATTTCTTTTAAAAAAAATATTCAGGATTGTTTCCAAGAAATTCAAAGAATTTAAGGATTATAAGGTACCCTTACACACTTACATAAAAAAATACTGTTCAAGAAAACCCCTAGAAGAAAATGTAAATTGATTTGATTTCTATGATTAGACATAAAAGTACCTACTAGAAGAGCTAAAAATTAATGTAGTAACTAATGAGACAGACGAACCATCAGTAGGTGTATTCTAGCCAAATCTCCATATAAACTGTTATCTACAATATGCACGGTAGACACAACTCAGATATTATTATCTAGTAACGATGTTTTTTAACACAATATATTACATACTAATAATTGAAATATAGGACGCGGTTGAGTTAGAGCAATATTCCGCACGCACACATTGAGAATTCATGTTGATATTACAATACAACACCCCTTATTTACAGATAGTAGATATTTATTATTATTACAATGGTCCTTAAATATAAAAGTCATTGGTAGGTAGGTACAGTCGGTAATCAGTATTACCTGACCCCCCTTCCATTATTCTTCTTTTTAAGAGGGGTCAGATAATGCTGGCCACCAACTGTACTAGAAAGCCGTAATTTGGCATAGGTATACCTACATAATAATTATTATCACACCGACAAAGTGGTGCAGTACAATCTTAAAAAAAAAGCGCTAAGTCGATCTTTCCGCGCTACTTGAATAGGCGCCAGCAAAGTTGTATGGAATTTTATTGCTGGTGTGTTTCAGCCACCAGCAATTTCCTTTGAAAATCCATTATTGTCGAGTATTGTTTCAAATATCAATCAATCAACTCAGCCTATAGCAGTCCACTGCTGGACATAGGCCTCTCCCAGGCTGCACCACAGCACCCTGTCCTCCGCTTTCCACATCCACTCTGTCCCAGCCACCTTTTTAAGGTCGACGGTCCATTTAGCTGGGGGGCGCCCCACACTACGCTTGCCGACACGCGGTCTCCACTCCAGGACTCGACTGCTCCACCGGCCATCGGTCCTTCGACAAGCATGGCCAGCCCACTGCCACTTCAGCTTGCTTACTCAAATATAGAAAAATATATTTGTTTCAAATATAGTCAGATGCAAAAAGATTTTATCCAGAATTTAGCTGTAGGTATATTATGAACAGGCAATACAATCATCTATTTAAATTACTCGCATTGTTTGAGTCAAGCACTATACAAGCCTTGGTCCGATTGGGCGCGCTACGCTCTCGGCTTTCAAGTTTGGTCATCATTGCATAGCCTGTAGCTGAGCTACGCTGCGCTTTCAGCCATCATCAGCGCTGCCAGCAACGCAGTCATTTACAGACCGCGGCAGTAATGTACTATAAATTCCTTTTCCTGTATTATCGATAATCCTTTGTATAGTTGGAAAATATTTAAACAAAACTTAACTCAGACGTGCAGAGCTAGCAGGTATTTGAAAGACATAATATATGGACAAACATAAATACTGCATAGATAATACTTCTTTTCACTGTATCAGATTCATCCCTAAGTGAGGCGGAACGCGTGAGGGAGAGGCAAATCTTAGGGGTGGTCTACCCGTGTGCCAAATTTCATTCAAATCCGTTCAGCCGTTTTAGCGTGAAAGCGTAACAAACCAACAAACAAACTCACTTTTGCATTTATAATTTTAGTTAGGATACCTCCAGCGATGTTTTACTTCACCAAACTTAGAAAGTAGATATTAATTGAATAAATCACATTGGTACTGGTCCGGATTTTGAGCCCACAACCGCGTGCATGAGAAGCTGATCTTTAATCACTGCGCGATCATGACGAAGATACAGGTACAGTCGGTGACCAGCGTTATCTGACCCCTCTTCCATTTTTCTTCTTTGTAAGTGGGGTTAGGTAATGCTGGTCACCGACTGTACTAATATTCTCTAAGCTAAGCCGGGGACAGACAGACAGACGGACATGGCGAAACTTCCTTGTTGACTACGGAATCCTGACTGACCTGTCTGACTGGTTAGGTGGAGCAATTGCATCATTCTGTCGTCTAATTGAAAAAACACTGTGACTGGCAATCATTCAGTCACAGTGTCATCAGTTTTATGTTTTTTAGAGTTCCGTACGTCAAAGGAAAAACCCTTATAGGATCACGCGTTTGTCTGTCTGTCCGTCTGTCACATCTGATTTGCTCCGAATCTACTGGACCGATTAAGTTGAAAGGACATGTCCAGTCGGTCTATGAACGATTGCCTAGCTAGTAAAAATGAATGTTCAGTAAAGATTGTTCTATTTTTATAACCGCTATATTTTCTAGTTTGACAATTAATAAGCTTTAGGATACTCCTAGGATTTTAGTATGTTTGTTTTACTATAACGCCATCTGTGAGTGTCCACATGTACTAACTCATGGAACTCCTATGTGAGATCAGTGATACATTTTATATTTTGTTGGCCTGACCAGATTATACAGATTTTTAGTTTACATTTTTTATTGTATCACGTAGCATTTATTGTTTATTTACTTGAAACTAACTTACCATTTTTATTTTTCATGGAATAAGTAGAGATTTGGCGGATGTTATTTTTCATACAAAATTGCCAAGCCATTATTTAATTTAGGTAATTTTCGTTTGAAATGAAAATAATCTTAATTAAAAGCTTAAAAAAGTGTACATGCAAATTGGCCACCATGTGCGTATCTTGTCTCACAGTAGCTGAATACCTACCAACGATAGTAGATATAGTACGATAGAATACAACTAGTTTGACAAAGAGTCTGACCGAAGTGTCTGATCTCTACGTTATTTCAGGAACTAATCAAGTTGCCACTGAACCAGTATGTAAAGACTTGACAGTAGAGCAAAGTGACGTTCTATCAGCGATAACTATTATGGAAACGAAAAAAATGAATTGTCATAAACTACCGAAAAACTTGGTAGGGTATGTCAATTTTGTTCAATCCTTGTAGAAATACGAAACTTTAAAAGCCCTCTTGTAAGAAAACACAGGCTATAAATAAATAAAATACGTATTTAGGAAAGTACGTACCTACACAAAGAAACGTCTGGTGTATAAAAATGTAAAAGTTTGCGAAATTATGTCAGAAGCTCTAAAAATCAACAAAACTCTAAAGATATTGAGCTAATCACATTATTTGTAAAACTAACCTCGTGCCGTTGAACGGTTCTCGAACACTGACCACACAAGGAAGCATAATATTAGACTTCGCTCTAAGTGCAATATAACCGTTGCATACTTGCAGCTCACGATACCACTGCTGCAGCTGAATCGCACTTGACCAGTTTTATTCCAAGCATTCAAGTGTCGAGTCACAACAAAAACTATTTGAAGCGGTTTAATTGAATCCTGCCTGAGAAAGTTATTAATTTGTATTATACGGATTGACTTCAACCGACGTGAAATATTTGTATCACAAAATCCATCCAACTTTCAATGTGTTGACGGCACGGTTGGCGCAGTGGTTAAGTGATTGACTGCTGCGCTGCATGTCGTGGGTTCAATTCCCGCACGGAACAAATATTTGTATGATCTACAAGTAGTTGTTCCGGGTCTGGCTGTTTGTGTATGTGAGTTTGAATGTTTGTGAACGCACCCACGATACAGGAGAAATTCCTAGTGTGGGGCAACGTTTTAAAAAAAAAAAAAAAAAAAGATAAAAAAAAAAAAAAGATAAAAAAAAAATGTCAAAGTCAATTACTTAATATGAAGCGATACTGAAAGTATTCGTGAGTATAAATGGATCTTAAAATACAACTTTACAGTTAATTTAGAGCTCAGCTCAAAACATTTTGTCAATATTGAATTTGATTGGTTGTTAATAAATAAGGATATTAAGATCCGGCTCGAAGGACCAACAACTGGTACACAATTTTCTACGGTATTAAAATAATAGTACCAAGTACCATTTACGGTAGGTACCAAGAAAAGAGTATTGTCATATAATTAAAGCGTAACTCTTTAAAGTATGGGTTTTCACAAACGTATCCCCATACCTACTGGCGCTACCTACTTAGTAGAATGTGTGTGTACACACCGTGGCATTTTAATCGTATTACAACGGCAGCCCACTTCATGTATCCCAATGACTACTTCACGAAAGTAAAAAAATATTTATTAACATTTGAAGAATTAAAAAAAGCTCGTAACAGGGTTTTTCAAACTACGTCCTGCGTTAATAATATTTTATTATTTGAATTATCAAATGTTAATTTTAAAAAAAATACTTTTTTAAATTTATTTAATTTTATTTATTTATATAATAATAAGATATAAATGATTAGTATTCATTGGATACATGAAGTGGGCTGCCGTTGTAAGACAATTAAAATGTCACGGTGTATAATGAGCTAAATTATTTGACTACCAGAAAACTAAAACATTGTAATGATGTGGTTTTTTACAACAGTGCTAAGTGTAGCATTTAGTATGTTATTTTTAACGAGTTTTAATAACAAATAGCTAGTACCTACAGCTGCAATTGGCGTACGCGCAAGCATTACGAAATTATTTTGAATACCCGAGCTTTTGCCAGCCAAAACCTTGTCAGATGAGAAGCACCCGGATTTATCGAAGCATGTTCTACTAGACTTTTTATAGTTGGAGGATTTAAATGGCCTCCAAAGATACAGAAGAGAACTTCCAGCACACTCTGAGCCACTAACATTTTGCTGATTGGTTTACAATTTTTTTGTCCATTCTTATTTTACCACTTGTTCTTGCCAACAGGGGAGAGCAAGATGTAGTATGTGTAAATATTATAGGTACCGTACAAGTACATAAACTATACGTATAATTACGTGGGTACCTACTGGTTTAACACAAGTGCAGGCCCCAGGTCAGTGCGCCGCTTGCAATGCATCAACATGAGGTAGAATAACATTGTTATTGTTAAGATCAAATTACGCACCTTTCGACATTCTCTTGTAACTGCTAATTTGATATAATACGTGTTTTACGTACTAACAAATCATGGGAAAATCTATTTATGATGATCTTCCGCATGATTGAATAAAATGTAGACGGGAACGTATTCTTCCCCATGCTCCTTTTAGTTTTGGATTTATTAGACAAGACGTTTTCGTATATGACGCTATCTTCTAAAAATAGGTTATGGAGATTATCATTGGAGTTATCATTAACTGAGTAGGTAGGAGGATGGCAAATATTTATTTTTCCCCATGCTCCTTTTATTTTTGGATTTATTGGACAATACGTTTCGTATATAACGTCATTGGAGTTATCATTAGCTGAATAGGTGGACAGCAATTTTTCTTCAAATAATTGCAGGAAACGGATAAAATATGTTTTTCCCGTATCTACGCAACAAAACATTTTCCATTAAGTGTGCTAATACATACAGCATATTATAGTAGTAGTCAATCCACGGCAGCATATAGCATATAGTAACATAACGTTACATTAAATAGTATATAGGAAATGCTTACCCTAGGGCAAAACATTTTTCTCTACTTTAATCACATGTCATTTTCTAGTACAATTTCCTATGCATTCGTTATTCAAGCACTCACCGATTAAGAATCAATTATAATTGTTTAGTGATTACTTGAATGTTATCATTACATTAGGTCAAGAACGTTTCCATATCAAGTAGGTGGGTATATAAAATAATAGCAAAGAAATCAGTCACCCGGCAAATTAGAACAGCATCAATAAAGTTTTGGCAGAATTATGTCAACCTCTACATTGTACGAGCGTGGCTATAAAAGTCACAATCATTCCATGCGAAACAACAGTATTTTTATTTGATTTAATGGAACAAAACAAAAATATTTTGAATAAACTTTTCAAATAATCAGCAGTTGATCTCTCTGGCGGAATGCTTGCAAAGTTTTCACAAACTTGAGAAAATTCCGTAGCGATTACCAGCTATCATGGTGTCACGATCTTAAGTCTTATTACTGTTGACATAATGTCTGAATTACTCCATCACGTAACAAGTAGAGATAAATAAACAATGATGACGATTATTCAATTAACTATAAATAACCTTATCATCTCTTGTCATTAATTAAATTAAATACTGCACAATATTCACCACAGTGTCGCAAAAAACTTGGAAAAGTTTTTAAAAACATTTTTCACAATTTTCACCAAGCTCAAGGGAATAACTCAATTCACACTCGCTTACCCCTTGGCCACGACAGCTGTCGAGCTGCCATAGTGCAGCTGAGGCGCGAAATGCAGGGCCATGTTCGCTGCTGCGGCAGGCAAGCAGGGTTGCGCCTGCGGCGGCGGGCAGTGACGCACTCGCGGCACGGGGTCGTGCTGTCGGCACGAGGGGTAGGTCGCGTACTGGTACGAACTGAGTTGGTTTATCGGACAGTCAAGGTCGGGTAGAGACCACTCAGCCATGGTCTACTCATGGACATAGACGGCTGACAACTGCGCTAGGCGAACACGCGTGCACCGGGCGAGGCAACGCGCGCTCACTGACGCCCCGCCTCGCTTCTCCCGGCACCGATGCAACGCATAAACAAACTGCAAATCCTTTATCTGGCCGCTTCACGGCACTCGGCGATGTACGTCGTTAGCCGACTACTGATAAAGGGCAGTCTTGAGCTGTGTTCACACTAGACTAATTAATTACTATGCAACTGCCACTATCCTTGCGATTCAATTACAAAACTAACGACTAACTTAAAAGACTTCCGAAGGCTTTCTTTTTTGTTTATATTATTACGCAGTTTTCGCGAGTACGTACTAGTTCTCGTCTAAAACTAATAGTTTTCGTCACAGTTTTACGGTCACTGAAGTAATCATGTTAAACATGGTTTATGTATAAACCACATTTTGTCGTATAAACTTAGCTACTTAGTTAGGTAAGGTACTTTATAATAAATGCAACAACGGAATGGGATTATCATTGGCTGCGTCATGTGCACAAATTAGGAATTATGAACACCTCGAGTGTTCGCGTCAATGGAGGTATAGACTTACATACAGACATACTTACCTTTAATTGATTTAAGGTAAAGTGACATGACTGAGATTACAACAAAGTTGCGGAATGAAAACACGCCTTGTTTACCCATAAATCTGCTGTCGCGGAGTATTAGATAGGTACGTAGAGCTGATATCAGCCTGTAAACGTTTACGGCTGAACGCTGGCCTCCAACCCACACGCTGCAAACTGCAGTGCCACACAATTAACTGCAGTGCCACACAATCAACGCGTGGCAATTCGAGGGGAATATTGCCATTATTACCATTCTTGGAGAGAGTGCGCAATTAGTCGTTGTAGGTGGGCTCTGCATCACCTACATACCTACCTTTGTAGTGATTAGTCAAGAAGATGCTACCTACTCTTGAAAACACACAGGGCGGTCTGCTCCTTATGTAATAATTAGATCAGAATATTAATATGACTTATTGCTTATTGAGGAGCTCGTGGCTAAGTATTAACTGCCGCACGGGTCGATCCATCAGGTTAAGCTACGCTTGCCGGGGTCGTTCCGTGGATGGGTGACCATCTTTACATACTGAGACTCCGCCATGCCTCGGAAAGCACGTTTAGCCGTTGGTCTCGGCTGTCTATCTTTGATAGTCGTTACGGGTCGTCAGAAGCCCGAAAGTCTAACAACCAGTCTGTAACAATCAGTCAGTACCAAGGGATATCGTGTTACCCAGTAACTGGGTTTTGGAGGTCAGATAGGCAGTCGCGGTAAGACTGTAAGCTGAACCCAACATAGTTGGGAAAAAGCCAGGCAGATTGATTAATATGATTTATTAGCAATCGTTAATGTGCTGGTATTAAGCGATTCATATGTGTATATTTTAAACTACCTGAATAGAAGCAAATATTGCACAGTGATGTTATTATTTTCAACTCTATGACCAAACAGGCTTATTTTTAGTTAGTCGGATCAGGTGCAGTTAGCTGCTGGTTTCAATTACTACGCGCAGTACGTAGATGAGAAAGGTTCAAGGAACAAACGTTCAAAATTGAATAAGTAATTCGTTTCGTTTTCCATTTTCTTGAGTAGGTAAGTAGTTTCGTATATTACATTTAGGTGGTGACGTAAAGTTGACATGGGGAGACATGATGACGACATTAAGCCGTCTCCAATAATAACAATCTACGATCAAGTATCCGTATTTAAATAGTGGTGACCATGGAATATTCCCTATTGACTTTAGCGGTCTTTTGAGATTTAAGGATATGTAAATGATGAGGATCTGGATACATATGTTGATAATTTCCTTGAACACTTTTCTCGGAAATACTGTTTACTTTTACTTACATAGCTTTCCATAGTTTCTGCCAAAGTTATGGCAAAAGACCGGCCAAGTGCGTGTTGGACCACGCGCAATGAAGGGTCCCGTAGTTGGAATGAATTTATCCCAAGAACAAACTTAACATTGTGGTTGAAAACCATGTCTACCCATACATTCCAACTGCAAATGTAAGTTGGTCGATTATTACTCGTGAACTTGTAAAGCCAACTTAGCTATGATAGTTTTCCTTTTAACTTCAATAAAGGTGAACGGCAGGCTTGTATGGGAACTTAGTACCGCTACTAAAATTTCGTGCTTTGGGATATGTTTTGTTTTAATTGGTAGTTAATAAATAACATAGACAAGCCCTTTTTAAATTCTTAGATTTTTTGAAGTTGGGACGTAAAAATTATAACGAGTTTTATGTTTTAAGGTTATGTACTAGCGTACCAATGTAGTTTGGTACTTTAAGGTACATAAACATTGTTTTGGTGATAAAGTAAATGTTCTAGATTGCTTGTCAACAGTTTGATAATGATGAAATTCTGATGGGGTTTTGAGTACAAAGCGTCCTTTCGCGAAAGTACGCAGATGCTCAACTCAACGTAAAAACGGCCAGATAATTCGCTAAATTGCTCAGATTAAGTCACAAACCACAATCCAAAACAACAGCAAAGAACTGAACTGAAAGACAGATTTTCTTTACCTGTCAATAAATAATTGCCGTATGAACAAAAATAATATTGATGACGAAAATCATTCCTATCAATAGATCGTTAACTATTATGATTTTATGTAACAATTACGCATTCTTAGGTATAATAATATATAGGTGTTTCATTTAATGTTATTTCTATTTATAAATAATTGATTTCCATTTCGATATTTGTGTTATTTTATATAAAGCAACCTCTAAAAACATAACTGCGTTTAGTCTACAATTTTATTCGTACCCCTATTTCAAAACCCGATTATCTACACCAAAATTTGACCGAATTAGTTTTGAGTTATTTCTGTACTTAAAAGTTTAATGACACAAAAAAATAATTACAATAATGTTAATTTTAAACGCTAGCAGTTTTTAAAAACAATAAACTATTCAAGTAGTGTTTAGTAAGTTTATAATTTAAGAAAACTAACTAGATTTTCAACAAAATTAAGAAAATAACCGGTAACGAGATAATTTTGTTGGTTTTTCCTGAATGTAGGAAAACTACCAAATTTTCAAAATTACACTTTTGGCAGCTCTACTGGCAATTTTTATTTAATCACTTATTTTCAATAGTCATAATTTATTATCAAAACAAAATTTGTTTTACTATAACTATAGCCAGTATAGGTACAAAATAGATTTCTTTATTTGCTTTTGGCTGATTATAAAGAAGATTTTATTTTACTTTATACGTACCACCTAATTTAATAAAAACAAAAGGATTTGACAAAATCTTTATTTGAATTAAAAAGAAACAGAAGATTAAACATTGTCTTCTGAGCTAAAATGAGAAGAACATGACATGTCATCATGGCATCAGTGTCGTAGAGACTCGCAGCTGGCAATCGGTCAACACTGCCAGCTTCAGTAGAATAGAATAGAATAGAATAGAATAGAATAGAATAGAATACTCTTTATTATGTACACCATAAAAGTAGCCAGAGCATGGAACCACCCATGATACTTTTCCGGTATTACACCTTTATTGCAAAGGTTAATAAGATCCTTCTTCTTAGCTACAGATATAGGAAGAGGTCCGCTGTACAGTTGGTGTAAGGGCGGAAATATAACACTGGAACTGGTTGGCTGCACAGATATTTCATCAACAAGTTCTTATTTTTTTTAGTGTATAACTGAGCGACGACGCTTTCCGAATTTCTTCAGCTAATATCAATTATCTGTGTTTACTTTTTTCTTCCACTAGGCGCATGCGAGACAGTTTCTAAATTAGCTTCACCTAAAACCGCCTATCCATGTATAGCCTTCTCTTTCACACGCAGCATACAACGCGCGCTCATCATACGCGCCAATACGCGGTTCTTGTTGTGTAACCTCAAAATTTAAATCTTGTGATTTACCTTGGTTTTTCGAGAATTTTCAAGTGTTTATTCTTTATCACCTTTTGAGACACTCATTTTACAACATTTCATAAAGATATCGAATTAAACTTTGTTTTTTATTCAATAAACACTCGACAGCTGGCGCACGATTACTGCGACAACAAGAACCGCGTATTGGCGCGTTGTACGCTGCGTGTGAAAGAGAAGGCTATACTATACATGGATAGGCGGTTTTAACTGAAGCTAATTTAGAAACTGTCTCGCATGCGCCTAGTGGAAAAAAAGTAAACACAGATAATTGATATTAGCTGAAGAAATTCGGAAAGCGTCGTCGCTCAGTTATACAGTAAAAGTAAACTATAGTTATGTGAGTTCTTTTACCTGCAAAAATCAACCAAATACGGTGTAATTTTTCTGCAAAAAGCAACTAGCGTTATTTAGTTTCTTTTAGTCGTTAATACATCAGCAATTTCTAGTATATTAATATATAAATAATTATATAAAAGCTAAAACCACTTACCGCAGGTTAATAATATATTACCGGAATAATCCTGGAACTTTATAAATCAAGCAACTGCAACTGAAACGTGTTATAATACGAAACATGCTTTTTGTGGTATACATTTATAAATCTAAAGGAATTAAACGAGTTTAGTTGTTTTTTTAAGATAATTCCATCATACATGCAGGTAGTTTGTTTTTGCTGTAGCATCTCCGTAGAAAAGCGTCATAGCAGATAATTAATGGGTTTTACCTGTATCTTCGTCGTGACCGGGAGAGTCGATTGTTAATTTGTTATATTTAACTTAATTTTGGTAAAAAAATGCAGATAATCGGTATTTGCAATAAGGGTAGGTATACCGTTCAATAATTAAAATCTGTCCATTGATATTTTTAATTAATCCGAATTTCTAAAAATAGTACACTTAAGTACTTACATGAAAATAAATGTCTTAGTTGCCTTAATAAGTGGTATAAATTCTATAGCAAAACAACAAAAAAAGTACCTATATGCGGTACGAAATCTGCCGTTCTTCTTTATTGTACTACTGCCGTGATCATTTTACTTATCCAAAAACTACCATTTAGGTGGTTAAACTACCATGTAGCACTTTAAGGCTGCTCTATTTTCTCGGCGAGTTTTGTCAGATGTAATACATTCTGACAAAAATTGCCGAGAAAATCACTCGTGGGCGCCCTAAAGCTAAATATTACGCAAATGGATCCCTGAATCGAAAAATGGTTTTGACAGACCCGCAATATTTTTGATCGGACTATCTAACGATACCACACAATGGGGTAGACGAGAAGAAAAGTATCATCCCTACTTTACGTGCAAGGTCGGTAACCAAAAATTATTTTTTTTTCATGATTTTATTTTACCACTTTCTCGGCGTGATTAATTTTGAGCGGGATGTCAGACTTTTACTGACTAAAACCCACCCGTGTTCCTTCATTTGCCTGTGTGCCACGGCCACGATATCCCTTTAGGACAAACTCGCAACCCTGGCAGGCATTAATGGACCCCGTCAATTCGTGCTGACATCTCTTTGAGGCGCGCGTGGAACACAATGCGCCGTCGACCCGGGCCAAGGGGTCTACTCCCTAAGTCCGTTAACGAAGCAACGGGCCCGTCCGACAGTAGTCCGATACGTCGCAGTGAACCCTACTCCCTAATGATTTCGGATTCATCAGTTTCCAACGGTATCATAGACAATCTTCGTGAACGAATGACGCATGACTATAGAGTTGCGCAATTTTACCGGTCGATTACCGGTTTACTTATTTTGTGGTTTTCAGGTTTAAATAATCAAAAATTAATATTTTTCTCGTTAGAAACGACCGCATTTTTAGCAATATACTTTTTATTATGTCTAAATATAGGATTGAATTGCCATTTTTGTTCCGAAACCGGCATTATCCTGTTGATACCTTTGCCTATTTTGTTTTTGACGGCAATGTTCAAATGAAATGTCAGTCAGAGTACGTACTAGGCGGGAAGGATTACTTATTTTATTTTAATTTCAATTATATATGTTGTAAAACGGCCCCAACCACTGCAGCAAAAAGTGTGGAAAACAAGTGTCAAGTTGAACTTTTCGGACGGGCAAAAACGCATCGGGAGTAGGGACAACTGTCAAATCGTGTTGTCTTTCATTCTTCGTTCGGGCCCGGGACGAATCATCCGTCCGAAGGTGATAAGGAGTAGGACACGCCCGTAACGAAGGCCGACACAACGGACTTCGTGCTTAGGGAGTAGACCCCCTGGTCCTTATCGGACGGCGAGCTAGCTTTCTAGTACTAAGAATCGGAGTTAAGCCGTGGATAGATAGACAGAGAGACGGACGTGGCGAAACTATGGGGATTCCTTGTTGACTACGGAACCCTAAAAATGATCGTAGCTACATAGTTTCATAATACGTGTTTGTGGTTATATAGAGGCTAAATAGTTGTTTGTGTCATGCATATAAAGCGAGAAGGGAGCTGCTCATCACGCAATACGTTTTGTTCATAGATACACATTGTTGAATAAGTTTATGAGTATTACGGACATTTCTGCAGAGTCGTCAGGACAGAAAGTCACCGGTTTGGGCGATGCTGACACCTGTCGTTCTCATGTACTTACGTATGTTGACAGTGCGAGGCGGGTACTTATGTTTCTACACAATAGGTTCACTTTCGAAACACCCGGAGCAAGCAATTAATTCTATTGTCTGTTTTCATAAACAACTATTGCAAATGTTGTTCTTAAACTATCAATTTACGCTAAATTAGCAATGAGAAAGGATACGATGGTACTGCACAATATTGTATAATGTGTTGTAGGTAAATTGGTATATTATTAGGTTATACTGGGGAAAGGGTTGAAGAGAGAATAGTAAAATAGTAACCGTGTTTCAAGGTTGAGAAACTGGTTAAGTGCAACACGAAATCAGCGAATAAGAACACAGTAAGAAGACGGAGAGTAAACTATAATGCATTAATAATATCTGCATAATGCAGCCCAAGGAGGCTATGCCATCCTTGGATATTAGGCTAACCAGGGTTTTAATACGCCTAGACAGGACCGTCCTACGCCTGGTGACTGGGACTATCACGGGGCACTGCTCGCTAAACAAACTCTTCCATACATTAGGCATAACGGACAAGCCCCTGTGCAGGGCTTGCATAGAGGTAGAGGAAACTATTGCCCACGTGCTCTTTGAATGCACAGGCGTCACCCAGATTAAAACAGAAACCTTCGGGGCACCCAGATCCTTCACAGACGTTCTAAACAGACCTGGAGACGTGGTAAACTCCTGGTGGGAGGTTGGCTGGTTGGGAAAACCACCGACGGCTGCCATGGCCCTCGCACAATGCTCCGCCTGAAGGACTAACTGCGGGAACCAAACCTTCTAACATAGAACATAGAGTAGGTAAAAAGAAAATAGAGCATAATATTCTAACGACAGGTCATTAAGCAGTGGTATACGTGTTATAGTGATTTATTTCCTCAGCGCATTTTTAATCGCGCTCAAAATAAATGAATACTCAATTAGCCTTTGAGTTGCTTATCGTCAACTTCATTATAGTTCTCCAATATGCATGTGGATTAAATGTAAATAACTCTTGCTTGGTACCAATAAAGCCGTGTTGACAAAGCAAAACAAACATTGGAGGAGAAATTAATATCAGGGAAGCGCATGTAAAGCGATCTGAAGGTAGCTACTATAGGTAGGTACTAGACTCTCAATTTACTTTTTTTAAATTTACATCCGTGTAATTGGCGCGAGGCAATTTCCATTAGTCGCGCTGTATTCCAAACTTCGGACAGCTACTGAAAACGCAAAGCTTACAAAGATTTCATGACCCGGGAATCGAACTTACAGCCTCAGCCTCACGACACACTAGATAAATATTATTGTAGTTTCATATAGATAATAATAGACGGTAATCTAAAAAAAACAAAACAATATATACCTCAGCACATCCTGATAAATATTATTAATAACTAACTTTTGATTGACTCATTCGAAAGTTGGGCCTTTCACGCCGATAACACAGCTCCGCCGTGAAACATTAGCAGCGAAACCGCAGTAGTAGCGGAACATGACGCGAGCCAGTTGAATTGAACTACTGCGGTTTCGCTGCTATGGTTTTGTGGCGGAGGTGTGCTATCGGCGTTATTTGTTTCAATGTTGTCCTTACAGATTATTAATTATAGTTAAAATCCCCGTTTCATAAGCTGACTGTGTGTGAAGGTTTAAAAACTGTTATAGTGATAAATCATGTCATGGCGAGAATTTCTTAGCGCTGGTGCCGTAGGCGTTCGTAGCCGCTACGACGCTACGTAGACCCCATTTTTTTCGTTTCTTTCGCGTTATTGTATTTCTTGGTAAATTAGACTGTATGGATATTAGAAACAGAATAATGTTGTCTTTTTTGTCTTAGCCTCAAAACAGATTTTCAGTACCAACATTTTGTCAACAATGAGGCTGTTTTATTGAGGATGTGCAAGCCATCGTTATTTTCACAGAGCGATAGTCTATCTAATAGGTAGCCTTGCCTTCTGCGTATAGCCATGTTCTTTCTAGTGCATGTTTTAAAAACAGCAACTTGGAAATAATATCATGAAGATGCAGCAGCATCCTCCTTTCTGCTACCTATAATTATTAACATCACATTATTAAATAACGTATCCATCTTAGCTTCAAGATTACCGCTGCTTCTGCAGAGTTTGTAGAAAAAAGCCAGACTAGTTAATAACATATTAATTATGAATTTTAAATACAGCTACGGTTACGGATTTATATTAAAATGTCTATCCCCAGCTTAGTCTGAAAGAAATTCACATGACGTGCACTGCAAACAAGCTCATTTGAAAGCTTTAGTTTTTGTTATTTTATGTACTACTTAGTTTACTGAGCACCTAAGCACTGTCGACATGACCGCAAACTAACATGACTTTTTAAATTATGGTTGGTAAGTTTTTCTATTGGTGATATTGTGAGTCGTAATAATTTAAAACAATCAGTTATAATATCACACCTGCATTCCCCGAATACATAGACAGGGCTGGCCTTGTTTGTCGAAGGACCGATGGCCGGTGGAGCAGACGAGTCCTGGAGTGGAGACCGCGTATGGGCAAGCGTAGTGTGGGGCACCCCCAGCTAGATGGACCGACGACCTTAAAAAGGTGACTGGGACAGACTGGATGCGGAAGGCGGAGGACAGGGTATTGTGGCGCAGCCTGGGATATTCCTATGTCCAGCAGTGAACTGCTATAGGCTGAGTTGATTTTTTTGATCGGCAGAGGTGGGTATGTATGTTACACCCATAATGCGCCAGTTAGGTTTATCCCATGGTTTGTCCAGAGATGGTGCAGATCACTAGATAACAGACGTGCCGCCTGCTTGATAGCCACCCATCATCATCTGCCGAGCCTTATTCCAACTATGTTGGATTCAGCTTCCCGTCAAACCGGATGCAGCTGAATACCAGTATTTAACATGGATCGACTGCCTATCTGACCTCCATAACCCAGTTACTGGGAAACACGTTACAGTTACCCAGCAACCCTTGCTAAGACTGGTTGTCAGACTTTCAGGCTTCTGACGACTACTACCAGCTACCAATGACAGCCGGGACCATCGGCTTAACGTGCTTTCCGAGTTACGGAGGGATCCTGGTATGTAAAGATGGTCACCCATCCACGGACTAACCGCAGCAAGCATAGCTTAACCTGATCTATCGACCCGTGCGGCTGTTATTTCTAGCCACTAGCTTGATTGCCACCCAATAGCATAAAAAATAAACAATAAACATCATATCACTCATATCATTGTGGGGCAACGTTTTTCAAAAAGAAGAGGAAATGAAGAAAGGATAATTTCGCCAATCTATGTATTTGTATACATTGGTGTCTACAAATAGGTTCTTCCACGTGCTGCGTGCGTGCAGCTTTATAAGGTTCTAAATATCTAACTAAAAAAATAATAATAATTTATTTCACCATTAATTTGAAATACTCCAGCGCCGCCATTGACCACGTAATAACTAAGTACATACTTATTATTTAGCTCAGTTATTTTATAACTTTAATCGTAATAATTTTTATCAAGCGGGTGGACGATTTTAATTAAATAAATACTACCTCAAGATACGGACTCTGATTATATTACCCGATACCTTATTATGGGATTCCTTATATCTCATAAAAATAGGTACACAAAAATTACATTAATATAATTATTATGTGAATTAAAAATTATCCCCTATTTTACCCCCATAAGGAATGATTTTTCAAAATAGCTGAATCATGTCATTCTTCTTACCAAAAGCATACATTTGAAATTAAAGTAATAGTAGTAATTTTTGTATGGGAAACCCAGCATGTCTTAAGACATGCTGGGTTTCCCATACAAAAATTCATACCCTATCACCCTTTAGGATTATTTTTGAGACAAAAAGTAGCCTATGTCCTTCCCCAGGATGCCATCTATCTCCTTGTCAAATTGAATCGAAATCCGTTCAGTGGTTTAGGCTTAGAAAGGTAACTTACAGACAGACAGATAGAAATACAGAGTTACTTTTATAAATATATAAAATATCAGCGGGGGTATATTGAAAGAGCTGCCTAATAATCACTCTTCTTTCATCGCAATTCCTCAGAAAAACGCAGTCTTCTTTTGCAGTCATATGAAATAGCGATTATCTATCACGGTAAATGTGTCAATCTGTTAAACAATCACGTTTCTTAAGAGCGGCCAACCCGTCATACTTTTCATACAAACGCTCGTACGTGATTATGGCGTTGTAACACATCTTTATTTGTTTTTTTTTTAACCAATAGGTATCTTGTGCACTATATCGAGGTTTCTAAGCAAGCAAAAAATATTTTTTTAAAGAAAGAAATGCAGTATAAGCTTGCAAAAATCTGGTTTTTTGCATCAATTTTACCTGAGTTTTGGCCGTTCATAATGTACTCATAAATTGTAAATGTTAAGAAAACATTACGATAAAAACCTCGCACATGTAATGGAGATTCTAAATTACCAACATTTATTTCACAAACTTGTAAGCCTTACTCCAAAACACGTACTTCCTGGAACAAGTTTTATGAAATTTCCGCACACTATTTTTCGTTCAATGTTATTGCGTTCTCACTCACTTTTTAGTAGTTCTCACTTGCGCTGGAAGAAACAACAAGCTTATCGACCATGCTCGCGTTGACGATAGACGGACCGGGAAGGGCCCTCTTAACTACAGCTACTAACTGAGCAAATTAAATAAATATTATGTAAATTATCTTACCTCGTCGTAGATACAGTGGATGAGTCATCATCCCCTGATAGAGTAGAGATGGGCGACGGCACGCGGGCATCCTCAGAGTCCTCAGGTGACTCGGGCGCCGGCGATGACTCGGACGCCAGAGACTCGGGTGCAAGCGGATCGGGCGCCAGCGATTCGGGCGTCAACATTTCTGGCGGCTGGAGGTAGTCCTGAGTGCAGCGGATCACGCCCGGCGTGTGGCTCTGCGTGTCCGCCATGCCTGCTAAGTCTGGAGACAATAAAGCTAAATGCATAATCTGTCTGTAATGCACCCACTGATGGAACAGAGAAATACCCACGCTAGACCCATTGCTGGTTGGAAGAGGGCACGTGTTTTCGATTTTTTTGTTTTAGGACATGCCAGTTTCTTCTAAATGTTTTCCGTCACCGTTATGAGAACAGTGGTGAGTAAATATATTGCACAAAGTTAAGTGCATGCCTACCTCGGATCGAACCCACGACCCATATAATATACCTACTTACCTTAGCTAGCGAATTTATTGATATAAACTAGGCACAAAATTAAAGTCCAGATAGAAAAAGCTAACAACATCTTTAGACCTGGAAATCGAAACAGGATCCCACGCTCTATAGTCGCGGTTGCTACCAATAGACCAACGATGCAGTTACCTTCCCATTTACCCACAACGATTGAAGGCATTAAAGATTGCCTCCACTTATTGAGGACTAACTGCGCCCCGCGTTTTCACTCACAAAAGACCCATGGGAATATCGGGATAAAAAATATCCTATGTCATGGTCAGGTTATGGTCTACCCATGGATAGGCCATGACCTGGGTTAGGACATATGATACTTGGCACATGTGCCAAATTGAATCCAAATCCGTTCAGCTGTTTTAGCAAACGTTTTAATAAATAAACAAACTCATTTTAGCATTTAGAATATTATTTAGGATTATATACGTAATCTTAATTATTGATGTTAGCGGGTTTGGTTTCCGCACTTAGTCCTTCATGTGGACCATTTTGCGTGGGCCATGGCGGGCGTCGTTGGATACTCCAACCAACCGACCTCCCTCCAGAAGCTGATTAGGTCTCCTGGTCTATTAAGATATCTGTGAAGGATCAGGGTGACTCGAGGGTTTCTGTTCTGATCTGGGTGACGCCTGTACATTCAAATAGCACGTGCGCGACGGTTTCTTCAGCCTCCACGCAAGTTACGCCTATTGTGTGGGAGTGCTTGTTTAGTGATTTTAATTATTATTGTAAATAGTAATTTCTCAGTAGCAACCCGGATGCTAGGAAAATCCAGACTGCGGTCTGGATTTGTGCCTGGTTGATGAGAATAGGCTCACCCTCTATTCCATGGGACTTAAACATAGCTGGCGAAACTCCCGGTGTATTATAGGCACACCTCTGCCTAACCGTACGGGGAAAAAGGGGGTAATGTTTTCTTTTGTGTTATGTGTGTGACACACATTGTTTTGTTTATTCTGACGCGAACCTGCTACGCACAATTCTGTGATCAGTGTGACATTCACATCTATCATTTGGCAGTGAAACTATCACTCGATAAAAGATTTGCAGTGTGCCGTGCCTCTAAAATGTCACATGAGAGCAATGAAATGACGTCACACAATTAGTCAGTAATTTTAATTTGCTTTATTCGCGGAGTGAACTTGAGCTTCATGTTCCAGACGCTCAATACTCAGTGCAATTCTTTAGTGGTTTTTGGACCGACAATTTCTGTATAACAAGGCATACCATAAAACATACTTCTCATACTAGTAGCATTCCGCACAAAAAGTAAATGTTCGGGTCGGCACAGCTGGGCCACGAAATCGAATATAATGTAGATGTTCCGGTAAGCCGCTCGGCTTAGCTCTTATTGTGCCGATCCGACCCGAATGCCGAACATAACAGAGACACGAATTATGCCGATCGGCACTGGCATGGTGCTAATCCATGCGTCATGTTGTTTTCAATCCATGCGTTTTTTGTGCTATTTTTTTTCTATTGCTATTTTCTACATTTTCTTGAACGTGAAAGTCAGTGGAAGTCGATCTCAAGAAAAAGGTATCATCAAGAAACTGTTCCTTACCGAGACACTTTAAAAAACTCAAAAAAAATACTGTCCAGTCTAAGAACCATGATGATTTCCCGGCTTTTGTATGTCTATATTAATATTATAAGAAGAGAAAAGATTTGTATGTTTGTACGTTTCTACAGTGCTTCTACTATCTTAATGTCTCTCGGCAAAATTCGTGTTTCGTCGGGCGTCAGATTTCTATCAGTTGCCCTTCGCACTTAGAGCGATTAAAAAAATGATTTCACTAGTTGAACGCTATATTATCACTGAATAATAGACTATAATGTCTATAGATATCAGCGGGAAAAGCTGCTAGCGGAAGCTAGTATAATATATATTTTTTTAATATTTCAACGTGTAAGCAGAACGGAGAGTTTGAATTTACAAATATACTAGACGAAAATTGTGAAAATGATGCGGCTTTTCGAATCGCGGTGTTAAGATTTTGCGCAGGAGAATGACCCTCATCCTTAAATGTGTTAAATGTTAATAGTATATCCAGCCCATTATATGTTCATTTTCTAGCAAAAGATGGCAAAATGAAAAAGTTTTAACCTTAGATATTCCAGTTATTCCAAGAGACTGACAAGCAGTCTTATCAAGGGGTATCATTATTACCCAGTAACTGGGTTGTGCAGGTCAGATGGGCAGTCGCTCCATGTAAAATATTGGTATTCAGCTGCATCCGGTTAGACTGGAAGCCGACCCCAACATAGTTGGGAAAAGGTTGTGCAAATGATGATGATTCCAGTTATATTCCTTCCTTTCGCTAAAGTTTTTACATTTCACGGGTTACACCACGAATTTTTCCTTCCATACTTGGATTAGTATGGAACTATGTAAATTCGTGTTGTAACTATACTTACATATCTGGATATCCACACTGCCGTCCATACTATTCATATTATTCATTCAGCTTTACCATTTTGAAAGGAATTGAATGATCCAACACATGCGCTATCTCGAATTTAACGAGATGAGTGGGCACGACATACTCTCATATAAGTTTAGGTACAGGTAGAGTTGTAAAAAAACGTTTTTTTTTCTGAGATTAAAAAAAACGTTGATAAAAACATGAAAACAAACAGTTTTTTCTTCTGGATTAGGGGTTTTTTCAAAATAACGAAAATAAAAATATAGTAAGTAAGATGGTTATCGTTAAAAATGAGCTGATATTAGATTTATATTGGTTCATAAAGAAATACCATAATTATGTCTCAAAATAAGTGGTAATACTCATTGAAGTTTACAATAATTACAGATGAAGATTTCCCATTCTTCGTTTGGTTTATGTTTTGGTTGAATTTACTGCAGACTGCCCAGAGCTTGAGTCAGTGAGACTTCATGATGATTGTAGCACTAATGAACGTTTAAGTATTTTTTATGTTCATAATAATATGTAGGTACCTCTATGTATAACTTCTAATTTCATTGATTTAAACATAATTTGACTTGAATTAAAAATAAAAAAATCATATTTAGTTTTATTCTATTTTATTTAGATAATGTATTTCACATTTTAGTGAAAAAAAAACGATGGTGGCAAGTTTTTTTTCATCTCTATGTACAGGTTACTAGAACCCGGAAAATTACATGGGGCGAATTTGAATCCATACCAGTAGGTTCCTATGAAAAATATTCTTTAATTAAATAAGTATCCAGTTATTGGAAAATAACGTAGGTACTTAAGTGACACAGACGATATGACAATGGACAGGCTATAACAAAAGGTGTCAGGATTCCTATACCCTATGTAAAGAACGGTATCCGGCCATCATTAAACCACGTGATGAGTATGAAGGCTTCCTCAAACAGGCGTGTTGCGACAGCGCGACGCGACTCTAGTTAACAATTTTTATGAAAACTTCAAGAAAATGTTTCTACCAGAATCCCGTCGCACCGTCGTCGGTCACTTTCTAGCACACTACTAGATGTTTCTTGCCTAACTAGACATGGTAAATAATATAAATTTGCTGCTGCCCAATTATTATTATTGGTGCACAGAAAAGGAGCCAATGCTGTGGCTGGAAGGTGGCTGTACCACATCACATTACTCAGAGAATTAATTAGACCAAAGAGGTGTTCCCCGACTTACAAAATGTTCACACCGTAGGACGTAGTTAGAAACTACGTGTTTTAACTGTTACTCAGGTGGGAACGTTAACCCAAATTCTCCAAGGATAAGTAGTGTGTGTGTTTTCAGCTCTGGAATGGCCCCAACACTCAAATCGGCTTGATCGCACCTGGATGGTTACTGGTTAGCCACACAATCACAGAGCCATCAAATTATATTATTAATGATGTTGACACAGTTAGTAGTGATTTTGACATTATGATGAATCATTTTGACATTATTAAGTATTGATTGTTTTGACATTATTAATAATTATTACCAAAATTTTCTAAATGTATGTTACTAACACTAGTGTTTAAGGTGTGTATGTAATTACTAACAAATTGGATTTTATTATCTGCTATTATATGACTTGAATTATGTAAATTGCAGTAATTTTGGCATTCAAGATGAACTGTTTATCAATAAAAGTTTTCAATCAACCATATAAAAGTTAGAAAATAAGAGATTTAACGAAAGTGTCGGTTCAATGTTGATTAAAGTATTAATGTCGCTAAAAACTGTAACCAACAACAATAGGCAGTGTTTATCCACACACCTTACAACAGTTTTTAGCGACATTGAAACTATGATCAGCATTGAATTATACACTTTCGTAAAAGTAACCAACTACAATACTCAGTGTGTAAAACACATCTTGCAAAGCAAGAGCTGCAAGAAATAAATCACATGACTCGTCATGCCAGAATTATGAAAATACCTTTTAGGCGCTGATCATACAGGCTTGTTTGAGGCTTTTTATAGGTACTGTTTTTGACACGGTATTTACATCCGTGATGACGGCTTTTGCAGTATAGGTCAGTAACATTCGAGCCTGCCTGTAACCAGATCAAACTGGATACACGAAGATTTGGCTGGTTAGCACTAGCTGTTTTTGAATGTCACGTTATCGCGTGGCGTAACCTTGACTAATTTCAAGGCTTGTCACGATAGAGAGTATTGAGGAAGGCACCGAGCACGTTCAAACTACATCTATAATTGTTTAAATAATACTGAAAAATATCGTTTTAAAGTAAAATGCCTTTTTTATTCATTACACAGATACACACACTTCACTATACAGATATTTTCAAGGTTCTTCTTCTGTGCAGTTTTGAATGACATGAATGGAATAAATATACTATTGTGGGTTCTAATTTTCAAAAAAAATATGGACAATATTATGTGCCGACCTGAATAATTTGAGATATGTAGAACAATAATCATCTCAAATAGGATTAAATCATCATCCGTCTGGAACTCTGGACATGTCCAGCTGTTTGGACCCCATCCGGACTTCCCCCAGTTTTGTATTATGCCAGTACTTTTCGACTACAGTCCTTTCAAAGTTATTTTACCTATGATTTTGCATCGCTATCAACATCACAGTGACCTTTATTCTTGTGACGATAAGGTTGCTTTTAGGTTACTATTGTTCGAGGTAAGAGTAAAATGACTGAAAAAGGGTTTTATTTTATAAAAAAAGTTAAATAATTTCTGACAAAATAAAGATAGCAATGTAAAATGTCCGGCCTTTTTAGCAAATTTCAAAGTATAAGTCATGCAAACCTACTTATTCAGGACCCTAAGTACACCCGGTACGTTATAGAATAATCGGCTGGGGGTTCGTTGCCTTGACAACGGAGTGCACCGCGCGCTCGCTCTAGACATATACTCAGATATAGAGCAGAGGTCGTTCACCCCAGCGCTGCACCCAAATAAATACCAAAATCTTAACATATTTCCAACTTAAAAACTTTTAAACGCTTTGCTAAATAATCAATAAAGCTAAACTTATATAAAACTTTCTTTGGTAATGAATATTAGTTTTTATTATCTACATACCTTTAGACGGCTTAGAAATTTAGTCATCATAACTCGATATTAGGCCTGATCCGATTAAAAAACACCATCTAAAGCTAAGTTATATTTACAAAATATACAACACACACGTATCACTCATTCTGGCACTATTCTAACAGTTTACTATAGTTTTTAAGAACTTAAATACTGTTTTATAAATTATTTACGTACAGCAATGTTTTGAACATCTAACTAGGAAAAACTAACAATAACAATTACAGCGACATCTACTAAATTGCATGAAAACTATTTGAGTTTGTAAATAACAAACACCTTATGAAAACGGTACTGGAGTTTTATGCAAGATGTCACTAGTAACTGTAACGAGAAAGTATTTATTCCATGTTTTCGATTTATATATTTGTATAGTGCTATAAAAAATACGAATTTATGTTTTTGACATGAAAGTGAAAACAATTTAATTGACAGCAAAATAGTAGGTCACCGTGTTTGTTCATTCACGTTTAGTCTATCAGATGGCGCTGTTGTAACAATGAACGATTCCTAACGTATATCAGAGATGGCGCCATAATCCACCTAGCGGGCCCTGTGCGAATACATTAGTAGATGTCACAAAGTCTTAAATTTTTTGGTTCTAGGACGTCATTTCTCTAATTGATGCTTCCAAATTATTTTCAAATTATATCACGTAGGTATAAAATGTCGGTATAAATCCTTCACATGGGCGCATGGTGTATCCTCTCGAGTATGTTTCATTACGATGGCGGTACTACCACATAGGTACCTAGGTAGGCATCTAAGACCTTTCTTCATGCGTTTATAGTTCGTTTTTTTTCGTACTTGTCAGGTTTTCGGTATTTTATTTTATGTGAAACTTTGTCAAAACTTTGTTTAGTCTTTAAGCTGCACGAGGGTACAAACTTGGGTGCACAGCCAGTTAGATTCATAACAATCATAACCCGTGCTTTCAGCTGTACCTAGTCGAGTAAAAACAATGACCTCCTTCTGAAGTAGTCGGGTAAGGTCCATACTATAACGATAAGGTTAGTTATTTTGTAGTGTTTGATATTTTTTTTGTTATTTAGGTATTTTTATGGTGTCAATATATTATAAGTAAGTACCTATATTCCGTGTGGTGCCGGACTTAAAGAATAGCACCATCCTATTTCTTCCCGAGGGTTTCGTAAAAGGCGACTAAGGGACTTACTACAGAATGGGCAGCAGCGTTCTCTATGCATTTTAACACCATACTGCGATCGCCAACGCCAACCCGCCTGCCAAGCGTGGCGATTATGGCAACCTCTCCTTTTGGGGGAGGCACAGGTCCAGCAGTGGACGTCTTTCGGCTGAAATGAATGAATGAAGTACCTACATAAATAAATAATTAAATAACTGAATTTCTTAAGTTTCCAATTTGATTTTCCATACATGTGTGCATTGAACTGGAGGAGTAGTAAAAGTTCGGAAAAAAAACTATTTCACGTTCCTACCGGTCTGTTCGTAGATTTAAAAAATATTCTTATTTTGTAAGTACGTAATCTTGTGCGGCCGTGAGATTTGGATTTCAATCTATTATTAGGTATCACATCTTATTAAATCTTAGCACATTAACGATAGGTGACGTCAATACGGTAAGATTCACCATTTCATCACGATCATATTGACCAAATGAACGTAATGAACTGTAATCTTCCACATAAAATGCAACCGGAACTACATTTTTTTTTAATTCAGTCTAAAACAAAAGCTTTGTTTAACCCTAAACTATTATATTTTTAAATTTAGTTTGAATTAACAAAGGCTAGGTACTTGAAAATATAACTTGGCTGGACATGATCACACTAATATTAGAAAGGCGAAAGTTTGTGAGTGTGTGTGTATGTTTGTTACATCTTCACGCTCAAACGGCTGGACCAATTTTGATAAAATTTTGTATGGAGGTAGCTGACACCCTGGATTAACATAAAGGTTACTTTTAATCCTGATATTCCTACGGGATCGAGATTTACGCGGGTGAAACCGCGGGGCGCAGCTAGTTAGGGCATAAAATGAACATCGTCATTTTTAGTCCATACTTAGCTGGTTTTGATGGAACATAATGACTGAAACTACACCCCTTGAAAGGCTACCAACTCTTCATCTAATGTAAGGTACTCAAAAGGTGTAGGTACACGCATTTTGTCAAATCATATAATTATTGAGCAAAAACGAAAACCCTTCCTGGTTTGACATACTGGCTATGTGCCTACGTATGTTTGTACTTATCGACCTCTGTGCTGATAACTGATGTTACGCAAACCTGACGTTAAGGTAAGGTCAACCGCATGTCAGTGGTTGAACTACTTAAACCAATTTCTAAGCACCTACGATAAACGAGCAGTCACGCGGTTGACTGTGCCTAACTTTTTCAGAGAAGGAAAGATCAACACATTATTTTTATTAAAAAAATACTTCTGGCTGACGCTTGCACTACACATGTAAATACAATAATTTATTGAAGTTTACTCCTTAATTTACTTTTCTCCTCGCTACTCTTTGATTCTAATGATTAAAATTCTGTAAAGCCATATTTTTTACGGCCGCGAATCATATTTAGATCAACATACAATCTGTTTCTGACCTGCAAATTGCAAAAAACGTAATAAAATTGAATTTCACGCGCTACCTTAGTTCAACCCTCTAAGAATTGTTTTTCATAAAAGGCCGGTATAGAAATTGACAGACAGAAAATGAGGAGTGAAATTAATAGATACAAGCGTTAACTCGAAAGCGTTATGTTTCTGCGCAACGTGGCACACGTTTCAAGCAGGGACCATTTTGGTTACCCATTGAAAGGGTTTTTGATAGGGTTTTTCTTAGCGGTTAATCAAAAACCCATAGGTACGATATTAAATTAAATTTTGGTTACCCGTCGAAATGGTTTTCGATAAAAACCCATACCTACGGTGTGGGGTGGGTAACCCTTTTAAACGGCTTAGTTTAAGCCATTGAAAATTACTCACACCGTATGGGTTTTTGATTATCTGCTTTAATTATCTTGTTTTTCTAAAATGGTTACCAAAATGGTCCCAGCTTTTTCATGAAACCATGACATTGGCAAACAAATATAACGTAAAGAGATGTATTAATGATTCTAATGATTATATTTCTGTAAATACATATCTGTTATAGTCGCGAACCATATTTTGGTCAAGATCTGACACTGACCTCTGACATTGCAAAAAAAATAAGAAAATATGTATTTCGCGGGCTACAGCAGTTTATACCCAAGATAATAAAATTCTGAGCCATAAACGTCTTTCTAGTTACTATACCGACAACTCCACATTAGCATAGGTATATGCATCAGTGTAAATAGGTAGGTGTATCCTACACTGAAGCATAACCGGGTACTCACCCCCCCCCCCCCCATCTACCCGCCTCCACACTCCAAATGATGAATGTGTCAGCCGGAGCTAGAAACCCACTTAAACCTATAACGAGCAACTATAGGTAACTAGGTAGGTATGTAAGATCCTACCTTCGTCCTATGGTTTAGGTACGTACAGTCAGGAAAATTAATTGTTAAGAATAGACACCCACGTAAAACTTTGCCATGTGGTAGCACATATAACTCTCATATAACTCTAAAAAAAAGTATTGATTTCAATGTACGGAAAATTTAAGTTGGTAGTCAATTTGCTTAACAATTAATTTCCCTAACTTTACTTAGGGATTCACGACGTAAGCTGAAAGCCTGGAGATGAATATTATCTCCGTATACAGGAATTCAAAAGAACCATTTTGGAAACGGATCTGAATCAATTACTGCAGCAGTCAATACTAGGAATATGGGAACCTGAATCAAAACGACCAAAATTTCGAAGAAAACGGAACTCAAAGAGAATGGGCCCAGCACCCAAATCGCGTAACACATTTTCAAGCCGAAGGATTTTAAAGGAAACTCAATCAGATCCATAGCTTCATTTGTTTGAAAAATTCGTATGATCGACAAAGTAAATAACGCAATGAATTTTGTTGAATTGTCAACATTAAATGCCTTTCATTAGTTTCGAATTGAATTTCTTTTATTAGAGTTACATACTTTGTTTAACTTCTTAGTTTATAAGCAGCTTGTGTCCAATGTCTTTTTTTAATGCTATATTCTCCTGTAGTTTATGTGTACACTAGCTGCGCCCCGCGGTTTCACCCGCGTAAGTCTCGATCCCGTGGGAATATCGGTATATAAAGTAGCCTATGTCTTATTCCAGGGTGTCAGCTACCTCCATACAATTTTTTTTCAAAATCGGTCCAGCCGTTTGAGCGTGAAGAAATAACAAACATACACACACACACACACTCACAAACTTTCGCCTTTATAGTGTGATTAGTGTGATTAGCAGTAATACGTGTACCTATGTGAGAAGTATCATCTTTGCATCCCTAAATATAGGCTACCCCCGTGTCCATACGTGAAAATAATCTCGACTTTTCTACCTTTCTCTTAGTCTCTTACACAATCTAACTTAGAAGATATGTTTTAATGATTATAATTCTGTAAAAAACGAAACATATTTTGATCAAGATACAACCTAACGCTAACCTACAAATAGCAAAAACGTAAGAAATTTTGAATTCCGCGAGCTTCAGCTGCGGATACACCTTATTTTTTTTTTTTAACGTTGCCCCACACTAGGAATTTCTCCTGTATCGTGGGTGCGTTCCCAAACATTTAATCTCACATACACAAACAGCCAGACCCGGAACAACTACTTATAGGTCATACAAATATTTGTTCCGTGAGGGAATCGAACCCGCGACACGCAGCGTAGCATTCAATCGCTTAACCACTGCGCCAACCGTACCGTCATTAATTCAAGTTAATTCAATTCAAGTCAATTAAATTTTTTAAATTCGATACGTGGCAAAGATGTGATTGTTTCTGGCCTTTCCGTTGTTCTGTACCGGACATATAGGCAAAGTTGCCAAGTGGGCACGCTCCACTACGCAGCCAGTGCAAAATGTTATCTCATTTCCTCCTCACTGAAGGTTCAACCTGCAGATAAACATCTACCGACAAATAATTAGTTCATTGACGTTAATTGAGTGCAAATATTTTGTAATCAACTGTATTTTCTAACAATACTCGTTCACAGGGTCACTACTTTTTTAGTTTTTGAATATTTTAGGTATTTTAATAAAATTACTCTAGTTTTGAACTGTTTGTGTTTCACCTGTAAATGGAGTTGTGATTACTTAGTGTAAAAATTGTCAACAAGGTTTTTTTTCATGTTGTTACTACTACGTATAATGAACCCAGCTTTCCGCCAATAATACGTATTATAGTGCACAAAAATTAAAATGTATTATTCTAATTTAACTAAAACTATTAACAAACTTTTATTCATTTAATTTTAATTCTAAATAAAAATAAAAATATTCCTTCTAATTAAACATATAGCCCACGAACGACAGATTGCATCATTTCATAATTAGTTTTGAAAATCTCCTTAGCGGGTGCTCACAAAATACTTAAATTCAAAAGCATTTTCTGAAAGCAAGTCAACTGCAATAATGTGAGTCACGAACTATGCATGGTACAATCTCTAAAAAAGTCTGATGCTCCAGCTTTTCTGTTGTCGTATTGTAGGTATCTCCTATTTCTGTATCTATGGCCAAAAGAAAACCTAAATATGTCGACGTTGATTCATTGGCCCATTTAGTTTTGTGCCCCGGGTCCCGACAGGTTTAGTCCGCCACTGGTACCATATTTCAACTTAATCGGTCCAGTCGATTGACAGCAAATCGGCTATTACAAATGGACATACCGACAAACGAATGACCCCATAACGCTTCTGTTTTTTTCAAAAATCTAGCTCACACTGACAATCAGAAAGAAAGGTGTCTCCATTAAAACTATAATTTCATTACAACCAAAGCTACAATCATAGTGATATCAATAAACAGTAGGTAATGGCAAATTAAAACTGACTAGAAATCAGGAAGATATACAGACATTTTCATTGTCATTTAAACTACATAAGTAGGTCTAAAATCTGTGCTTTTCAAGAGAAACTAGCCAAGCGTTATAATTATCTAGATACCTATTAAGAATGTATCAAGCATTTGAATCTTCTTGCTAATCTATTTGCGTCAGCTCAAAAGTGACCTCTTAGCGTTGATTGTCAAAGTCACTCATAATCGGTACAGAACTAAATTCGCCTTGCAAACTTTTTTCTTTGAAGGTTACATTTAAATATTTCCTGATCTGTCGACACCAATGACAAGTATTGCGCCAGAAAGCAAGCTCTGGAACCGGCAGCCTATCTTCGGCTTGAAGGTTACAGTTCCAACACGTTTCCTAGAAACCTGTGATCGATCACGTAGGCCTGGCCTATATTAGACTATCGGAAATAAAAAGATGATGGACGAATCTTAAAATGATCAATCATTTTCCTATCAGATACGAACATAATGCCATTGTTTATGTCGTGTTTTCCTTAGATTTATTATTGTAGTTATTGCGTAATAATCCTCTTGGGAAAGCTGCGAAGACCTGCACACTGACTCATATGATCGAGCCATGAAACATACAAATATTTATTTATTTAATTAATAAAAAAAATATATATATAAATATAAAATTATATAAAAATACATATACAGGGTTACTGGTAACTCGACGTATTCCTTGCACGACGTCATAGTAAGGTTAAAATGCAACAAATTAAGCCACCAAATGTTCTTCCGAAATTCAGTAGTTTTTTAGTTTTTTTTAATAAAGTTATGACAAAAATGACGAAAAATATTTTTTTTTATTAGTGATCTCTGCCAAATTTTCGGCATTTTGGATTTTTTAATTATTAACAAAGATTTGCTACGGCATCAGTTATGATAATAAATTAAATTCCTGTATAGTCGCACCGTAAATCATTTTTAAATTGTATTTTTCATAAAACAACTACAAACCTAATTAACTCAAAAACTACTGAATTTCGGTAGAACATTTGGTGGCTTAATTTGTTGCATTTTAACCATACTATGACGTCCTGCAAGGAATACGTTGAGTTACCAGTAACCCTGTATATACATATATATTTATATTATATTAATTTCGGTTCTTTTTTTATTTCGCTGTGTTTGTGTAAATTAAAAAGGCATTCGTTATTTACGCGTTTTCGCTTAATTAATATGATTATAGCTAGTCTTATATAGCAAGCGAAACCGCGAAATAAAATAGGTGGACAAAAATCTATTATAATTTGTAACCGAGAGTGCGTCAGACGCTTATCATGTAGTTCCGGCTGTGACTTACAAGTCGATTATCATGTTCCGTATCCACATCCTATAATAATATTATGAAATGTATTATTTATCTCACAGTAAACTATGTTATATAATAAACTATATATATAATACCTACTTACTTTTTTCGTCGGCTATGACGAGACATGGAAAGCAGAAAACCATGTTGTTGTGCGTGCCAAATTTCACCCAAAACCGTTCAGCCATTTTCATGTCGTAACAATAACAGAGGAAAAGGTCATTGACTCCCGCGCCACCGTCAGCCATAATTATTTTGTTATGCGTAATTTTGAATCTGTGATATCTTTTAAAGTACCTATTCATTTAAATGATATAATGTAATTGCATATATTAATCTAAATTAAATGCCCTATATAAATAACATATTTCACTGGGTATGGATTATTAAAATACCGGTTAAAATAGCTTCGGAAATAACATTGAAATTTTTATCAAATTCTGACAGATAAAAATTGGTTACTGTGGGTCATCCTTAGATGATAGACATTGCTATTGCAGACTTTTTTGTTGAACTTTTTGAATGTACAATCATGTGGAAATTAAATTTTATGTACCTCGGCCGGTTTACACGGCGCACGCCAGTAAAGCTCCTCCCAGTCGGCATGATCTTTTCCGACATCTTCAACAATAATCGTCATATTTCAGCCAATTTATACAAGACCTTAATTAATTATGCACTTAAACCTTCCTCATGAATCACTCCGTCTATTGGTCAAAACTCTTTGAAAATCCGTTGAGAAGTTTTTGAGATTATTGCATTCAGAAAGACAGACAGATGCGGAACTTTGTTTTATAATATGTAAGGACGTAGGTAATATGTTGTTTTTAAAATAAGTAGATAAAATTGTGTACTTAGTGTACCTAAGGCTCTAAAGGTACGGTCAATCGTCAGTTGGTTTTATAACTTGTGTTACGAAAACCCCTACAGTACTGCTACGAAATAAAAAACCCACCGGTCAAGTACGAGTCGGCCCGCGCACAGTGAACAGTCCCGTAGTTGGAATGAATATTTAAGGTGTATCTATTTATACACGTAATCTCTTAAGGGGTCATTGTACTCATCATTATGACCAACTTTTACTATGGGACTAAACCTTAAATCGTGAAAAAAAAGCTGTTCCGTACATTTATGTTCGCTTAACTCGTCAAAATGTAGGGAACAGTTGATTTTTTTTTCGCGATTTCAACTTTGGTCCCATAGTAAAAGTTGTTCATATTAATGAGTACAATGAGCCCTTAAGAGATTTCGTGTATATAATACACCTTATATATACACATGCACAAAATCGATAAGTTTGTATTTCTCGATAAAACTATGAAAAACCGAGTTATCACTGCGGTTGTAATCGAAGAGTAAAATGGCTGTGTATAATCCGGACGGACGGACAGACAGACTAACATGACGAAATTGTAAGAGTTCCGTTTTAGCGATTTTGCTACGCGACCCTAAAAAGCTGCTATCAAAGTCAAATTATTACCAAATACCATAGACGGACTTGACTACGCATCTATCTTTTGACAGTCTGAAGACGGCAATGACTTATAAACCTACGGACTGTCTTGCCATATCCACAAAATTAGCGTGCATACCTACCAAAATCGGGCACTTAAAATGTTTGTGTGGATGCCTGTGTCCCAGTGGTAACACAATAGGCTGGTTATGCATAGCTTTCCTACCTCAATGAAAGACGGTTGTTTGAATATATCTTCAAGCCTATACCAAAAAAAAAATGGGTTCAATTGACTTTTTCTGAATATCTAACAGATTTTTTTTATAATTTAGGATTGTATATTCATTGCTATCCTGTAAAAGTTCTTAGGCTATTTCTGGTATAATAGTGAAACACGGAACCGTGGGAGGTTTTCGTCTCAGCAAAATAAAGGAAGGAACTTAAACTACATAAGCATGTTTAAAGTTTACACGAGCGCGGCGGTTCATTCAAATGAGCTTTTTATCCATGGCTGGAGTGGCAATCATTGATTAGTCATATTTTAAACTAGTTCGGTTTATTTTTAGTTTCATTTATTTTGACGTTGAGTTATCGCTGGGTTGCAAACCGGACATTCAGCCGCTAAGGTAATAAACTCATTACATCATCGGCCTATCGAATGTTTTGTTTTTAATCTAAGTACTTACCTACTAAAAAAGTACATATTTCAATTGTTAGTAAGTAATCGAGGAATCAGTGGTGGTGAGCAGTGGTGGCCTAGTCGGTAACGGCCGCGACTTACGAGTTGTAGGTCGTAGGTTCTAACCCTGTCAGGTGCTTTACTTTGTGTAAACTATTTCATCACTATACTGCTCTCAAAACGGTGAAGGAAAACATGAAGAAACCGGCATGTCCTAGAACCAAAATATTCGAAGACATGTGACATCCACCAACACGCACTGGGCCCGCGTGGTGGATTACGGCCCACTCCCTTTCACAGAGAGGAGGCCTCTGTCCCAGCAGTGGGAACGTTATAGGCTGATTATGTAATCGAGTAATCTAGGTAGCCGAAAGTCTAATATGTGGTGAACTTATGATTCAACTGCAAACCAGCACTAGGGCTGTGTCTCGCATATGGTCGCAGCATTAATAATAATAATGCATTTATTGATCACAAAAGTTACTGAGGAAAATACATGATTATGTAGTCGTTATGGTTAAAATTAGGTAAAAGATACAAATGGTTCGCATAAGAGTAAAGACAGGTTAGGGTTACTACATAGTTCGATCTCCTATGAGGCGGCTTGCGTACTGGCCGAATCCCCGCCCTGGGACCTCGAGGCGAAAGTACTCGCGTCACGGTTTCGGTGGCGCGAGGAAGAGAGGGGGCGAGTGGCTGATGCAGCGACATGTGGAGTTGCGTCGGTCACAGCTTCGCGCAGCTTTGGTGGCGGAATGGCGGGACAGGCTTTCACGCCCCACCATCGGGGCGGTCCTGCAGGTACTCAAAGTCAAAGTGTTTACTAGTGTGATTTTTGGTGATAAAGTAGGTCTTATAGTTAGGTTATGGTAACACAAAAAACTACCCATTATTCATACACTATTTAACAATACAATAAATTACAATCGATATTACATACAAATTAACAAAAATTAAAATTTTTAGAATACAATCAATTTTTTTATTAAACATTTAGAATACAATCAATTTTTTTATTAAACATTTATAATACAATCAATTTTTTTATTAAACATTTAGAATACAATTGAAAGAAAGAAAGAAAGAAATATTTTTATAAATTCAGTCATTCCAACACGATGTCATGCCATTGTCATTTTGCTAAAAGTTCGTAATCTGGTAAATTCATAATGGTCGATCATTGGTCGGTCAATGTTCTCGTAATATAATTGTGTTATTATAATGGCATTGTCGTATTGCCATTATTATAAAACCCATTAGTAGAAATGTCATTCGTTTGTCATTATGTACGAGATTACCAATATGAGCAATTTCTTTCAATGTAGTGTCAGTGGCCAACCATTGAAAAGTCATAATGACGCCATTATAATAGTAGATTACCAAACTTGTCAAAATCAACAATTATGAAATCAATGATCGACCATTCTGACACTATTGTAATAGCAGACTTGAGGCCCTGTTTTGCAGTTCACTTCGGATATGTTAGGTTATCGTTCGTCCAGGTGCAAGTGCACCCTTTTGCACCCCGCTCCCGGCGCTTTTTTTTTTTTTTTTTTTTTTTTTTTTTTTTGTATATGGCATCTCGCAGTTGACCTTGAGAGGCCGTGACTGCTTAACCGGTCTTTCCTGTGGGTGCCCTAAGGTATTAGCTTAAAGCCTCCAGCCAGGAGCGTAAATAAAGTATTAAAAACTAAACGACAGCGCTCTAAGGGCACCCCCTGTGGGGTACGAACCTCGGCTTAGGGCGTCGTTGGGGAAAAACAAAGCAAATTGGGGACGGGCTGGATCAAAAGTTTAAATTCATGATTATTAACGGGGATTACTATTAAATGCTACGGCTCACTCAGCCTCGGGGCTGGCGGTTCGACGTGCAAGGGACGGGGGGAACAATTTATTCTTGATCTTCGCGTGGTACCTCGGCGGCGAGGACGGAATGACGGTTTGTGTTTGTGCACTGTACTTGTGGCCCTATTGCTTTCCTGAAGGAGAGTAATGGGGTCATCCGGGTCTAAGAGAGTATGCCTAGGTCGGCGAGTCTTACTGATTTGAGATGGCCTATAGCTAGCTGCCTGCACAACCAAGGGGTTGCGATGTCTATCTGCGGACTCGAAGAACCGCTTTGTCGCGCGTTTCAAAAACTGCTTGATGGTGGGGATTCTAAGATCTACGTGTAGGGTTTCGTTCCGAACGAACCATGGAGCGTCCGTAATTTTACGGAGAAATCGGTTTTGAAGTGCCTGCATTCTGTGAATGAGATGGGGACGGGCGTGTGCGAAAGCGGCACACGCGTACGTCATAATCGGCCGGATGCACGCTGTGTAAATACGCAATTTGCCCTTAAGGGACAACTTGCTGCGTGAGTTTAGAACGCAATGAAGCCTACCGAGAGCGAAAGCAGCGCGCGAACGCACTTGCTTTATGTGCTCAGCGAACGAAATGTGGTGATCTAAGATCACACCGAGATATTTGGCTCGCTTCTCCCAAGGGATAGGCTTGCCGAACATCTTGATCTGTCGTGGTAGGTCCGGTCTACGCCGGGGCCTAGAAAAGAGGACCGCTTGGCTCTTATCAGGATTGACCTCGATCCTCCACTTCCTGAACCAGTCACCGAGTCTGTTGACTTCGGTCTGTAGGATGCGGGAGATCTGGTCTTGACTGCGGCCGGTGTAGTAGATGGCCGTGTCGTCTGCGAACAGAGCTAACTGCGCCTTTCTACTTTTCGGGATGTCACTGGAGAACAGCGTAAAAATGAGCGGAGCCAGCACAGACCCCTGAGGGACGCCTGCGCGGATCGGATGAGGGGAAGAGAGCGCACCCTCGATGCGATAGCGGAAGGTGCGGTTCAACAAATAGTCCCGTAAGATGAGCACGAGACGATCTGGCACACCGAATTTGTATAGCTTATACAATAAGCCGTTGTGCCAGACTTTGTCGAACGCTTTCGCGATATCGAAGAACACAGCACCCGTCATGAACCCGCGCTGGAAACCGGCGCTTATGTGTTCTATGATACGGTGGACCTGTTGTACGCAAGAATGTTGGGTTCTAAAACCGAACTGTTCGTTGGGGATGAGCCCCTTCGTCTCGGCGTAGTCTCTGAGACGCTTATAAATAAGCCTCTCATAGACCTTGCCGAAAACGTCGAGCAAACTGATGGGACGGTAACTGGAAGGCTCGGTCTTAGGCTTGCCGGGCTTCGGGATACCGATGACGGTGGCATTTTTCCACGATTGTGGAAAAATGTTGTTACTAAGAGCACCATTGAAGATGGTGGTCATTAGCATGATCAGGTGAGCCGGGAACAACTGGACCACCCTATTGGTGATACCGTCTGATCCAGGGGCTTTACGGGGTTTCAGACCCTTGATTATATCGTGAACCTCGTCCGGGGAGACGGGGTCTAGAGGACAATCAGGGTCTTCGACCGGAGGGAGAGAGGCTCTACGTTCGACTTCGGCATCCACCTCGGCGAGGTGAGCCTGGTCTACTGGTTGAGAGCTGGGCGAGCACTGGGTCTCGAGGCTGTCAGCTAGGCATTCAGCCCTGTCGATGTCGTCGAATGCTATCGTCCTGTCGGGTCGTGTCAGGGGAGGCATAGAGACTACTTGCTGGGACTTGAGTTTCCTCTGAAGTTCCCAGAATGCCAGATGAGTGGGCTCTAGCTCGCTCAACATCTTGTCCCAGTTACCGTCACGCAGCTCGGCCATGCGTGTCCTTACAGATCTCTGCAAATAGCGCATGTGAGCTTTGTTGGCGTCACAGGGGAAGACGTCGTAGGCACGAGTAGCCGCGTTCTTCTCAGTCAGCAGTTCACGCACATCGTCCGGCAGCCTCAAGCGATGTTCGTCCATCGCCGGAGCTTGCCTTGAACAATCGTTCAGGACCGATTGTACGTGTTCCGTGAGTGAGCCGATCGCGGCCGTCGTGTCAGCGATTGAGGTAAACTGATCTGGTATAGAGTCTAGTAGAGGCGAAGTGGTGGATTTCAAGCGATCGCTTACTTTCCTCCAGTCCGTGACTACTTTGATACGAGAGGGTTCGTCCGGGTCAGGGAGTCCGTCGCGAGGGACCAGTCTCATGACGACTGGTCGGTGGTCGGAAGTCAGTTCGTCCATCGCCTCTATCGAATCCAACCGGAGGTTGATATTCTTTAGGAGCGCTATGTCCAATACGTCAGGGGTATGGTTGGGGTCGTGAGGGTAGTGGGTGGGCGTCATCGGGGCGATGACGTCAAAGTTTAGGACGGGGCAGAGGTCAAACAAGTGTCTGCCTCGGAACGTGGTACTGGTACTATTCCAGGCCGGATGTTTGGCGTTGAGGTCACCCGCTATGATAACGGATTCGCTCAGGCCAAAGAGAATTGAAAGATCGTCAGAGAGCAGTTTGAGACCGTCTGCTGACGAGGTCGCGGTGGGCGGCATGTAAGCCGAAACTATCGTAATCGGTCTATGACCTGACATGCCTAGTCTACATGCAGACACTTCAAGACACGAGAGAGTTGGAGGATCAAGAGGAATACAGTATAGAGGGGTTCTATAATAGATCAAGGTGCCGCCCTTGTGGCATCGAGACCTGTCGTTGCGAACTATGCGATAGTTCGCAATTGACGGGTTTCGATGACTCGGCTTGAGGAAGGTTTCCTGTACTAGGAGAATGTCTAACTTGTGGACGCGGAGGAACTCGGCGACTTCGTCGCGTTGTCCCCTAATGCCGTTGGCATTGAAAAAGCCTAACTTGAGGGATCTGAGTTTAGTTCTTGCGGGGGCCGTATTATACATATTAGGGCCGTTTCGCGAAGGTGTTGAGGACTTGCGTAATTTCCGGGTACGCATTGAATATGCTCTGGATCTGATAGAGATTGCCAGAGGATTGAGCCTTGACTAATTCCCCGGCCATTTGAATGGCGCGAGGAGACATGAACACGTTGAATGTGCTCGTGATCACATTAAACGCGTCTAGTGCGTTAGCGACGGCGCCAACTGAAGAAGTCGCGGGTTTAGGGGGCGCGCGAGTGGTGGCGACGGGAGCGGCTTTAGGAGCTGGCTCAGGTACACGGGGCGCGAGAGGCGCGCGGGGCGCGGCGGGCGCGGGAGCCGCGCGGGGTGCGAGAGGCGCGCGAGCCGCGGGAAGCGCGGTGTTAGCGGCGGGTGCCAGTTGAGCGCGTTGAGCGCGAATATTGGGGTCCATCATCAGAGGTTGAGGATGGAGAGGAGGGGCCATATATTGGCCGAAGGCAGGGAAGGCCTGCTGGTGGTTAAAATAATTCCACGGACTGGACCTTTGAGGGCTCAGACGCTGCGGAGGTTGAGACAGGGTAGCGGGGTACCCGGGGTGCTCTCGTTGCTGCCTCGCGTCGAAACGCTTGGTCAGCTTCGAGGAAGATGACTTCGGGGCTTTAGGACAGCCACGGTAATTGGCTGGGTGACCCTGTTGGCCGCATAGGACGCAGCTGGGAGGCTCGGTGCAGAGGGCACGGTCCTTTGGACGGGTGCACTCAGAAGTGCCGTGCTCGCCCAGGCACTTGACGCACCTGGGTTTCGCAAAGCAGTTCTTTTGCGCGTGTCCGTATAGCTGGCATCTGTGGCATTGGCCTATGATGCTTGATTTGTGGGGCTTCTGGACGTCGAAGCCCTTAAGGTAGCATATCGAGCTAACCTTGAAGATTGGGTGATGCCCTTCAGTTTGTGGGCACACGACAAGAACCATGTCGTATGCGGATCCACCTCTGGATCGGTGCATCCTGTGCACTTCGAGGACAGGGATCCCCTGTCTCTCTAGGTCTGCCTTTATGTCGTCCGTGGCGATCTCACTGGGGATCCTACGGATCACCACGCGTATCTGACGATCCTCGGGGAGGGTGTACGAGTGGAATGAGATTCCTCTCGCCCGAAGAAGTTTTGTAAGTTCCCTGTAATCGTTCGACGTAGGAACGGAAACTTTGATGCCCGGTTGTGTGCTGATGGCACTGGTGAAGTTGATCCTAAGATCACTGCACCTTTGTGAAACTTCCGTCCACCTGCCCTTATCTTGAATGATAATGGGTGGGGGACGGGATGCCTTCTTGGAGGCAGAAGGAGTCTTGGCGGACGCGGTCGCAGTACCGGAAGTGGTAGCTTGCGACTGCGCGGACGGAGCCGGGGTAGGGGCCCTAGTGGCGACTACCGCGGGGGTAGAGGGAGCGGAGGTCGAGGGAGCCTCGATCGCAACCATTTTAGCAGGTTGCGAAGACCTGCTCTTGTTCTTCTTCCTCTTGCCAGGGCCTGAGGTGATGCCCCCTTCCTCTGGTCCAGAGGAGGAAGAACAAGAACCTGACTCCGCATCCGAGGAGTCTGAGTTCGCCGCCGCCGCGTTATTGTCCGCGGGGGCGGTGGTGTCCATCGACACTATCGGACTTTCCGAACGACTCTGTGAGTCAGAGTCGTCTGAGTTTGAAGCGAGCGCATCGCTGAATTGTGAGAGGCTCGCTGATGGCGTAGCCCTCAACCCACTAATCTGGGAAGCGTACTTCCTGAGGAAGTCTTGGTCCTTGAGGAGGACCTCTCTGACGAACGTCAGTAAGAGGTCGTCCTCCATTCTACCGAGAGGGGGGATCCTATCGGAGGAATTTTGGAGCCGGACTCCACTACAAGAAAATGAAGCCTATCGTGGCCCTACGCCTAACTCCCCGGGTGGATTGGCCCGGGGATGAGTTTCGCTCCCTGTCGGGTGTAGACAGGGAGGATGAGTACCTGTGGTGAGCCCTGAGCTTGTGATCCCGTTGCCAATCTTATTGTGCAAGGGGGCCCTATTTGGTCTAGCGCGAAGGGTGTAGACACACCCTAAAGACACTAGGTGAGTCGCTGTGGGAGGAAAACTGTCACCAGAGCCGACTAGGAGATCCCCCAAGGCCGGTTAACTCTGGGACCCGTCCAAATTATTGCCTCTCCCTGAGGGGGTTCGGCGGGTGCGCTTGGGTCAGCACCCCACTCGGTTTCGTTGGCACCGTAAGGTATCCACCGAGGACCACGAAACTGTGGTTTTACCCAGAAGGGGCCTAATGAATTTAATAACGTTTTCCTGTTATAGAAACACCTGTCTTGAAAAAGACAATTTTTGTGATCCAGGTCTTTCGATTGGATTGATTAATAAATTAATCGACCCAATCAATCGACGATCGGATGTAGTCGGGGCGACTACGAGAGCGTTACGCAAGCGTAACAATACCGGGCACGAGAGAGCGGCAGGAGGGCGGGAGCACACCGATAGCAGCACACAACACGACCGTCCGCAGCGAGATCCGAACGCAGTATGCTCCCGGCGCCTATGCGTAACAGGTCATATAAATCCATGTAAATTAGGAAAAGAACCAAGTTCCAGTAGGTATACATTATATACTGGCACCTGGGCCATATACTCTCCTAACTATTTAATATATATTTAAAATAATCACACTAATATTATCAAGGCGATAGTTTATGATTGTGAGTATGTGTTTGTTACTTCTTCACGCTCGAACGGCTGGACCAATTTTAATAATATTTTGTATGGAGGTAGCTGTCACCCTGGATTGCCCTGGATTAACATATACTTTTAATCCCGATAAACCGCGGGTAACACCGCGCGGCGCAGCTAGTATAATATAATCCTAACTAATATATAAATGTCAAAGTGGGTTTTTTTGTTTGTTACGCTTTCACGCTAAAACGGCAAAACGGAATTGCATGAAATTTGGCACATCTGTAGACCATGACCTAGGTTAGAACATAGAATAATTTTATCCCAATGTTCCCACGAGATCGAGACTCATGCGGGTGATCCCGCGAGGCGCAGCTGGTACCTTATATAACTGACAAAGCAATATATTTGTAAAAAAAATACCAAAATTAAAAGAAACTTGTAAAATTGTCGAATTGCCAGATTATCACATAATTATATCACATGTCACCTGTCAGTTTTACCAAATAGGCCTCTGGTCCCTTTGATGCTATTAGGAACTCTTAAACACAAAGCTGCTGTACTTTATCCAGGAATCAATAAAAAAACTTCTTAAAAAAATAAAGAAGAAAGAGATCAATAAAGAGATATTATGTGAGAGACAGCTCTCTCTCTCACTCTCACACAAAATCTCGCTTATTTCTTATTTTTAAGAAGTCTGCAACCTGCAATGAAAAAATGGGTTAAAAACTCTGAAATCCCCAGTTAGTTCCTGCTTCACAAATGCGTAACCAATCGTGATGTTTAATATTATCTTGGTGTTAATTTAGTTTTAATTTCAATCAGTAATCAAGCTTGAACCAGTAATATAGCGTGAAGTGGAACTCAGAAATGACATTGACACTGAAAGACACCTCGTCACGCTAAATTAAAATGTTCCAATTACAACAGTGCGCAGTGGTGTAACTTTCCTAATAAACATTGCACAGAATCATGACTAGTCATCAGATAATTATTTAAATCAATAAGAATTTCTCAAACATTCAAGTTTCTTGAAGAAAAACACAAGTGTGCTCGTAGATTTTGCAACACTTCAGGAAACATTATTATATATTGTATATGTAGACGAGAACTACTGCCGACAATCTGTTATGCAGTTTGGCAGAATGAAGTATGATATTCATTTATTATAGATACAGATTATGAAGTTTATTGGGCTTTTCCATTAAGAATTTCTAAGCAGCAGCCCGGAGTCTGGATTTGTGCCCGGTTGATGGCAATAGGCTCGCCCCCTATTAATAAATAAATAAATATTTTTTTATATTCAGAAAAAACACATTTACAGGTCACAAAACAATTTTCAAAGTAAAAATGGAACATTACAGAAATAAGGGTATCGTTGGTGTCTGTACTAATGAAAAAATCATTGTATCACAAACACCAGCGCCTTCCAAACTAGGTTACATAAACTAAAAAAATTCGAACGTGCTACATGGTGAACTTGTATAAAATATATATATATATATATATATATAATAAACGGTATAAGTAATTAAAAAAATAATTAAAATTATTAAATATTACATGGGACTTAAACATAACTGGCGAAATGTGGGTGTACTATAGATACACCTCTGCCCAACCTTTCGGAGATTACAGGCGTGATTTTATGTTATGTTATTATGAATAAATAAATCAATTCATTTATTTATTTGTATAACAATAGCTTGCTGCACTATAGTAGTGTCAAAGTCAAAGTCAAATTATTTATTTCAAAAAGCACTGCACTTATTGCACTTAAATGGCACTTTTGAACGTCAAAATTTACAAAAACATAGAATCCATTCTGGTCGCCCCTTCCAAAAGGTAGCTTCGTATGGAGAAGAATGGGCAAGAAACTCAACTCCACAGTGCTTGGTGCACTACACTGCACAAACCAACACCAAAGCCGAAAAAAGTAGACACCAAAGCCACCAATTTTAAGAGTTACTTGAATTAATAAGAGTCCATATAACGGATATGCAAACAACTTTTTTTTATAAAATGAGGTAGATAAGCAGTGTCCATTTCCACCAGAGCACAGTTGTGCTACAAAGACGCACTTTACGCGTATGTAAAAAACTTAGCATCGTTGAACTCTTTTCCACCAGAGCTAAGTCAAGTTACGCAATGAAAATCAGACGATCCTATTAGTTGATATTATACACATTTGACGCTATGAAGCTTAGCACATCTCTACTGGAAGGGCAGCCTTATGGTCCAAAGTTCGAACACCGCATGTACGAGTAATGTACCCCCTAATCTATCATAGCTCCATACGACTTAAGACTTCGAAATCTACACTGAAGGAATAAGAAAATATATGCATTTTATTAACACACAACACTCATAAAACAGTTACCGTAATATTAATTGGAAGCTATTAGTGAACGATAAACGTTATTTAATTAGGATTGGTATCATAAAGCAGCATAGTATAATAATGAAGATATTTCCCGCTTAATTTGTGGCACGTGGCAAATTACATCGTAAATTAGGAGGTACCTATTAATAAAATTATTTATAAAAAATATTGTTTCATGGAATAAATAAATGATATGGAAATTAACCAGGATTGTATTGTTTTGTGCGCGAATGGATATACCTTATTTCATGCATAAACATAAGCATAATCAGCCTCTATGGTGGTGCTGGGACACAGGCCTCCTCTCTGTGAGAGGATGTGGGCCATAATCCACCACGCGTGCCCAGTGTGGGTGGATGTCACGTGTCTCTGAATTTTCGGTTCTTGGACATGCCGGTTTCCTCATGATGATTTCCTTCACCGTTTTGAGAGCAGTAAATAAATAAATAATCTTCATTTCTTTAAAAAAAAAATCATTTACATCTAAAAATATGACTTAAGCTAGTGTTCCAGAGTGAAATACCCTGACTTCTAAACTAGATTTATGTACCTGTATCTTAGAAGCCAGTGTCCCTTCAAAGTGATGAGCATATAGAAAATAGGACACACATTATATACAAAAATCCAATAGGGCAAGTTAAAGAGAAACAAAAGAAAGAAAATACATTAATGAAAGTGTTGTGAATGTCTCTAATGTGAGTCTGGAGTAATGTTTGTGTGCGTGTTTGAGGGTGTGTGTATGTTTGTGAAAGAGTGTGTGTGACTGTGAGTGTAAGTATGAGTGAATGTGCAAAGTGCACAGTGGTGATGAAATGATTCACACAACGTAAAGCGCCTGTCTGGGTTCGAAACCACGACCTACAAATTCGTAAGTCGGGGCCGTTACCCCTGGGCCACCACCTGCTCTCAGATTTATAACACTCTCTATTTCATGACTCTTATTATATCTATTGCTTTTTATTTGTCTTAAATACCTTGAACTGCGATGTTTGATATAACGTGATTGCTTTTACTAGATCAGAATTACTGGTTAAATAATTATGATACAAAATATTTTTCACTACTCTTGCTCAAAAAGTCCGTCATTTCAGTGTACCAGAGCGGGGATAACATATTTTCATCTAGGGGAAAATGTTTTTTTTTTTGTCTGTTACCATGAGCGTACAAAAACGAAAACTTCTTTATTCATAAGTAGAATCATCATGAATGATAATTGACTGTGTCATAAAAAGGAAAAAATGGAACTAAAAGCGGAGATCTCTTCGGTAGAATGCGTGCATTGCGTTGCAGGTACAGAAGAAATAAAAAAGGCATCGGCGCGAAATCTTTAGAATTTGTCTCTTACTACAAATTGATTGGTGACCGTAATTTATTATACAACAGTGACAAAAACAAAAAAAAAAATTAGGGTCTCGTTTCTGAAATGTAGACCCTAATCTGTTGCCGTCAAGGTGTATTGGATTATTTTATTTTCTCGCAATCGTAGTGTAAAGTAGAGTGTAACACACGGTGCTAATAACCCATTATAACTCAGTTTCCTACCCCGAATATAACGGGCCATCTTAGCCCCTTGTATAACAATCTAATATTATAGAATTAATTGCAACTTTGGCTCACTTGAAAACTCTACAGATACTTTTTAAATGTCTACAGACAGATAGGTAGTGTCCAAAAATGATTGATTTCTCTTTTTATGTTTTTTAAGGTTCCGTACTTCCGAGTGAAAAAACAGAACCTTTATAGGATCATTTGTGTGACAGTAAGTCCGTCTGTCACATGGCTTTGCTCCGAATCTAATGGACCGATTAAGTTGTAATTTGGTATATTTATATGAATTTATGTGACCCAAACACGGACTTGTAACCTGAATAAATAAATTTTGAATAGGGAGATCACTTTTGGGGGACAAAAAAGAATATTTAAAAAAAGCTTTACAAGCTGTGCTTTAACAAGCAAGCACACCTCCGCCGGGAAACCATAGCAGCGAAATCGCACTAAAAACTACGAATCGTAGTTCGCACGATCGTTATTCTAACAATGTCTAACAAAGTGTTAATGTCAAATCAATCATCAAAAAAATCAATCATTCGCGAAATTTGAAAGAGGTGCCAACGAAGTATATTACACCGAATAAAAGCACAATTTAATTTTTTGTTAATGAAATGGTATCGTAAAACTGCTAGACGCGTGAATAATTGCGTTCAACCAGCTGGATTATGTGGTACAGGCTATTTGTTCAGTGTTCAAAAGAGGAATATTGAATTAGGGTTTCTTTGATAAAAACAGAATTCTTTTATGATTTCCTAATATAATTAAATGTGCAGTAATGTTACGGTTGTATGCATGAAATTAACCGTTTGAGAGATCGCCTATTATTTTATATAATTCATTTCATCATTATTACAAATGTCACGTAAGAAATTCTACACGGATGTCCAGGCGGTATGGTCGAAATACTATAATTTAATCGCCTGCCCTTCTATGTTCTATGTTAGAGGGTATGGTTTCCGCACTTAGTCCTTCATGTGGACCATTGTGCGTGCCACATATGATACGAGAAACATATCACATAGTGCCACATATGATACGAGAAACATATCACATATCGCCTGCCCTTTGGGCGAAACAAAAAAAGATCGCTTTGTCAATGATCATAATTATGCTAAAGTGCTTATTGTGAGGGTTTTAAATATATTTTTTTATAATTTAAAAATAAATACTTTTAAAGTTATTTAATAAAATTGATGAAAAGTTTACCATTCCCCCCCTCTTATCTCCCGAACTAAAAGGCCTAAATTTAAAAAAATAAAATAAAAATAGTTCTGATAAATATTGATAACAGGAAAACCAATAAGAAGTATGGTGTGAAAATAACATGCTAAATATCTCAATATTGTGCGTACAAACTTACATTTTCAGTTGCTATGTTTTTCAACTACAATGTTAAGTTTGTTCTTGGGATAAATTCATTCCAACTACGGAACCCTTCATTGTGCATGGTCCGATACGCACTTGGCCGGTTTTTATTAATAATTATTATTCTAGCTGAATTTCATGTAAAGCTTTTCAAAGTAGGTACACTTTTTGACCTAAACGACTTTACTAATTAATAGACAATGCATATCTTATACACTTCAGTCTTCACGCATCAATATTATTTTTAATACTTAAATATCTATTTAATTTATATAAAAAACTTTTTCGGCTTAAGTCGGTTATTTTTTTTGTTATTTTTTTTTATTTTTCACTTTTTGGTGCCGAAAAAGAATTTTCCAAATCGGTTCGTAAATGACGGAGTTATGCGCGAACAAAAAACGCAATGCAGAGTAAACGAAAAGATCGTTAAGTAGACAATGTAGATATTTTTTTAGATATTTGCTGATTTTTCAAAAATCGCTTGTACGATTTCGATACAATTTTCATGGGACCATTTGGAAAGTATACCCTTTCTAACAAAAAATAATTTTTCAAATCGGTTAGCATGTGACGTCATGTGCGAACAAACATAAAAAAAAAAACATCCGAATTGACAACTTTCTCCTTTTTTAGAAGTCGGTAAAAAATTATATTAACCACGCAAAGGTAGCTTTCTTTATTGGGGATTTTATTAAATGTATTGATTTTGTAGTAAGTAAATGGTTTTAGGTCAAGGTGCAATTCAAATAATTATGCTTGACTTAAATTAGGACGGTACTCTAGGGACTTTCTATTAACCCTATTCAAAAAGATGATGGAACCAACCTCAAAACAGTCATCTATCATCCTCTTACTAAGACATACATACTGCGTTATAATTCCCGAAGATTTTTCCTGGTAGCTCTAGTTAGCAGGAAAACTCTCGGGGAATTTTGCGAAGTAGGTACTTAACTTAGTTCCACTGTTAGAGTGACTAGCCAGGTGATAGGTAAGACTGCTCCTTGGCTCCGCGGTTGTACTTCCCCGTCTCACTCGGGGATAACTTGAAGTAAACGCTTACCACCTATGTTCTTAAGTTTCAAGAGGAAAACCGCATAAGCTACGAGATAGGAAAAACAGCTTATAATGACTATTGACCTTCAAATAAAAAAAAACGTTTAAAATTGGCCACAGGACTTGCTGTATACAGTTTGCTGACATTAACTAGTAAAATACATTTTTACCTCAGTTAACTTGATGCAAATACCTATAATAGGACGTATCGCGTAGGTAGTAGGTAAAACTCACGGTGAAATCTATCAATTTGATGAATCCTCACGATGATCCTCTTTCGCAGAATGTCTCTTTCGCAAAATGTCGCGATTGTAACTTAGGATAAAATTTCCGTAAAAATAAAAATATTACAGTAAAGTAAATAAATTATAAATGTTTTAATTTTGATACTTTAATTTACTTTTGTGTAACATATTATATTATAGTAAAATAAAAAATATTTTTAAGCAGGCTGGATTTTTGAGATGGGGCTACCTTAACCGTTGTAGCTGTATGAAAACGGTCTTAATAGTCTGTCCTTAACTTTTTGAGAAATTTTGATCTGCATTCATTGATTTTGAAATAAAATATACAGTCAGCAGGAAAATGGGCACTTTACACAAAATCTTTTTTTTATTCTAATCGATCTACTTTCTTATATGGATCAAAAACCTCTACTGGACCAATTGAGGTTTGAGTACTAGAAAAGTCATAAATTGCAAAAAACTTTTCCCATACACTTCGTAGGAAATGCTAAAAATACCCGAACTTAGTTTTATCATACAAATTGATCTGCATTCACAGATTTTGAAAAAAAAATTACGGTCAGCACGAAAATCGGCAGTTTTCTCAAAAAAAAAAAATTATGACAATCGATCCTGTTTCTTATAAGGATCAAAACACTCTATTGCACCAACTGAGTACTAGAGAAGTCAGAAATCGCATAAAAAAACTTTTTCTACTTAACATGAATATTTTTTATGTAGTCTTGTGTTGTAAAGCAAAATATCAGTCTACGAATCCCATGGAGTGCGAGTGCATGTACTCATACAGCTACCACATTTTTATTATCGGTGGCTTATCATTTATTATAACCCTAGTTACTTATTTTCTTTCGTTGGAGTCTCTTGCCAGCTCTTGTCCGTAGGAAACGACCAATCCGAACCGTGCACCTAGCTTCTGAGAAAAAAGCCGACAGAAGGATCCAGTTAGGTTGGGCGGCGTTTGAAAAACTGCATCAAGTCTTCGCGTCACCGATCCTGCAGTGTCTGAAGACTACGGTCTTTAACCAGTGCGTCCTGCCCGTCATGACATACGGTGCCGAAACGTGGACACTGACAGTCGGGCTGGTCCGCAAATTCAAGGTCGCCCAGCGCGCTATGGAGCGGGACTATGCTTGGTTGGAGTTTCTTTGAAGGATAAAATCAAGAATGAAATTATCCGGAAAAGAACCGGAGTTACCGACATAGCTTGCAGAGTAAGCAAACTGAAGTGGCAGTGGGCTGGCCATGTTTGTCGAACAACCGATGGCCGATGGAGCAGACGAGTACTGGAGTGGAGACCGCGTATCGGCAAGCGTAGTGTGGGACGCCCCCCAGCTAGATGGGCCGACGAATCAAAAAAATCAAAATCAAAAGTCATTTCGACCTTAAGAAGGTGGCTGGGTCAGACTGGATGCGGGAGGCGAAGGACAGGGTGTTGTGGCGCAGCCTGGGAGAGGCCTATGTCCAGTAGTGGACTGCGATAGGGTAAGTTGTTGTTTATGTGAAATCAAATATTTTGATTTTGATTTCCTTTTCATTCAAAATTTCAACTGACTACCAGTTAAAGTTCTGTTTAAATACCAGCCAGAACTGTTCGATCGTAGTTTTCGAAGTTTTTATCAAAGCCACATGGCACATGCTGTAGTCATTGTTATTAAATAATAACAGGCAACAGGTCCATTATTATTTCATACGTCATCTTATTTAAAAATAGAATGAATGGCCATAATTTTGTGAGGTTTTGACAAAAAAGGGCAAACATGTGAAAATTGCTCAAATTTTGCGCATCAATTTAAATTATTAAATGAATGAAATTATTAAATAAACGTGCTGGAAATGGACAATTATTTTGTGTAGAATATTATTATATACCTCCAATTAAAATGAGCGGACATCCTCTAACTTAAGGCAGAATCGAAAGGAGGGCGAGTTACCACGGTCTGGCGAGTCCCGACTGATTGCTATACCATCGTAATTAGCAGAATCTTTAATGTAGAAATAATAAATCTATTCCTATGCCATTTATTTATTGAGTCGTCTGTTTGTAGAAAAAATTACGATATAGTTGTGGCCCATGTCAGGTAATTGACCCCTGTTAGCATGGCGAGCTGGTAGTAACCAGCACGTGTGGCATGACCACCGTCGAACAGATGAAATGAAAGACAAGATAGATAGTAGAAAAAATTCTACGGCGCGATGTCAAAAATGAAAAAAATACCGGCCAAGTGCAAGTCTGAGTCGCGCACGAAGGGTCCCGTACCATTATCTATAAATTATTTTTTCCTCAGTTAACTTGATGCCAATACCTATAGTAAGACGTGTCACGTAAGTAGTAGGTAAAACTCACAGTGAAACCTATTAATTTGTTGAATCCTCACTATGACATAGGTATCGGTCCGTAGGTGGGGGCTATTGCTTCAGGTGAATCAGGATCTAGAGATACAAAACAAAAGATTACGGATAGTTTAAAAAAATAGAATGTAGCGCCAAATAACAAAGCAATTTTTTATATTTTACGACCTTAGTGCTTATTTCACTCTGGTTTTAATTGACCACTAAGCTAATTGCGCTAAGATTAATCATAAAACTTTAAGTACTCTACAGTTTTTGTTATTATTAATTACGATAGATATAATACCTTCTTGTTAAACGGTTAAACGGTTATTTCCTTTGTGATGGAAATAATTATGTTTGGAAAAAAGGAAAATTATAAAAAAAATCTGTTGTAACCTTCATCATATTATTACGAATTAGAGTTACGACTTACGAGTCGGAGTGAATTTTCCCATACCGTTAAGTACCTTACACTTCCAGTTACATTTTTTCTTGGTCTGAAAAAAATAAACATAAGGTCATATTTATCTACTACCATAAATATGAACCTCGCATTAACAACTAACTCGTTTTTCATTTCACATAACAAAATCTATTCATCCGTAGCTTAAAGTTCTGTACTTCTGTTCAGCACCCTTTCATAAGAAACTAGAAAATTCTCGTGCCGTATGAAATGATGTATACGCAGAGTGACGTCACGTCCCCTTTCACTTTCAATATGCGCAGGTTGCAGTATCGATTTTCCGTCGCCCACCTCCTCTGAGCTATAACTCCTGGTACCTTTCCCATACTAGCGAGCCGCTAACAGAATTGTGCTACCAGGACTTTATAATCCGGCAGGAGATCGCGTGGTTGTTTCCATTGATGTATGACTAGTTTTACCCGCGGCTTTTTTATGATTTGAATGTGTAATGAACTTTATTAAGCGATTAAAGAGAGCTACTCGTAGAATTACACGTAGGATCAGATGTTTTTTGTTCCGCGTGATACATCAGTTGAAGTCATTCATCAAGTCCTTTGAGATTGCAGATGGGCAATTAAAGAATGTTTCGTTCAACTACGTAGTAATGTTATCATTAATCACTACAAAACCGATCACAAAGCACGTACTTTCTGCTTAGAACCAAAACAGTGCAACAATGAGATTTCATACAACATTTCTGCACTGTTTTTATTTTTTATTGAAATATAAATTTACCACAGAGGTTTAATGTTTGCCATTAAGTTTAATATAAAATGTTTGCATTAGATCATAAAGACACTGGCTGAAAATAAAAATCGGCTGAATAGAACAGACTTGGTGAAAAACTAGATTTTTATTAACTTGAGTTTTTATTTGGAATAGGTAGGTATATTTTATCACGGTAGGTAGATTGGTAGTTGAAAGAAAAGTAGATTATGCACCTTGCTAAAGTGAGTAATTAATGCACTCGTGCTAATCTAGTGCCCTTGCATGCGCTCGGGCACCAACATAACACTCGTGCATTAATAACTCACTTTGCGCTCGGTGCAACAATCTACTATTATAAGATGCATGCCATTTAATGTTTAAATTAATCTAAATACATGGGTAGGCCTGTGGGAGGAGCTCATGGCTAAGTAATAACAGCCGCACAGTTCGATCCATCAGGTTAAGCTATGCTTGACGGGGTTGGTCTGTGAATGGGTAATCATCTTTACATACCGAGACTCCTCCGTGCCTCAAAAAGCACGTTGAGTCTTTGGTCCCGGCTGTCATTCGTAAATCTTTGACAGTCGTTACGGGTCGTCAAAAATCCAAAATTCTGACAGCCAGTATTACCAAGCGGTATCGTATTACCCAGATACTGGGTTGTGGAGGTCTGGTCTGGTATTCAGCTGCATCCGGTTAAACAGGAAGCCGACATAGTTGGAAAAGGATAGGCAGATTTTTTTTGACATGGGAGGCCCGTGTCCCAGCAGTGGGAACAGGCTGATTATGCTATGCTTAGATATGGTATTATAGTAGTACTTACTACTATCATCAGCCTGGTCAGGTTCACCAAAGTAAGTACTTTGGTGAACCTAAGACCACTTTAAAATATTTGAGAATTGCTGAAAATTCCTGTACTACGAGTATCTTCTGTTGCACTTCATATAATTTTTTTATCGAATAATGAGTGAGTGTAGATGTGTATGTGTGAGTAGGTGCCTGATTTTTTCAAACCATAACTTAAACAAATCAGGCTCCCACTCACACATACACATCTACACTCACTCACACACATATCTAAAATCACACATACACAGTTAAACTCACACAAACAACACATACACCCGGTACATAAATACATAGGTACCTACCCGTACTAACTCCCTATTCCTTGTTATTTATTAATTTAAAACAACTTTTACTTTCTTCCCCACGTTTCTTATCCCCACAATGAGTGTTAGGCTAGTTTATTTTTTTACAAAAGTGCAAACTACTAAGTTGTAAGAAACTATTATATCCATAATGGACGGATGGATGACCCCTGTAACACAAGTTTTTCCTAGCATGGGGGTCATTGATCATTTGTTTTGTACCAGGCTATTTCCATGCTTACATTAAGTGTCACCCTGCATCAAAGTGCTTTTATGTCAAATAAAAAATGTATTTAAAAATTTAATTTATTTATTTATTGGGACTTTTTATTTTGTTGCACGGTTTCTACTTACAAGTACATTATTAAGTCGATGCCCAATAACAATACTAATGATCTAATGATATTCATTAGTTATCAGCAAGGATAGCGCGGCACAGAAACTGAGCACCGATGTAATTGCAGGCATTGTTCGTCTTGCTACTGATTTGTCTACTTCGAGCAATTGACCTCTTTGCTTTCGTAATGTTCACTGACTCCCCGAAGCTGTGAAGGAAGGAAAAAGGACCAATAAAAGACTTACGTTATAGTCAGTACCCAGATTACGACTGTTATCTAGATTCAGAATTATATTGCTGAACGATTTTAGATTAAAATGGTAGAACCACCGTTGTACAAACGCAATATCCCCTATAAAATGTGGCAAAATATTGCAGCCACGTAAAATTGACCACGCATAAGGAGCCAGGATAAGAGCTACAGAACTTAGCGATGGAAATTTCAAAATCCACATCAAACGCGTTCTTATCAAAAATGCATATTATAAGATTAAAGACTACGTTGAAGACAAGGAAGTTTGGCAATAATTCCTTGTGCACATGTGGCTTCCCTGGTACCTCATTAACGGCAAAACTATGTAAATGTCTATTAACTACTCCCAAATTACGATGATTATTTTAACTAATTTTTTTACATATTTCCTTGACATATTCTTTTCATTTTTTGACATTATATACCTACAATTTTAATTTCAATAAGGTTTTTAGTTTTATTATTTTAATAATATTTTATATAGTTATTTTACTATTTTGTGAATGTGAGCACTTTGTAGTCTTAATAGACCATTTTCAATTTCGTTAAGTACCTAGTACTTCTTGACGGGCCTAAACTCTCCTCTCATACCCTGTAATTTGAAAACATTGTAAAACCCAATTATTTTTGAAAGAAGTTTCTTGCCGGCTCTTCTCAATAGGAAACAACCAAATGGAACCGTGCTTAAGTTTATGTGAAATAAAATATTTTGTTGTTACGTTTTGTTTTTGGTATCAAACCTAATACTGTCGTGTAGAAGTGTGATAATGGTAGATACCAAAGAGGTATTCCACTAAGAGCACTGATTTCAACAGCACTTGACCGAACCGCACCTGAGCACTTCCACTAACGGCACTGAAACAAAATTTTGATGAGTGCGGTTCGGTGGAACAGTTTTCTAATATTACTTTAAGTCTCCGAACGGCACCTGCATACAGTTTGTAGTGATGAGACGTATATTATATTCTGTGTTCAGGACGTTACCGACTTAACGAGTAGTAAGTGCAATCGAACCACGTACAGTAAAGGGCTCCGATATCGTACGTAATTAATGCGGGTACATTTTTACGTATGCAATTTGTTTAACGTTGGATTCAAATCACTAAACTATTTCAACATAGCATAATAGCAGAGACGCTGAAAAACTTAGACCAGATGCTGCACAGCTTAAATGGAGCCTCTCGAGGGGTTGGCCTTGGTATCAATTTGGACAAGACGAAAGTCATGTACTATTCACGGTCTTGCCGAGACCAATCTACATCAAAAGGTCGCTTTATGAAGTTGTGAAGGAGTACGTCTACCTAGGTCAGCTGTCATCCAGCTCGGTAGACACAACTTTGAGAATGAAGTGGACAGAAGGATCCAGGTGGGTTGGGCAGTGTTTGGAAAACTTCGTCAAGCCTCTTTGTCACCTATCCCGCAATGTTTAAAGACCAAGGTCTTGAACTAGTCCTGCCCGATATGACATATGGTGACAAAATGTGGACACATACAGTCGGGCTGGTCCACAAATTCAAGGTTGCTCAGCGTACTATAGAGCGGGCTATGCTCGGACTTTATTTTTTAGGATAAGATCAGAAATGAAAGTATCCGTAAAAGAACCGGATTTACCGACATATCTCGCAGAGTAAGTAAGCTGAAGTGGCAGTGGGCGACCCATATTTGTTGAAGGACCGATGGCCCATAGACAGACGAGTCTTGGAGTGGAGACCGCGTATCGGCGAGATGGACCGACGATCTTAAAAAGGTAGCTGAGACAGACTGGATGCGGAAGGCGGAGGACAGGGTGTTGTGGCGCAGTATGGGAGAGGCCTATTTCCTGCACTGGTCAGCGCAAGGCTGAGTTGATAGATCACGTTGACGATATAATAGTTACATATTATGAGGAGTTGATTTGATTCCATTCACACATACCTATATACATACATAATAATTAAAAAAAATCTAAACTAAAATCAATTTTGAAAGCAATCGTTACATACATATTCAGCCAATAATAATGTTCCCACTGCTGGGACACAAGCCTCCTCTCTTCGAGAAGTAAAAAAGTAACAAGTAGTAAGTTTAAGGTACTAATAAGTCCAAAATGGCGAAAAAATAATAAAAAATATTATGCCTGACCTAGTTCTCGAATATTACCATGTCACGTTGTACTTGGATCGGTCTATCATTAATGACCGAACTATTGTCACCAATTTGCCTGATATAGTGGTGATAGATCGATTAGCGCACCGCGCAATGATTGTAGATGTTGCGATTCCACATGACGAGAACCTCGTGAAAGCTGGGAAAGAGAAACATAATATCTCGACACGAGCTTGTTGACATGTGGAATGTGAGCTTGGTTGTCATTGTGCCGATTGTCGTTACGGCCACAAGCATGATGCCTGAAAGCCTCGATCAACATCTCTCGAGGCTCTCGTTAGGCGGTTGGATCAAGGGCGTGATTCAAAAGGCAGTATTCTTTGATACGGCTAGCATTGTGAGAAAGTTCCTATCTCCTGCAGCCCTAACAACTGGTAGCTCGAACCCTGCTCCCAACACCGGCGGAACTCATTTTTTATATATATTTAAATGTTTTGTTTTTTATTTTTGATTGTAGGAAATATTTAAAAATGTATTCTGGTAAGAAAACAAAAAACAAACGACATAATTATTATTATAAATTAGACATCCTACCTACATGATAACACGCAATTACTAAACTCGAGGCATCGATGTGACAGCCCCGACTCACTGCATACTGAAACATACTTAGATTTCATGTAGCGGTCTATATGTGTGTGTGCATTCGACCATTTTGTTCCTAGTTGAAATACTGTATGATTTGAACCTCAGAACAATTTTCAAACAAACGAAATCGCCACGAAAAATGACAAGGTCTCTCATTTTTTGTTTACTGACAGCGACACAAATAAAACATTACTCTTTGCTCCAGGTGAACAAGGTGGAATTATCCGGAAGACTTCTGCTGCTTATGTCTTGAACAAAAAAATACACCCCATGACTAAAAAAATATTTTACATAGGTGCCGTTCGGGGACTGAAAATAATAATAATAAACTGTTCCACCGAACCGCACTCATCAAAATTTTGTTTCAGTGCTGTTAGTGGAAGTGCTCAGGTGCGGTTCGGTCAAGTGCTGTTGAAATCAGTGCTCTTAGTGGAATGCCTCATACCAAACAGCATTAATTTTATGTTACCAAGATTCCGTTGAACTCGAAATAAAATAATGGATGTACGTGACCGAACTCTGCGTGGAACATAACAAACAGTTGAATGTAGATCAGCGTAGCAGCGTTGGTGTAGCGAGATACCGCGTACTTGACCGCGGAGGAGACGCGAGCCGCCTCTCGAGACCTTAGCCTGAATGTGCATGACTCGACTTTTTATGCGAAGGAACCTCGCCCCAGTAAGCATTGGACACGACTCGTCTTCCGAACCGACTCCGTGCCCTGCACGACACCAAGCCACCTCTCACGCACTTGACATTGAATTTAATTAGGTACTGCATTAGGCCCGACCTCACCACGAATACTCAAGTACTACACAGTAACCACCTAAGCCTTAGAGCCTTGGTGACAAACATTAGGGTGCTGTCCACAACACCAGTCACCGTCTGAGCGCGTCGTACATTATCCGTTCATTAAAGCTACACTACATGACCGGCGTAGCATTGATGTTGGAGGTAAACCGATTACGTAGTTGGGTTATATACACATTTTATTGTTTACCTATTGTTTACTTACAATAATGGCAAATGTACAAATGACTGAAACAACCTGCGTGACGGAGGGTCCGTGTCACTTCGAACACATATTCGCCTTGATCCGTTTGCCCTGACTTGAGTCAAAGAGGACAAGGCTGCACTTTTCAGTTCATGCCACGATCACAATCTGAATCATTTGTGGCAGCCGTGTAATTATTCAGCTTTTGCAATTATAAGTATTTTTTATGACTCCGCTATGAAGAGTTCGTTATAAACAGGATTGAGTGCATTGTCCAGGATTATTAATTATTAAGTGTTGAGGACGTTCTTTGTGGCCGTAAATTGCTGGAACAATTTAATGCAGGTAGATATAACAATAGATTATTATAATAACTACTTAAATCCGTTGTCTGTACGACTTGCAGCTGGTTTGTCTATGAATATTCAGCAGTAAGTATTATTAGCAGCCTCGACATTGCCCCGGATGGAAGTCGAACTATGCGATGCCGGAACACACACGTTCTTGAAAGGGTCACACAGACTTGTAGACGCGTTAATTAGACTCACAATACATTATGTGAACACATGAACTAGTTACGGGAAGTTCACAAAGCGTAGTTGTGATATATATTGCAAACGCGTATAATAATTCCCGCACAAAACGCATTTTTGTTTGTAAATTTACTCTTGCACAGTTTACTCTGCAGTAGCAAATTAAATAAAAAACTTTCAAAGTCCCCTTTTAGTTTAATACAGAAATACGTTTTAGAATGTAAGGACTTACGTATATTCTTATGTATTACTGACAATTTGCATGAAAAGACTAACCTGAAGCTTGTCCATTTTGTCCCAAATATATGTAATGTAGGTAGTTTCGCGTCCACCGCATCCTTGGATCCAACCAACCGTACAACTCAAAGTAACGCTGGCAGTAATTCATAAGTTACCGAAAAGTTAACAAAGCAATCAAAAAAATTCAGTGCACGTCTTCTTTTTACAGTTTTTACTGACTTCAAATGTCAGATTTTGCAAAAACACAACAACATTAAGCTGCGAAGTCTTCAACTGTAACTAAATTCATTATTTTTTTTAAGCAACGTTTGATTGGGTCTTTTTAGAAACATCAGCAACTTTTTGTCATTAGGTGTCGCTGAACCTAATATTTTTGTGTACAAATGAGTGCATTAACTCCTCAATATGGTGGTGTTTCATTAGTGGTAATTGAACTTCATGCTTGTATTCTATCCCTTCAAAGGATAAATGTATATATAATTGATGACACCTTGTTTGTACTATTATATTTGGTATCAAAACAGCTTTATTAGCATAGCACGACATTTTACACAGACTAATTATTAATTTATTATCTTTGACGACGTATGTAGGAAAATATCTTACTTGTATATAATTTTCCTCACTTGTTTATTCTATTTATTAATTTAGCAGGATTTTTAAACAATTTGGCATCATGCGATTCTCAATATCTCATTCAGAAGAGTCTGGTTAAATTTTGGTAGGCTGCGTGCGTCAATTAATTCATTATTTGAACTATCAGGTTACCTTTAAATGATAACCTTTTCTATCAGCCTGTCAAAATGTCTATCAAAACTTTAAGTGTAGCAACCTTACGGACCGCCGCGTCGGCCTTAGTCGCTGGGCTGTGTACATAGTGATCCCCCTGCGAGCGATCACGACACGTGCCAGTGGAAACGTTTTAACTAAATCACTATAATAATTAGACTTATTGATTTGGACACTTGCCTCGTGTAACATCCTTGCCTAGAACGTTCGGTATCGTTAGGACAGCCAACGTTCTAGGAACATTTAGATATGAACTAGAACCTGCAGGACACCTTTGATGCCGTATTAATATCTTCCAATTAATATCCCTAAGGTTCCAAATTAAAGGATATTTTGATGGGTAAGCCTGCACAGACGTTACCGCCACTAATTGGGATAAGGGAGTTATTGGCTTGTAGATTGTAGGTATTAAATTTATAGGTATGTCATTAATTATACTAAGAAAATAACAACCAGTAGCATGCGCTTCTTCGGGTAAAACGACCGATTTTGAAGATATCGGATTCTTGTCTGGTTCACAAATGATTAGATACTATTAGATAGTGAATAGATTATAAGCCAATGTTTGTTATGTATTTATTTACTCATTCATTCAAACTCAACTAGAACCTCATAAATTTGTCGCATGCATTTCATAACTTATACTTATAATTTATATTTTTTTTAAAAACAGAATCTTTGATGTAATAAGCAAATGTTGTGCTTGTCTGTTCTTGACGTAAACATTGGTCCTAGTCCACTGAAGTACTACATGTACTTTTTGTGATTATGATGTTGACGTGCCATTTATAAAAATTAATTAATTAAAAATAGAACCTGCATGCTGGAGTCTGAAAAAAACAAAGCAATGACAAAACATTAAATCACATTTTGGTGGATTAATTTGATTAATGAATGTTCCAGAATGCGTAAATTACGAGCATTCAAAGTACCCTCAAATTAACATAACCAACAATCACAAAAAAAAAACAATCACAAAAAAATCACCGTAACGTAATCGGAGGTCCTAAATTTAGAATAAAACTACTTATAGATTTTAAAACAATAAAATCAAGAAGCGTGCAAATTCACGACTGGCTGAACAATTCTTTAAATTGCTTTTAGAATCGTAGCTTTTATCGAAAATTTAACGATTACTGATTAGTTAATATATGGTGTCGATTAGATCAGTGTTACGTGTGACCTTGACTTTCACCTTCAACATTGTGAGCGCGGGCGGCGCGGCGGCGGCGGCGGCGCGCGGTCCAGCACACGACGTGATTCGGGACGTTACGTAGCAACCTTGACTTTACCCAAGGTTGTAAAGTTGAGTGTTGAACAACAGTGGCCACCAGTGGCCGAACGGCATCTACACTTATGCGTAAGGCGTGTGAAACAATTATGTTGGCGTTTTAAAATGGTTGCTAGGCGAAGCTGCTAATAGGTTAAATTGAAAACGAAGACCTGTCATATCCTCATCCAAACTAAAGTTGACTTTTAAAAATAAATGTGAAACTGAAGATGCTGCACAAGCAGAGGGCCCCAAACAACTCGCAATCACTTTTAAATCGTTTCGTATTTCTACAACTTTCAACAGGATTGACTGAAGATTTTCGGTAGCTTACATAATATATGTGGCGATTATGGCAACCCACCCCCCCTATTTGGGGAAGGCCTGTCCAGCAGTGGACGTCTTTCGGCAAAAACGAACGATGTTGAATGAATTACATAATATATGTCAGCCCGTGGTCAGCCCATATATTTTTGACACTTCCATAATCCTTATCGCTGATAGGATGCCAGTTTGTTCAGTATCTCAGGTCTAAATAAAAAACATGGCGATTTGGACCAAATCGTCAACTTTTTAAGGAATAAAACTAGAATGAGGAAATTCCAGCATCATCACTTAGGCACAATTCTTGCAATATATGCAGTGTTATACAAGATCGTGATATCGATTCGTCACGATATTGCCAATATTATGGTTCCGTAACACAACTTTAAACTATGATGTGTTCATCATCATTCATTTCAGCCGAAAGACGTCCACTGCTGGACATAGGCCTCCCCCAAGCACCGCCACTTCGACCGGTTCTGTGCTTCCCGCATCCAGCGGATACCTGCGGCCTTCACAAGGTCATCGGTCCACCTTGTAGGAGGCCTTCCAACGCTACGCCTTCCGTTACGCGGTCACAACTCCAGAACCTTTCGGCCCCATCGGCCATCAGTTCTGCGAGCAATGTGCCCTGCCCACTGCCACTTAAGCTTGGCAATTATTCGGTCTATGTCGGTTACCTTGGTTCGCCTGCGGATCTCTTCATTTCTGATTCGATCACGTAGGGAAACTCCAGCCATAGCCCTCTCAGTCACCTCATAAGTGACTTTTAGCCTTCTGATAAGGCCCATTGTGAGCGACCACGTTTCAGTGCCATAGGTCATCACTGGCAACACGCACTGGTCAAAGACTTTCGTCTTGAGACACTGCGATATGTGGGACGAGACGATATTGCGTTGCTGTGATGATGTGTTACGCGAAAGTTAATACCTATGCTATTGCGAAGTTTGCTTTTGTCTTACAATATAGAGCTTTCTGATAGATAGAGCTTTGACATACATGGAAGCTGACTTGCAAACAGAAATGTTGCTGCTCGGCATGAAGAAACCAAAGACAAAAATAAATGAAAAAGTATTAAAGATTTTTGAAATGAAAACTTCCTTAGGTGCGTAGAGCGATTTTTGGTGGGGGAAAATCTTATAACTGTTCGGGTCATCGACATGCTAATGTTAACTGTTTATCTGCAACTATAAGGGTGACCACTGTTATTAAATAGTTTTAAGTTTTATCTTCTGTTGGCAATCAGACTGTCTAACTTTGACTTACATCGGCGGGGTAGTTGCGAAACACCCTATCAGTAGCAACGGCCAGTTCAAAAACCTTCATTGCGTTATTTACGTTAGGCTGCGTGCACAAAAAAACCGATTTTCGTCAAATTCTTATCTAATTGTGAGAAAGCTTGAAACATTGAAACATTAAGTCTGTTTAACTAACTATAAAAGTACAGTGTTCGTGGTGCTAAACCATTCGTGTCAGTCTCAGCACCTGTTAATATTTTCATAACTTTTGCGCTCTCGAAAATATAGTTTATTTCGCAGTTGATTTACATAATGAAGATATTGTGTAATCATAAAATAAAATTTTGATTTTATCGCAAAGATAGCTGAAGCCCAGTGTGTGATTTTTATATATTTTGATACTCGTATGGTTTGTTAAAAAACATTACCGACTGGGTTTTCAAAAAAAAATAGGTTTTTTCAACAATATTTTTATAGTATTATATTTTGTATAGAAGTTGAAAAAAGTGCTTGATCCACATACAAGTAGACCATTATAATGATGTTGATGATATTTTTAAAGTCCAAATTAAAAGTAGTTTCTTTAATCAAGCTTATCAAACGTCAGTCTCGCGTCATTTTTCGGAAAACATGATCCACGTGCAAAACAAAGAATTTGCAAATTACAAATACTTTGATTGTTTTTCCCTTTCTCACAACCAATGAACAAACTTATCAAAATCAGCCGATTTCGTGCACGGCCCCTTAAGCCGACAAATTTTTCGAACATATGTAGCAATGGATTAGCAATATACTTCAAAATCATTCAGAATAGTGATACACTGTGTTAAATAATTTTGGTGCCAATTATGGTCTCAGGAGGATTTTCAACCAAAACAGACAAATCATAATCCATTTGTTTCAGTGTCTATTATGTCGTGGGGTAATAGATTTAAGAAGCTTTGCATTTTGTCACCACCACACATGCCAATCGGCAATGAATCGAATCATAATTATTTCCCACGTGCTTGTTTTGAGCAAGATAATTAAAGCATTTTGCATTTACCAATTGATTCCTAATACACATTCGGCTATAATACAATTTCCGTCAACAAAAAAATGCCGGATATCATTTAAAAATATGTTAACAGGTCACGGTATTCGATATACTCGTATAGGTAGATTGGACTTATTTAGGTATTTACTTATGGAAATAATGAACAGCCAAAGTCCGTGTGCTTAGTATTTTTTTCATATTTACGTTCGCTGTTTTTAAACAACAACACCTCAGTCTAAACAATAAGTCAATTTTTTTGGCCCTAAGTTCTGAAGGTGGGCAACTTATTTGTTGTATAATTATTGGTCCTTACACTAAACTATAGTGTGGGATCCCTAAGCCCTAAGCTATGACATCCTAGAACTTTTACACTGTAATTAAACCGAATCAGTCAGAAAACCTTAACATCGTTTATGGATGGATTTATAAACTGCACGACTAAATTCAAGGTATACGAGTGTACCCCTCATTTACTTTTCTTTTTTTTACATACCTCCTTGACATAATCTTTTCATTATTTGACATTATATACGTACAATTTTAATTTCAACTATTTAATAGTGGCTTTTGTGGACACGATATTAATTCAGATTTTTTACAGTCGTAATGGCAATCGTGTCATTTGGTTATTTTTTTAATAATATTTTATATTTTGTGAATGTCAGAACTTTGTAGGCTTAGTAGACTAGATTTTTAGACCCTTTTCTATTTTGTTAAGTACCTGATACTTGTTCACAGGCCCACAATGTCCTCCTATTCTTAATAACACTGTAACTTTAAAACATTGTAAAAGCCAATTATTTTTAAAAGAGTAACCGTGGAATTTCTTGCCGGCTCTTCTCCATAGGAAACGACTAATTGGAACCGTGCACCTAGCTACTGACGTTTCATAAGTGCCAATATAAAAAAAACAAATTGTGAAAATTAAAAAACTTAAATATTAAGTGAAATAAAATATTTTGATATTTCCTATTTCGCTTATGCTAGGGAAAAGAATGGTATTGAAAATTAGGAATGCAGATATACAAAGAATAACTGACTGACGAAATAGCTATGCTTTTGCATTTAGGTACTTACATTTTGATACAGTGAACGAAGCTTATTTATAACAATCATTAAAATCTATAATTAACACAATTGTAATTTGTCTCCTTTTCTTTTTATCGGGTGAACAAAGGTCGCGAGGTAGGTACAGTCGCCAGCACATCTGGCTATACCAAACTGTAAAATTTCTCCAATTGATTTTAAACCTTAAAATGTTGATGGTTAAGTTCTAAATCGTATGAGACAAATTTACTGTTTGTGCTAACTTGATGTGCTGGTGACTGTACCCACCACTTTAACTTGAATTTGGCGCAATTAACTTCCATTGCGGATCTGCACATTTTTATTGTAGTTATCCACCATATAGTTTTTGTATTATTACTATATTGTCAGATGCTATTAAAGTACTCGAAGGTACACAGCACAGCAGTACAGCCTCCACGATAATTAAACTAACTAGATAATTCACCTTAATCATCATAAAAAAATATGATTGGAACTTTGTTGAGATAACTAACTTAATTGGCGATCTGGGAACCGATGCATAATATAAAGTTATCAGAATTTATTACGACATGAATACTTATTGCAATGCCATTTAATTTGAGATAACATTTGACACTTTTGATAATCATCTCCTAGTCTCCACGAGTCTTTTGATTCATAAGAAAGAGCTAAGCAGACTTACAATATTTTGTCTAATTCACAAAACATTAAGTACAAACTTTCTAACAACAGTGTGAACAAACACTTAATACTGAAGGTTACTACGGCTTAAAAGCTTGTAGTAATAATGTAATAGATTAGTAAGTTGACACTACTTAACCATTTAGTGATTTCCTAATGTTATTATTAGGGGCTTGCTCCATTCACTTAGCTACTGGGCACGTATATAATTATGCTACTTTTAGAGAGAATCAAATATTTCACACAACAGTAATTAATGGTTGTAATTTGTAAGAAGCTTTTTTTTTTTTTTTTTTGGGTGGGAAATCATCAAATAACTTCTCCCGCTCTGGAATTGAATGAAATGAATTTGTAAGAAGCTGGACGAGGAACTCGTCTTCATTATTAATAACATAGCATTACACAAAATATAACTAATACGAAATAGTAGTAATGATACTTGACAACCCACTTATGAGAAGTGCGAAGAGGGGCCTTCCCGGTCCGTCTATCGTTAACGCGAGCTTGGTCAAAAAAATTGTTGTTTCATCCAGCGCAAGTGAAAACTATTAACAAACGAGTGAGAACGCGATAACATTGAACAAAAAATAATGTGCGGAAATTTCATAAAACTTCTTCCAGGAAATACGTGTTTTTGAGTAAACCTTACCAGTTTGTGAAATAAATGTTCAAATCAAATCATTTATTTCCATGAATATGGGTACATGAGCTGATACATAGGTACAAAAAAGTTCTTTGAACCATATCCTACCTAAACAGGTGTGCAAATATCTACAAACTATAATATAAATGTTGGTAATTTAGAATCTCCATTACATTTGCAAGGTTTCTATTGTAATGTTTTCTTAACATTTACAATTTATGAGTACATTATGAATGGCCAAAGTTCAGGTAAAATGTGAATGGCTTGAATTTGTTTTTCAACATTTTTGTTTTCTGCTTGCATAAAAACCTAGATATAGTGCACAAGATTACTTATTAGTTGAAAAAAATCAAAGAAAGATGTGTTACAACGCCATAGTCACGTACGAGCATTTGTATGAAAAGTATGTCGGGTTGGCCGCTCTTAAAACGAAAAAAGTATCACTATTATAGTTTTACATCAATAGGTACCTTGTTTGTCCATTACATTTTCCCCTTAGCAATAACGGTAAAGATCATCGATTGTCCTACAAAAATATCAATTAAGTTGTTCTTAGAAACAGACAAAGCCTCACATAGCCTTTGTCCTTAGTCGGTATAACAAATCGGTGCACTTGATGAACGTAGGCTGTTAATATGACCTCAATATTTATAAGCTGCTTTTCTCAATACATTAAGTTTATAGGTCGTACACAATATCCTATTAAGTAAGTATAGGTTTTGTCTTACCGCATATTATGCCTTGCATAACTAAGCTGTAGTACGAGCTCCTGGTTATTGTTATATTGTATTTTGGAACACTAACACTATAATTATTTTAATTACAAAAAGAATACGTATATGTTTGTCTCCTTTTAGCTAAGAGACTTTCCTCGTCACGTGTTATAAAAAAGCACAGCCTCCTGGGGGCCGATCGCGCTAATTTTGAACGATAATACCAAAACTAAACCACTTAACCATTAACGTTATGTTAGACACATTTCGTATCGCGCTAATCATTTCAACGGAAACGATTTAGCTTTACTTTGGAAGTTACGTTGGAGGAACGATCGATCGAACTTTCAGTATTGGGTAACGTCAATGATTTTGTCGTTCAGAAAAAATTGCGCGATACCGTTTCTAACATTAGCTAAACCAAAACCAAAAACGTTCCGTTCGAACGGTAATTACGTTGAGAAATAGCGCGATCGGCCCCCTGGTTGTGCTTCTTATGTATGAACATAACTATATGTATGGTATTTATTTATGGTAACTTCACAGCTGACAGTATAACATTATTATTATTCATAACATTACGCCAATCATGAAGTACACAGAAAATTAACAATGGCATAGAGTGACATCAGTCTCATTTCCTACGTTATGAATGGGAAAAGATTTTTGCGTGTTATGACTTTTCTAGTACTCAAACCTCAATTGGTCCGATAGAGGTTTTTGATCCTATAAGAAAGAGGATCGACATAAAGAAAGTTTTTTGTGAAAATTGCCCATTTTTCCACTGACTGTAATTTTTTTCAAAATCTGTGAATGCAGATCAAAATTTCAAAAAAGTTAAGGACAGTGTCTTAAGACCGTTTTCCTGTAGCTACAACGGTTAAGGTAGCTGCCCTTACTGCCCCATCTCAAAAATCCAACCTGTATATGGTGTTTAAAAATTGACCCGACAAACTTTAAGGAGTGCTTTAGATTTAGACCATCGAACTGAATAACTTTTACTATGGGACCAACTGTGAAATTGCCAAAAAAAAATTGCTATTCCATACAGTTTAGAACAGTAGGTAGGTTAGTACTCCTGCCAGGGTTACGAGTCTGTCCGAAAAGGATATCGTGCCCCTGGAACACAGGCATTTGAAAGAACACGGGTGGGTTTTATTCAGTAAAAGTCTGACACGCCCTCCCGCTCCGCCCAGAGCGGGAGAAGCTATTTGATAGTTTCCCACCCAAAAAAAAAGGTACCTAGGTTAGTACTGAACAGCTGATTTGTTTTCGCAATTTCAAATTTGGTCCCAAAAGCCAAAGGTCCCAAAAGCACTCCCTAAAGTTTGTCTGGTAAATTTTTAACACCTTATCTAGTGCAGGTAGACGCAAGAATGGTGACATCTTTATATACGTAATAATTAGTGGAGGCCGATGGTACTGATAACAAAATGGTATGTCTGGTAAAACTGACTTTTAATTGAGTTTATCAAGATAAAAATAAATCGGGGTCCTCCGGGACCGGGGTCCTCGGGGATCGGGGTACTCAGGGAATAATCCGTACGTCTGAGTGGGACATTAAAGTGTATTCTGCTGATCAGTTATGGAGATATCAAATTTATTGTTAATATGTCGAACACATATATCATTTAACTGTCGTCTCTCTTCTAGAGTATTTCATTTGTGGTATCGTCCGGGTAGTTTGGGATATCAGCTTTAGTTTTGTAATTTAGGTGCTTAATAAATTTACGTTGGATTGATTCAATTTTTTCTATATATTTCTTATAAAAAGATATATACATACATAAAACACTTGCGGTCCAGTATGCTCCTCACATAACAGTCATATAAACTTTTTAAGCATAGTGAGTTTTTTAACAATTGTATGTTACGTATTACGAATCCGAGGGACTTTTAGGCTTAGTGGTTCTAGTTTTTACTTGAAATTCTTTGTGCCTGGGCATGATTGTGTTTCTTGATGATGAATGAGTGTAATTAGTTAGTAGTGTACAATGTTAAACATTATGAAAGTGAGTATGCAGTGCGCTCAAAACAATTGACGAATATAAGGGAACATTCTTAGTAGCATGCAAATTGCTTTGAAATTAGAAACTTCTTCAAATCCTCTTCCGAGGTGATTGCAGCGGGTGGTGATTTTTCGTGGCAGCGCATGTTGACAGCATTTTTTTACCCACACTTTGATGTCCAGTTCCTTCGCGTGTTTTCGGCAGGATTTTATTTAGGACTTCGAAGCATTTATATTGTTTGAAGTTATAATAATAATTAATAATAATAATAATTCTTTATTTCGCAAAAAAAGTGAACAATAACACTAGTAACGCTAAGAGGGGGAATTTTTTTTGGTTGTGCCTTTGTTGGTTTTCTGAAAGCAATGATACAAGTTTTAGCGTTTTCGTTCCTCAATTTGGCAATAATTCGCTTAGGTTTATCTGATTGGGATTGCAATGGCTGTACTCGCGATATAAATTCAATATCTTCCCTAGTTAAGTTGGCGTTAACTGAGGTAGCTATTTTCAGTAATAACTATGTCAGATCTTCATCAGGTTTTCCCTAGTATTAAGCTGTTGGCCACGGCCACGGGAGGTACGGAACAGCAGTTGCTTAAGATGTGTAACATCTCACCTTGGTAATAAGCAACTGAGCAGCAACAGAAATTACCCTCTCTACTTACAATCTTTATAGTACTTACTGATTCCATGAGTACAAAAATTCCATTCCAAAATACTTACTAATTCCATGATATTAAAAGGTTTGATTTATTCCATGCTCAAACTTTCCCTTCCTGTTACGCACTTCCGTCCCACTTTACGAAATCACACACATCAAACAAAATTGGTTACTTTCTTGAAAACCAGCCACAAGGCAAAAGAAGATCCGTAACCCTACTTTACCAACCTTTTTCTATAACACTTTTTACTTTCATTAGCACGCAAACCATTGACAAAATAATTGAACAAAAAGTTCGGATCGTTGCGTTTTTGTCCCCGTTACCTTCCGACGTTTAGTTAATCAGTCCTATAATTATTTTAGTTTGATATAAGAAATGGAAAAAGAAACTACAACGACTTAAAACTGTTTTAGTTGATACTATTTTTGTACGGTAGGTTGGTCGTCAATGGTAACAAAACCCATTGAGGTAGGAATAAGTCAATGACGAACCTGACCGGGCGGCGCGGCGTGGCGGCAATGACATTGTCATTTTGACAGTTCAACAACAATCATTGCGTTATTTACGTTATTAAGCAGACAAATTATTGGAACATATAAAGCAATGGATTAGCAAAATATATTTCAAAATCATTCATAGTGTGTTTGGGCAACTAGGGTGCTGGCTTGACCTATAGCCTCTTATCATATTGAAACTCCATACTACGCTGGACCAGCACAAGGCCAAAGTGACCACTGACATACGGCCTACTGTACTTGGGTTGGTCTGATTAGCAAGAATGCGTAAGTTTAATTAATTATGTACTGTAGGTGTATATTGTTATACCGTTTAGTCTTCCGTGTCATAATTGGTGTAATATAGTGCTTATGGCACCTCTTTGTCTAGTTGCAATTTGCAATGCGTGGTGCATCACTCCAAAGTGTAGTAGTAGCAGGATAGATTTTAATGTTTAGTGTAAACCTTTGAAATTTGCAGTATTTTAATATATGCTATATACACCGATTATAGTGATATATTATTTACTCCTACTATTTTTGAGATGGGGCAGTAAGGGCAGCTAACCGTTGTAGCTACAGGATACTGTCCTTGTGTTTTGAGAATTTTTGATCTACATTCACAGATTTTGAAAAAAAATGTTTAGTCAGCAGGATGGGCATTTTCACGAAAAACTTTTTGTTATGCCAATCGATCCTCTTTCAAAAACCTCAATTGGACCAATTGAGGTTTGAGTACTAGAAAAGTCATAAATCTCAAAAAACTTTTCCCAAACATTTCGTAGGAAATGAGACTCGAACTTACATTTTTTACCATCGATAAACTGGCCGCTACAAAAAAGACTGATCGATAAACAAATAAAACACAATAACATCTACTTTGGGTATTATTTCACCTTAAAATTAAAAACTTGTAACTTTACATTTGGACTCACCTAGCTTTACTTTTGTGCTCTCAGTTATGAGGTGCACAAAAAAGTAGCCGTTTTTTTTTTTTCCCTTAAAAAAACGTTGCCCCACACTAGGAATTTCTCCTGTATCGTGGGTGCGTTTACAAACATTTAAATTCACATACACAAACAGCCGACGTCGCCGTCGCCGCCGTTTTGACGTACGATAGGTTTATTCTCTTTACTACAGAGTGGGTAGCAGCTGATAATTTGCTAGGATTAATTCCATAGAGAATCGTGGTAAGTAAATCGTTCCTGAACACTGTCCTATAATTTCTTTTTATAAAGTTAGATTTTTAAATAGCGCCTCATAAAAAAGTGTAGAGGCGTGAGATCAGGACTGCGACCTGTGGTCACGGTATAGGTACCATAATTATGTTTGTATCTACTGCGTTGCGAATTGCCGGAATTCGTTTGATGCAATTTCGAAATTCGAAGTGTAATTATTTTTTTGTCTGTTTTTGGCCAGTCTTTATTGTAGCGGTCCATATCCATCTTTAATAAAGTTAAAAAAAGTTTTATGCGATGACATTTCTAGTACTCAAACCTCAGTTGGCCCTATAGAGATTTTTGATCCTTATAAGAAATAGGAACGAATGGCATAAAAAAAGATTTTCTGCAAATTGCCCTTTTTGTGGTAACTGTGCACAATTTTTTTTCAAAATCTGTGAATGTGAATAAAAATTTCTCAAAAGTTAAGGACAGTCTCTTAAGACCGTTTTCCTGTGGATATAACGGTTTGGGAAGCTGCCCTTACTGTGACATTCTTTAAGGAGTGTACCATCGAACTGAATAACTTTTACTATGTGACCAACTTTGAAATCGCTAATAATCTTTTATCTAAGTGTACATGCAGGTATATTATTAGTTTCGGTCCTATTTCTTGTTGCATGTTTGGCATATTTGCAAAATAGAATTGACAATTTAACTGAACCAGGCAATGACAAGTTACAAAAAAGATTATATAGATAAATATAATTATTCAAAATAGAAATTTGTCCTTCGATTCAAACTAATCTTACTGCAACGGTTAGCAATACTTGTCATATTACACTGTCTTTTAAGCGTCTAACAGGCGGAGTGATCTGTATTTGGAATTGCTTTAATAATTGCCTATCAACATCTACTTGGGTTGGGTAGACTACAAATACTCAAAATTAAAACTTTTGTTACGAATCCACACTATTTTCTTTGCATCAGCATGACATAGGTATACTTCCGGGCTATTCAAAGATCATCATAATTTTAGCCGAAATACGTCCACTGCTGGACATAGGCCTCCCCAAATAAATAAAAACAAATAGGAATTGGTGCCCTGAGGCAGTCCGACGGGGTCGCGCAGACCACGTAGGAGATGGCGGGACGAACTGGATAGGTTCCGTCAATACTAGAAGGCGGACACGCGGGCTCGCGAAAGATGGAAGGAGTGAAGGGAGGCCTTTGCCCAGCAGTGGGACAGCATAGGTTAGGGAAAAAAAGATAATTAATAAATATTCAAATATTATATTATATAATAAAAATATTTGTAGATATTTTTTCTGAATACTCGTATCCTGTATTTTTAGTTAGAAGAATAGAGATAGGAATTCTTTCTTATAGTTATTTAATCCAGATGATTGAAAGTCTTTTGAGGAGGTTGTGGCTAACAATAACGAGGAGCGCGTGGCTACGTGGTGAATAACAGACGCACGCGTCGATCCATCAGGTTACGTTACGCTTGCTGGGGTTGGTCCATGGATCGGTGACCATCTTTACATACCGAGACTCCTCCGTGCCTCGGAGAGTACATTAAGCTGTTGGTCCCGGCTGTCATTCGTGGATCTTTGACAGTCGTTACGGGTCGTCAGAAGCCCGAAAGTCTGACAACCAGTCTAACCAAGGAGTATCATATTACCCAGTTACTAGGTTGTGGAGGTCAGATAGGCAGTCGCTCCATGTAAAATACTTGTATTCAGCTGCATCCGGTTAGACTGGAAGCCGACCCAAACATAGTTGAGACAAGGCTAGGCAGATTGATTTAATTGAAAATCTTTTGTTTAAACCGCACAGAGGTGTCAATTTATGACGCTCTTGATGAACGGTTCCTGGAACCTTTCAGTTTCAGTCCTCCAGAATTTCTCAAACTTACGACATCCTGGCAACGGCCTTGAATATATTTATGAGATTGCGTAAGCAATTAATAGGTCGGCTAACGTTTTTTACATCATAAAACAACCATCGAGATGCCGACTAAAACGTTGTTTGCTGAGCTACGAGTCGCAAATCATCGCGTGTGTCCCGAGTGCGTGCTTAAATTATAACGACTAGTTTTTATAAATAACTTACGTGTCTCGTGGCATAATCAGCCTGTTGGTAATTTAGCTAAAACACACTGCATTCGGCGTAACTCGAGAGGCTGATGCCTGTCAGATACGACGTATGAATACATGACAAACTATGAAGTATAATTGCACATCTGTTTTTCTGTCTGTCAGTTTCTCACGCAAAACATACTTAATATGGGTCAGTGTTGATTGTAATTATGACATCTATGTTATCCTTCACAACGATGCTTTGCTTGTGGCTCAAGATTAAAGTTACCTCTTAACTTGTTTTTTATTTTAACTTAACATACATATATTAGCTTAACATTATAGACAAGGAAAAGTCAGGAAATGTTGTTTTAATGGACACCAGTACTTTCTTATCAGATGATTCTGTATTACTTGATTAGTTGCAATACGATGTGAATAAACGCACACTTGAATTCCTCTTTGTTTATCTCAATAAAAATGTTTCGTGTCCATAATCAGTTGTTATTGTGAGTACTTGCAATTTCCTGATTTGAAACTGGTTTGTAGATAGCAAAAAATATTCGGAAGTAAGACTCTTTATTAATTTTCATTACAACTCACATTTTATGTTCAAATAGATCAGTATCTTCGTAGAAATCGTGTGCCCTAGCTGGAGACCTTAATTTATTCAAGCACCCAGAGGAAAGTCCGGTTAACATCCGAGATGCCAATAAAAACAAAATAAGTAGAAAGCGTGTTGAATTGGCGTACCCATAGGTACTATGGGTATTTAGTAAAACTACTAAAAACTTTATTTGTTTATGTTCCCAAGCGGTCATCTCTCCGGTTTCTAAAGGATGCATGTTTTGTCTCATCTCAATTTAAAACTTGTTCCCCGCGAAATGTGTAATCAGGTCATGCATTTGTTCCATGTCTCTGTTCCGACTTAAGAAACCAAGTCGTCCGTTCAAGATGTTAACATAATGAGAACTATGTTAATCATTCATCATTCGAGCATATTGCTCGTAGTGCTTTCTACAACGTTTTTCGTGTTTAAAAGTCATTAGGTGCTTAAATACATAGTCCTGTTTTTAGTTATGAAAGGAACAAACCGGTACGGCGCGCACAGTATGCTCCCGCGCCTGCCCGCTCCGCCATTCACGCCTGCCGCCAGCCCATTGCTTGGGTCAAGGCGACTGCCACGTTCAACTTTATTGTTAAATTGCTGCAATTTATATTATTTGCTTTTTTAGAATCGCGATTACGATAGATAAGGTTAAACGTAATTGTTGTTGCCTAGACATTGGAGCATCTGAATGGTTTGTGTGCACCTCCATATGGCAAATCAACCTGTTTATACCGGCCACGTAGTTTACATTCCTACCGACACTTAAAGGACGAAAGACTACGAATGTGCTAATATTTTAGTCTGAGATTAATAGTTCAGTTATTAATTCAATTACGAGTAAGTATAAATGAATAACATTAAATAAATTACTTATTAAACTTTTGGCGGGCACGAATTACGAAACTATCAAAATGTATGAACTGTATTATCTTTGAACAAAGCGAGCGAGAGCAATTGATCGATAAATTGTAAGGCGATTTGCAATAAATCGTCGGTGGTCTGTGTCGGAAATAAGTTCGCAATAAGCTTCGTGACCGGAAGGTGCCGCCGGGTCCTTGCTGTGACCACGAACAGCACCGCCTCTGCAGCTCCCAATGGCACGAGACTGCCATTTCCTTTATTCATGATACTTGATCTGTTTACACTACGTCATATGTTCGCAATAACTTAGGACTTTTCAAAATAAGAATCGATTTCCACAATATAAATTGCACACGTAGTAAACATGAAATTAACCAGTTAGATTAACTAAAACAAGCAAGTCATTTCTTATAAACAGTATCTGCTTTTATAACAAGTTGCCAAAGTCGGTTACAGAATTTAGCGATGGAAAGTTCAAAACCCACATCAAACGTGTCCTTATCAAAAAAGCATTATTATAAAATTAAAGACTACGTTGAAGACAAGGTAGTTTGGCAATAATTCCTTCTGCACATGTGGCTTCCCTGATACCTCATTAACGACATAACTATGTAGCTTAATGTCTATTAACTGCTCCCAAATTACGATGTTCTTTTCAAACTTTATTAGGCTTTTGTTGACAAGATATTAATTCAGTTATCGTGTCATTTGGTATAAATAGGTTTTTATTTTTATATAATTTTTATAAAAATAATTAACAGTTGTCTTTGAAAATTTTTTTGATGTATTAAATTATGTTTTGAGTTCCATCACCGTACACTAAAGACTATATCATACTATTTTTGTTTTTGAAAAAACATTTACGGTGTAAGATACCTTTTTGGACCATTTTCATAAATCTGGACTGGTGGCGCGTCGCTCCTTTGCATCGTACCTGTCTACGGGAGCCTTTATGATTTTACGAGGTACTTAAATTGTTATTTATTGTTGTATATCGATATTTTATATAAAAGTAAAAGCTCCATTTAAAATTGAGTGTTTGAGATGTAGTCAGTTTTCAATGAGAAGGATTTGGCTCGAATTAAGATGTTTTATATTCCTTGTGAATATATTTAATAGATAAAAGTTTAAATACTGTAGGATCTTTTGTTGTTGTTATTTTATTGTTAATACCAAAAATCTATTATTGACAGAAGTTTGGGTGTAAGGGGGCACACTTACCACCTCAGTGCCCCAAGTCAACCTCACCTGCTCGTGGTGCACCCTGCTGACTAACAAACGAGGCTCTGACAACCGACAAATGGCGGTATAACCATTCTAAATAAAAACTTCGCAGCTAAATGGTGCAGATTAGTAACGGGCAGCAGCGTCACTAGTGCGAGAAGCTGCGATCTGCGATCGCCAACCCGCATGCCCAGCGTGGCGATTATGGGCAAACCCTCCAAATGGCAAGTCAAAATCAACCACGGCCCTCAGTTCCCGGCCGCCTTGCTATGCCTGATTTTGGCGGCGATTACGGTAACGGCAAGGTAGGGGGTGCGAAGAATCCCCGGGTTACGAGTGGCCGCCAAACCCAACTGACCTTGGCATATAACGGACGCACGTTACAACTCGATGACCATCTAGTGCAGCTAGAAGAAGAGCTCGGAAAAATAAGGTGGTACATTCTTGGGTTGAGTGAAGTCCGAAGAGGGGGGAGGACACAATAACCTTTGAATCGGGCCATCTTATGTATTTTCGAGAGGGAGACCAGCTAACCCAAGGTGGAGTCGGGTTCCTGGCAAACAAATCCCTTTGTGGCAACGTTGTGGAAGTTTCGAGTGTCTCGAGCAGGGTAGCGTACCTCGTAGTGAAACTAACTGAGAGGTATAGCCTCAAGGTTGTTCAGGTTTACGCACCGACCTCGGCACACTCAGATGACGAAGTGGAGCAAATGTTCGAGGACATCTCCAAGGCCTTGCCCTGCACTACTAGGGCCCACTATAACGTTCTCATGGGGGATTTTAACGCTAAAGTGGGAGTACAGAATTGCAGCGAATCGGTAGTAGGATCCGACGGGTTTGGCTGCAGAAATCATAGGGGGCAAATGCTTGTGAACTTCCTTGAGAAGGAGGGGCTTTTTTTGATGAACTCCTTCTTTAAGAAACAGTCCCAAAGGAAGTGGACGTGGCGAAGTCCCGATAATATGACGAAAAATGAGATAGACTTCATCATATCGGAAAGAAAGCATATATTCAGAGATGTCTCAGTGATCAACAGGTTCAACAATGGCAGACCACAGACTTGTCCGAGGTTCTCTGAATATTGACTTCAAGCTCGAGCGAACTCGGTTGATGAAGTCTAGGCTCCGTCCAAACATGCTGCAAACTATGTTAGGATCTGAAGCGTTTCAGTTAGACCTGGAGAACCGATTTGCTGCCGTGGAAACTACAAATGACGTTGGCCAGGTGCTTGACCAAATGGCGGAAATCCTCAGGGAGGAAGGCACGCGATTTTGTAAAATGCGGCGAACGGGCAAGAGGTCCAAACTTTCGGAAGAGACTCTGGAGTTCATGACGGAACGACGTCAAAACCCACTTATCAATTCGTCGGAACAACGGACACTCAACAAAAATATTAAAACACTGGTACGATGCGACCTCCGACGCGCCAATACGCGCTCTATAGAGAAAGCAATTGAGCAAAATCGGGGATCGAAAGTGTTCGTCCAGTCACTTGGGAGGAGCTACCTGACGAAGTTGACCAAATCTAGTGGGGATGTCGTCGTTTTGAAGCCGGAGATCCTTTCGGAAGTAGAAAACTTTACGGCCAATTATACGCATCGCACGCATCTCGACCTGATCCCGAAAATGAGGATTCCAGAGCCACTTTAACCCGCCATTTTACGGAAGACCTGCCAGAAATCTGCCAAGACGAAATCGAAGCGGCTCTTAAACAGCTTAAAAATGGAAAAGCCCCCGGTGAGGATGGGATTACGACCGAGCTCCTGAAAGCGGGAGGAAGTCCTGTACTGAAAGAGCTTCGGGAGCTCTTCAGCTCTGTTTTGTTGTCTGGGAGAACTCCAGAAGCGTGGCGAAGGAGTGTGGTTATTCTGTTCTTTAAAAAGGGTGATAAGACCCTTTTAAAGAACTACAGACCCATTTCATTCCTTAGCCACGTATATAAGTGGTTATCGAGAGTCGTTACAAATCGTCTAGCGCGAAGACTCGACGAGTTTCAGCCATCGGAGCAGGCTGGGTTTCGAGGAGGATACAGTACCATAGACCACATCCACACAGTGCGACAAATTATACAAAAGTCCGAAGAGTATAATCGGCCTCTATGTCTTGCATTTATGGACTATGAGAAGGCTTTTGACTCTATCGAGACCTGATCTGTTTTGGAGTCTCTGCAGCGATGCCAAGTCGACTGGCGATACATCCAAGTGTTGAGATGTCTTTATGAGAACGCGACTATGACCGTCCAAACTCAGGATCGGCGAACTGAGCATATCCCCCTGCGTCGAGGGGTGAGACAAGGGGACGTTATTTCCCCGAAATTGTTCTCTTACGCATTGGAGGATGTGTTTAAGACGCTGAACTGGGAAGGACGTGACATCAACATCAACGGCGAGTACATCTCACACTTGAGATTTACAGATGACATCGTCATACTGGCTGAATCGCTGCATGACTTGCAGCAGATGCTGGACGGCCTAGTTGATTCTTCTGTACGCATTGGTCTCCGGATAAACTTGGACAAAACCAAGGTTATGTTCAACGAACACGTCAATCCGGGACCGATTGCTGTTAATGGCTATGCTCTCGAGGTTGTTCGAGAATACGTTTACCTCGGGCAGACTTTGCAATTTGGTAAAAACAACTTTGAGAGGGAGGTTAACAGAAGAATTCAGCTGGGCTGGGCAGCATTTGGGAAGCTTCGTCGAGTCTTCTCGTCGTGTATTCCACAGAGCCTAAAGACGAAGGTCTTCAGTGCGTCCTGCCTGTTATGACTTACGGAGCCGAAATGTGGACACTCACGGTATGGCTGGTCCATAAATTGAAGGTCGCTCGGCGAACTATGGAACGGGCTATGCTTGGAGTCTCTCTGAGGGATCGAATCCGGAACGAGGTGATCCGGCAGAGAACCAAAGTTGTCGACATAGCCCACAGAATAAGCAAGCTGAAGCGGCAATGGGCCGGCCATATTAGCCGTAGACCCGATGACCGTTGGAGTAGACGTGTTCTTGGGTGAAGACCGCGAATCGGCAAACGTAAGGTAGGACGCCCTCAGGCTAGGTTGAGCGACGATCTTCGCAGGGTGGCTGGTGGCAGCTGGATGAGAGTTGCCGAGAATCGAGCTGAATGGCGTGCAATTGGAGAGGCCTATGTTCAGCAGTGGTTTGCTATAGGCTGATGATGATGACAGAAGTTTTGGGCGGCAGGTCTTGGCCAAGTTCCTCGCATAAACATTGCACCATCTCCTTGCTTATTTTATAATTCTACTGGAACTCACTTCCAGGGAGATCAAAGGCCGCGAGCTCTTTAATAGTATTTATTTCACATCTTCGCTCAAATTTTTCTATACAAAAACTTAAATAATATCGGCGATTTTAACCCAACATGTTAATTTACGCCTATTATAATTATGATAAAAGTAACAAAGCACCGCCTAAATTACTCGTTTTAACTAAAAAACAAACTATCGAATCTTTGTCTAGGTCCTTTTTATGTAGACTATTTTGCAATAAAACAAACTGTCAACATCGGAGAAAAATTGTACGTCATGCTTGACGTTGCAGACAATTTGTCTAGGCTAGAGAAGACAAGTCTCTTCGCAGCAAGAAGTTTATAGATAAAAGTGGAGGCAACAGTCTAAATACCGAAGTGAAGACGACTGTGGTCGGACCCTCTCTTTCTGAATACATACATAAGATAAAGAAAGCACATATCACTGTCTCGTACTTATGTATGTATTCAGAATGAGAGAGTCCGACCACAGTCGTCTTCACTTCGGTATTTAGACTGTTGCATCCACTTTTATCCATACCTTCATATACCCAAGATTTTGTTTCACGCGTGAGCAGGATGATTATTTTTTGTTTTAATATAAATATAGGTTCGACCTTCGGAACAAGTAAACGAATAGTAATAATAACAGTTATAATAATAAAAAAAAATGTTAATTATCCAGCCTAATCTATTTCGTCTCACGAATAGATAATCACATATTAACGTATGAAAATAATATAAACTTCATATTAGTAACACAGCCAGTTATAAATATCAACTTCCGCGGTTTTTCAATCGTAGTTATATATACTACGACAAAGGCACGAGACTGACTGGTATATTTTGCAATTTGCCTTTAATGGTTTGCACTTATTTAACGTAAGAATGTACGTTATGTTTTGCTTGTCCAGGTGTCTTGATCTGATTCAATGTTGTAGTATCGACTCGACTTGGGATACGATTTTAATAGCTTGCATTCCTTAAAAATGTTAAGTTGTAACTATGTGAAGGATCTTACACTGATTTTAGATATTTGTGTTCTTTCTTACTTGGAAGAACATAAAATCACACGTTTCTTATGTGGGGTAAGCAGAAACTAAAGAACGCCACCCTTCCGTCTTATATATTTCATATTTTATCCATATATACACTTGGGGCAAGCCCGGGGCCCATTTAGTAAAAACCAACAATCGACAACAGACTGGTGACAATCCGATAATGCATAAGCTTTTTTTTCATAGTTTCAGTGCTTTATCAAAGAGCGCCTGTCGTGAAAATGTGCAATGGCAATTTTGTATTTTTTTTATCCCCCCTACTAAGGTAACTGTAGGTACCTATATCCTTCTTGGGCGTGCCCTCTCGGCGCTAAGGTACACACATCCGTCTTGTACGTCCTCTCTTCATGACCAAACCATCTTAGCTAATCATAACTACACTTTTCAATTGTTGATCTTGTATTGTTTAGTATTTAGTACCTATAGGTATACCTACTTATCACTTACAGACATTATTATAGCGGATTCTGTTAAGATTCTATCGGGAAAACAGCGTAGCATATACCAAAATAAGAATCTACCTAATTAGAATACATAAATAATCTAATCTAATCAGATTAAACATCATAAATCATAATTTTATTAAGAACGATATGCATAGAGGTTGTTGAACTGTATGCATTATGTTCATCACTTTTCCTGAAAGTTGTTAGTTTATTACGACTTTATCTATTTATCTACACAGTGGAGCTTATCACGACCATACAAATAAGATAACAGGAAATTGCTATAAACCCTATCATGTTCATTAGAATCGAATTAGGTCCACCAGGTCTCTGTGTCTATCAGTTTGTTTACACACGATCTCGAAAAACACTAGCCCGATTAACGAGTTTTTTTTTAATTGAAAAGGAACTAATGCAAGGCAACAAGTCTATCCAGAGGTGTGTTCTCGTGTAATGGTTCAGAAGCTACTTGGTAGCGAACAAAAGCTAAATAAATCAGATAATGTGTTGCTCACAAAACGTTGAAGGATAACATTGTGAGGAAACCGGCATGTCCTGGAACCAACACTTCGATGACATGTAACATCTATCAACCCTAACTGGGCTCGCGAGGATAACGGCTAACTCACAGAGAGGTCTGTACCCATGTTTTAAACAAAAAATATATAAATATCACAAAAAAATATATAATAAGTATTCTAATAATAATATAATATATAATAATAATAGTATAATATATAATATTTTCTATCACTAATAACTATTAATAAAAAATAATTGTAATCAATACGTTGCGCAACTAGTTGATTATGCGCGGTAGATAACCAGGGTATAACGAAACACATATTAATTATAAATTGTTATTTAATAGATGACGTGCATTGCTAACTTTGTGCATATATTGATAAGCGGTGACTCGTTCACCTCGTCATTGTGTTTCTGTACTTGGATAAAGATTATTTCGTTATTTTATGATGGTGAACTACAGAGTAAGAGAAGACCAAAGAAACTATGGATGGACTATTGGAAATATGATTTGGTTAGAAAGGGGGTGACTACTGAGATGACGACTAATAGAGAAGTTTGAAAGCTGAAGCCATGCTGCGCTGACCCCAAATAAGTTGGGATAAGGGCAAGATAATGATTCCGGCCGGTACTCGAACCCTGGCTCGGGAGGAGGCACGGCTCCCTGTCGTTCCGGGTGACGCAGGTGCTCTCGGGGCATGGCTGCTTCGGGAACTACCTGTATCCCATAAACAGGGAGCCGGACGCCTGGTGTCACCACTGCGTCGACTGCCGGGAGGACACGGCGCGGCATACGCTGGCAGAGTGGGCCGCTTGGGAGGATTGGGAGGAGCCTCGCCGTGCCCTCATCTCAGGAGTAGGCAGTGACCTGTCGCTGCCGGCCGTGGTCGAGTCGATGGTCGGCAGCGAGAAGCCCTGGGACGCGGCACCACCTCGTCCTTCTACGAAACAGTCATGTCGCAGAAGGAGACTGTGTAAAGGGAGCGGGAGATCTCGTTCACTCACTCGGCCCGCAGCAGGCACACTGGGCGCCGGCTGAGGGCAGACAACGCCCTCTTCCGGCTCCCCTAAATGGGTCCAGGGACGGTGGCAAGTGTGGGAAGGGAACACTGGGGTGGTTTTTAGTCAGTAAGAATCTGACAGATATCCTTGAGGATTTCCAACCTCGTGAACAAAAAAAAAAAAAGTGCTAGAGAATGATGGTCCAAACTGATAAAACATGTGTTCATAGAGACTTCCAAAAATAGCATTACGTTCGGTGCACCCTGAGCAAGTCGACAAAAGTCAAATCATTTATTTCAATTAAGCACTTTTTGAACGTCAAAATAGAAGTGATTCTAGTCGCCCTTTCCAAAAGGTAGTTTCGTAAGGAGAAGAGTGGGCAAAAACTCCACTGGCATCTTTCTGATTGGCTTATATATTTTGTCCTTGGTATACTTAAGCTTTTCTTATAGAGAAAGCCTGCCTTTGAAAGCAGGCTGGTGTTGAAAGCCTTTTGGCCTCCTATAAACAGGACTTTGTTTTTATTTAATTTTACTTTTGTTGTTTTATATTATTTTTTTATTTTTATTTGTGTATTTAGTTTAATTTGTGATCTTCCTGTGCGAGTGCCAATAAATACTTTTCTTTGTAGTTTACAGGAGGTTTTTGAGATAGGGAAATAGGACTACTTCCCTATCTCTAAATTTACCCCCTTTTTTACTCTTAACCGCTGTAGCTCATGAAAACAGTCTTATGAGACTGTTCTTAACTATTTGGGAATTTAAAAAAAAATTGGTACAGTCAGCAAGAAAATGGGAAATTTTCACAATATACTTTTTTTGTTGCCATCGATCCCGTTTCTTACAAGGATCAAAAATATATATTATACGAGACCAGCTGAGGTTTAAGTACCTACTATAAAAGTCAGAAATAGTAAAATTCTTTATTCGTAGGAAATGAGAATCCAACTTACTTTGTTATGATGGATAGACTGGCTGCTACAAAGGCCTTTACTGCCCCATCTCTAAAATCCATCCTGTATTTTTCGCGTCGTTACGAGAGAAGAATTCAATCACCCTTTTATTTCTAATGAAACAGAAGTTAGCTAGATTTTCTTCTTACTAACCTTTCCCCTTAATAGCCCCATGACTTGGAGTCGGCTCTTGTCAGCGCAAAATAATTTTCTCTTCTATTCTCCCTTGTCAACCAATGTCAAAGTCAAATTATTTATTTCAAATAGGCCAGAAACGCCACCCATTTATAATGTTTCACAATATTATAGGTACATTAATAATAAATATAATTAATAGCACAACTTCTGGTTGAAATGTTTAATTAGTTCACACACTTGCCTGGCATCTCAGTTCCAGTCATCCTTAGAGTCTGGGTCGCTACCACAGTTTCTAACAACAGGCGTTACCCACCTGCTCCATAAGTCAGGTAGTCCCGCGGAACCCAAGAATTATAGACCGATCACATGTTTGTCAACGGTCTATAAACTTCTTACATCCATTTTGAGAGTGAAAATTAATACGCACATTGACAATAACTCCATTATGTCTGCCTCTCAGAATGGATGTAGGAATGGGTCCCGCGGTACTAAGGAGCTACTCCTCATCGACATGGCCATAAGCCAACAGGTTCGTCGATCCCGCAAGGATCTGTCGACATGCTGGATAGACTATAAGAAGGCCTACGACTCGGTGCCACATACATGGCTCATGAGGGTGCTGGAGTTGTACAAGATAGATGCAACTCTGCGCAACTTCCTGATGTCATGTATGGGGCAATGGAGAACGGTCCTTCGCTATCCAGGATGTCGGCAGATCCAGGGGAATGATGAGCCTGTATGGATTAAACGGGGAATATTTCAGGGCGACAGTTTAAGTCCACTTTGGTTCTGCTTAACCCTGAATCCTCTAAGTACACTGTTGGAGGATTCAGGTCTAGGCTATCGGTTGAGGAGAGGAGGTCAGGTCATATCTCACCTCTTCTACATGGATGACTTGAAACTCTTTGCCCCCAACAAATTGCGACTGATCGAGCTACTGAAGGTAACTGAAACATTCAGTAGCGCCATCAGGATGGAATTTGGTGTGCACAAATGTGCAGTCATGCATGTAAAACGAGGAGAGATTATGGAATCCGAAGGAACCCAACTCTCGGATTCCATACACCTTAGATCCCTTTCCTCATCCGAAAGCTATAAGTATTTGGGTATGTCAGAAGCGTTAGGGATCAACGTTGCTGACATGAAGCAATCGTTGAAGGAGCGCTTCTTTGGTCGCCTGAAGAAGGTATTTATTAGTCTTCTTTCAGGCGGAAACAAGGTGCGCGCCTTCAACGGTTGGGTCATGCCGGTTTTGATGTACTCTTTTGGCATACTTAAATGGACTCAGACCGAACTAGACGCCCTGGATAGGAGGGTCCGTACACTGCTGACCGCAAATCGGATGCATCACCCACGATCATCGGTGATGAGACTGTACATCCCGCGGAAGTGCGGGGGTCGAGGCTTTCTAAATGCAAAGACCCTCCATAACCGCGAGGTGTGCAGTCTCAGGGAATATTTTTTACAAGCCGAACTGGGTATGCACCGTGATGTGGTCGCAGTGGACAAGGGACTCACCCCGCTCTCCATGGCTAAAGAGAACTGGCGCAAACCTGTAATACTTACTACCGATGACCGCAAGGAGGTATGGCAAAGCAAGGAGCTTCACGGACGCTTCTATCGGGCTCTTCATGAACCCGGTGTAGATTTCTTAGCGTCCGTATCCTGGCTACGTTTTGGTGACCTTTTCGGGGAAACCGAAGGTTTTGTCTGTGCAATTATGGACGAAGTTATCTTGACGAATAACTACCGGAGACATATTATGAAGGACGGGACGGTTGACGTGTGTCGGGCATGCCACCGTCCGGGTGAGTCCATCAGACATATTATCTCTGGCTGTTCTCGTCTTGCTAATGGCGAGTACTTGCACAGGCATAACCAAGTAGCCAGGATTATTCACCAGCAACTTGCTTTGAAATATAAACTTGTGGATTCTGAGGTACCGTATTACAAGTATGTGCCCGACCCAGTTCTCGAAAATGACCATGTCACGTTGTACTGGGATCGGTCTATCATTACTGACAGGACTATTGTCGCGAATAAGCCCGACATAGTAGTGATAGATCGATTAGCGCGCCGCGCAATGATTATCGATGTTACCATTCCGCATGACGAGAACCTCGTGAAAGCTGAGAAAGAGAAACAAATAAAATATCTTGACTTAGCACACGAGGTTGTTGACATGTGGAATGTGAGCTCGGCTATCATTGTGCCGATTGTCGTATCGGCCAATGGCCTGATGGCCGAAAGTCTCGAGCAACATCTTTCGAGGCTCTCGTTAGGTGGTTGGATCAAGGGCCTGATTCAGAAGGCAGTACTCCTCGATACGGCTCGCATCGTGAGGAGGTTCCTATCTCTGCAGCCCTAGCCACCGGTAGCTTGGACCCTGCTCCCGATACCGGTGGACAACTATTTTTTATATTTTTAAATGTTTTTATATATTTTTTATATTCTGATATTTAAAAATATAATTTGTATGTATTTAAATTAATAAAGGAATATAATTATAGGTATGTGAAGACGAAGCACCTAGATTAAAATTACCATACCACAATAGGTAAAAAATTATGCAATGACAGATAAATTAAGCGTAGCGTAGCGTTAATTTAGCGTAGTGTGGGGCGCCCCCCAGCTAGATGGACCGACGACCTTAAAAAGGTGGCTGGGACAGACTGGATGCGGAAAGCGGAGGACAGGGTGTTGTGGCGCAGCCTGGGAGAGGCCTATGTCCAGCAGTGGACTGCTATTGGCTGAGTTGATTGTTGATTGATTGAGATAAATTAAAAATGTTATAGGTACATTGATGGTGATCATACAAACATTGTAAAAGAATACGTTTTCAAAAAAATATAAAGTAATAAGTCACTATGTGAGTTAAAGGTAATCACAGAATGTAAAATCAATGTCATAAAATTAATAAATTATACAATTATAATAGCAACCAGTTTGATTTTGTCTTGACTCTAGATTGTCCTATGGAGATGGACCAGCATGTTTCCAAGCATTCTAATGTTGGATATAATCCTCTAATCCTAACTCTCTAATTTACTAAAACGTCACGCTATCGTGAAATGAAATGAAATCGTGAACTGAAATCGTTTATTCTGTAAATAGGATATCGGAATCATTTTTACGCGTTATATTATAAATTAAAAAATAAGCTAGATGTAGTCGACATTTCCTATCTGACTACCCCTGAGAAGAAATGGCGAAACAAACTCAGGGGTCAAAGTCTCTTTCAAAGTCCAGACATAATCTTGGTCAGATCATGTGAGGACCATGTAGAACCGTGTATGAAATGGTAGCATTCTAGACCATTCGACTTCAATGGAATCGGATAAATGGATCACGCTATGGAAAAAATGTATGAAAATCCAATTATCAAGTGAATCGTTATCGATTAATCAATTGGCTGCACTTTTCGTAATGGGTGAAAATTATGTATTAATTCAACATAATTATTAGCTGCGTCACATCATACATTGCTAACCTAGCATAGGTAATTTTTAAAAAAATGTAGCAGTTCTAAGATAAATCACACATCGGTTTCACGCGTATTAATAGCTGTAACACATTCTAAATGACATTCCCCCCCCCCCGACCCTTGCACCCGCCCGCCCGCGCGGAGCAATTAGCTTTAATAAATGTCCCTAATTATAATATACCGATACTAAAAGTCCCCTCTTGTACAGTAGTCACTAAGCCTAGATTCGAGTCCCACTAACTTAAAATATTTCTTTAACCCGGCGAGAGGCCCTTCTGGCCCCGCCAACGCTCGGTTACGCAGAAAAGGCACTCCGGAGCCATCTGCAATAGGTCCGCATCAAAACAAAAAAAAAAAAACTAAATGACATTGAAATACATGGATGCTCGTGTGTGATGGTAGTGGTCACTGTAACTATGGAAACTTATTCATTAGGTTATCGAAGGACCTCAAGTTCAACTCGGCAGTCGGCAAGCGAGTAGGGCGTGACTATTCCACACATAACAACCACCTACTGAATTAATATAGCTAGCAAATGCATCGTGTACGTTTAACTCAATGATAAATAGTTCCGTATCCGTCTAAATGATCAAGTTAATAACAACATTTTTTTATTTATTTATTGTCCTTTGATTAACTGCTTGACTTCCTCGTATCTATAACGGAATGATATAAAAACTGTGTGTCAATCGTTAATTTTATAAGAATTAGCGTTGTTGTCAATGTGGGTTTTAATTATTTAACTTTGATCCATGACGTGTCACACGTGTGATATCGTTAAGGCTCGTACAGATTGGTGCGATATCGCGGGCGCGACGCGACACTAGTAGCAAAATTTCTTTGTCGGTGTCTATCGCGCCCACGATATTGCGCGACTCTGTACGAGCCTTTAAGGTTTCCGTTCCATTCCGATTTTTATTTTTAACCGCAGTTTATTTATTTTGTGCTATTGGTTTGATATCTTGACCCATTACGTATTTTTTTATTTTTGAGTTAATCTGAGAACCGCAGAACCCGCGGGCATTAATCAATCAACTTAGGCAGGCGCAGTTATGAAAGGAAATTAAATCAAATAATTTATTTGCAAGAATATTGATCACTTTTTAAGGCTCCCGCAGATAGGCGCGACGCGATTCTGGCTGAACAGTTTCCATGAAGTTTTCATAGAAATTGTTCTAGAGTCGCACACACCTGTATGTGAGACTCTTTAGTTTTACTTTATGAATAGGCAATATATTCCGGTAGGTACGTTGCGAAATAACAAAAAATGTTACACCATATTGTTACTTCAAATACCTACAGCTTCATAAAAAATAATGGCCAAATAAAAAAAATATTTCCGATAGTATTTACATCTACCCACATAATAATTATAACGTGCTTATGCTATTGTGGGCAGGAGGGACGAATACAGTAAAGATATGTACCTCAACCATATTCCATTTACGAGTATGCTAGGCCCAGTTCGTATTTTAACAACATATTTAGCTTTTCCTTAACTTTACTTTGAGCAACTTTACTGTCCTCTAAATAACTACTTAACTAATATTATTAATGGGAAAGTGAGTTTAATTGTTCCCTTTCAACTACGTAGTAATTTTTATCATTAATCACTACAAAACCGATCACAAAGGACGTATTTTTTGCTACCTTTAGAACCAAAACAGTGCAGAAATCTTATATGAAATCTCATGGTTGCACAGTTTTTCATTAAAGCACTGTTTTTATTTAGATATAAATTTACCACAGAGGTTTGATGTCCCCCATTAAGTTTAATATAAAATGTATGCATTTGTTCAAAAAGATACTGTCTGAAAATGAAAATCGGCTGAATAAAACTGACTTGGTGAAAAACTTTGTTTTCATTAACTTGAGTTTTTATTTTGAGTAGGTATATTTTATCACGGTAGCTAGACTGGTGGCTAGAAAGAAAAGTAAATGACGCACCTTACTAAAGTGAGTAATTAATGCACGAGTGTTAATTCGACGGCACGGTTGTCGCAGTGGTTATGCGATTGACTGCTGGGCTGCGTGTTGCGGGTTCGATTCCCGCACGGAACAAATATTTGTATGACCTACAGTCTAAGTTTAAATGTTTGTAAACGCACCCACGATACAGGAGAAATTCCTAGTGTAAGGCAATGTTTAAAAAAATATATATATATCCAACATTATTTTTAGTATAATTAGTATAGTTTGTTCAGAATAAGGAACCGAATCGATTTCAATAATTTTTACACCATGTTATATTTTGTCCCAAAAATATTTAAGTGTGATGGAAAATGTTATAACAATTTAATTACAATACAATACAATCGCCGTACGGTTAGGTACCTACTGCTTATTAATTATCAATGAGCGCAAGAAGACACTGGAGGCGCGGAGGCGCCGTTGGCATGTTTTTGTACGGACAACCCGGTAACATAACAACCTTATAACGTTGTGATTTTTCATGACGTAGTTTTGAAATTTTATACATAATATAGATTCATAAAAATACTAGACACGTGTTTCGGGTTTCGTATATACTAAAACTAATATTGTACGGCTGAACGGATTTGAATTAAATTCGGCACATAGGCAAACCATGATCTGAATTAGGACATAAAATACTTTTAATCCCGGTAGCACGTTCCCGTGGAATAATTTCCGACCTCCACGTGGGCCAAGCCGCGGGCAAAAGTTACTCTTCTCAAAGCAATTGTGCATTTTTTTATTTAATTTTTGTTTTAATTCTAATGTTTGTTTTTTTATTGCAATTTAAATTTTGTTTTGGAATTTGATTTTAATTTTGATTAAGATTTTAATTTAATATTTGGTTGTATTGGAATAATAATGGTTTTTGATTTCAATGCTACTAACATATTATTCTAAGTTCTAATACTAATACAACATGGATGTTTTCCTAAATAAATAATTGAATTGAGTTGAAATTTCAATGAAACCAATTACAGACACTTTGGAATTATCAAGGGGTCTTACAGTAAGAAACATAAAGCTCACTAGCTCTAGTCTATTTACTGGGAAATACCGACATCCTGTAAGAGTAGTCCGGTTCTATACTTCCACCTGTCATAAGGATTTGTATGACTACCGGACCCGGTGGTTTATTCGAGTTTTACGCACTCTACATGGTCCATCACAGGATCGAATTACTTAAACGCATAGCTATTAACAACGTTGTCTTGTAAACACCGTCTTACTACCGCTGTAAGTTTCCACTGCCTTTCCATGCTTTTTGCATAATTTTATGTGATATTTGGTTATATTCAAAGCACGTGTTGGTAATGTAAACTGTCATTGTTAACAATCTACGTCATATCGGATCTCCATAACATTAAGTACCGCTATTTAATATTATAATAACGTTTTATAGCTACTTCTTCTTCGCCGACCGGCCTTGCGATACATCAGCCCAAATGCGGGACTTAACACGAAAATACTGTACTTTCTTGGCAGCAATTAGCACTAGGTGTGAAGGAAACTTACAGCTGATATTTCTTGGAGAAATTGATTTCTACATTACACATACATCACATACACACATCATTACACACACACACACAAATCACATCACACACACACACACACAGACACATCACATAATCATCATCATTGTTTATTACATCATTATTTTTCCTTATTTTTTTTTTGCATATATTAAGCCATATTTTTGATGTGTAACATTTTTCTGTGGGAATGATTTCTTGAAAAGGGACGGAAATGTTGTACAGGAAGTGACAGCTTGAGCATGGAATAAGTAAGTACTTTTGAATAGCTCGGAATTAGTAAGTACTTTGTAATAGCATGTAATTAGTGTACCTACCTACTCATGGAATTAGTAAGTACTATATAGATTGTAAGTAGAGGAGGTCACATTTCGACCAGTTGGCCCCCACTAGTAATGAATAATTATTCGAATAAATATTTCAGTATTTAGCTTTATTTTTATTTTTGAGGTTAATTTCTGTCGCTGCTCAGTTGCTTATTACCAAGGTGAGATGTCAGATGTCGTGCGATTACTGTAAGGTTCGCTTGTTTAATTTTGTCTAGGTTTTCGGGTCAATCCATAATTGCTGCATTAGAAAGCGTAAATGATCACTTAGATACTACTTAGAACAAGATACTTTGCTGTAAAATGCAAATCAGTGTTGACAACTACCTAACTGGTCCTCGATTAGTTTAAATTCTACGAAATACTGAACTATTCTACAATTTACAATATAAATTGTCCTGGTGTCACCATGAATCATTACTTAGAAAATCCGCCGGGATTTCACCTTTATGGAAATACCTAATTACCTAGCCGGTCTATATATTTTTTTCTGTTCATTTCTGGGTACGGGGTCTGCGTAATTTCGTGTTATGACAACCTTGGACTCACTTCCCTGTTGTTCTCGTGAGCTGTGACTGTGAGCTGGCTTCAGTAGCCGATCCTCGGCTGAGCGTTGCCTTGGTACGAGTCGCTTTCCCGCCTTATCAGACAATATTACTGTAATGGTTAAATTAATTCGTATAATATCAAAACCTATTTGTTGACCGATTTATGATTGTGCAACACAAAAGTTGAATGTCGAAGGTTTTATGCAGATACTTTGTTTATAAATATTTTTTATTAAATAAAAGCAGTCGGCCGGGTTCAAACAGGTCTTTCATGTTTTAATGGTTTTTGTTTTGATGTGGGTCTAGGTGCACGGGTATCGATGATGATCAATGATTAAATATAATATATACATACAAAATATTGATTAAAACTGTACAACCGTCATCCAGTCTAATTTTTAACCCCCAAGGAAAAAAGAAGGGTGCTATAATTTTGACCGCTATGTGTGTGTGTGACTGTATAGCTGTCTGTGGCACCGTAGCTCTTAAACGGATGAACCGATTTAGATGTGGTTTTTTTTTTATTTGAAAGCTGGTTTTTTAAGTAAGTATTTCAGCAAATTTATTACGATATACTTGGTATAGGTATATTTATATGATTAGCATATCATTGGAGAGCAGTGGTACCCCAGTGATAGTGGCCCTGACTTACGATTTTGTAGGTCGTGGGTTCGAACCCAGGCAGGCTTACTTCGTGTAAATAATTTCATCACCACTGCTCTCAAAACGGTGAAGGAAAACATTGTGAAGAAACCGGCATGTCCTAGAACCAAAAATTCGAAGACATGTGACATCTACCAACCCACACTGGGTCCGCGCGGTGGATTATGGCCCACTCCCTCTCGAAGAGAGGAGGCCGGTGTCCCAGCAGTGAGAACAGTAGGTATAGTCTGATTATGCTATTTCATTGGTTTAACCAAATTGTTTTGAATTGTATACTTTGAAATTATGTGTCAATATTTCTTAGATGATGAATGGATTTATTCTTCGTTCGTCCTAAAGTTTTGTGCCACATTCCAAAAAAGTCTTAGTTTGTCCCATATCACTATTGAAGTTGTGGTTCGTCCCAAATTACAAGAGCTTTAAAGGTACAGTCAACAAAAAAAAATGTACAGAACAGTCAGATCTCTAATAAAAAATATTTAAGGCATATGTTATAATTTTAATTACTGATAAATTTACCGGCCTTAATTGTTGGCCGATAAATGTTTGAGTAAATTTTTGTGTAAATTATTTTATGAGAATATCAAAACAAAAGGTTTAAAAAACAATCATTTTAATCATTTTTAGAAGTTCTGAAACACCATGTCCAATTTAATATAACTTGCTCCGTAAGAGCGGCTAAAGAGTGTTATTATAAAATAATATACGTAAATTTTCTCTCGCGGAGAAGTCAGAGAGGAGCGGTTGTTTTAAATAGTTGATTGATATTAAATATTCAATAATGCGTGACCATTTTTTGCCGACTGTACAAAAAAGTAAATTATACCAATACAAAAAAAAACGGGGCGTAGAAGGAGTATAAAATAGGACGAAGCGGGAATAAAATAATTAAAACTAGATTTTGGGATGAAGGAAGCATATTCTTTGGGACGACCCAGGATTTTTTTATGTAGGACAAAACTCAGTGGGCCAAACGAAGAATAAATCCATGAATGAGCGTGGAGGGAAAGAACCTTATGTACCTACTGTATCAATGATACACCTTTACAATTAACAACACGTGAGTAAGTACTTTTCCTTCCTCAAGGAAGAGTAACGGTTACCTACCTTAAATGATGTGTTCTTTATATCTTCCTCAAACATTCATGAATCAGAGGAACATCACGTTTTTTTGTTAGATTTGATTACACCTCATTTCCCAATTACAAATGAACTTTGTTCATACTTACACCGTCAACAGATTTTATTGCCAAATGAGAAGCGATTTCATGTCAGTCTGTGTGTCCGCTTAGTTCTTCTAATCTATACAGTGGATTTTGATGCGGTTTCCACCAAAATTTAGTTTTTTTTTCACGTTCGTTTATACAACATGTCCAAGAAATTAACGCACAACCTCTTAAGGGGTCATTGTACTCATCACTATGAACAACTTTTATTATAGGACCAAACCTGAATTCGCGAAAAAAAAATCAGCTTTTCCCTATTTTTTTTTTTTAAACGTTAACGTTATTTTGACGAGTTGAGAACAGCTGAATTTTTGGTAAAAAGTTTTTGCTGAAAAGTTGTTCATAATGATGAGTACACAGATCCCTTAAGAGGTTGTGCGTTAATTCTGGGACACGATGTATGGAAGAGGTTTGTTAAATAAATTCGGATAGGGGCAGGAAAGTTATGATGATGATGATACACATATACAGGGTCAAATTAAATTAGTTAGCGAAACTTCCGTTTTATCATGTTTAGATATTATTCTCATCACGTCTGTGAAGTATACACAAAAACTAATTAATAATTTCATCATCATCATTTCAGCCGAAAGACGTCCACTGCTGGACATAGGCCTCCCCCAACATTTCGAGGGGGTTGCCGTAATCGCGACGCTTGGCAGCCGGGTTGGCGATCGCAGTATGGTATTAAATTTCATAGAGAACGCTGCTGCCCATTCCTAGTAAGCCCCTTAGTCACTTTTTTTTTTTTTGTGATGGGTATTTATTTATTATTTATTTATTAGGAACAATTTAGGAGTAACTTAACAAAAGACACGAAGATAGCTGCAAAAGTAAAATACTGTGGCGCAGCTATCAACGCCCCACACGACATACATGAAATATATTTGTTCCAGACACACATCTTTAAGGAAGTCTTATAAAGCCTTTTACGACACTCACGGGAAGAAATAGGGTGGTGCTATTCTTTACGTCCGGCATCACAAGGATCATTCAAAATTTGTAGGTTCCTAATTAGAAACTTTGCATTTTAGTTCAGTAATCAATCGTTTAAATTAATGAGGTGCCTCTGGAACCATTATTTGACCAAGCCATCAAATCTATTAGAATTCAGTACATACTACAAACACGATAAGTATACAAAAGCTTTTTGCAAACGAGTGCTTAGGTAACGCAGTGTTACCAATATACGATTCTTTCATCAAAGAGATCATTTCAGGCAGCAATTTACATTGGGCACGCCACAATTGTGGCGATAAGTCCCCTCTTTGAGGAGTGGCTAGAGAGGCGCCACGGCGTCCTCACCTTCCGCCTGACGCAGGTCCTCCCCGGACACGGTTGTTTCGGGAGGTTCCTGTTCAGGATAAAGCGGGAGGAAACGCCCGGGTGTCACCACTGTGTGGATCGCCTGGAGGACACGGTGGAGCATACGGTGGAGGTCTGCCCAGCTTGGGCGGAGCACCGCCGTGTCCTCACGGAGGTGATCGGTGGCGGCGATCTCTCGCGTCCGGGCCTGGTTCAGGCCATGGTTCGGAGCGAGAGAGCATGGGAGGCCGTCACCTCCTTCTGCGAAGCAGTAATGCTAGCGAAGGAGGAGGCGGAACGCGTGAGGTTGAGACAAGGTTCGCGAGGTGTCTGAAAGGGATATCGTGGCCCTGGCACACAGGCAATGGAAGGAACACGGGTGGGTTTTAGTCAGTAAAAGTCTGACACGCCCTCCCGCTCCGCCCATAGCGGGATAAGTTATTTGATAATTTCCCACCCAAAAAAAATAATAATAAAGGCAGCAATTTACATGGTATTCACATGAACTGACTAAGATTATGTCTGGACTTTAAAAGACACTGTGACCTCTGAGTTTGTTTCGGCCTTTCTTGTCAGAGTAGTCAGATACGAAACGCCGACCTCATCTTGTTTTTAAAATATGATTGACGTGTACAAAAGTGTTTCTACAAACCTACTTACAGAAATAAATCATTTATCATTAATTATTTATCATTTACGGATGCTAATTCAACACCATTTGACCCTTTTTAAACCTATTAATGACTACTTACTAGTTTATTGCGCCCTTTTAAACTTATTTAGGAGATACGTATATATAAAATGATGATATATGTAAATTGATGGCCTGAAACACAGGTTTTTCATAAACCTAGTTCAGGCAGGTCTACATTACAGTTAGAATTAAATTTTCCCCGATTGTAATTAATCTTAATTTTACTTTATACTTGAATAAATTTTATTTTATATTTTTATACATTCTGAAAATTGGCAACGCCACAAATACCTGTCAAAGATGCAATAATTAGCATCGTAAGATTTATCGATTTAAATGTAAAAAAAACCGGTCAAGTGCGAGTCAGACTCGCGCACGAAGGGTTCCGTACCATTATCTATAAAAACGGCAAAAAATCACGTTTGTTGTATGAGAGCCCCCCCTTTTCTTTTCTTTTTTAAGTGAATATATAACTAAATATTTTGTGAATATTTCAAGCGTCTACCTATTGCCGTTATCAATATCGAGCAAAAAGATTACTTTTGTTGTATGGGAGCCCCCTTAAATATTTATTTATTCTATTTTTTAGTATTTGTTGTTATAGTGGCAACAGAAATACATCTTCTGTGAAAATTTCAACTGTCTATCTATCACGGTACATGAGATACAGCCTGGTGACAGATGGACAGACAGACAGACGGCGGAGCCTTAGTAATAGGGTTCCCGTTTTACCTTTTGGGAACCCTAAAAAAGCATTTGGGAACTATCCAAATGCTTTTTTACAACACTTAATTTAGTGTTATTATTGCAATTCATAATCAATATTTTAGTAAACTAAAGAGCGATATTTGATCTAGTCATCAACATTAACCTGCCCTTTTCTCTCTCTATTTGGGGTCGGCTATTAGTCATCATCTCAGAGGTCACCCCCTTTCTACCCATATCAACATTCACACAGTCCATCCATCGTTTCTTTGGTTTTCCCCTACTCTCATAGCCATCCACATTCATTACCCAAGGCTTTCCTCACGACTTTTTTGCTCATTCCTCTCCATCATCTTGAGTGGAGACCGCGAATCGGCAAACGTAAGGTAGGACGCCCTCAGGATAGGTGGAGGGACGATCTTCGCAGGGTGGCAGCTGCCGATGAAAGTTGCTGAGAATCGACCTGAATGGCTTGCAATTGGAGAGGTCTAACCATGTCAATCGATTTCCCATTTAGTAACAGCTAAATATAAACATAAAAACAACACAACATCAAGCCTGTAATCCCCGAAAGGTTAGGCAGAGATGTACCTATAGTACACGCACGTTTCGCCAGTTATGTTAAGCCCTATGTAATAGGAGGCGTGCCTATTGCCATCAACCGGGCACAAATCCAGACTCCGGGCTGCTACTGAAAAATTCCTGGTGGAAAAATACAAAAACACACACACAGCTAAACATCATATCATCGTATTTGACATCTATTTGCGATTTAGTCAACTTTTTGAATGCATTTAAGCTCCACGTAAGAAGGAACTCCTGCCGTTTCAACTATGGTCTTTACTGGCAACATCGGAGGTCTGTCTAAGCCTCTATTCGATACTGAAGCGGAACGTCGGAACTATTTCCGTCTGTAAGTACTAAAGCTAAATGCATATGATTTCTCTAGGGATTCCTCCCTTGAGAAATCATATGCATTTAGCTTTTAGCTTCCGGTTTCGCTTTCATATTGTGCTGGAGTCATCTATGCACCATTAATAAAGTTATAGCATTCATTCATCCCGCGCGAGCTGGCAATGTCGCATTTCTAGAGGGTTTTCGAGATTATACTCATCTGCCTAGCCTTCTCCCAACAATGCTGGGGTCGGCTTCCAGTCTAACCGGATGCAGCTGAATACCAGTATTTTGCATGGAGCGACTGCCTATCTGACCTCCACAACCCAGTTACTGGGTAACACCATATCCCTTGGTAAGACTGGTTGTCAGACTTTTGGGCTTCTGACAGTAACAACTTTCAAAGATCTACAAATGACAGCCGGGACCAACGGCTTAACGTGCTTTCCGAGGCACGGAGGAATCTTGGCATGAACAGCATAACCTGATCAATAGACCCGTGCGGCAGTTATTATTTAGCCACAAGCTCCTCCCTCGTTTTCGAGATTATACTATTAAATTTAAATCAAAGTACAATTTTTTCTTCAGCCAAGTACTAGATTGTTGGTATTTTTGTGTATCCTATAGCTACCTACAATGTTTTTAAAGTTATTTTGGTATTTAAAAAATGTAACATTTTGTCAACTATTTTCTATTTGCAGTATTATGATTAAATATTTTTTCTTTCAACTACGTAGTAATGTTATCATTAATCACTACAAAAGTTCACAAAGGACGTATTTTTTGCTTAGAACCAAAACAGTGCAGAAATGTTATATAAAAACTCATGGTTGCACAGTTTTTCATTAATGCACTGTTTTTTATTTAGATATAAATTTACCACAGAGGTTTAATGTATCCCATTAAGTTTAATATAAAATGTATGGATTAGATCAAAAAGATACTGGCGGAAAATAAAAATCGACTGAATAAAACCGACTTGGTGAAAAACATTTTGAGTAGGTATATTTTATCACGGTTGGTAGATTGGTAGGTGAAAGAAAAGTAAACTACGCACCTTACTAAAGTGAGTGTTTGCGAGGGCATTAAAGTGAGTGTTTGCGAGGGCACTAAATTATCACAAAAATAACTTGATGCAACAATCTACTATTATTTACTATAGAGTAAATGTCAAAAATAATTATAAATAACACAGCTCTTTATCGTCGGGGGTTAAATACAACGATCTGGCTAAAAAAATTGTACTTTGATTAAAAATTAATAAAATAATCAACCGAAATCAACGAAAACCCTCTAGAAATTCGAAGTTGCCAGCTCGCGCGGGATGTTGGTATACGGACTATTATGAACTGTGTAGGATTTCAGATATTAATATACATGTAGGTAAATTGTAAGGTTAATAATATAATTGTCTTTTAAGTATTCGTTTAGATAACGAAGCGAGCTTAAAGAAGCTCAAGTTATAAAAACCGACGGTAAAAAAGTAAAAAAGTTTATCAGGCTTGTTGGCACATTAGTAATCTCTGTTTGTTGTTATCTATTAGTTAAATAAGTATTAAAGTGGACGAAGCAAAATAAGTAGGTATGTATAGGATCGTTGGAGTTCTGTAGTTCCTGCACATTGGAAAAAAGCGTGAAAAATGCGATTATGTAACGATGCAGCGTGTAAGGAGCATTCACTACATCTGCTCCTGACTGAGTTACAAGTGGCCATTTACGTAACCAGATGTGTAACTTATGCTTATCTTTTAAATACTTCTAAGACAGCTCTTAACCATATATAACATTAAAAATGGATTATCATTACATCGCTACTTACGCACGAACGATAAATAAATCGAAGTAATCATGTCACTCCACTTTTAGCGCGGCCTGAGGTCAACGGTGTGAGACCTTGTGCACTTACAATTTTGTTTCATGTCCCCTTTTGTTCAATTATTACGTAACCATAACTTGTCCACCTTATGCTAGTTAACCACACATGGTCAAGATATGGACATTGTGAATAATGTAACATTAAGAGCAGGCAGTCTAAATCAAATTTCGAACGCAATCTCCGCCCCTCGATCCCCTCCACTCCGTTATGTGCTAAACGCTAACACATCAGTAATAAAGTTGAATATCGCGTGCGCTCTTTGATCGTGTTCCAGCACGAAACTAAACAGCGTAAGTCTCAGTTCTTATTTCGTTTATAACTAAAGTAATAATTGATATCGAGAAAAAATATCTTGTGTCGACTATATTTTCTTGCTGTGGATATTTATTTTAGACATAAAAGCTAAACAATCTTGTTTGTTTTCTAGAATTAATTAAAAAAAATTTGAGAGAAATTATTACAATCACGTAACTGTCTTCAACATGGAAAGAAAATGATCCAATAAATTGTATGCTAACGTTTAATTTTGCTTGTATGTATGACTGTTTCAGAATATTGATCAAATTAACATAAAATTAGGGACCTCCTCTTAATACTAAATCAATGTATAATGTTTTATGAGCTTGGCTGTCTTTACTTGTTACGGTAATTACACCTGGTTTTCATAATCTCTCTCGCATGCATAATCAGCCCTTAGTCTTCCCACTGCTAGGGCACATGACTGGCCTCCTCTCTGTGTCAATCTAAATAAATTATGTTGATTAAATTTAATTGTTAATTATTTTTTTAAGTAGGTATAAGTATTTATTTTCTCACCACAATAAACATTACAGACATTATTAGGTACACTTTAAAGCTATATGAAATGGTTTAGTTTACTGTGGGCTGGTGCTTAAGCTAGGCTTTAAGGGCCTGTGTTTTAGGTCACCAGGTCTCCACCCTCTAGCAGTTCAAAATTTCATAATAATAAAAAATAAAAAAAAGAGTGATTTAACAATTTTGAATGAGGAGGTTGTGAGTCTGTAGCTCAACACAAAAAATTTTAAATTTAAGAAAAAATATAACGGGAGCTATTTGATAATATAATAGCAACGCAAAGTCTCGGGCAAAGAAACTAGAAACACGAATTCGAAACAGTTGCAGGGTTACGCCGGTCAAGTAGCAATTGCTTGCGAATAAACCTTCATGGCCATGTTAACCGGATTTAGGCAGTTACCATGAAAGCCGGCAGTGAGCTCAGGAAAGGCGAGGAATGATTGTCGTACTACATAATATTCGTCAGGATTATTTTATAAATAGGTAAGTTTGTATGTGTGAGCAAAAAAAACGTCGTTAGTAACATGTAGACATGGTATTGACGGCTTATTTAGCACAGAGGATACAGGTTCCTCTCTGTGAGAGAGAGAGTGGGCCGTAATCCACCACGCGGGCTCTGTTCGGGTTGGTAGATGTCACATGTCTTCCAATGTTTGGTTCTAGGACATGCCGGTTTCCTCAAAATGTTTTCCTTCACCGTTTTGAGAGCAGTGGTGATGAAATAATTTACACAAAGTAAAGCGCCTGTCAGGGTTCAAATGTACGACCTACAACTCGTAAGTCGCGGTTGTTGCCACTGGACCACCACTGCTCTTGACGACTTATTTACTTACTGCTACTAGTGTTTGAAATTGGCGCGTCTCAGTCAGCTGTTTTCGTAAATAAAGGTAACATTGAAGTCACTGACTTCACGACATCTTTTTGTTAGCACAACTTTAAAAATGTAGTGTATTTCGTGAATTGCATTTATTCGTGTACCTACTAACTTATAAGAGATCTTTCCTTACTTAAAGTAACTCATGTGATATATGAATGTTTGATTATATTCCCTTTAAGTTAGTACAACTAGTTATTTCTACATTTCTTTGCAACTGATACTTTGATTTGTCAAGCAGTCAAAGATCAAAGATAACTTCAAAAGTGTCACATATGCAAGGTTACAAGTCTATCGGTTACCAGTAACTAGTTATATATGCAATCGACAGTAAATGAAATCAACGAGAACATTAAAAGAGTTCTGCGGGACGTAATCGTCTCGGACCAAGGTTCTCTACTGCCTTAGGCCTACACTTGTGACGATCGACTTATCTCAACTGCATCGGTCACGGTTAGCTGTTGGGTTGTTTTATTAATGTTTTGTTTTATTACGAGTATTATGATCCAGTAATGTCTCTAATACTTAGAATTACTATTTTATAGAAAGAAAATAATCAGAAGCGAAGATTGACGTTTCTACATCTCATTTCTGTTGAGAGATAATTATCATGAAAAGTATAAGATTTTTATTTGGACCATTGTTTCGTCCACGTAAATTTATTGATGTCGTCAACTTATAAAAGTAACTTGCAATACAAACTTCAATTCATCGTTTGTCCAATTCAGCTGTAGAATTCCAAACAGTGCTCTTCTTTTCATTATTTAAGAGTTTTCTGGTCTATCAATCAGGTTAAGCTACGCTTGCCGCGGTTGGTCCGTGGATGGGTGACCATCTTTACATACCAAGACCCCTCCGTGCCTTGGAGGGCATGTTAAGCCGTTGGTCCCGGCTGTCATTTTTGGATCTTTGACAGTCGTTACGGGTCGTCAGAAACCCGAAAGACTGAAAACCAGTCTTACCAAGGGGTATCGTATTACCCAGTAACTGGGTTGTGGAGGTCAGATAGGCAGAAACTTCATGTAAAATACTGGTATTCAGCTGCATCCGGTTAGATTGGAAGCTGACCCCAATATAGTTGGGAAAAGGATAGGCAGGTGATGTTTAAGAGTATTCTGTTTGTGAACCAGTCACTAAACTTTGCGTAATATCTCGAACAAGACACGTCTACTCCGAAGATAAATCCTAAGTATCGGCCGAATTTTCGGCTGTTTCCTGAGTACGGCTGACTATGGCTGACTACGGGGAAAGAAAAACACAATACGACGGTGGACTTGAAGTCGGGTAAGGATTCAAAGTCAAATAAGTAAACTTTAGAAGTCAAGAAACATCCTAACATTCGGCCGATACTTCGTATTATCGCTTCGGAGTAGGCCCCCAGGACACTGATAAAATGTAGCTCAAATTAATGATGTTCATGGGAGATTCAAAATTCTGCCAAATCATTGTAAGTAATTTGATTATTTAAAAAAAAAACGTTACCAAGTAGATTTCCCCACGTGTGATCGGTTTTTTGTTAGTGTTATCAAATCACTACCAACACAGAAGTACATTACTGATGTGTACAGTCTACGAAAAAAGTTTTCTTAACAACTGATTTTTTTAATAAAAGTGATGCCTTTTCGTCGAACGTCTTTGTTTTCAACTCAAAAACTACTAGTGATCATCAATAGAAAGTACTAGGTACACAATTTAGGGATCAAAATAAGTATTCCTGCAAAAGCGATAAAATATGATTTCAGGTCGGTTTGTGCAATTTTGAATTGGCCTTTTTTTGATGTAGCTAACGATATAGGTACATAGAAAGGTATAGGTAGCCAATTATATCAATCAATGTACAATTCATGTTTTGTATCCAAGAGGAGAAACATATTACTATCAAAATAATAATTTCCATAGGTTACTTTTTATTTTTATGTAGGCTGTACGACCGGTTCCCATTTAAACGCTTGAATCAGTGAATGAATAAATCTATTTATTGATTAACTATTATAATTAAACATTTTATGCAAGATAATGAATTAGTTACTCAGTTTGTTTTTGTGTATTTTTGAGTTCTAAAATATATCTGTTTCCGCATAGAACCTATATATATTATATACATAGTAGCGTAATTGTCTTTCACGTTGGTCAGCGTGACTGCTGAGCGTGTTGTCGTTCCCGGACAAAGTGTTATTGGGTTTTTCAATTAGGAATTTCTCAGTAACAGCCCGGAGTTTGGACGATGGCGGTGTTACACTCCCGTGCCTCGGAAAGCACGTTAAGACTCCGTGCACGAAAAAAACCTCTTTTTTGTCAATTTCGTATCTAATTGTGAGAAAGCTTGAAATAATTTAAACATTAAGTCTGTGTAACTATAAAAGTACAGTTTTCATGGTGCTAAACCATTCGTGACAGTCTCAGCACCTGTTAATAGTTTCATCACTTTTGCGCTCTCGAAAATATAGCTTATTTCGCTTTTGATTTACTTAATGAAGATATTATATAATCATAAAATAAAATTTTGATTTTATCTCAAGGATAGCTGAAGCACGGTGTGTGATTATTACATTTCTTGATATGGTTTGCAAGATAATAGGAAAAATACATTACCGACTTAAAAATATAAATGGTTTTTTTCAACATTATTTATCTGCTATATTTTGTATTGAAGTTGAAACAAGTGCTGTAGCCACATGCAAGTAGACCATATAATGATGTTGATGATAATTTTGATTGTTCTAAATCAAAAGAGGTTTCTTGTAAAAAGATGATCAAACGCCAGTCTCGCGTTATTTTTCGGAAAACTTGTTGCGAATATTAGTGATTTTCCATGAATACTTAATTTATTTGAAATTCTCTTCAAGCCACATGCAAAACGAAGAACTCGGCTTTTCAAATCACAAATAATTTTGTTTAAATTATTTTTCTTTCTCACAACTAAGGAACAAAATGCCGATTTCATGCACGGCCCCTTAAGCCGTTGGTCTTGCGCCTGATTCCTCTCCGGTCGTGTCAGATGTCGTTCCATCGGACTATGAAAAGTGGAAGAGTGAGTGCACCTGTGTCTGCGCACACAAATGTATTGTGCACTAATATTCGGTTGGCGCAGTGGTTAAGTGATTGACTGCTGCGCTGCGTGTCGCGGGTTCGATTCCCGCACGGAACAAATATTTGTATGACCTATAAGTAGTTGTTCCGGGTCTGGGTGTTTGAGTATGTGAGTTTAAATGTTTGTAAACGCACCCACGATACAGGAGAAATTCCTAGTGTGGGGCAACGTTTTTTTAAAAAAAAAATATATATATATATATATTTCCCGCGAAGATAGAGCTAGTCTCCGTTGAGATTGGCCGCTATGGCCGATATTCGATCTGGACGATTTATTATTATTGCTACATCACAGAACTTAAAATAAATCTGCGGCAAAAATTATCTTGTTAAAGTGTTACAATTGACCCTTAAAATCAGTTAGCAGCAACAACAGAAAGAGTTAAGACACAGAGGGACTTTACAAAGCAAGATTGAGTGCCTGAAATACATTTCAGAATTTCACTCGGTCGTTCATGACCACCATTCTCATTTTGGGTTCAGTTTCCAGTCTTACCGGATGCAGCTGAATACCAGTATATTACATGGAGCGACTGCCTATCTGACCTCCACAGCCCAGTAACTGGGTAACCGAATACCATTTGTCAAACATCCGGCTTCTGACTACCCGTAACAACTGTTAAAAATCTACGAATGATAGCCAGGACCAAAAGCTTGTTAGACAAACAAAACCAAAATGTTTTATTGATATGGATACTATAAAAATGAAGCACATTTTATTATAATTGAACAAAGTTCCTGACCACATAATGTTTGTCGCAATATTCTGGCAAATCAGGAAAAACACTGAGGAGACGTCGACAGGCAGGTATCGTGGTTTTTACCCAATGTTGTTTAGAACGCATTCGAAGAATTCGGTGTAAATTAATTTTATACAGGTCAACCGCTTTTGAGCCGTTATTTATTAAAATATCTATATAATTTGTAATAATCGTTAAATTAGAGGACGAATAAGTCCTTCAATATGTATCTACTAAAGAACTCAAGATATATCCGCTCAAAAAATCTTTATGTAAGAAGAAGGTACTTAACTACCCAATTGGCCGTTCCTATGAGGAAACAGAGACCTGTTCATTGTTTGGAGATAGTTAATGCTTTTATCAAATAATCAATTTTTATTTTATTTTTCGATAAGACGTCTAAGTAATAACAGCCGCACGGGTCGATCCATCAGGTTAAGCTACGCTTGCCGGGGTTGGTCCGTGGATGGGTGACCATCTTTACATACCGAGACTCCTCTGTGCCTCGGAAAGCACGTTAAGCCGTTGGTCCCGGCTGTCATTCGTGGATTTTGACAGTCGTTACGGGTCGTCAGAACCCCGAAAGTCTGACAACCAGTCTTACCAAGGGGTATCGTATTACCCAGTTACTGGGTTGTGGAGGTCAGATAAGCAGTCGCTCCATGTAAAATACTGGTATTCAGCTGCATCCGGCTAGACCGGAAGCCGACCCGAACATAGTTTGGAAAAGGCTAGGCAGAAAGATAGACGTATTTACACTACCCAACACCTTCCACTACTCTACACTAACACGAAATCACTCGCACAGACTCACAGACACACACACACTTATTTTTGTATGGTTTTAGTTTTTATTTTTTTCTCTTTCTTGTTTAAGATCATTAAATGATGCATCTTTTTGAATGTCTTTTAGGCTAATATGTATAATATGTCTGTTTTGAGGGGTCTGGCGCTGTATGCCCAGTATGTATGATCCAGGACTCGTCCTAGTTCGGCTACAGATGCTCCCGTGTTATATACTCCCTATTACCAGCCTATTCTGGCAGTGGCTGGTTCCCGCACACGTGCCACAAGAAATGCAACTACTCCACGTACTCTTACGCTCGTCAACTCGATCATACTAGCTCAAGATGAGGACCTGTTCACTGACAGACTGAACAAAATTATATCTGCGGCAAATGTTCACCTCTCACACTGTCATAGAAGTTAAATCATGACATCGACGTAACTAGGCTAAGCTGTATTCAATAAAAGTTAGTAGTTAAGCATTAATAATAATATGTTAAAAATCAACTTGTAACTGTACGTATATATTACGAAAATGTAACCTGTTTGTACACGCCTTGGGGTGACCAAACATGTCTACAAAATGTTTAACTAAATAAATAAATGTTAAAAAAATAAATTTGTGTAAACCGTTGTATTATTATATTTTTGGTGAAATAAATTAAATTATTAAACTATGTTTCGCTCATATAATTACGAATAATAAGCAACCGGATGTTTTAATAGCTATTCATTGATCCAAATATAATTTAAAGGTTCCTAAAATTACATTTGATTAGTCAATTATACATAATTATTATTCATCATTCTCCTGACCATATCCCGATTTATTTGGGGTCGCCGCAAACTGTCATTATTATTATTATACAACATGTCCTAGAATTAACGCACAACCTGTTAAGGGGTCATTGTAGTAAAAGTTCTTCATAATGATGAGTATCATTATGAAGAACTTTTACTATGAGACTAAACCTAAAATTGCGAAAAAGAATCAGCTGGTCCCTAGATTTATGTTCTCATAACTCGTTAAAATGTAGGGAACAGCTGATTTTTCGCGCAATTCCGCAAAATTCAATTCAATTCTTACGTTTTTTTGCAATTTGCAGTTCAGTGTCAGGTTAAATATGATTCGCGATTATAAATGTATTTAAAGAATTATAATCATTAGAATCTAAGAATGAATACATTCTAAGTTAGATTTGTTCCATTGAATTACTTATTCATGAACGTAAGAAAATATGAATTTCGCAGGCTACAATTTTCTATGTATATAAAACAAAGTAGTTACACCATTTATAACTCAAGAACGGCTGGACCGATTTTTATGATTTTTATGTTTTTGGGTTTGCATTCGTCCGGAATAGGATAATAAGTATTAAAATATGATATTCATGAATAAAAAAAATTACAGTCAAAACAACAGTCTAACCGTTAATTTGTTATAAATGGTCATTTGAGTTACTACGAACTGTTCATGGTACAATATGCCCAACATATCGTAGGTAGGATAGGTAGGTAGGGTATGTAGGTAGGGTAGGTAGGTAGGTAGGTAGGTAGGGTAGGTAGGAAGGGTAGGAAGGGTAGGTAGGTAGGGTAGGTAGGTAGGGTAGGTAGGTAGGATAGGTAGGTAGGGTAGGTAGGTAGGGTAGGTAGGTAGGGTAGGTAGGTAGGGTAGGTAGGTAGGGTAGGTAGGTAGAGTAGGTAGGTAGGGTATGCAGGTAGGTAGGGTAGGAAGGGTAGGTAGGTAGGGTAGGTAGGTAGGTAGGGTAGGAAGGGTAGGTAGGTAGGGTAGGTAGGTAGGTAGGAAGGGTAGGAAGGGTAGGTAGGTAGGGTAGGTAGGAAGGGTAGGAAGGGTAGGTAGGTAGGGTAGGTAGGTAGGGTAGGTAGGTAGGGTAGGTAGGTAGGATAGGTAGGTAGGGTAGGTAGGTGGAGTACGTAGGTAGGTAGGTAGGTAGGGTATGCAGGTAGGGTAGGTAGGTAGGGTAGGGTAGGTAGTTAGCGCTACCCGTCCGAAGCCGTGCCGGGTAAAGGTAAACAAAATTTTAGGTAAGTACTTATTTTTTTTACTAAGAACAGCCGGTCTCCAGATTTTTTGTCATCAAAAGTTTCCCAAAAAGTTTTTATTTGATTAATCAGTAAATGTCTTTTTAACACATTCTTAATTAAATAAACACCACGAATTTTTTCTCGCAGATCTAACGTAACGTGAAAATTTCAATATTTGGTAAATTCAAATTTGTTTCACAAACTATTTTTAATATATATCATGGATTAAAAATAAATCATGGAATCAGTATCTACTTATGTACTATATAGTAATAAATACACATAATATATTATATAAAACGAACATAACGCATAAGGTAAGGTCCAGCCAATAGGCTAGTTGACAGTAAGAAAAATACCTTATGAATTTAGTTTCGTAGCATGGTTCCGAGCTAAAAACATCAAAAATCTGCTTAATTTTGTAAATTATTTTAGATTATTTTAAGAAGATTTATTTTAATTAATATTTTTGATTTTTAAATTGCTCCAAAATAAAGCCATTGGTCACGTGAGAAATAACGCGAAACAGAGCTCGACACATCACAACTTTAATTTATACGTTAAACAAAAAGTAAATTTTCCATTACCAATAGACGAACGAAAGGAATGATGTTGAAATTAACAATACTGATTGGTGTGTGTCCCTCTCGCACAATGTGGCGGTGTTCATTGTTCATCGATTAGGTAGTATTTGGTGAAGGCACATTAAAAATTATGAGTCTACCTATGACTTCCATTTCCTAATTTCCAGTCTCGAAGAAGCGGACTAGTTTAACTGTCGCCACTTTCAGTTCTTATTTTAAAATAACCAAAATGGTTTACATGATGGTGCCCAAGACATACCTCGGCAATGCCTAGTTTAGGACTAATGCTATCTCCATAATTAAATTTTTAATTTTGAAATTAAAACGATTTTTACATTTTTTTTCGCTAAAAATATTATGTTTTAAATATTTGAAACGTTAATTAAGACCACCGATTATTATTATATTCCGACAGCAGTAATAAAAACAATTGTGTGCAAGCAATACTGCTAGATAGACTACTGTCAATGACTTTCATTCTGTCAAATCTCACAGATTTGACAGAATGAAAGTCATTGACAGTATTGAAGTTAATCAAGCCGCTATGACGGAATTTCGAGATCAAAATAAAAAATTACATTTAGTAATGTTAATATTTTGCTGAAATATTCATGTTTTGAGGTAAATAGAACACACATCAAAACGTAAATTACTACATAATTGGAACTGTCAACTAGCCAATTTTTTATCCTGCAAGGTTCCAATCGTTTCAATAGTTGAAACTCCAATTAACTTAAATACAATGTTTTTGTATACAGGTTGATATTATTAATCAAAATACAACCGAAAAATCTCATTTCGCGTGATTGATTGCCCAAGCTTTTATTACAAAATCGTGTCCGTCACGGCTATTATTGTTGTTAATCTGTGTACATTACAATTAATGAACCCAGTGATATTAATTGTCGTGATACTTCCTGTCTGAACCGCAATATTGTGTTTAAGCAAATAATAGTCTCCATATGTTTTTTGTTAGGATCATAAGAAAGACTTGAAAAAAAATTAAGTCTTTTTTATTTTATTTAACCGCGTATTTTGCTTCAATTAAAATTTTAATTAACTTTTAGGGTTCCGTACCTCAAGAGGAAAAAACGAAACCCATAAAGGACCACTCGTGTTCTTTCTGTCTCTCCGTCTGTCACAGCCAATTTTCTCCGAATCTACTGTACCGATTAAATTGTAACTTGGTACACACGGCTACACATCAAGCTATACATATCCAGTTTAAGCAGATCTCGCATTGTATAGGATTTCCCTACAATGAGAAGCCAGCTTATACTGGAAATGTGTAGCTTGATGTGTAGCCGTGTGTACACATAAAAAATTCTGTGACCCAAGCACGGACGTGTAAGGTAAATAAATGAATTTTGATTATGCGGGTCACTTTTGGAGGGCTAATTAAAAAATTAAAGTTTTGCGAACGGTACCGTGAGACATATCAAATATCTCATCTACGGATAAGTACATATAAATCTCACTAGGGTAATAAAAATAAATATAACAACACCTACGATAAATGTTAAGGAGATGATATTAAAGAACCTCCTCAGCTTAGCTCTTATTTAATTATCCATGTAGGTGGACCTGCGCAGGAAGACCTGAGCGTATATTGGAATAGACCTGCGCTCAAACTGCGTAAAACACTATCAAGCACCATCTGAATGATTTTGAAGTATATTTCTAATCCATCACACTAATAATATAAAGGCGAAAGTTTGTGAGCATGTTTGTTACTTCTTCACGCTCAAACGGCTGGACCAATTTTGATAAAATATTGTATGGAGGTAGCTTCCCTGGGTTAACATATACTTTCTATCCCGATATTTCCACGGGATTGAGACTTACGCGGAAGAAACCGCGGGGTGCAGCTAGTTGACCATAATTATGTTCAGAAAATACATAATCACATAATCTGCCTATAATGTTCCCACTGCTGGGACACAGGCCTCCTCTTTCTGTGAGAGGGAATCTTCTGTCATTCAAACATTTTTTTGCTATGCAAGGCTGCAAAGTTTTTTTTGGCGCGAGTACTTGTATTAAAACCTGAGCAAACGAAGGATTCTAAGCGAGTTGTTCAAATACAGAATCCTGAGCGTAGCGAGGGTTCTAAAGGTACCAGACGCAAAATAATTTTGCTGCCGAGCGAAACACACAACTTTTCACCTTACTACAGCAAGGAAAGACACAGACGAATTGGCAGGCAATTCAAAACGATTTTTTTAGCGTGCTGTCTTTGGAAGTTGAAGGACAAGTCCAAGGATCTGGGCAAGACTGTTTTAAAGTTATACCTCCAACGATACCCTTGCATATTATTGACTTGTTTTCTATAGAGTCCTCTATGTATCCTTTTGCCACGGTACTGGAGTTCTAGCTGCCGCGCCGTGACGCTTAAGAGTGGTCAAATCAGCGCCCGAGTCAGCCAAAAGTTTGGCTGACGTCCTCCTAAAACAATGCCCGGTGTATTGCTCTGGTTCCTCTAGTCCAAGGAAAGTGGCAATTTCTCGTGGCAAACCACCAATTATAGTACTTCCTGGCATGCGTTGCGTGGTGTTCCATAGGCTGTCTAACAAATTTTCCTTGGCGATATTGCAAAAAAAATCGATCGATTGGTGTATTAGCAGGTGCAAGGCTTGATATTTATCTACAATTTTGACATATTCGTCACGAATCACGAAGTTCCGTTTGTGCAGTCGTCGATATGTTTAGCTGCTGGGGTTCGTCTCGCGACTTCTGTACTATCTGACGTAATCAATCAAGGATTATTTGTGTGTCAAATATCTCGTCTAATTAAATCTCGCAGTAAATTGTTGAGGAATACGGACATACTGCAATATTGCGAATCCCCCTTATCAAATAGCGATAGTATAGTGATAAATGTGATAATATAATTCTATTCGATGACCAGACATTTGTGGAATATTTATGCAAAATTTTTAACGGAATCTATTCAGTATGTTTTGCGCCAATCCGAAAAACACATCCAGACAAAAAGACAAACGGAAAAAAAAACAAAAAACTAAATTTTCGGCTCGTTCCCACACCTCGTAGCAATTAAGTACTTTCTTCCAAAAATATTCAATGCACAGTTTTGACGTCGTTACTGTACTAAAATATATTGTATTAAAATATAAAGAATAGAGAATAGATAGAAATACTTCTTAGACTTTTATAACAACGAATTCTTTAGTGTGTTTCTCAAAAATTGACTAAACTGAGTTATTTCACTTACTCGTACAATGAATCAATGTATATATTAGTAAAATATACAAGCCACATTTTACGTGGTTTTCAACAATCCAAAGAAATATTATAAACAACCATTATTTAAAATAACCGTAACGTAATCATTGTTTAGAATTTTATGTTACTACGTGCAAGGTCTGAGCTGTAATAACGATGAGTCACAATTAATTGCTCAGTATTTTATAATTATTTAAAACATGGCAAGCACGATCGGGTCACGCATAATAAAAGATTCCGTAGAAAAACAGAAAATACTTTAGAGGAATAACTAATGATAAAAAGATAATCTTTGTATTATACTGATACTTCATAATCAGTCTATAATGTTTCCACTGCTGGGGCACAGGCCTCCTGTCTTGAGAGGGAGTGGGCTGTAATCCACCACGCGGACCCAGTGCGGGTTGGTAGATGTCACATGTCTTCGAATTTTTAGTTCTAGGACATGCCATTTTCCTCACAATGTTTTTCTTCACCGTTTTGAGAGCAGTGGTGATGAGATTATTTACACAAACTAAAGCGCCTGTCTAGGTTCGAGCCCACGACCTACAACTCGTAAGTATTACACTTATGTCTCAGCCCCATACACCTGGAGTATTGTTCCAAGTGCATCGCTTGAGATTCAGTGGTATGTTGCCCTTAAGGACATTGGCCAACTTGCCTAAAGCCCTGCCAACCCAGTTGTATTCGGTGCATAAGTTCGCGTTCCTGGCTATTTTAGTCCAGGCTGACGGTTTGTCCAAGGTAGACGTACTTTTCCACTTTGTTAATAATTTCGATGCAGTCTGTGCTGTTAGTCTTCAAGCCCATCTTTACTGACCTATATCCTGTATTTGAGACTTCTGACAATGTCAGCAAGCATGATGATATATACATGTATACATGACTTAGTTAATATGACTCTTTCTCTTTCGAAAATCGAAAAAAATCGATATCGATGTAGTCTACACTTTTTAGTCGGCGTTTTTGTCCTTTAAGTTTTTAACTTTCTTTACACAAATGTAAGTAAATTAATATTAACAAACTAATATGGGTAGAGTTGTTTAATTTGTGTTTATTTTTATAAAAAGTGCGAAATATTCGGATAATCCGTATTTAACCAAAATATACTAACAATATGGGGGACAAAAAAACTGTTTAACCTGGTATATTTATTTTGTTTTGATGCTATGGTCTTTTGTTATATACAGTAAAAAATCAAGCTTTATTTTTTGGATACATTAAAAATACCTTAAATTATCTTGTTAATGGATATTTATTGTTTAAAGTTTTGCCATACGACCAATTCTCAAATGTAATAATTTTTACTCCAATCATCGTTTTCTAAATAATTATTATAACTACTCATGGTTACGTCTTTTAAGAAATCCTATACTATGATAAAATACAGAGGCTAAGTACTGCTTAAAAGGCATAGTAGGAAATACATTTATACATTTTTGCTTTATTTAGTGAAATAAAAACGTAAGTACGATAAGGTGTAATTTAATGAAATTTTACAAGCATAATGTCGATTTATCAACTTTTTAATTGAAAAAATATTGTTTTTTTTTTGTATATATCTAACCTTCATTTTACGTTAAATTATTACGGAACAAATTTAGCAAAGTATCTTTACTTTTCAACAAGGCAATAAATAAAATGACGTATTAGTACTTACGTCTTTTTGTTGACCTGGGTGTTCGATGTGTAGCACCCCTGAGGAAATAAACATTTAACAGGCAACACCGTTATTTACACAGTCATTGAGGAAGATCATGTGATTGAACTTTAGTAACACAGATCCTTTATTTTTTTATGAAGGTTAGTCATCATAAAGGTTATTTCAAGTATCGATAAATATAATATGGAATAGTACTTTTGTATTCGATGGTCTTCATACGCGACTTTTGGCAATTTAAAAGTGCCTGTTGATGATTTACTTTATTTAAACAAAAAATGCTATAGGTTTGAGGTAAAGACGTAGTAAAAATCGTAATCTCTGATCCCCTTATTAAAAAACGTGGAGATATGATATAACCAGTATAAACTTCAGATTTACCACAGTTTTAGGAGTTTAAGTTTGGCATAACTAACACTGAGCATTTATTAATTAGGGGGGTAACAGTTTTTTATGAAAAATACACAATCATAATATTAATTTGACCCCGTTATGTTTTTGAATCACAAATAAATTACAATTTTTTCTGGTAACACAACGGGACCCTTAAAAATGATGCACGTATTATCATGTATCGATGTCGTGCCTTCTATACTGTAGATGTATTATGATATTAATCATGATGTATTCAATTAATATTATGTAAATAGTACGAAGATATGTTATCTACAGTCACGGACAAAAACGTTGGCACCTATTTAATATGTTCATGCATATGTATAGCCAATCATTATAATGATGGTGTCGACAATAATTGTAACATAAATTGATCATTGGTACTCAATATATTACATGCATTTTAAATGGAAACACAATCTGCCTATTGATTATGTAAGATATTCAATTACATATTCAAAATGTAATTGAATACTTTTGTTTTACATCTTTGTATTGTAATTTTTAACGCTTTTGAAGCCGATTGTACTTATGACTGCACTTTAAGTGAGTTGGATACTTCTTGGCGGGAAAGTGAAGCGTCATGTTTTTGTTTTATTTTCTAAAATTTGTGTTTAGCCGAATATTAATGTGTAATAGTGGCGGATTATTAACCATTAAGTGTTCGTGAACCTGCATTGGTGTAGGCAAATGAAACAAAACAATGCAACATCACTTTAAGTTCTCTCAAGAAGTCCGCGCGAGGTTTCAGTAAAGTGCCACATCTTTACTGAAACTCAAGGGGAGTGGGGCGGGATATCATCTATCATCTGTATCATGTATTAAATGGAGTTCATTTCACAATTTGTACTTGTTACCTAATTTTACATGACACTGGCTAAATGCACAAACCGTGCGAAGCCAAAAAAAGAAATAGAAATTGAGTTGAAAGCAGTAGTCTCCAAGATTTGAGCACTTTGTTTTGTGTTTACTAGGTACTGAAACTGCAATAAGTAGTGGTTAGAAAAAACTTCAGCGGGGTAACTTCTAAAAATTTTACACGGCATAACATTTGGACGGCGGGAGATCTGGGAAGGTTAAAGTGTGCATATAGGGGTATCTAGGTATAAGCATCAAAAGTGTTGACTGAAATTAACTCAGCTGTGACACGCAAAGCTTTAGCTGGATTTCGTAAGTAATGCCATTAGAGACAACAGAAAACAAAGCTTCTTAATAAAATCTGTCGATAGTGCAGTTCTATTTTTCTTTACGTAAGAACCTAAGCAGCGTAGTTACTCAGTTGTGAACTAGTGATTTTGGAAAAAAAACAGATTCTGTGGCAACGATGATGTGTGAGCCTTAGAGCATTTAAGTGTCTCGCGAGTAGATAACTCGCGGGACACCTAAATGCTCTAAGGCTAATGATCTTACGTTAATTTTGCCAAGATAGTCAGCTGTAAACTTTTATTAAAAGTGCTGAATCGGCAATGGGCTGGCTATGTTTGTCAAAGAACCGATGGACGGTGGAGTAGATGAGTCCTTTTTTTTTTTGCTGCTGCCAGGGTTGCGAGTTTGTCCAACTCGCAACCCTGGCAGCTGGAGTGGAGACCGCGTATCAACAAGTGTAGTGTGAGACGCCCTCCAGATAGATGGACTGACGACCTTATAAAGGTAGCTGGGACAGGCTGGATGCGAAAGTCGGAGGAGAAGGCGCTGTGGCGCAGATTGGGAGCGGCCTATGTCCAGCAGAGGACTGCAATAGGCTGAGTTAATTGATTGATTTATAAAAGTAAAAAATAGATGCCTATTTTAAGGCTGACCTAACGTTTTCCACAAAATCATTCATTGATACACCAGCATTTTTTGCTTCCCCGTTTTTATATTTCTCAATGAAACTTCTGCACGAACGTAAAATGTTACTAACTTTACACAATACAAACGTTAGATTTACACAAAAAAATGTAAAGAAACTTTTTTGTGGATTGTGTACATTTTGAATAGAATTTTTAATAGATTCCTGTCACGCCTTGATAATGAGCGTAAATAATCTGATATAGGTAGGTAGGTAGTTGTTTGATGGGAACGTGAGTTTTGAGGATCCAAAGCCTGTAAAGAACCTGCCAGGGTTGCGAGTTTGTCCGAAAGGGATATCGTGGCCCTGGCACACAGGCAACGGAAGGAACACGGGTGGGTTTTAGTCAGTAAAAGTCTGACGCGCTCTCGCTCCGTCTGCCAGAGCGGGAGAAGTTATTTGATAATTTCCCACCAAAAAAAAAAAAAGGCCTGTAAAGAAGTCGCTCGAGCTTTTCACCGCTTTACTTCGATGTTGTACCTATCTTTCAAGAAATCGCTTAAATGCTATTTGATTTACTTTCATGATTCCTGTCATCATTAAATACTCACAGCAGGGGCGCAGCCTCCATACAACCCGATTCGGAACAACCAGTCTTCTTACACTTGTGTGTATCAATCACATCACATTACAAATATTTAGAACCAGTTTAAAAAATCAATTACAAAAATGCGTAAATTGTTTGACTAAACAAAGAATTCCGACCGTAGCTGGCGTTAAATTTAGAAAATAAATGAATGAATAAAATGTTTGAATAAATTAATTTTGATGTTATCTAGAGTTTATGAGAACTGAACAACTTTTTCTTCGGCTTACCTCTAAGAAAAATTATAGCCTTCGCTACTGACTCACAGTCCTATAAATAACCTATAAAACTAAGCTAATCATACATTTCTAGCATAAATATTACTTTATATTAAAGTCCTTTTTATCTTACCATGACCCTTACCTCAAAGAGGTCAACTGAGTTATATTTCAGTCATATCGGACCCTATCTGGGTTATGTTGACACTGGTAATTTATTCATTAGGTTAGTACTTACGTGGTGTTTATGAGCATAATAAGGCCAATAACCTTGACCCTGTTCATATAAAGCCATGTTTTTCCACTTTAGGGAAACCGCAACCTTAATTTTATTATCTATCTATATCTACAATATTTGAATTCAATCTCCGAAAACCCAAAGAAGAGAGTTCAAAATTCGACATGTTCTTATAATGACGGCACGATTAGCGCAGTGGTTAAGCGATTGAGTGCTACGCTGCGTGTCGCGGGTTCGATTCCCGCACGGAACAAATATTTGTATGACCAACAAGTAGTTGTTCCGGGTCTGGATGTTTGTGTATGTGAGTATAAATGTTTGTAAACGCACCCGCAATACAGGAGAAATTCCTAGTGCGGGGCAACGTTTTAAAAAAAAAAAAAAAAAAATTTACTCAGCTACCTATAGGGTAGGGTTAAGTTTTTCGAGTGTATGTATGTATGTCTATTTCTTTGGCACGGTCTGTATCCTAAATGGCTTGATGGATTTACATAATTATGAGCTATCATTAGATTAGTTTTAATTGAAGGAGTGACATAGGGTATCAAATTTTAATATGGCATCGAATCAAAGAGAGGAGTAAAAAAATATATTTTGTGATTATAATAATAAGGGTAAAAAAAAATATATTTATATATTATAACATTTTTAAGCTATTTCTATCCTAACATGCTAACCTTACTTTATCGTATAGCTTATTTACTTACCAATACTTAACTGAACAATTTGTTCATTAATAACACTAAAAGATTTAAAAAAAATACAAAATAAAAAAACCTGACTGCAAAAAAAGGAAAAGTTTTTTGATTTTGTATTTTTTCGATTAATTATGTCTGTTTCGATTAATATAATTTTTTTAGGTCTTTATAATATCCTCAAGGTCCCAACTTGGTTTCACTTTCACGGAATATGATAAATCGTCGAGATACGAGTGAGGAGTTACTGAGTCGGACTGTAAAAAACAATTTTGATGATTTCCTTTTTTAGGGTTCCGTACCCAAGGGGTAAAACGGGAACCCTATTACTAAGGCTCCGCCGTCTGTCTGTCTGTCTGTCTGCCTGTCTGTCTGTCTGTCTGTCTGTCTGTCTATCTGTCCGTCTGTCACCAGGCTGTATCTATTGAGCCGTGATATTTAGACAGTTGAATTTTTCACAGATGATGTATTTCTGTTGCCGCTATAACAAAAAATACTAAAAAACAGAATAATATAAATATTTAAGTTGGCTCCCATACAACAAACGTGATTTTTTGCTCGTTTTTGCTCGATATTGATAACGGCAACAGGTAGACACTTGAAATATTCACAGAATATTTAGTTATATATTTACTTTAAAAATAAATAATTAAATTAAAATAAAACAAATATTTAAGCTCCCATACAAAACATGTGATTTATTTGCCATTTTTATAGATAATGGTACGGAATCCTTCGTGCGCGAGTCCGACTCGCACTTGGCCGGTTTTTTTAAACGTTAAAGCGTAATGACAATGACATGTTTGATGAAGCCGAAACCTGTTGATTGGTGAGTGAAGTCATTCAACGAGCTGTGGTAGGGACTTATCTGTAGTACCTAAGTGTTGAATCCGGAGCTAGGTGAGCTGACAAAGGGTGAGGTTGAGAGGGCATACTATGCCCAGCAGTGGACGGAGCAAAGCGTTTGATATTCCGGGATGGAAAATATTCTCGGGCGTCCCATAGGTTCTAACACAAGACACTAATAAGAACCTTTTTCTGAAGAACGTTAAATAGTTTCTTACTACGGTTACCTCTGGTAAGTACATAAACATAAGCTACACGTTGAACACTGCGCGTAAACAAAAAATACGCGTAAACTTGTCCTTAGCGGCTTACTGTATTGTTTTACAAAAACGTGTTCCACTCAAACTTGTGGCGGTATACAACCGGGTGTCCTTGACAGTCTGATCTAATTCACGCCACCACGTGCGGTGTCGTGAACGTATGGTCACAGTTAATAGGTACTATATCAGTTTGAAAGGCTAAGTACTTAGTCACCAACCAAAGCTTGGGTTACCTTTTTATTTCACTTTTTTTTTTCAAGTTTGGGTTCTCTAAGACAGCGGTCGTGTCATGTTATACGGCTGCATTAAGGTGGATCCGCAACTGTAGCCCGTGAAATTCAATTTTTAGGGTTCCGTACTCAAAGGGTAAAACGGGAACCCTATTACTATGGCTCCGCCGTCTGTCTGTCTGGCCGTCTGTCTGTCTATCCGTCTGTCTGTCTGTCCGTCTGTTACCAGGCTGTATCTCATGAACCGTGATAGTTAGACAGTTGAAATGTTCACAGATGATGTATTTCTGTTGCCGCTATAACAAAACATACTAAAAAACAGAATAAAATAAATATTTAAGGGGGCTCCCATACAAAAAACGTGATTTTTTTGCTCGTTTTTGCTCGATATTGATAACGGCAACAGGTAGACGCTTGAAATATTCACAGAATATTTAGGTGTGTATTCACTTTAAAAATAAATAAATTAATTAAAATAAAACATATATTTAACATACAACTAACGTGATTTTTTTGCCATTTTTATAGATAATGGTATGGAACCCTTCGTGTGCGAGTCCGACTCGCACTTGGTCGGTTTTTTCTTACGTTTTATTTGCAATTTGCAAGTCAGTGTTGTATCTAAAAAACGTAAGAAAATTTGAATTTCGCGGGCTACAGCTCCGGAACCACCTTAATGACGGTCGTCCCGAAAATTACGGTGGGTGTCTTAAACGGTTTTTATAATGACTATTATTTTAGACTATGCTTTCAAAGGAATTCGGTTTCCTTAGAAAGCATACATATCTTACAACTTTAATGCCTTGGAGATCAAACCTGAACATTTATATGCAAGGATTCTAACGGATGTAAAAATACCCGAATTTTCACCAAAAGAAAAAGTCGTTTCCCAACAATTATTTTTGCTCAAAGTTACTTAGTTTGATGTACAGAATGCATAGACGACGGCTTCGTGAAGGGTCTTTTTAGGTACATCCTGTAGGTAAATCACGAACAGCACTGCATAAGTTAAGTACAGTAATGTGATTATTTGACGCTGATGTTCGACCTGTAACAGATTCCTAAAATGATACCTACTGTTTTAATTTTGGCTCGTGCATTCTGGCATGGGCATTCGGTAAAGATGATCGTAAAGTCAAAAATGTATGGGACTGACATAAGCTTCATAATTCAGAAACACTATCGCCGGGAGGGGACGCCCTAGGATGACATATAGTGACCAAATTGGTGATGTTCTTCAGAAAAGTCAGGTGCGTAGTACTCGCAATCGGCGTGCGTGTATGACCAGATGTATGAACGTAGGCGAAGCAAAAGGAGTATGTAAGGAGCGTAGCACGTGGCGTTCTATAGTTTCTGCCTACCCCCATGGGAAGAAGGCGTGAGTTTATGTATGTATGTACTATCGCCATTGCTCTGGCAACGAAACACAAAAGATCACAAAAGTCTATGTAGAAATTAAGGAAAAAAACATGTACTTATCAATAATGATATCACAGTATTTCATATTATTATGTAAGAAGACCATTTTATATATTAGGTATGATAACATGCGTCAATAGTCATTAATTTTCCTTCAATGAATTAGTCCAGCCACAGAGTGTTGGGCTTGTCCCACAGAAACCACAAAAAGTGACTAATCTAAAAGTAGTAATTTTCCACTTGTTCATGAAATTAATTTGAAGGATCTTCAGATCAATTTCTGTCTTAGTTCAGAATCGAGCTGAAAGGTCGTAATGATAATGACTTGATACTCAAATGACCACAACAATATTAGAAGGAAATGCTTTGAAAATGGTAATGTCCACATTTCAACCAGTAATTAAAACTTGCGTAGTAATAACTATGCAAACAAGACTAATAGGTTTATTTAAAGTTCCTTTAACAAAAAGGTAAATTATATGCAGTGGAATGTCCGCGCAAGTTTATCGTTTATGATAAATGAACCGGTGTGGCGGGTATTTTAGAAATGTACTAAAATATTACGCTACTGCTTACGATTTTCGATGAGATTAGAATAAATTATAATTATTTTAATAACTGCTTCATTCGTTTAGCGATCATAAGCGTGGTAAATTTTGTTAGCAAAATCAAAGTCCGTTTAAAGATTGACCCTAGTGCTGTCCCAGCAGTTTGGAGTTTGAGAATATAATATCTGACAATCGATCTTTTCGCCAAAAAATATGAGTGCTGTGTACTAACAGTTATTCTACCCATTATAAAAGTAAAAAGTTTTATTTTGGAACAACAACAAATTCACATAATTACAATAGAAACGATGATAGCTCTACAAAAGTTAAAAACTGCGTCGCAGCTATCAACGCCCGTCTAGACATAAGAAACACATTGTTCCAGACATTAGCTGTGACATGGGTACAGTTTAGCTAACTTTGATGTTTAAGAAGGATGCGCTAAGGTAGCCAACAACGGTAGTAGTGTTCTAACTCTCTTCGTATAATCTATTTCTGAAATAGTCATTCAATATATAGGATTCTACGAACTTAGAGAGTTGTATTGCTGATTCTAATGATAATAATTTTGTAGGGCCATATTTGTTACGTCCGCGAATCATATTTAGATCAACATTAAACCTGTTACTAACCTGCAAATTGCAAAAAACGTAAGAAATTTTTAATTCGCGGGCTACCTTAGTACAACTCCCTTAAATAAAAATCGTAAACGTTTAAAAATAAAAATAAAAAAGACATGTATGTTGGTAGGTGTGGTGCAGTGGTAGTTTGAGTGAGAGTGTATGTGAGTGAGAGTTTATGTGAGTGAGGGTGTTTGTGAATGAGGATGTGTTGAGTGCTTGGACTAGGTTAAGTTTTAAGTTTTTCAGTTGCATCATATGACAGAGTTTTCAACCAGTCAGTCAACTTTACTCTCAAGACATTACGAGGTAAGCAGTAAATTTCGATGCTCTTATTTACTTTATTGTATTTTTTATTATGGGAACAAAGACGGGACGTCACACATTCATGGGTATTTTTCCTTAGAATAATCTATGTCCAGCACTGACAGCGATAGCTAAAGTTGATGGATTGTATAAATACGCTAATAGGCTTGTTTCATTCATTTTCCAAATACATAGAAATAAGCGGCAACTATCAAACAAACCGCAGTGGCGCATACGCAGAACAAAGACCTATGTTGTTATAATGAATCAGAGGTGGAAGAAATTCCCAGCAATACGGCCATACTTCCTGGCGACCTTCTACTCCCATACCTAATTACACAGCTAATTAGAACAAATTCACTTTAATACTTTTTAGAGCGATTCGCAGTAAGTAGGTACCGAAGGCAAAAAATGCGTGACGATTTTTTGTGGGTTTTTTTTACCAATGTTGATGGTTTTCAATGTTAAGTGATGAGTAACTGGCTTTTTTGCTGACGCCAACTTAAAACAACAGAGTTGGAATTCTTCCTGAAATAGCAACCAAACAGTGTAGATAATTTTGAAGGTCGTATTCCCAACAATACTCATTGATCAAAATAGCCAGATTAGTGTAAAATCTGTCAATACTTATATTAGAATTTTGATAACTAATTCGTATCGTTGGTCGAGAGTTATAAAACCCAGAATACATACAAGGGAGATACAGTAGATACAGTTAGTGTTGACCTCAGTTTCTACTTGAGGTAGGTAGGTATGTCTAGACAGCGTCAGTAGGTCAGTTCGACTGCGAATCGAGTGATACAGTTCATTGTTTAGACCAGGGTAAGTCACAATAGGCGACAATTGACTCCTAATCGTAGGATTAGGAGTCAATTGTCGCCTATTGGCCACTGAACAATATCATCTGCCTAGCCAAACCGCAAATATTTGGAGATCGACTTTCAGTTTACCCGGATGGAGCTGAAAAAGTATTTACATGGAGCGACTGTCTATCGGATCTACAAGCCAAGATACTGAGTAACACGATACCCCTATATTCTATGTTAGATGGTTTGGTTTCCCACTTAATCCTTCAAGTGGACCATGGTGCGTGGGCCTAGGTAAGACTGGTTGTCTTCTCAAACTTTGGGGCTTCTGACTGCCCGTAACGACTGTCATAGGCTAGAAAGTCGGAACCAACATCGGCTTAATCTGCTTTAGGTAGGTACATTTAGCACAGAGGGGCCTTGGTACTTATGCATTGTCTGGTGAGGTATCCACGGATCAAGCGTAGCTTAAAGTACTTAATTATTAGTGTCCAAGTACTTACTGTTTGATCATAAGATTAGCTAATCATCACCTTTGTTGTAACAACACATTCAAGATGATTTTATCACGCAATCAATTTTTTTCGGGTAATTTAAAGGAAATAATGAATTTCATAATATATAATAATATACATAAAGCGAATAAGGGTTCTGACAGCTTTTTAACTAGTAAAACTTATATTTAATAGACGTATTCAACCCCACTTAACATAACCGTACAATTTCAAACCAAATGAGATGTAGACGTTTTAGATGACCTGAAAAGGTTTTTGATGAACCTACAACAAATAATTAACAGTATTTACATTATAATAAAGCATCCTTGCGTGTACATTTATGTCTATTATATTAATATTCACTTACGTCATATTAAATAATACACTGCCTCTACTTATTATCCAAACATTATTATTATTACTCAATAAAGCCTGTATAATAATACAAAATAATTACATAAAACTTTATTGAACTTGACCGAATGGGTATTAAATTGAACGTACCCATACAACTAACGGAAAATGAAGGACAAATGTATAAAAACGAAGTACCTAGGTACATAATGGTCTATGGCAACAGCGAATATAACAAAACTTTGTTTTGATTACAACGTATTTTTTGTCTCATAGCTATAATTTTTGGAGTATTAATAGCAGCCTGGTAGGTGGTCTTGTGTGTATGACAACGGACTCTTCTCATACAGAGAAGGCATTGAGCTAATATCACCACGATTTTGAACAATGCGCTTTGGAGCAGAAAAGTCTTGATTTAAATCCTTTTGAACAGAAAAGAAGCCTGTGCCTAACTGCGATAGAGCGATGACGTGTCAAAGCAGCAACCATTACAACTGCATCTATGTCAAAAAATTCCGACAGAAAAATATTTATAGTCTGTTTCAAAAGTGTCTGGTAAAAACGTAAGCAAATGGATCAGAAAACGTACCAGTGGATTCCAATTTGTAATGCCACTTACAAATTGAGGGTTTTGGTTTGATTATTTCATTACGTAAACTTAATGTTTTTAATTTGACAATTGAGTTTAATTTTTACCCGACTGCGACGAAGCCAAAAAAGGAGGGTTATGTGTTTGACCTGTATGTATGTATGTATGTCCGGCTGAACCGATGTTGATGAATGAGATGTCGTTAGATTCGTATTTATTGCGCTAGTGTCACTGGGTATTACAGTATCTACATACTACAGACATTTTACATCATATACTTACACTTTGCATCCATTAATAGTATGTATCAAACTCTGTTATTGGTGTTGCATTAGTATTTTGCGAATCGTTCTAAAACGATTTGTTTCCTCTATTTTTCATATTTTTCAATGTTATGACACTTACGTCAGGCTGTCAAGCTGTCATTACTTTTTCTTCTAATTTTCTCTCAAAGTTTCTTACTGGCTTAGTCCATGAAGGTTACTCTTGATTTATATAATTTAAATTATTTTTATCAACATGTTAGCTCAAATATTGTATTTTATTGATAATTATGATTGTTTACTGAATAATTGTATCCTAACTTACATTTATAAAAATAATTGACACGCTCTCAGAATTCATCAAAGAGGTTTTTTAACGAATATTATTTCTGGCCCCTCTGGCCCTTTCGAATACTGAATTTGAAATTCAATTCCGGAAAGAACAGAAAAACAGATGATGTGGAAAAAAACGCCGAGACTCTAATATGAAAGGATCTGGAATCTCTCAAAGAAACATCTCCACTACATAAGTCTTGGTCTGGATTTAACCACCTAGACAACATACCAAGACAGAGACTACGCTATCGCCAAGAGGACCATCCTCTTCACTACCTGAGTAACCTGCACTGCCTATGATCCTGACGTTTAAACTGGGAAGTGGATCTTCACGTCTCAGAGCTGACGAGGCCTGACCGGATTTTCACGCCTCAGAGCTGACGAGGCCTGACGTAGTCACATGCACTGCCACAGGGATATGATGGCTTTTGTAATGATGTAGTTGGTATGTTTTGCCAAATTCAGGTGTTCGTCCCAAAAGATGCCCAGGTATTTGGTTTCAGTTGATAGGCTTAGGGTACCAAAGAATCGTGGTAGTTGTAGTGTCGTCAACTTCCTCTTTTTTGTGAAGAGAATCAGTTCCGTTTTTGTTGGGTTTTTATTGCAACAGTTCTCTACTATTTTCAAGGCTTGGCGCATGAGGTATATGGTAGTTTCGTGGGTGCCATTTATTATTTATGGGTATGTCATCGGCGTAGCCTACGGTTAAGTAACCTTTGTCATTGAGTATTTTGATGAGGCTGTCTACAACAAGGTACCATAGAAGTGGTGAGAGGACGCTCTCTTGCGTACAGCCCTTTGCCACGATGGGCCTTGTAGTATCGTTCAGTGTGACTTGTACAGCTCTCAGTGTGAGCATGTTGGTGATCCAACCATTCATCCATTCAGAGTCGAGTCTATGCTGTGTCTGTTGAGGTCCATGTTGATACTATTGAACATGGTTTGATCCGTTTTGTCAAAGGCGCCCTCGATGTCAATGAAGGCGACCAGTGATGAGCATTTGTGATCCACTGCGCATTCAATCTTGGAGACCACGCTGTGCAGCGCGGATTTTTTTGATTTGCCTGTGGAGTAAGCATGCTGTTGTTTATGAAGTGGGTTTACCCAAAGAGGTCCGTCTCGGATGCGTCTATCAGAGTCGCTCGAGGGTTTTCAGTAAAAAGGATGTGAGGCTTTAGCTGGTCTTCTGTTGTGGGTTCTAGACTGGTTTTGATCCGTTGGGATCCATTCTAGTTCAACCTCCCACATCCTGTCCTCTAGGAGTTTACAGTCTGGTCACAGAACAGATAACCTCTTTTATCTGTTCTGTACTCTCGAGGATGACCTTGTTGATTTCATAGCCGGTTAGTGTGTATGAGTTATCGGGTTTTTTCAGTGCGCTGAGAGTTCGGTCCCTGACATGTACCTACAGTGAAGTCTTTTATATCTTCGTTAGCTTTCAAATTCTTTCCCTTAAGCCCCATTTACACGGTGCAAGTTAATTGCCTATGACAGAGATCTCTGCTGCAAGCTAGATGCCAAATAATTTAGGCATGTATTTAACACGGCGACAAATTAATCTGAATTTGGGATTAAAAAATAATTAAAACCGGTAGCAAAAATAATAGGTTGGCAGCAAAAATAATAGGTTGGCAGCTACAGCGAAGTATTATTTTAAGTAGAAAGTAGCAGCTCAATAATCAGTTTTTAGCTTTATTTTAATTTAAACTGGCATCGAATGTTTGTTTTGGTAACTGAATTTACCAACAATAGAGGGGATCTGGCGCTCGGCGGCCGCTACCGTGGCACGCTCGCTTCGCTCGCTCGCCTTCGCTTGTTAATGGTTACTGTTCTAACCTAACCTAACCCAAATGATTCAATAACAGTAGATGACTAACAATCGCTGCCAAGTTATTATTTTAGTAGCAAATAGTTAGTCGCCCTTTAAGTTATTAGTCGCCAAGTTATTATTTTAGTAGCAAATAGTTAGTCGCCCTTTAAGTTTTTAGTCGCCTGGAAAATTATTATCCAATAATCTATAATATTTATCAGGTTCACATTTTCCCTTAGCGATTAAAAACAGTGGTATCATGAATGCTCGGAAACATAATACTTCGAACAAATGTTATTTCGGCTAAGTGTATCTTCGGTAAAACGTTAAACGACCAAATGATAAGTCGGAGTAACGCAAAAAATCGAATTGATAATAGGTCAACTGATACAGTGGCAGACGTGACTTCGATGAAGTAAAGCGATAACAGTTGAAAAGTGTTAGGTGAAATGAAATTCTGTCAAATATTTTTCGAACTTATGATAGGTAACCGTTCCTAGGTTCCTATCTTTATAATAAAATTAATCGCATTTCCACGATCTATCCCCTAACTAAATAGGCATTTAAAATAATTAAAAATCAAAATGGCGGATTTTTGGCGCCAAAAGGTGTGTTTTCGAAAAAAATATCTCCCAAGCCTATCGAGTGCGGTATCAAAATGAAGGGTTTTAAAAAGGTGATTACAAAAACTATATGCATAAATGTAATTTAAATGAGAAATTACAAAAAAAAACTATCCCGAACTTTTGGAGTGAGTGTAAAATGTGTAAAATAAAAAAAGTAAGTAAGTTAAAAAAATCAAAAACTACTTAATTTTTTACGCAGTCAGGGTTTTATAAACTCATTTTCAACGACGATTCTTCAATAAATTACAGTTTAATAATGTTATTGAAACAATCATTGTTGGACAAAGCGGTACTATCCAAAGTTAAAACTTTCTAAATCAATCAATCTGCCTGCCTTTTTCAAACTATGTTGGGGTCGCCTTCCAGTTTAACCGGAATTAACCGGATGCAGCTAAATATAGTTACATGTAGCGACTGCCTATCCGACCTCCACAACCCAGTAACTGGGTAATACGATAACCCTTAGTAAGACTGGGTGTCAGACTTTCGGGATTCTGACGACCCGTAACGACTGTTAAAGATCCACGAATGACAGCCGGGAGTACCGGCTTAACATGCTTTGCGTTGAAACTTTCTAAATACAGTTGAATATTTTACCCCTTTAGTGGGTGATTGCGTAAGAATTAACAATTTAACCTGCCCATCTATTCTGAAAAAATCTCACCGTGTAAACGTAGGTGAAGTGAGCTTGAAGTGACTTGTTAATAGTGTCAATCCCTCACTGACAGTTCACTCCCCGCTCACTTCACCTAAGTTTTCACGGTGAGATGGTTACAGAATAACACTGCTGAACGGGGTTTGCTTAAACTTCCATCGGGTACTTGAGGAACAAGTCGCAAAACGTCTTTTGTGGGCTGAGACAACAATGGTGTGCCTATTAAGAATAAGTATTGGTTTGACGGTCTGCAGCTTATTAAAAGAGTTATCTCTAGATAAGTAATCGTAATTACTAAGTCGTAAAATTCTTACACGTGCCTTTGCGAAGCTCAATGTCAAGATTATAGCATTTCCTTAGCAATTGATTAGTTCAAATGGCGTGCCAAGCTTATCAGTAAAACTTAAGCGTTGTTGACACTGGGCAGCTATTTTGACTTACAAGCCCCTTTGAGTTAGTGGCGTTGAGATGGAATTGCAGGGCGCAAAAGGAAAAGACTGAAGGTAATAGAGATAATAATATGTGGTCAAACTAAAAACGCAGTTTCAGTTCAATCTTCAATCAATACACAGCCTGTATAACTGCAATTATGTTTTTTTAATAATATTGCTACCATCATATTTTTTTTATAAAGTACTATGATATCACCTCGGATTACTTCGCACCGACGCAGCGGCTCAGTAAAGTACATTAAATCAGCATTAACTAAAGCAAAAAGTTCTAGAACAATTTGTGAACTCTTTGCATGACAATCACAAAATACTGCAAACATAAGATAACAGGCGGGCGATCTTTGTTTTTGCGCCGACAAATAGAAAAATAGAGCTTCGCTTTGATTTTCAAGGAGTGGTCGTAAATTCTGCAATTAGTTTGATTTTAAATATTGTGTGAAAATCAGGGCGTATTGTTGTAATGGAGCGTTTTGTGGGCCATTATTGTGGCGTGTTCGTGACAGACTCTCCAACCTTGTAAATGTGACGATACCTGCGATAACCCCTCATGACTTTCCGATTTTGATTTTAATTGAGAGATTAACGAGCTTATAAATAATTTATACTTCAGCTTTACTCAATTTAAGTCAATTTTTACGATGAGTAATTAATCAGTACCTACTTTACAGATTTATTGACTTACCCGTTGCGATTCTCACTAAGACGCTACCTAGATGATAACAGTCAAGATAACAGTAACATGATTTTAGATTTTAAAAAATGATTTATAAGATAAAACCAATAATAGCTTGCTTTTTTTACCATTTATTAAAAATAACCAAGTTCTTAACAATTAATTACAATCTAGCCTATAATACTAATAAGTAATTTTAATCTAACTTTCTTTATGTGATAATTATTTTAGAACAGAATAGTGTTGATTATTTAGTGTCTTTACTTTACACTGCTTGATGTATCGAAATAAAATATAAGAAGAATTAGCAAAGTCCACGTTCAGATACACTTTCTTTAATATTTTTTGCTTCTTTTGTTCATTTTAATTTTTTCCAAAAATACTTGTTTGACTCACTGCTAAATTAGTCAGGTAGGTAAAAAAACAAATTCAGCCCACTGGTCCTCATCCAACTAGTTTTCCTCGTTTTCCCAATAATTAGGTTATGATCAAGTGTAAACAGAAGCGAAGTGACGATATTTTTTACTACTTCCATTTCACTGATTTTGAAAAATTACTGCTGTTGCTAGGCAATACCGTCAGGCTAGTTAAATTATCAGGCTTTTTATTATTTATGAATAACTTACAAAATTAAGCCCATATAATAGCTGGAAAAACGATAACATAATTGCTGCTAAAACTATGTCCAGATGAATTAAAAAGTGCTATCTTATAATCAACTTTACATATTACGATCTCAAGAGTCGCTGTAGTGATCTTTAAACAAAACCGTTCGAGCCGAATACATATTCTGTCCCCCTGTAAACAAATTTTAGGATGCATAAAGCCCTAAACACACACTGCAGCGCAGCGATCAGAAACCAACATCAACATCGAACAACGAGAGGTCAGGTTTGTTTGGCCCAAACCTCTTGACATTTTTGAATAAATCATTTGAACATTTAATAAATATGGGTAAAATAATTATAATCAACAAGGGTAAAGGCTCCTACAAACTGGTGCAATATCGCGGGCGCGACAGGCAGCGCGACCCTTGTCGCACCCGCGATATCGCACCAGTCTCTAGAAGCCCTTAAACGGCACAACATACAGGTAAAGTAAGTACGTCTATATAAACTTGTATTCGAAAGTGAGTCAGTAATTAAATATAATCACACGTAATTAAAATCTTAATCGCACAGTTTATCATAAACTCGCAACACATACTAATATGACAGGTTTTCACAAAATGTGTTAAAATCAAAGAGTGATTTATTAATTGGGGATCTATTTACTAATAACCCTAACTTTACCAAGTTACGGAACTAAATATGAAGTCGACTGTCCACTGCTGCGTAGGATGTGCACGGAGAGGTTTGCCACGTTTCTGCGCGGTTAAGTTGTTTGCCACCCATTTCTGCGTAGCGTGGCCGTGGAGCGTAGTGTCGAAGAATCGAAGCGTAGCAGAAGGTAGAGTGAATTGCGTTCAGTGTAAAATAACCTTTAATGGTGCTGGGACTGAGGGTTCTCTGAAAAGAAGTGCGGCATAATCCACTACGTTTTTCTCATTCATTGCTGAAGGAAGATGTTTCTGCCATTATATCATTCCCGATAGAGGTCATCATCAAGCTCGCCGTTCTTTTCGTCAATGAAGACTACAACAATTTGAACAAAAACAAAACTATTTACAAATATCAACGACCTCTTTTTTTAGGTTCTTGAAATATTAGTGACAGGCCATTACGACACTCACGACTTTATTACATCTTGTTTTTGTGCGAATTACCATTTACAATAAAAATAATCTGATACAGGATTTTGCAAAAAAATATTGGGTGTTAAAACGCACTACTACGTTATAATTTAAATACATGAAACATTAGGTTAATGCAAAAACTCGATTTAGGTGACAGATTTTTATTTATGGCTACAATACAAAAAATGTACAAACGAAACATTTACGAGTATATAGGTATGTAAATAAAATCAAACTGTGGTGAACTGTGTTTTTCTGAATAAAATTATTATTGTTACTTTTGTTTTTTGAAATAGCTAAGTACCTATGTAACACTGTATTGCAAGTTTTTTGTACGATTCAAAATAGCACATTGTTTAAAAGTTCACATAAGAAATGTACATTGTCGTCGAAAGTCAAGCCTTTTTAAATACATAGTAAAAGCTAAAGTTATCTATCTATATAAATAAAAATGAATGGCTAAATGTGTTGCTAAGCGCAAAACTCTAGAAGGGCTGGACTAACTCTGCTATTTTTTTTTTCAAAAATTCGTTGACCTCTGAAGCAAGGTTATGAAGAGAAAAAAAATTACAAGTTGTAATGAAAACTGAAAATGAATTTCCTATGGAGATTATGTGCGAATTATTGAATTTTGGACAGGACAACGTCTATGGGGTCAGCTAGTAAATATTATAACGATGCAATAATAATAATACGGCGAGATGACGTAGCGTACCACGAGGCCTGGTTCAAGGTGGTGCAGGAAAATTATACGTAGAAAGAACATGGAAAAGGCCCTTACAAAACAGTGGGGCTTTTTTTTAATGGCATCCACTGGTCAACCTAGGAGGTTGTTGTCTACTTAATCGGACTATCTTGTGGATGCCTCAACAAATTATGCGACGTCTAAAAGGAAGAAAGGAATGATGATGCGTCAAGCTCGTCCCGATTAGTCTAATAAAGCAAGGGTGCATTATAAGAGTCCGGCGCAGGTTGGCACTTAGTTCAGCCAGCCCAGTTAGCTAGAATCATATTGGACTGGATCATCTTTTTAGCAGGACATGAGCTATTGTTGTGCACCTACCTCTTGCTAACTGTGAAGAAGACTGTATTAATGTATTTCATACAAAACAGTAGCCTAAAAATGACTAAAGGGAACAGCCGTTCTATTCTGTAAGAATCTCACCGTGAAATCTTAGGTGAAGTGAGATTTAACTGAGCTGTCATTCCACCTGATGCTACGGAAATGTGGACCGCTAGGAATTGACATTATTGACAGGTCACTTCAGCCCAGTTCACGTAAGATTTCACGGTGAGGTTTCTACAGAATAGCACTGCAGTTGAAAGTTTGAAGAGACATTTACCAGCAAATCAGCGAGTGAAGTAAACAAGATGCCTGTGCAAACCTTGCTTTTTTATGTCCTAGTCTTGAATCCTGGCGTTATACGGTATGTATTTGACATGGAAGATGTAGCTTCAGAAAACTTCGGCGTTGTAGAGTCTCTGTCACTCATCAGGTAGGTACAGTGAACGAATAGGTAGTGTTATGTTAAGCTCCTTAAGGTCAATTTTTACATGCACTTTATTATTTTTCTGACAACGTCACTGCCAACATTTTATTCGAAAAGGTGGCATGCGCCCTCCAGGAGTGGAAGGCCGTAGACGCGTCAACGGCGCGTCGGCAACGGCCGTCGACAACGTGCAGCTCGTGTATAGAGGCAACTGCATCCGGTGACACGTCAGCGGCTGCCGTCGACGCGTTTATGGCTGCCCCCAACCAGCATCAATGGCTGCTGTTGCCTCTGCCGTTGGCAACATGCCACTCGTGTAAATGAGCACTTATTAACGGCCGCATACTGTGGGTAGTGTTTTGTCTTCCATGCATTGCCAACTAGCTGGACAAAAACATAAGCAATCGCATAAAGAAATGCATTGCTAAATAGGTAGAATCGCTCAGCTGGTGCTCATTGTTTGAAAGTAAAAGTGCAAATTGTCTGTAATTTGGGAGTTACTCACGCTTTCGGCCATTGAATGCACTTCCTACTCGGCGCGGGCGCATATCAAGCTCTCATAGCAATGGGTTATTGACCCACTTCGCTGGCCACACACGATTCACATGGTTATTATTTCGGGTACTATCACACGTGCTGGTTTAAAATGTTGGGTTTTTTAATCGTGTTATCTTAACCCTTATAAATAACGCCGTGTTAAAAGAACCTTATAACTGTTTTTAATTTTCGAGGAAAAAGAGGGGTGTTATAAGTTTGCTAACCCCTGACGAAAATGAGGGGTGTTATAAGTTTTAGTGTGTATCTGTACGTCTGTCTGTGGCATCAGAGCTCCTTAACGGATGACCCCATTTTTATTTTTTTAATGTTTCTTTATCGGCAGTGTTCTTAGCTATGTTTCAAGAAAATCTGGTCAGCCGTTTGAAGATTATGACCTCTATTCTAGTTGATGTAGAGGTAAAAACAACTTCCACAGGTCTAATCGATTCGAAATTTGAAATCCTGTCAATGAGACAAGTCGTCTATTATCCTGCAGGATACCAACTCGACAGAAAAACTCGTCAACGGTGTACGGCATCTACCTAGTTTGGCCTCATACGATGCGTTTTGACGAGCACATGCTAATACAAGCTAAGCGGTTAGAGTCTAATCTACGGGTTACTCTAAATGTAAACATTATGTTAATGAAATATCGAAGTTCAACAATCGGTAAACGTCGCATTTTAGGTTAACTACTATAGTAAGTATACGCAGGTTAAATTCAAAATTTAAAAAAACTTTTTACAAAAAAAAAACAACCGACTTCCAAAAAAAACACTACAAAGTGAAAAATAACTTTAATTTCGGAAGTCGGTGTCTTTGGATCTGTATTTTAGTTTTTTGCCACCGACTTCCGAAATTAACGTTATTTTTTACTTTGTAGTGTTTTTTTTGGAAGTCGGTTGTTTTTTTTTGTAAAAAGTTTTTTATTTTTCACTTTTTAGTGGGTTAGTTTATAATTTATCTAATTTACAATAGCCTAATGTCAAATTCTCATCACCTTTTACAAAATATTGCTTTCCGGGATGCAGGGGCGTTAATTGTTGAGGAGTTCTCCTGGTAAGAACCAGTAGAACCGATGGTGACTTCACCATATGCATTTTGACGACCATAAATTGCTTAGCAATCATATTAAAGTGCCTAATCGAATCGCAACGGTGAAATACTTATTATTAAGTAGTTCCGGTGGCAATCTGTGGTCTTCACATCAGTTCCACTTTACCAAATGGTGCTTTTCGAGTGCAAATGCTTGAGTTACTATAAAAAATACTCAAATCGCTATAGGTATGCCTATAAAATTTGAGGATTTCCCTCGATTTCCATGGGATCCCCTCATCAGATTCTGATTTGGTGGCAATGGGACCACCTCGGGAGCATATTCTTCCAAACAAAAAAGAATTTTCAAAATCGGTCCACAATTGACGGAGTAATCGGTGAACATACATAAAAAAAAAACAAACATACAGCCGAACATATAACCTCCTCCTTTTTGGAAGTCGGTTAAAAAAACTCCGACACAACCAAAAAATTCTAAACAGTATAAAAAAAAAAAAATTTGTTAAAGTTGTCCCCCGCCGCGACGACGGCGACGACGGTTGGATCAAAATATTACTCGTACAACTTATATTAAATTAAAGAACAAGAATTTTAACATATTATTATTTTTTACTTTTTAGAAGTTTTTGGTTGTGTCGGGGGTTTTTTAAATTTTGGATTTATTTACTTTTTGTTTGCTTAACAATATGCTTTTAAACCCCGTGGCATTGAAAATAATATATTGAAAGTTTCGTATTAGAACGGAGCGAGGTCCTGGATTCGATTCCCATGTCGGGCAATGTGTTTTTGGGTTTTCCATGAGAAATATCTTCTCAGGTTGATGGCAATAGGATCACCCCCCATTACATGGGACTTAAAACATAAATTATGAAATATGGGTGAACTATAGGTACACGTTATATTAACTTAATTAATATTAACTTTCCGGGGAATACGGGCAGGAACATTAACATTTCGAGGAATAATGTTATGATAATGTAAACTAAATATATTTGTTATATTCTCAAAACATAAAAAAGAACACAACTGATTTAAGTGAAGTGCTTTGGCAAATCCCCATTCGACATTCGGCCTCAACAGGCAATTTAAGTTTGGAAATTTCCAATAAATTGTTGATTCTTCAGCACACCAATTGCGTAACACATTTTATTTCCCAATCCAAAGGATTTTGTAAGAAATTCTTAATCCATTGCTTCATATGTTTGAAAAATTCGTCTGCTAAACAACGTAAATAACGCAATGAATGTTATCGAATTGTCAAAATGAAAGACATTACAATTGGTAGTGTGTTACGCATGAGAAATCAGTTTTTTTTATTATTGTGAATGTGAAGACTATGCTTGGTTTTTTTTCTTTTTGTTTTATTCTGAGTTAGTTGTAATCATGGTCTGGCAGTTTAAGTCATTTGCGGCCTACCCAATTATTTTTTTTGGTATTTATCGTATCATCGTTGAGCTCCTCAAGTTCTGAGTAGAGCTGCACGATTACTGAAAAATGCGTGCCCAGTCAGGTCCACTCAATCTGTGTGGTTCTTTCCTTAAAAGATCATTTCAGACACCAATCTACATGGCCTTCACATGATCTATCCAAGATTATGTCTGGACTTTAAAAGAGACAGTGACCTCTGAGTTTATTTCGGCCTTTCTTCTCAGAGTAGTCAGATAAGAAATGCCACCCTCATCTAGTTTTTAAAATATGATTGACGTGTAAAAGTGTTTGTACAAACCTACTAACAGAAATAAAAATCACTTATCATTTAGATTCTGTCAAATAAAAACTTAAAAAATTATATATCTGTGTTAAATCCGTCTTTTCAAACAAGCTAAACGAGTACCATGGGATCAAACTTGGACTGGGATCGAACTTAAGGTCATAATATGGTAAAATTCATCTTAATCACGTTATGTAATAGTTGGTATTTTTGGATTTCTACTTGAGACCTCTTGTCTAGGGTTCCTCTAATGAATTCAACCCTTTCATGATTCTGATGACGGTGAAGCCATCATCTTCAGAATACCGCTACTTCAAGTTTGATTTATGTTTATTTTCTGAATTATTACAATAGGTTATACAATAAAGGCAGTTTCCTACTTGTATAGCGGTAAGATACCTCTGTAGGCTAAGCCCTAACGCCCACACAAACATACCTAGGTAATAATTAGTGTTTTGTCTCAACAATAATAGCACGGGACACTAAAAAATATTAATGTTATGCATGTTTTTCCATGGGCGTAAGTTCTGCAGATACCTAGTTACCGGCAATACAAATCATAAATAAAATATAATTGCAAACAATCAAGAAGTACTAGTACTATAATGACATTTGTGTTGCATAGTTATAGTAACATGAATATTATTGATGATTTATACTGACCTTGGCAAGTCACACCACGTCCATATAATTTTCAAACGGGAATACCTGAATCAGGATGAAATTCTACCCTATGTTGACCTCTAAATTAGAACGAAATCTTCGTGTATTCCTGAAGGTTTACACCATCCTATACACGAAGATTTCGTTCAAATTTTCCATAATTCCATCCATTGAATAGCTTGGAAATACCCAAATACGTCATCAACGTTTCAGCCGAAAGAGGTTGACTGCTGGCCATAGGCCTCCCCAAGCGTCGCCTCATCGACCGGTTCAGAGTCTAACATGAAATAGTCATCGAAGTTGTTGATATGTGATATCTCCTTCCCCGGGAAAATCATTCAGAAAAAATTGATAATCCATTTTCCCTAAATACAATAGTTCGAAGAACTAATTTGGAATACCAAGAACGTATTGACTTATTATGTTTACACTTGTTACTTGTTAAACCATAAAATCTATTGTAGGAACTGGTTTAGCCTAAGAAATAAACGTACAGTTTACTATTTACCTACTACCATATATATATATATATATATATATTCATATATCATATATGCTATGACGAAGAATATGTTTATTATAAACCTACTAGGCTGGAATAAAATTAGGCCGTTCTGTTTGTTTTAACCGTTTCATTAAACACGTTCATATTAAAAGTTTAATTTTGGAGAGAAGGTCAACAAGAAGTGCAAATAATGTGGCCGTAGGCCATAGTTTACCTACCTATTTAAACGGGCCTAGCGTAGCAGCCGACTCGGTCGCTAACCGGAGTTTTGAGCTCCAGCTTCCGTAACAAATTGAACATACCTATATTACTAGTTATATAGAATACCTACAGCATTAATATGAGAAAAAAAGACACGACCTAGAATTATTAGTCATATTGTATGTCACAGCATTGCTACGTAATAACCTGTTGCGAACTACAAGTCAAGACAAAGATAATATAATTGCTCTACTCTATCAAATCTAATCTAAGCTTGTTCAGCCTTGGCCCTGCGAATTTTTGCTTATTTTTATGGTTCCGTACCTAAAAAGGAAAAAAACAGGACCCTTATAGGATCACTCGTGTGTGTCAACTACAATGTTAAGTTTGTTCTTGAGATAAATTCATCCCTTGGTCAATTTTCATCGATTTCCTTTAGTAACTTCAGCCCAGTAGATTGGGAGCAAATCGGCTGTGACAGAGTGTCTGTCTATCTGGGTTCCGTTTTTTTTTCTTTTTTCTATAAGAATAAAACGAAACCCATAAATATTTTGCTGAACGTTTTGACTGTCAGTACGTGAACCACTGCTGCGTGGTTGACGTACTGACTAATTTTAAGATATTATTTTAATTTTGTTTTTTTACATTAATGTATAAGTTTTTCATATTTAATGTATTTATTTAATTGTATTAATACTTTTTAATTTAGTAATTGTGTGATCCAAAGTTGATTGAAATAAATAAAATAATAATAAAGGATCACTCGTGTGTCTGTCTGTTTATCTGTCTGTCTGTCACAGCTGATTTGCTCCGAATCTACTGGAAACGCCCTCCAGGCTTTTTAGGGTTTCGTACTTCAGTACCCTAAATTCAGTACCCTAAGTAAACCCTAAAAAGCCTGAGTGGTGTTTGTATTATGTAGTACAGTATATTTTTCATGAAGGTATTATTTAGAAATAATTATGATGAGCACCAATGATATTGTAAGTAAAAAATCGGCTAAGTGCGAGTCGGAACGCGCACGAAGGGTTCCGTGCCATTATCTATAAAAACGGCAACTTATAGGTAAACTATTAAAACGGTAAAACTAAACTTTCAACTTAATAGGTCAAGTAGATTTGGAGTAAATTGGCTATGACAGACGGACAGACAGGCAGACACAAGAGTGATCCTATAGGGGTTCCGTTTTTCCTTTTGAGGTACGGAACCCTAAAAAGGAGAGACCTGTGTGTATAAAAACTATTCATGCAGTCGCAGGCATCTTCTTAAATTTAACAATAAAGTTACCTCCGACTGCTTCTCCATCTTGTTCCCATCTTTTTGAAAGTTTACTTTTTACGCAGACGTGTTTTTTAGGGTTCCGTACCCAAAGGTTAAAACGGGAACCCTATTACTAAGGCTCCGCCGTCTGTCTGTCTGTCTGTCTGTCTGTCCGTCTGTCACCAGGCTGTATCTCATGATCCGTGATAGCTAGACAGTTGAAATTTTCACAGATGATGTATTTATGTTGCCGCTATAACAACAAATACTAAATACCAGAATAACATAAATATTTAAGGGGGCTCCGATACAACAAACATGGTTTTTTTGCTCGATATCGATAACGGCTACAGGTAGACGATTGAAACATTCACAGGGTATTTAGTTATATATTCACTTTATGAATAAATAATTAAATTAAAATAAAACAAATATTTAAGAGGGCTCCCATACAACAAACGTGATTTTTTTGCTCGTTTTTGCTCGATATTGATAACGGCAACAGGTAGACGCTTGAAATATTCACAGAATATTTAGATATATATCCACTTTAAAAATAAATAATTACATTAAAATAAAACCAATATTTAAGACTCCCATACAACAAACGTGATTTTTTTGCCGTTTTTATAGATGATGGTACGGAACCCTTCGTGCGCGAGTCCGACTCGCACTTGGCCGGTGTTTTCTTTTCCCTTCTCCCAAAGGAGTTTTGTTCTTTTAGTTGTTTTTCGGAACCAAAGCAAAATGCTAGAACATATCCAGAGCGGGCCTATTTCATACAATCAAAAGGCGAACGGTGACAGGCAACAATCCAATAAACGGAAAATATTACAATTACAAAAAAAAAGATTTTGAAACCAGCGGCTGGCGTGAAAATTTACGAAAAAAAAAATACAAATATGTTGCATTGTCGAGCTTGGACGGCTGGGCCCTATTATATATAACTATGTTAAATAGGGCCCAGTCGCATAGCCAACAATAGGACTGCCATGTCAGCAGGTTTTCCAATATGCGTCGATTGCACAACTATACAAGAACTCTTATCGCTACTTCGGAACTGTTTTACTCAGGCACATCAACATTTGTTTATCAGATTCTCAAAGCACTTGACATTTACGACGTCATTGATCCTATAATTATCGTTTTATTTGGAGATTATACATCATCATCTTTTCAGCCGAAAGACGTTCACTTCTGGCCATAGGCCTAACCAAGGGTGAACATTAAACATACTTATCAGATATTAAGAAGACAAGGTAAAGCAAGTTGTTGGAAGTTGGTAAACTTACCGGGTTTTAGGGTTCCGTGGTCAACAAGGTACCCTTATAGTTTCGCGATGTCCGTCTGTCTGTCTGTCTGTTTCTGGAAAGACTCTTAGTACTCCCTTGCACGTAAGGTTGGTTGGGGTTAAGGATGATTTTTTTTCTCGTCTATCCCATGATGTGGGGTATCATTAGATAGGCCGTTCAAAAATATTGCGGGTCTGTGAAAACCTTTTTTCGATTCAGGGATCAGTTTGCGTATTATTAAGCTCTAAAGTGCAAATGTTTGTTATAATCAAGTCCCTCTCCCCCTGCCAGCTAAATGGTTGTTTTTGGATATGTGAAAAAATGTATGGCAGTAGTAAATAATTATTATTACAAAATTAAAAAGGAAAACTATCACAGCAAAGTAAGCTTTACTATTTAACGAGTAATATGCGACCAAATTACATTTGCAGTTGGAGAATTGACCGTGACGTATATCGATGTATAGGTAAACATATTTTTGATAAGTTAGTTTTTGGGATAAATTCATCCCAACTACGGAACCCCTCATTGTACGTGGTTCGACACGCACTTGGCAGGTTTTAAAATTTGGTAGTGATACACCAGAATTGCACATTATTTCTTTAATAATTTGGGTCCATAATTTAGCAAAAACACGTTTTTGTCCTTTAGGATGGTCTACTGATTTTATAATAAAATCTTTTACTAATAAAACTGGCTCGCAAATCTGCTTAAAAGACTTATCCTCCTAAAATCTGTAATATTTCATCGTTTATTGGAACCGGAATGTATGAAAAAATCAATCATCGAAGTAGTCCAAAGTTTTTATCCCTTTGCACCCCAGTGGGCCTAGCAACCACGCAAAAGTTAAACGTAACGTACACTTATTTTGCTGGTTATTGTGAATTTACGTTAAGTTTGACGTCTGGCGCTCGAGCCTTAATTATGTCCAGTGTCAATGGGCCATAACTCGATCTATTATAGGCTGCATTTTCCCCGAGCACCAGATAACAAAGCATATTAAAAGCTAATAGGATACGCTGGACCAGGAGCTCTTGCAGGCTAATACAATCTAAAAACAATTTCAAGTTGGATCACAATATTATGAGCTAAAAGATGTCTGATATTTTTCATTCGTAATTGTAGTTGTCTTCATTCTCATATTTTTTAATCCTTTTGCAGTTGTTAAAAGGTTTGTCAATAGTGTTTATTTTGAATTATGGAAATTTTAGGGTATTCAATTTTATCATTATGATGTTTTGGAGCAGGCCTGCCTGAGATGCGTAGGTACAACACGAGACTTGTCAGGAAAAAGGCATACCCTTATATCAAATTTGTTTGTTCTTAGTGTATGTCATACAACAAGACCCACGGCCTCTACAAACGTTTTCTTAACACTTTCAAATTATGCTGTTTTCAGCTCCAGTTTCCTAACCAGTAAAAATGGAAAGCGATGCAACAAAATTACTCGAGTGGGCTCATTCGACTCGGCAGTATTTGCTTAACAACAAAGACGACCCGAAGCAATTACCACACATATTCGGCTTTCATATGGCTCGTGGCGATCTGCAAACTTAGTTCGGCATCTACCTTCGCTTAATCATGTTCAAGTCGGCTCGGCACAATTTAAACTAAGCCAAGCGGCTTTACCCGAACATTATATCTACATATTCGGCTGTGCCGAATCATGTTGCCTCGAACAAGACAAGTGTGTTGCACGACTAAGACATCATTTATTCTAACGTAGGTAGCTAAATAGTTTCAAAGCACCGTTAACGGCAAAATATTACCGATCTCCACGCCGCGCCGAGTAGGTACTTAGTCACTATTGTTTGAATTCCGTAAAGGAAAATCACAAGGATTTCTATGGACGTAGTAATATGCATCAGCCACGCCAGATTACCTAATTTCCATTATCTAATCATAAACAATCATAGCTTTTCCCAGGCCGACCACTTTCCTTAGAAATCGTAGACTTGAACTAATCGAGGATTCAATAGCATTCATCATACTGAAAAGTTGCGTTTTCTGCATATTTCATTATTATTATTATTTTTATTTTATTATTTATGTACACACAGTAAAATACAGAGAGATACGACATAATTATAATATTAGTACAAAGAAACTGCTTATTTCTTCCAGCAGACCTGCGAAGGGAGAAATGAAAAAGAAATCTAGATAATAGTGTGTGAGAACAAGAAGAGAAAAATATGAATATGCGAAGTCTTAAACTAAAATGTTAAATATACCTATACTATACCATGTCTATATACTATCCCATTCCATTCATCCACATCATGGAATCCCTGTAGAGGATACTAAAAATAATAGTTACCTACCAGGAAAAATACTAAAGAGGATAATATCAGTCTGTCAACCAATTAATCTATGTCTTCACATTAATTAAGTGATTGATATAGGCAAGATATAAAAAATCGGAAGCCATTGAATATAGCTTACTTCCTCTAACATAGACTTTACAGATGTAGGTTTCTAATTTTGATTGTCTAGAAAAATATAAGTGATTCATAAATAGTAGGAGAGAAATTATAGAGTCAATTTAATTCTAAATTTTATAATCAAAGCAGCATCCATTACTACATCAGTAAGTCAAATTGTTACCATAAAAGTGCGGTTGACTGTACTATCAAGAGCATAAATACTTTTACACTCACGCAAAATAGAAAAGCGATTTTGTGCTTCGCGCGGAGTATCTGCTGAACTTGAATCCACTGCTATATGGTGGAAGGGTCCGGATTATTTAAGACAGCAGGTGGTGGAGTAAAAAAGGCCGAAACATCTGGTACTTAGAAGAAGTGAAAGTACATACGATTGCATTTTTGACGTTACCTTTTGGAATAAATTTTCATCGTTTTCGAGATTGATTCGAATTATGGCTTATTGCCGTAGGTTCTTAAAGACTAGGATTGGTACAGGGTCACGACATTTATCTCAACAAAAGCTAGAAGTAGAGCTATGGGGAAAAAAAACATCATGCTGAGATACCTAGATCCTTTTGGCCTCGTACAGGACTTTCTGTTTTTATTTTTATTTTTACCTTGTTTTATTTTTGTTCTTTATGTTTCTACGAGTGTATTTTAGTTTAATTTGTGATCTGTGCGAGTCCCAATAAATGCTCTTTCTTTCTTTTTAACGGAGGAAGAAAATAAATGCAAAAAATTATACATGGTGAAATCGTGAAATAACGATTTCAACTGTGAGAAAAGTCCTAGTTCATATAATTACGGTTTAGAGTATACCATGTTCGTAACTCTATAATATTTCCATCAATACTTTGAGAGGTAATTGCTTTTAACGCTGGTAGCACATCTCCGCCGCGAAACCATAGCAGCGAAACCGCAGTAGTCCATTTGTACTGGTTCGCGTCATGTTCCGCTACTCGAATCGGATGCGAGTAGCGGAACATGACGCGAACCAGTACAATTGGACTACTGCGGTTTCGCTGCTATGGTTTCGCGGCGGAGATGTGCTACCAGCGTGAATCTTGGGTACCTACCTAAGTGTAAAGTATCATGCTCGTGACTGAACGAATATCAATAACTTTGAACAATTCGTACGTTACTCCTGCTGTCCTTTAGGCAACGATAAACGTTCATTGGCTTAGCGTAATTAAAATCCTTGAATATTGTATACCTACATTTTATTACCCTTTTTTACTAGTATACATTATGAGGCACTGAAAACAACACTTAAGTGCTAAAACAATTTGTCAAATCACAATTCAAAGTTTCAGTTTACATATTATCTAAAAAACCTACGTTTTCTGGTAGTTTGACGCAGCGACAATTAGCACATTGTTGTATTGTGTTTTGACGTGTTGTTGGTATGGGCGGTAGTCGCCAACGCATCGGCTTAGTACATTTTTAGAAATTTTAGTAGTTGAGTGACCCGGCTGTCTCTGTAAACTAACGTCTTCAATATGATAATACCCAGACGTAAAAATCGCATCAAATAATCACATGTCGTAAGTGGTACTTTCGCAGCAGAGCCATGCCATATGCCAATGACGCATTAATGACGTGTTTATAGTAATTTTACCTTAGTATACCGTACGGTTCAGTCAAGCGGGCACGCAGGGATTCCCCAAACGATCTCTAAACCATCACTTTCTGTAAGTTTTTTTTTTACCCACATACGCGCCATAAATGCTGCGTGGGAAAACCAGAGGAAGATGGGAACATAAATTATATACTTAAAAAATTTGTAATAGTCTATTCGATTTTCACACCTAACAAAGAGACACGTTAAAGACAAAGGTTACGGGCATAATAAAAATTAAAAAACGAATGCAATTATAGTTATGCACTTCCGCTACTGAAACAAGGCACTTGTTAAGTTGAATAAAGCGTACGATCACGTAGGTATTGTTGAAGTGGCGGCGGATTATTATATAACCGGGCATGTGCACACTGATGCCTCACCTGCACCAAAATAAGTACATTGAACCGAAGCCATATAAAGCCATGTCAATGTTCTGCGGATTGTATAATTTTGATGTTATAAGGAGTTCGATTAAACTGTGCCTCACGAACATGTATTACCTTAACGTATACCAGAGAAACTGCATCGTATTGTTTTGTTTTTGAAAGTTAATGTAGTCTGAATGCAGATGGCGTAAGTTTTTTAGACCTACCCTAATGCAACAATCTTTTTGTAGCACTTCATCTCACATATCTAAATGCAGTACAAAACAACCTCGTGCGGAAATCAGAAGATACGATACACGTGCGTCACACTGAAATGATGTTCAAATACATGATTTGCCAACATATCTATTTACAAACATATTCATCATTTCAGCCAAAAGACGTCCACTGCTGGGCATAAGCCTCCCCCAAAATGTTTTCCATAATCACCACGCTTGGCAGGCGGGTTTTGACGATCGCAGTATGGTGTTAAAATGCATAGAGAACGCTGCTGCCCATTCTCTAGTAATACAACAAACATATTGCAAATATCTAAATACAGTCCATCATGATGGAGATTTATTCATTCGTTCACTCTAATCGATCGGTTTTAACGTCACAAGTCACCTATTAGAACAACCGAATCGATTAATCGATTTTCGAAAAAAATCGTAACACCTCATTAGTATGACCGGTATCCAGTGCGGCCTTCTAATTATAATAATCGATCTTATGTGACGTAAAGGTATGTTTTGGCATTGGTCAATGTCGCATAACGTGTGTCACTCACTTAATGGTGGTATTAACGTGGTTTTTGTGATTTACCTTGCGTCGGAGTGTCATAATTAAGTAGACTCCTCGAGTTTGCGGTCACATCCGATGATTCTCCCATTGTACATTAAGATTGGATGCGTTTTTACCTACAGCTTATTTACACTATATAATTTATGTTTACATTTTGCGCTAATGACAATACACAAAATGTTAGAAAAAATTATACTAACAAAAAAGTGCACGTGTGCAATATAATATATTAGACGTACCGTCTAGTAAACATCTCATTAAACTTTAAAAAATGCATTTATTTTGCATATTATTATAACGCCGTAACTAGGAATCTTTTTTAGGGTTCCGTACATAAAGGGTATTACTAAGGCTCCGCCGTCTGTCTGTCTGTCTGTGTGTCCGTCTGTCTGTCTGTCTGTCTGTCCGTCTGTCACCAGGCTGTATCTCATGAACCGTGATAGTTAGATGAAATTTTCACAGATGATGTATTTCTGTTGCCGCTATAACAAAACATACTAAAAAACAGAATAAAATAAATATTTAAGGGGGCTCCCATACAACAAACGTGATTTTATTGCCATTTTTATAGATAATGGTACGGAACTCTTCATGCGCGAGTCCGACTCGCACTTGGCCGGTTTTTTTAAGTCGCTAAGCAGTTTAGTTTTTAGGGTTCCGTACCCAAAGGGTAAAATGGGAACCCTATTACTAAGGCTCCGCTGTCTGTTGTCTGTCTGTATGTCTGTCTGTCTGTCTATCCGTCTGTCACCAGGCTGTATCTCATGAACCGTATTAGTTAGACAGATGAAATTTTCACAGATGATGTATTTCTATTGCCGCTATAACAAAAAATACTAAAAAACAGAATAAAATTAATATTTAAGGGGGCTCCCATACAACAAACGTGATTATTTTGCTCGTTTTTGCTCGATATTTATAACGGCAACAGGTAGACGCTTGAAATATTCACAGAATATTTAGTTATATATTCAGTTTAAAAATAAATAATTAAGTTAAAATAAAACAAATATTTAAGGGGGGCTCCCATACAACAAACGTGATTTTATTGCCATTTTTATAGATAATGGTACGGAACCCTTCGTGCGCGAGTCCGACTCGCACTTGGCCGGTTTTTTTTAAATCGCTAAGCAGTTTAGTTTTTTAATGTACGTTTGTTCAATTCTTGTCTTTTATAGCAGATTTATAAAAATTAACAATGATGTAATGAAACGCTGTAATTTTAAATTAAGCAGGGCAAGGAGAGCGATTTTTCTTAGTAACTACAATAATTGGGCTGTTTTTGATAAAGCTATTGATAAAAAGTAGAAGAATGGTATTCTGCCATGATGATATAAACAGAATATTTGTTCATAAAGAAAAACCAATAGCAACATCAGTTTGTATATGTAACCAAGATAAGTATCACAAAGCCAATTAAAAGTTTTCACTAATAGCTAAATAAATCGGGCCTATGCAGTAGAAACGCCTCTGTCTTTAAAAGCAGTTATAACAAGAATCTTATCTACCTGCATTATGTACCTTTTTACATTTGATTGCTTTAAATATTATAGTGTACGTTTCATGTTATTGTTTGACGTCTTTAAGTAACCGATTAATTTAAATAAAGTAGTATCTTCCCTAAACAAGGTGCGTTTTACCGTGATTAAATCGCGTGTTTTGCCTGATTGCCATTAATGCAAAAATCCGGGCAAGTGCGAGTCGAACTCGCGCACGAAGGGTTCCGTACCATTATCTATAAAAACGGCACAAAAATCACGTTTGTTGTATGGGAGCCCCCCTTAAATATTTGTGTTATTCTGCTTTTCAGTATGTGTTGTTATAGCGGCAACAGAAATACATCATCTGTGAAAATTTCAACTGTCTAGCTATCACGGTTCATGAGATACGGCCTGGTGATAGAGGGACAGACAGACAGATGGCGGAACCTTAGTAATAGGGTTCCCGTTTTACCCTTTGGGTACGGAACCCTAAAAAGAAAGGCAACATAAAGTAAATATTTACATTTACATCAGTACCTACCTAGTAGATACATATCATATGACCTTGTATATATTACATGTAAATCATAGCAAATATAGTAAATAAATAAAAAATAAATGTACTCATTTATTATTTATGAAGAACCATAGAAGACATAATTATGTCGACGCTCCAAAAAATTTTTTTTTTATCTCTTTGGCTTTATTATATTTGGTACCTAATTAAAGAGTGTTTATCTAAGTTCCCACAAATATATATATTATTTCAGTGATTCTCTCAATGAATTAATATATTTATAGAGAAAGTGAATTACAAGACTTACCTAATATAAAAATATAGTACACACAATCGCTTTTGTAGCTGACAATAACAAAAGATTACTTTAGATTGTATATCAAACATTTGAAACAGTTGAAAATTATCGTAAAACCATGTGGCAGTGTAACTTATACGTCTATTAAATGGTAATTATATAAGTTCATCTCGTACGATAAGGCAACCACCAACCCATAATATTTGATTATCCATGAATATATAAAAATACAGAAAAACTCTTACAATATCTTCGCGTAGCAAGCGTAGCGATTATGTGATTCCCGTAGGGATAAGCGTAGCAGCCCGTAGGCCGTAGCAAATTGGGGTCTACGAAACTCTACGCGTCACAGGTAAAACCCATCTATCACACATTAGAGAATGTTTCCGGGAAATTCTATGGACTAATGAAACACAGGTTATTAAAGCAAGGACAAAGATTAATAACCTTTATAATAGAATGAGCAAATAATAATTTTGAAAATTAAATTAAGGTTATCATCGCCACCAATTCAAAAAAAAAATCCTTTAACTCCTTAAGTTCCAAAGTATAAAGTCTACTAGTAGTAAAATTCTAAAGTATACTAGTAGATGCAAACACGAGTGTTGAAAAGTTAATAATAATTTAAATAATCAAGATTTTATCGAACATGATTATTTGTTTAACATAACTATATCGTCACAGTCATTTATTTAATAGATATAACAGTTCACTTCCGAGTATTAATAAGGCCATTTCCGAACAAGGATCTAAGGTTTCGAGATAACGAAAAAATGTAGAAGCAATTGATTTTTGAAAAATCTGGAGGATCAGGTTGTGTTTGGTTGGTGGCTGGGTGGATGGACCTGATGATTCTGGCTTAGAGCCGGGGGATGCCGGCGGCGCGGAATCGGGCGCGAGGGGGGCGCGGGCGGCGCGCGGGGCGCGGATCATGACGCATGCGCGACGAAAGGCACTGCGGGGTGGGAGGCGTGCGCCTAACACTATTTAAACTGTTCTTACGAACGGTCATCATGCATTGGTCTGTTTGCAATCCAAAGTTTAGTTAGCTATAGTAATACGACAGCTCGAGTCGCAGACAGACAGGCACAGAAGCCCGTGGTCGAGACAAAAAGCTCTCGCAGACAATACGCTAGCTAACCGCGCAGTGAACCCCTCGTTCAGGCCCTTCAAATACCAGTGGTGTGTCGTGAGAAGATAAGAAAGAAGCCATGGCCGTCGCAGCTGCCCAGAAGAACCGTGAGATGTTCGCCATCAAGAAGTCCTACAGCATCGAGGTGAGGAGCTGCGCCAGCCGGCCTGGACGCGTTCGCAACGCGTTGCCAGCTCGTTTTATACTCATACACATCACACACACATTTCATTGCCCCTCATCTTAAATTTCAATCATAAAAAGTATTTATCTCCCATCATCAAACTTCAGCATTTTTTTGAATTGTTTGCAAACAAAGCAGCCGTCAAAACATTGTAACAAGTTAATGTTTTCGGCCAAATATTTGTGAATACTTAATAATCTTTATTATCAATTGATTTATAGTTTTAAAAATCGAATAATTCTGCAATTTTAAAGTAGTAATTCATTTTAGTTACAGTAATTCATTGGTAGCTTAAATCGTAATTAGTAATAATTGAGATGTCCTAAAAACCAACGATTAACTTTACCCACTGATAGCCTAGAGAGATAATTGCAATAAAAAACGCATGGTATAGCAATTCCTGTATTATCAGCAATTTGACTGACTTAAACAAAGAAACCAATCGGTTTACTTTTTCTATGGGGCTTTAAACGTGCTTAGTATTAAAATGTTTGGTAAAGTGTTTAATTGCCACAATTCTTTTTGTAGTGACATTATTAAGATAGAGTACACAAATAAGAAAAAACAAACAAAATAATAAGATAATTCGTGGTTGTGCAATAGTAGTGAATTCAATTTTAATCAGTTCGTCATGAAGTAATCGCTATTGCCTACATAGAACTTGTCAAATTCGCCCTTGTAATACTCTATAACAATGAACATCGATAATCTTAACTGAACGAGGTAATTTCCCAATAATTTACATAAACATAGAAATCTATAAGAATAACTGAGTGATTTTATAGTGATATCACTGCATTCATCGAGAGATTTTTGAAAAATATTAACTGATTACTTACACCAAATCGACAGTGAGAAAGTGACGAGAAAGATGATAAATTCGGTCTTTTAATTATATATTTTCGCTCAATTATGATCAGCTTGAGAGTTATTTGGGTCTCATTACGCGATGCAGACGGGGTCTGTGCAAGGCTGTTATATTGTAGACTGTAATTAATTCACTGTTAATGTGACAAAGACACTTTCTCGGTGAAATCGCATCTTCGTGTGACAAACTGCGTAATACACATAACAATATGTTCTAAATAAGTCATTGTTCTACATAAGACGAGTCTGTAGCCTCAACATTTACTTATTACCAACAAAAAACTACTCTTATCAATCTCTTCATTGTTTATGAACAGATTAATTAGCATTGTGAATATTTAACGCGTCGGCGAGTCGTAATCGTTACCTCACGTAGGCCACTTTGTATTAAATAATCACCTGTTGATTGTTTACTATTGTAGAATATTTCCTTCGTGCTTTTATGGTGGCTGTTCTACATAAAGCTTATGCGAAATTTTGTTGCGAATTATGTCAGAGTATGTACGCATCGAGTCGAGTTTGCAAAGTTTTGACTTGGTCACAAGGAAAATTAATTTTAAAAGTTTTGTGCCTACATGCTCTGAATTGCATTGCGATCATTTCCAAAATTGTTTTGCTTGTTTTAAGTTATTTAAATACGCTGTGCGATAAATAGGCCTGTACCTAATATGCTATGATTATCGTTTATTTTATGATTGGTGGCTGAATGATTGTATTTCCTTGACCGTCGAAGGTCGGAATGCAAGGCGGTGCGACGCTCACCGAGTCCACTGCAATCAGCAAACATCGTTAAAATCCTATCAAGGGACACGATGGGCACAATTAGCTTGTCACACCTGCACTAATCGAAGCTGATCCACAAACGAAAATATTACTGGCTCGATTTTTTATTGCACTAGAACTGCAATTGATTCACAATTAATTAGACGCCGTCACGCAAAGTGCAGAACCTGAGAACGCGGTTTACAATCATATCGAGGTCACTCAGGTACGCCCTTGACCAACACAAGTTATTTGGTGCACTTAGATGTTCGTTTATAGTCAGACTCACAGTCAATTACACATTTTTCACATGTAGCGGTTAAAAATAAACTTCCTTTTCGTGAATACGACACGTATGCGTAAAGAATTTTCATTCTGCTTAATTATCGCCTTTGTTTAATAGTCACGATATGACTTGAAGATCGAATTAGAGTTAGATACAATTCAACTCAACACTCGTGCATGCCGAAACAATAAAATCCAATTGGGTGTTCTGCAACGTGAAATTGATTGAGTGTTCGTAGGTACATGGGAGTACATCGGAGGGTGGGAACAGGTCGGCGGGCCGCACTCTGGCTTGGCTAAATTACCCGCCGACCGATTGGAATGGTGAAGTGGCCACTCGGGCACACCAAGGCTATATCAACCGGATTCCGAGTCCTGTCCGCTCCAGTTAGGCGGACCTTTAAATTAACAATACAGCGCGCGACACCGTTTCCGCAATCTTGTAACACTTACTACGCGTACTAGGCTTCTGTTTACTGCTACAAGAAAATGTATTGGACCTCCGGAAAAAAGCTTTTAGGTCGCGTGATTACTAACTTCGTTGCATTTCAGGGGCTCGGTAACAATAGTGAGTGATTAGCGCAACCCTTGACATACATAGTTAGGCCCGCACGGCCACTCTAGTGGAAAATGCTAGTCTCGACGCCCGCGCACTGCCAGCCAGCGCGTCAGCACCGCTCCTTAGCGCTCGCGACGGAAATTACGCTGTCGCCGACCCAACATATCAAACTACACGCTAGTTGAGGAAAACAGCAGTTATCACACATAACGCGCGCGTCTACGACAGTGATATAATCCTAAGATAACAAGCCCCGGGTTTTTTTGGATTTTTAGATATAGCTTTTCGGTTAAGAATAGTGTTTGTTTATCCTAGGGACGTTAAACTAGTATGAACACTTTGACATCATCAGTAGAACATAAATGTTTCATAATATTAATGTAAATTCGTAGACTTGCTATGAAAGTATTGGAGTATTGTTATTAGACCGTCTTTGTTTCGCGACAGAGCTAAGTGAAGACATGAACGAGTGAACGTCGCATTGTTACAAGAATCAACTCTCGAGCTGTATAATTGGCTCCATTTGAGCGCAGCGGACCAGAAAGTCGCGTTCCTTTGAAAGATTTCAGTCGCACGACTTCGCATCCGGAGCGAGGCGCAAGGCGAGTATAATGGGAGCACTTTACACCCGGCCACACTCAGGAAATAAGCTTACGAACTTCGTAAAAGCAATTCCTACTCTCACATGAAATATAATGCGATGTGACCGCTTTATATTTATAAGGATTTAGAAGATCAAACTGTTTTAGAGATGACTCCTTTGTGCTCGCTCGCTGGAGCGAAGATGTTTTACGCCCACGCCTCAGCCTTTTCATTTTATAGTACTCCTTCAGAACTGTTAGGTACCTATGGTACCATGACATGAAAAAATAACTATGCACGCTACGAAATAACATCAACAACAATTTTAATTTGAACACATAGTAGATTGATAATTAACTACCGGTGATTCTCAGACAATAGACATAATTGCATACTCCGTTAATAAAGCTATACTACCTCTACAGTTGTCAATTAGATCATTTATTACTCGGACATCTTTCATAAACTCATACTTCATTGAATCAATAATGATTTATATTTCTGTACTAATTTTTGAAATGAAGAATTTTTATATTGTTTCAGAACGGTTACCCGTCTCGTCGCCGTTCGCTTGTCGACGATGCCAGGTTCGAGACACTTGTTGTCAAACAGACCAAACAAAGCGTTCTTGAAGAGGCTCGCGCCCGCGCCAATGGTAAGTCAATCAAGGATGCAGATAAACACAAGAATCAATAAATACCAGTGATCATTTAAACCAATTTATTTAAAAGAATAATATCCATCTACATACGGAATCTACGCTTTGGAACGGGCAACTAGCTTTAATCTTCTGTCTAACTGACTGACTACTTGACAATTCAAAAGTAAATGGTTTAATTGAGAAACTCGGGAAACTACCTGCGATCCTTGAAAACTCGAACAACCGCGAATAAACCCAATTTCACAACTCCAAGATTTTATGACCTCTCGTATAAAGCATGTGATATTATGTAGCATAATAAAAGCAAGCTGGGTTTGAAACCGCAATATATTCAACGTGATAAGAATAATGTCATATCAGGGACGCCCCGTGGACTTCAACGCCCGAATCGAAACCGTAATATTTTTCTTTACGTTTTTAACACTCTCAATTAATTTTTTCGTTCCATAGTTTTTTATTTTTTTTCTTATTTTTGTTATTTTTTCCTTTTTTATTTAGACTCTGGCTTGGATTCCGATTTTATCCAAGACGGGATTCATGTTGGCAATGGTGATAACTCCCCGACTGTCGAAGATGGAACTCAACAAGATGAAACTAAGAACGGTCATCTCGGTAATTGTCTTTTATGCTGATTTGATTATTATTTGTTACTTTATTTATTTTTTGTTTTTTTCTTACTTTATTTTTTTTTCGTTACTTTAGCTGATGCTGATATCGGTGATGACGCCGGAAAAACGGACGACGGTCAGTATTCTCATAGTGTATTTTATTTAACGACACCTATTTTAATTAAATCGTGGCATCGTGTTCAATGCGTTATGTTTTTGCAGACTATACTCTGACCGAGGAAGAAGTGATCCTGCAGAACGCTGCAAGTGAATCTCCCGAGGCAGAGCAGGCTATCCAACAAGCCGCGCTACTGCTGCGCATGCGAGATGGAATGGGCTCCCTGGCACGCATCCTCAAGACCATCGATAACTACAAGGGATGCGTCCAGCATCTCGAGACTCGTCCGTCCCAACTCACCGGTGTCCAGTTTGATGCTCTCGTGAAAGTGAGCATGTCTCGCATCAACCTATTGCAACTTATCAGATCTCTTCGTCAGTCAACTTCTTTCGCTGGAGTTAACCTCGTATCCGAGAACAACATGTCAAGCAAAACCCCTTGGTTCCCTCGCCACGCTTCGGACCTCGATAACTGCAATCATCTAATGACCAAATACGAACCTGAATTGGATATGAACCATCCCGGTTTCGCCGACAAGGATTACAGGGAACGCAGGAAGCAAATCGCTGAGATTGCTTTCGGCTACAAATACGGAGACCCAATCCCAATCATCAGTTACAAGGAGTCTGAGAACGCTACCTGGCAGCGAGTGTTCAACACCGTGCTGGACCTGATGCCGAAGCACGCCTGTAAGGAGTACAAAGTAGCGTTCGGCAAGCTTCAAGCTGCGGACATCTTCGTGCCGCACCACATTCCTCAGCTGGAGGATGTGAGCAACTTCCTCCGCAAGCACACTGGCTTTACGCTACGCCCCGCCGCTGGTCTCCTCACCGCCCGCGACTTCCTCGCCTCCCTGGCTTTCCGAGTCTTCCAATCTACCCAATACGTTCGCCACGCCAACTCGCCTTTCCATACTCCTGAACCGTAAGTATCTTGCACTTTCGAGTTTATAGCTTGTCAATCATCCTGATTTATTACGATTAAGCGTCCGTATAAATTTATTGATAATCAGTACATTTTCATGATACCAACCAACGCGGAAATACGGGTATGACCGAAATATTCATAATTAACAACGATAATTAAATTAGGTTCAACATTATTGCCTTGACTTGTCTCTTTACGGAAATATTAAGCAACAAGTCCTCGTTGATGTTATGTAAATTGATCAAAAATCATAAACCAAAGTAGAACAAACCAGTTAATTAATTAAAAGTACAAGCATTCTGTTTCAATGAATTTTTGTACAATTCATATTGTCTAGACGCGCGCATATTCGCCATCCTTGAACATAAAACAATTTGCGAGTCCGAAGAGCGAGTGTCGGAGCGGCGGAGTGTCGTGATGGAACTGTAACTTTGTTAAATTGAATTGCTCCCATATTATGTAGCTACGTTACACTTTGCGATGTAGGAGCCAGGACTTTACTGTCAAAGGCGAATAGTTATAAATGAATCGCCACTTTCCATCAACTGCATTGCACTTTGTTCTGTTTTATGGATGATAGTAAATACATTTATGCCACCCATTGAAGATGAGGATTAGTCAAAATGTAACAATAAAATGCATTCTTTACAGCGATTGTATTCACGAGCTGCTTGGACACATCCCTCTCTTGGCTGACCTCAGCTTCGCCCAGTTCTCGCAAGAGATTGGACTCGCATCTCTTGGCGCTTCGGATCCTGAAATCGAAAAGCTCTCTACTGTAAGTTTCGAGTCTAGAAGCCCTAGTTGAATAACTTATCATTATAACATTTTATTAATGCCAATGCGAATATGTAAATTTTGTGAATGGGCCCAGCTGTTGCGAAATTTATCTTAACAGTGTTGTTGCATTAATACGCCCGATGGCGGTTCATTATAAACGATGTTGTCTTGTCTCAGGTGTACTGGTTCACCGTTGAGTTCGGCCTGTGCAAGGAGAACCAACAGCTGAAGGCGTACGGCGCCGCTCTCTTGTCCTCCATCGGCGAGTTGCTGCATGCGCTCAGCGACAAGCCGGAACTGAGACCATTTGAGCCCGCGTCCACCTCCGTACAGCCCTACCAGGACCAAGAATACCAACCCATCTATTACGTAGCCGAAAGTTTCGAAGATGCCAAAGATAAATTCAGGTAATTATAGGAATTGAATCTCAGGAAAATGTGTTACAAGTGTTTGTACAGTTAACTAAGTCTTTGTTTTACTTGGCACAGACGCTGGGTGTCGACCATGTCGCGACCCTTCGAGGTGCGCTTCAACCCGCACACGGAGCGCGTGGAGGTCCTGGACTCCGTGGATAAGCTGGAGACGCTCATCTGGCAGCTCAACACCGAGATGCTGCACCTCACCAACGCCGTGAAGAAGCTCAAGGACTCGCACTTCGAGTAATCAGCCTACCCGTAGTACACTTCCATGGTTCATTGCACGCGGCCTCGCCGCATTCTGTATAGCTAGTGATATAATAGATGTAAGACTGTTGTTGGCGTGTGTGGAGCGTATGTGTGAGCGATTGTGAAAACCATCCGATGGTACTTCGTTGAATTCCTTTTTGTACCGTATTGTATTATTTATTATGCCAGCTCATTGCCCGGGTCTCGGAAACTGCACGGAACTCCCGATTGCCCATTTACGGATTCTGTGTGCGTTTACCGAGACCTTTACTATTATTAGTATTAATTTATAATTTAATGAAACACAAATAAATAAAAAATGGAGCACCAAAAATATATAAAAATGAATCATAAAAATAAATATGCGTTTGCGTGGAATACAATGTTTCATTTAGCAACCTTATGAGCGTCTCCAAGAGACACCACCTGCTTTACAGCTACAGTTCAGTTGAACTTTTCCAAAAAGTTTCTTGAGGTTACCTACTTACACCCAATTTATTATTTAACAATTTGCACCTAGTATGTGTCTGACGCTCAAGCAAAATGGATTAGTCGTGATCCATCTTCATAATAATTTAATATAACTCCTCTGATATGCTCTGTGGTAGTTTATTCACCTAATCAATTTGCTTAATACTAGAGCTTTATCTCAATCAGATTTAAAAGGAAAATTAAATAAATGGAGTAAAGTGAAGGCACAAAGCAATCAGTAAGACGCCGGGCCACGGAGCCTCCGAGCACACCTGTAATACGATTTGTTCGTCCTCTGAGGAACACGATCGAACCTAATCGGATTGTGAAAAAGAGAACATTAATTGACTTTTAAGACACAAAAAAAGGAAGTTCTCTAATAGGACGATATTAAAACGTATTAAAATCTTTATATTACTTCCTTCCTATACAAATTAGCACTGCTATAATTATAACTTTTGGAGGTAATGCTAATAGTTCGCACCTCGTTATTGTTTCACCCACACATTGTTTTAAGCTTAAATTGCAAGACGAGACTGTAGGAATTTTATATACGCATTTAAGGCCTAGATTCTGCTTTATTTAATTTTAACTTGCATGAAGGTTATTTAGTAACTAGTTAACGACGAGCTAACCTGTTACAGTTTTATATTTTATATTTTCTGTTGAATGCATTCGAGATAGTTTTTAGTACCTACCTACTTGTAGAATTTAAATTAAGTACACTAGATGTAGACACGTATTGATTACATTCTATAGCAATCAACTTTTGGCATAATTGGAATAATTGATTATAGAGATTACTCTATCAGTGCACGTACTGAAATACAAGTTAGTTTAGCTGGCAATTGGTCAGTTAGTGGTAATAACAGTATTTTATTAGGAATAAGTACCTATTTTGAGTTTTTTTTGTCAGTTACGACTGTTACCTCACACCAAACGTATCTACTTATATTCTCTTTTACATAAATCTACTCCCAGCTAGTTGCGATAACAATAAACCCAATAATTTGCAAATTAAAGCAAGTAGATCGCAGAGCGAACTGGTAACGCAGGAGTGAACAAGAGCATAGGGAAAAACTTGAGAAGTAAAAAATCGTAATAATAAAAATTAAGTGTAGTGTAGTTAGCGGTGCGTTGACATTAAGCGAGCAAGTGGAGAGGCACGGCCTCAAGTCGAACAAGGGCGCGCAGGCGCAGGCCACGCGGCCATTCGAACAAAGCCGTCAGTATCGCGGCCGAGCGTACGGCCATCGCGTACGCAATAATGTACGTAATATTTGCGCACTTGTTGAAAGCATGCGAACCAGTTAATATTCAAAAATCATTCAATGAATTTAACGCTAAACGTACCTATTTAAAACATCATTCAATCTCTGTCATCAAACAATTACGATAGAGCGGCCAGCAAAAGAGACATCGATGGACGAACGTATACATGTGGGCCGAGGCGAAGCCGATCAATGCCTGCAGCCCAGGCTTGTATAGTGCTTTTCTCAAATAATGCGCGGAAATTCTAAGTAAATTATTTATAAATTCCAGAGTCAATGACGAACAACGATTATTTTTCACGCGCCAATATGTTCATTTGTTTTTTTTTTCAATAAACAGCTTTCTATTTGCAAGCCCGTTCGAAATTTAAATAAAACCTTTAATAAGTTACCTCCTTGGTTGCCATGTTTCGGAGTAAAAGATCGTTCCATGTTTAAATTACACGATTGATATGGGTTTACTATGTAATTTATTTGGCCGCTAAACCACGACAGATATGGACTTTCATACACAATTTTTGGTGGCCGCTGCTCGCATGTATTTGGCCAGTACAGCAATTTCGATTTATCTCGAAGAAGGTTGTCAAAATAGTGCTCAAATTTCCAAGCATGTTTGAGAAAAAGATATTTTAGATTCGTTTAGCGCTAATTTAGTGTTTTGTGGTGCCACAAGTGTGCTTAGAATCACCACACTGCTCTTACTCTCACCACCATACACTGCTCCTAAACTGGGACATTTTGAGGATCTACTCCTTTTTGCGTCAATGCTAGTGTTTTTCCGAATGGCAAATGAAGCCCGCTTGCGTAAAATTCAGAAGTTGCATTTGGATTATCACAGGATTTACTAGAATGTAATTTTGAATAAATAATTAAATTTATTACAATCGCAAAGTCGTATTTAGATACACACGCAATGTAATGTAGGTAGTAACTACTTTGATTACTATTGTTATTTTTTCAATAGACTTATTCGAAACTTTATGTCATGAACCAAAACTAAAATAAAATAATTCGTAATTCCTACTGATAAACGGCATATTAAGGAAACTTTCAGAGAAATAAGTAATAAGGAAGTAGATAAGGGTTATCAATTATCATCAATTAAATAAAACAACCAATAAGCACTAAGTCAAAAATAAAAACAGTTTATTGGTTAATTATTGTGCATAGACATCGAATTTTTTTGTGTATTTATTTATCAATATAGGAATTAGTAGGTATATAATGTTCACTACTTATATGAAAACAGTAACTACATTATAAAGTGTAAACTACCTAATCGAATTTAAAAACATTAGTTTTTACGATTTTTTTTACAGGATTTCATAACTGCTGTGTTTATAACATTATAGTTATGGATACATGATTTAAAACAGCTTTGGGACACTATATTTATGTGGCAACAATCTTGTTTAATTCAGTGATATCCTCATTGTCAGCCAGGACAACAGTAAAGCTGTTTTTCAAAGACGTCACTTGATTTTGTAGAGCCCGGAGTCTGATCTCCGATAACTCAAAATTTTCTTGAAGATTGTTAATTTGTATTTGCATGCGTTGGCGAATCTAAAAACGAAAACTAATTAATTGCGAGAACTAATTAATACTTAACTATTCTATTACTTTCATAGCTACCTGTTATCTAATATATTAAAAATCACATATTAATATTGTTCAAGATATAAGTCAACAAAATGTATTAAATTTGCACTCTCACAAAGCAATCGTAACCAGCTTATTGATAGGTGAAGTCTAAAGATAATATAATTATTGTAGGTATACAGGAGTCTACTCCGAAGCGATAATCCGAAGTATCGGCTGAATGTTCGGTCGTTTCTTAGGGATGTCAATACGACAATAAATTAAACTTCGTAGGTAAGGACTGGTTGTCAGACTTTCCGGCTCCTGACGACCCGTAACGACTGCCAAGAATGACAGTCGGGACCAAGGGCTTAACGTGCTTTCTGAGATACGGAGTGTTGGTATGTAAAGATAGACACTCATCCATGGACCAATCGCGGTAAACATAGCTTAACCTGATCGATCGACCAGTGTGGCTTATTACTTAGCCGCGAACCCCTTCTTGCTTCAAAATACTCCCATATATTAATATTGCCAGTTTATTCATGTATTGTGGTATTGTCCTCCCCACATGGTACATAAATAGGACTTAACTGCTGGTAATACAACCATAACTTATGACACTAGTCAAATGATATTTATCATATAACATACATAACGAATGGTCTATCATGAGTTAAAGAAGAGTACCTAGGTTAAAAAAAATAGCCACTCCGCAATTTTTTTTAAAATTAAACTTAAGTTTTAAACAAGTGTTTTTTATTTTGATGTCTTAAACACCTTTCGTTAACGAAAGATGTTTACTTTGGAAGTGGTTTTATGGTGACTTGCCGGATTACAATCACTTTTTCGTCGTGTGGATCACCATAAAACTATAAAATGTATCTACTATAAATATTCATCAATAATAGCGAAAATCTGTGACATCTTTTTTGTTTCGTCGATTTTTTTTCATCATTGAAATAGGTGATGTGACATAATAATTATTGTACAAAGAGTACCTACTGTGCGTTCACTATAACTTGACGCGCGACGCGATTGGTAGCACTGAATTTTGTAGTCATGTGATTGGTAGTTCTGTTCTACAGTCGCCATTTTGAACTCTATTAAAACGAACAAAATGCAGTGCTAACAATCGCGTCATGCGTCAAGTTATAGTGAACGCACTTTATTTAAAACAAATAAAAAGAAAAAATATATAATTATGTCTTAGGTGTTTAAATAACGGATAACTTTAGTAGCGTCATGAAAATATTGGGTATAACAAGAACGGCGAAGAAGCCTTTAGTGTAGAAACGTTGAAATTATCTTTTCATAAAATACTTTTTTACATAAAATGCGATTGATCTACCAATAAAACTACTACGAATTTGGAGTCAATTTTTCATAATAATAACAAACGGAAATTATCAAAGTTATATTTGATTTACTCTATGCGTGGAAATAATATAATCATAATTGTAACATCTACTACCCCTGAACTTAAAATTTATACAACACACAACTAAATAAATCCAACGGCCATTGTTGTGTACAACTTTGGCAAATTTACAAACGCTAGGGTTATTTTAGAGCACAGGCTATATTGTGGCAATTCTCATGTTTTTAAGAATCGGTCAAAAACATAGATTTAGTTTATACTACTATACAGGGTCAGGTTAAATTAGCTAGCGAAACTCCGCAGACGTGATAGGTCGATATCTAGACAAAAAAGAAAATAATTTGATGTTTTCGTTTGTGCGGAGTTATCGACCGCATTTTGTGTAATCACTTGAAATATCCGTTTTTTTTTTGTGTAAACTTCACTAACGTGATTGGTATCGATACGTAAACACGATAAAACAAAAGAAAACAGATTTTCTCAACTCATACTTCAAGTAACAATACTACCAGCTGTCACTGAACTAAAAAAAATACTTAATTTTTTTTAATTTTATCGTGTTTAAATATTGGGACCCATTACGTCTGCAGAGTTTTGCTAGCTAATTTAATTTTAACGTTTAAACTAAATCTATTTTCAGAAATACTTCTAATTTACGTACATTTTTGACAGGTTTTTGACATTCGTATGTCACTCAAATGAGATAGCGATAGATTTTGAACGTTTTAATTACGGAAATTGGCTTTCATTAGTAAAGTTTAAATTATAGTACCTTACCTACAGCAGCGGCCTGAAAAAGAGCTTTGATGGACGAACATGAAAAAGTGGGCTGAGGCGAAGCCGAGGCACACATAAGTTAGTCCATCAATGTCTGATTGCGGCCAAGGCTTGTATAGTGCTTTTCTCAAATAATGCGCGGAAATTCAAACTAAGTAAACTATTTATAAATTCCAGATTCAATGACGAACAACGATCATTTTTCACGCGCCAATATATATTTTTTTCTTATCTACTTTAAACAGCTGTATTTGTAAACCAGTTCGAAATTTAAACAAAATCTTTGTTAAGCTACCTCCTTGGTTGCCAGAGTCGACGTAAAAAGTTCGTTCCATTTATAAATTACACGATAGATAAGAGTTTACTAATGTAATTTATTGGGCCGCTAAACCACGACAGATATAAACTTCTGGTGGCCGCTGCTCGCATGTATTTGGCCAGTACAGCAATTTCGATTTATCTCAAAGAAGGTTGTCAAAATAATGCTTGAATTTAGAAGCATGTTTGAGAAAAAGTACCTAATTATCATAGGCCAAGTCATAGTCATGAAGGTATAGATAAAAGTGGAGGCCACACTCCAAATACCTAAGTGAAGACGACTGTGGGCCGACTCTCTTTCTGAATACATACATAAGATAAAGAAAACACATATCACTGTCTCGTTCTTATGTATGTATTCAGAAAGAGAGAGTCGGCCCACAGTCGTCTTCACTTAGGTATTTAGAGTGTTGGCTCCACTTTTATTCTATACCTTCATGGGCATAGTTCATAATCAAATTGACGTATACCTAACTACCATCATCAACTTAGACTCATTATGTTGTACAGGTATTCAAAGCTTAGGTATCAATTTAATGCTATGTGTATGTAGATTTTACATGATTAATTTATCGTCTTATCATTATAAAACGTATAAAATGCGCGCAATTATTAATAAAGTTCGTCTGTGACGTACGTTTGCTAAAATAACTAAAACGTGATTTGAGAATATATTTCCTACATATCAAAAATACATGGCATCGTGATTACTTAATTAGATCATTATTATTCGAAGTTCCTAATACTTGAATCGTTTATAACGGATCACTATTAGTAGGAATGGGTGTCATTTTGACAGTCCAACAACGTTCATCGCGTTCTTTACGTTGTTGCGCCGACAAATTTTTCAAACATATGAAGCAATGGATTAGCAATATACGTCAAAATCATTCTGATTATGATATAAACTGTGTTACGCAATTAGGGAGCAGGTTGATTGCCCTAGCTCGGAAAGTTTATAAGTGTCACCGACCGCACTTTTTAAACCTGGCAGGTCTAGAATGTAGATGACATTTACCATGAAAAGTTATAAGAAATAGTTTTTTTTTTTTTTTGTTGCTGGCAGATATGAAGCTGACACAATACAGCCTTGATCACGAGTTCATAAACTTTTTAGCTTCACAGTTCATTCTGCTCTAGAAAGGACAACTCAATTTTGAGTTAAGGCTCTGACAAGAGGCAAATGATAAAAATAGGCTTGTCTTAAACAAAAAAATTGCCAAATGTATATACCTAGTTTGTGGTAGCGGAAAAAATATATGTTATTCTTGAACATATTTCTCAGAACTTGGTTGTTACCACAACACGTTTAGAAAAAAAAATCTCGATACAAATGAACGATAAAATAACCCTAACTTTGAGTTTCAAACCAAAATATCGGTATTAAATATCAACGTATGGTTGGTATTTAATTAATAACAAAAACGTTTTATTTGTATGCAAAACTTGGTAGTTTTTAGGGTTCCGTACCCAAAGGGTAAAACGGGAACCCTATTACTAAGTCTCCGCCGTCTGTCTGTCTGTCTGTCCTTCTGTCACCAGGCTGTATCTCATGAACCGTGATAGTTAGACTGTTGAAATTTTCACAGATGATGTATTTCTGTTGCCGCTATAACAACAAATACTAAAAAACAGAATAAAATAATTATTTAAGGGGGCTTCCATACAACAAACGTGATTTTTTAGCTCCTTTTTGCTCGATATTGATAACGGCACGCGACGCCGCGCCGACGCGACGCGACGCTTGAAATATTCACAGAATATTTAGTTATACATTCACTTTAAAAATAAATAATTAAATTAAAATAAAACTAATATTTAAGGGGGGCTCCCATACAACAAACGTGTTTTTTTTGCCATTATTATAGATAATGGTACGGAACCCTTCGTGCGCGAGTCCGACTCGCACTTGGCCAGTTTTTTATTTTCGATTACTCAATTCCTTTTTGAGTAAGTGCGTGTTGGAGTATAGCAAAAACCAAATCACCCCCCCTACTTTAACACTATCCGAGCCCGCCTTTCCACTTGACATTAATCCTTACTTCTTATAGCAACTGTACTATTCCCTTTTAGCCTTGCGTGGGACCAGACGTCTCACGTAATATTAGTTAATCACACCTTCCATTATAATAAAACTAAAAACCGGCCAAGTGCGAGTCAGACTCGCGCACGAAGGGTCCCGTACCATTATCTATAAAAAACGGCAAAAAAATCACATTTGTTGTATGGGAGCCCCCCTTAAATATTTGTTTTATTTTAATTTAATTATTTATTTTTAAAGTGAATATATAACTAAATATTCTGTGAATATTTCACCTGTTGCCGTTATCAATATCGAGCAAAAACGAGCAATAAAATCACGTTTGTTGTATGGGAGCCCCCTTAAATATTTATTTTATTCTGTTTTTTAGTATTTGTTGTTATAGCGGCAACAGAAATACATCATGTGTGAAAATTTCAACTGTCTACCTATCACGGTTCATGAGATACAGCCTGGTGACAGACGGACAGACAGACAGACAGACAGACGGCGGAGCCTTAGTAATAGGGTTTCCGTTTTACCCTTTGGGTACGGAACCCTAAAAAGGATAATAAACATATTATTGAAATCCTTTAGAACGGCCTTTCTTTTAATTGCCCCTTAACCCTAACAGCTGCTTCATATTTTGCAATAAATTACAACCATTGTTGTGTCATACTCATCACGCTTCTTTTTCTTTTGTATGCAGTCTGACAGTTACCGTGGTTTAGCTCTTGTCAGTGTTTTAAGCCCAACTTTGAAATTACTGCCTCGTTGGTCTAGTGGTTGCTAGCGCTTCTGCTGAGCATGAATGAGGTCCTGGGTTCGATTCCCAGGTCGTGCAAAGTGTTATTGGGATTTTCCATCAGGAATTTCTCAGTAGCAGCCCGGAGTCTGGATTTGTGCCCAGTTGATGGCAATAGGCTCGCCCCCTACTACATGGTACTTAAACATAACTGGCGAAACGTGGGTGTACTATAGGTGCACCTCTGCCTGACCCTTCAGGGATTACAGGCGTGATGTTATGTATGAATATTTTGAAATTACTGTGCGAATATTGTTTTGTATACAATAAAGAATCCTAACTAATATTATAAACTAGCTGCGCCCCGCGGTTTCACCCGCATAAGTATCGATCCCGTGGGAATATCGGGACAACAAGTATCTCATATCCTAACCCAGGTCATGGTCTGCCCATGTATCTAAATTCATCTAAATCCGTTCAGCCGTTTAAGCGTGAACTAACAAAAAAAACTCACTTTCGCAACCTAATTGTGTGAATTTGTTTGTTTGTTACGCTTTCACGTCTTAACGGCTAAACTGATTTCGATGAAATTTTGCACACAGGTAGACTATGACCTGGGTTAGGACATAATTATGATACTTTTTATTCCGGTAGTTCATTCCTGTAGGATCATTTCCGAACTCATCTTTTAAGTTAGTTAAAAATAAATACCTCTTTATAGGGTCCTTATATTCTATGGTAAGCTAGAAAATTCTAGGTTAAGTACTAATACATTATACACACATACTGAACTATAACTATCTTATTCAAGGTAGGGTATATACTTTTTTCTTTTTTTTATTGTTTATTATTTAATCTCAGACCAAATAAAAAAGGTAGACGGAGCGCGGCGCTCTCAGAGTGAAGCAGGGTAAAGGAAGCCAAATTTGAAATAGGAAGCCGACCGTGTTGCAGAGCGACACGCGACACCGAACGCGCTAGACTTCATAACCTTGAAAACGAGGCTTCACTTATTTGAACGCTATTGTTGGCGTACGCTCCGTCTACCATTTTATTTGGTCTGAGTATGCGATATACAGTTTACAAGCATTTTTTGTTGAGCCCTTAAACATACCACACAAACCATCGCGAGCTTAACAGCGGTATGGCACTCCTTATTACATCCTCTTATTTGTCCAATATTTAGCTCCGTTTTACCTGTGATTTTACGCAGGTAAGCTTGCATACCATTTAGATAAGATTTGACCATAATATTTACATAATATTATGATTATGCATGAATTATTTATTATTAGGGGGAAATGCCATCTATATTGTAGTGATAAAAAATATTGCTGTCTGGCTTGTATAATTAATTTCATAACCGTTATCTCAAAGAGTACTTAGAAGAATGGCGTAAAAGAAGGAGACACCACAGGTCTTTGGTGTCTCATTCTTTTTACGTCATTCTTTTAAGTACTCACGATGTGCGTCACAGCTACGCCTCACACTCGCGCCACGTCACTGTGCTGTCATTGTGTTATTCTAAAGTGCGCGCATTTTGTGGCTAACGGTTGGACGCATTTTTTTTCGACGATATCACAATTTTGTCTGTTTAACTAGACATATTTATATCATTGCCACATTATTTGACAGTGAAAAGTTACCTTAGATATTTTAAGTTTAGTATGTAGTTGCAAAAGCCAAAAGCCATTTCGCTAATGCATTGTTTACTATATTATTAAATTAATATTACACTTACCTACATAATTATAAAGAAGAAAATAACGATGTTTTATCTAGTCGTAAAAACCGAGCGAAGCAGAGGCGAGTTGCTAGGTTGCTATAATTTAGTGTAATTCCAAATTGTAAATGATATTCTGATTGTTGTATACCTCGTCCCTCTCCTTCTGGCAAGCTCTGCAATGCGCTCGACTTTGGATCAATTGTCTTTCTAACTCCGATATCTGGGTCTGTAAGTATCTGCGCATAGAATCAGCTCTTTCTTTACTTCGAACCAGTGATCTGCTATTTTCGCCTTTAATTTCTTCTAAATCCTTCAGTAGCAGAGCGCATTCGGCAGCTTTCTCCTTGAATCGTATCTCTTGTTGAGACAACTTCTCTTCGGCCCTCATCGATTTGATTCTAGTAAAAAAATAGAACATTGAGTTTAAAGACTGCATTATCCTCGAGACTTTTAAGACGTTTGAACTACGGATTTCCTTATAAGCGGGTATTAAAAGCAGTCATGGCAATTAACGGTCGAGTACCAACCCGGCGTGGGGTGTTCCCGGTCATCGGCTTTAGATCGAGCAGGAATTTGAGAAAATGATGCTTGGCTACATGCAATGAATCACGCGAGATAACTATAATGAATTAAGACGTGTGGATGGAGTTGGATGCAGTTACAGAGGCAATAAAGATCTTTATTAATTGCCTTATTTGCCTATGAATGTCGCAGATTTCGACATCTTTAGCCTGCAGCTTGTTAAGACGTGGAAACTTACAATTTTAAGCTAGTTCACTAGGTACTTAGAAAATTACGAAACGCGTCATAAAACAAGTTAATCTGAAAAGGAAACACATTAATAAAGTGTTCCGAGAGTGATTTTGAGATGTGTAAAGCGTGGGGTTCGATACTTTACTACCTACCAGCCTGTAATAGGAAACCTGGTAAGGAACTCTGGGTGTAAACACCCTCGAACTGGACTTTCGAGGTTGTTGTGTGCTTGTTTCTATCTGCGTGTTTAGGAATCGCCACCGTGCTTGCATAGACCGATGAACTGGGCGAGGCATCGGAACTGGACTTTTAAGAGAAAAACCTTAATCTTGTTACAAGCATCATCGCTTTCTATGAAGTGAGATTGTAGTCAAACGCGAGCAAAACAATATTTTTTTAAATATGTGGTTTAATATGGGGTAATAAAAACACTAACTTGTATTCCTCAAAAAATTTCGTGATATCCTCTATTTCTTTTGTTTTATCTTCCGCGGCCGCTTTCAACAATTTATTCTCGTCAAAGAGTTTAGATTTTTCGACCTTCTCTTGGTTCAAACTGTTCACGGCAAGGACCAACTGTAAGCGTCAAATGTTGTTAACAAATCTATTGGAGGAATCGGTTTCACCTGGATTTTTAAGCTGCAGAATGGTGTTTGGTCATCGATTTTCTTGCTAGTTAAAATTGTTTTGGATGGTAAATTAATTACTTCACCCAGTCTCCTCGATCTGCTTGCTAATCAAAGCCAAATTATTGATAACATGACAGAATAAGGCGAATATGTAGGATTTTAAAGAGTTTCCGAACGAAACCAAGACTTTAATATTAACAAACAGATAGTACAAATGATACACGGTTTCAAAGGATCATTAACATGGTTTCAAAAGGTCATTGACATTGGTTATGTGGCAAGGTTTTAGATGGTCAGTTACATAGTCCTATAGGACCACTTGAATCATTGAATGGTTTGAAAGGGTCATTTACAAACCTTCTCCTTGACTCGATGTAATTCGTTAGAAAGTTGCTGCGAGCTGTCTTCAGCTAATCGTTGCAGTTGCTTAGCCTCTTGAAGTTGTATCTGAGCTCCTTTGAGCAAATCTGGCAAAGGAGCCAACTCTTGCAACTTCTCCTGAAATTGCATCTGTAATAAATATACTTGGCATTAAGTTAAAATTAATAAAAATAATTGGACATTTATCAAAATGATTGATGATAAATTTCAGAAAAGCTTTATCGCAATGTACCTACTTCCTATTTTATCTTATCATAAATACCTTACTCTTTTTTTTTATAAAACCCAATTATTGACTTGATATCCTTAAATACTTCCTCTAGTTTCTCATGAATCTGATAACGTCAATAGGCTTATTTTCCCGGACCGGTAATCGAACCCAACGCTGAGCAGATTTGCGACCGCTAGATGATCAATGAGGCAGTGTTTCGTGGGATTTAAGTATGACGATTGGAATAGCGAATATATCGTACGCGATGGCTATGAGAGAGGGGAAGCAAATTTTTATCATGCTAAAGAAAGAAAGAAAGAAAAAATAATATCCTTGTGTCAAACTGCAAGAAGCGCAGTCTGTTGATCATGCAGATCATTCGAGCCGACAGTTGTTATTTAGATGACCCCTTCGTTTACAACATACAATTTGGAAAGAATCAATACAGGACCGGGGCGGCATTCTACCTTTGTAAATGCATTCCAATGAAAACCGGTGGGAATAACCTAATTACATCCCCTCGGCACACAATTATGCAATTACTTTGGTACAAGCCATCCTTATGAACTTGATAAAGCAATAAGCACTTAATGGCTTCATCGATAGTGCTATTTTAGGAGCCTTTTAAACTTACCTTGGTATGATTTCACAGAAAAAGAAATCGTCTAATACTAAAAAAAAAACTCTCTATTAGAATTACTAGTACATTGAAAAAGGGTTCCGTACCATTATCTATAAAAACCGGCCAAGTGCGTGTCGGACCACGCACAATGAAAGGTTCCGTAGTTAGGATGAATTTATCCCAAAAACAAACTTAACATTGTAGTTGAAAAACATGCTCTCCCATACATCGATATACGTTACGGTCAATTCTTCAACTGCAAATTTAAGTTGGTGGACTATTACTCGTTAACTAGTAAACCCTACTTAGCTGTGATAGTTTTCCTTTTAATTTCGTTATATGTATATATACTACTGCCATGATTTTTTTCACATATCCATAACCAACCATTTAGCTGGCAGGGGGGGGCGACACTTGACTCTAACAAAAAATAGCACTTTAAAGCTTAATATTACGCAAACGGATCTCAGAATTGAAAAATGGAAAAAGAAAAAAAATATATTATCCTCGTTTTACGTGCAAGGGAGGTACCCTAAAAAAAATGTTTCTCATGGTTTTATTTTACTTTTTCGGCGTGATGAATATGTACACCCTTGCCAAATTCCAGCTTTCTAGGACTAAGCGTCTCCTAGCTATGCTGGGGACAGACGGACGGACGGACAGACAGACAGACAGACAGACGGACATGGCGAAACTATAAGGGTTCCTTGTTTACTTCGGAACCCTAAAAAAGGCAAAAAAATCACGTTTTTTGTATGGGAGACCCCTTCAATATTTGTTTCATTTTAATTTAATTATTTATTTTTAAAGTGAATACATAACTAAATATTCTGTGAATATTTCAAGCGTCTACCTGTTGGCGTTATCAATATAGAGCAAAAACATCAAGTTTATTGTATGGGAGCCCCCTTAAATATTTATTTTATTCTGTTTTTTAGGTATTTGTTGTTATAGCGGCAACAGAAATACATCATCTGTGAAAATTTCAACTGTCTAACTATCAAGGTTCATGAGACACAGCCTGGTGACAGACGGACACACAGACGGACGGACGGCGGAGCCTTAGTAAAAGGGTTCCCTTTTTACCCTTTGGGTACAAAACCCTAAAAATAAGCAAATTTCTTAAATTTGTAACCGCGCCATCTATTGCTTGACTACTGAACTACAAGGACTACTAGGTAGTCCTTGTAATTCGCCTACGCTTGGTAGTGGTGTTACTCTCTCACTACTCGCTGTTTACTACACTCGCACTAGATGGAGCGCTTAAACTAGTGAGAGGAAAGTTTCTTGTATTGCTATACCTACACAAGAAAAAAATTTACTACTTACTTTCATCTTCTGGATTTCTATCTGTATTTGATCGGACACTTGCTTGTTATCAAATTCTATAACGTCTAACTGTCGTTTCAGCTCTTCAACTTGTTGCTGAGCTTGCAGATACTGGAAATTAATTTTAATTATTGTTAAATAGTTATATACCAAAAACAAGCTAATAACTACCTCTTATTTGCTTGTTTTTGGTATCAAGAATCTATGCTGAAATGGAAATTCATCAATCAATCTGTCTAGCCTTTTCCCAACTATGTTGGGGTCGACTTCCAGTCTTAGCGGATGCAGCTGAATACCAGTATTTTACATGGAGCGACTGCCTATGTGACCTCCACATTCCAGTAAAGGGGTAGGTAATACGATACCCCTTGGTAAGATTGAATGTCAGACTTTCGGGCTTCTGACGACCGCTAAATATCCAGGACCAACGGCTTAACGTGCTTTCCGAGGCACGGCGGGGTCTCGGTATGTAAAGATGGTCACCCATCCACGTACCAATCCCGGCAAGCGTAGCTTAGCCTAATGGATCGACCCACGCGGCTGTTATTTATTAGCCACGAGCTCTTCACTGGAATGGAAATTTATATGGTCCAATAATCAGGAGCACTGCAGAGGTGTTTAAATAACTACCAAAACAACAGAGCAGAGACTGCCTATTCGTAGTCGGGTCCAAACAACAAAAGAAAAAATGAGGTACCTACTTACATATTAAACCTACAAGAAAACTATAAAAATCTGACCTTCATGCGATACTCTTGTAATTGTTCAGACTTCTCCACTAACGTAATTTTTAATTCCTCTGTCTCCTCCCTGAAATCTCTGACTTGCGTTTTCAAAACTGTAATTTCCTCATCGGAAAACTTTTTTGTCTCCTATTGTTGCGATAAAAATACAAAGCCAATCATTTATTGAACAAATACGTAGGAATCTTCCTAACTCTTTATTTCACGTGGAAAACTTCTATAGCTACCAACTTACTTACATATCACATAACAATAACGATGATGAAATAAGTACCTACATACCTATATGTATACATAAAATATACAATATTAGTTATAGTATATGCGAAACCCGAAACACGAGTCCAGTATTTTTATGTAAAGAATCTAAGTATGTATAAAATTTCAAAACTGTATCATAAAAAATCACAAAGTTATAAGGTTGAGTTGTCCGTACAAAAACAGCGACGCGGCGCCCCCGCGCCTCCCTCCGGTCGAAGACCCTGATTGTCCTCTACATCCCGTCTCCCCAGACGAGGTGCAGGATATAATCAAGAGTCTGAGACCCCGTAAAGCCCCTGGACCAGACGGTATCACCAATGGGGTGGTCCAGATGATCCCAGCCCACCTTATTATGCTAATAACCGCCATCTTCAATGGTGCTCTTAGTAATAAAAATTTTCCTCAAACGTGGAAAAGTGCCACCGTCATCGGTACCCCGAAACCCGACCAGCCTAAGACCGAGCCTTCCAGTTACCGTCCCATCAGTTTGCTCAACGTATTCGGCAAAGTCTATGAGAGGCTTATTTATAAGCGTCTCATATAAAAGCGTAAGTTATAAAAGTCGAAATCGATTCAGTTCCTTATTCTGAACAAACTATATTCAGGTTTCGCGTATACTAAAAATAATGTTGTATATGAAACCTACTTAGTGCCTGTTCTAGAATGATGATCAGTATTAGGTAAGTCTAGATAAAAACTGTCACGATTTCGGGAAATCCCAACTGAACATTATTTTCATTTTAATTCGAGATTATAGATTGAATATCGTTCTAGAATTCGGGCTTGAATGACTGGCAAAAGGTATTAATTACCTCGTGTTACAAACCCTTAATAACATCAGGTACACTGAATTCACTACCATACGTTTAACAATATAAAAGGAGCTGGTATTAGTACTTAATAATTAGGTTAGTTTAAAGTTACTTATGAGACTACCAAGCACTAGGCTAGGGAAAATACAAGTGGCTGTCTACGGCTGACTTTAACAGGATATTAAGGCGCCCGCGCCGGCGCCGTCTCCACGGGTGAGAAAATCGCGGTGATAATCTCGCCCATCGAGATGGCGAAAGGGCGAAAATAACAATTAAACACTAATAACAAAAATCCCTACTGGTCAATAAACTAAGTAGTAATAAGATCGTGCCTTTATCTCAGCAACCGTTCCAGCACCCCAAATGTTATTTAGCTTTAATTCCAAGTCTTTGAGTTTCGCTTCATATTTCTCCCGCTGAAACCTTTCATCGGCAGCTGCGTTTTGTGCTTTAATTAGTTCCTCCCGTAATTTCGCAATCTAAATTTTATTGTAATTATTAGGTACCTATTGAGAAAATAATTAGGGTGCAAACAGACTGCGGTCGTTCGACGATGCATCTGACATAAGTTTGTGCCATACTCGTATTTTAAGTGATCTAGTACCTAAGTGACATCCTCAATATATTGTGAGGTGACGTAATACTAACTGAAGAGTACTAACAATAGTTTCTAAGTTTTTGTATACGAGTTTTTGTATACCTTTGGATCTAATTGTCCCAAAATAAATAAAGGAGAGGTCAAAATTGGTATAATATTCCGACGATTTTCAAACGCTAATGTGATGTACCTTATTAGAAAGCTTATTTATTATGCTACTCGATTATAGTTAAATCTGATTTTATCAGGCGCCCGTTTTTGTGAAAAAGTGAAAAATGTTTTATTACAAACAAAACGCACATAGTCTTTATTTATTCATTTCTATGCAATATAATTTTTTTATGTGGCTAATGTTTCCGTTTCTATTAAATACTTTGAGATTTTATCATAATTTTAGCTGCAGCTCCATGAAATTAAGACAAAAAATATTGATTATCATGACAATGCAATAACAAAACGTATCGAAAAAAGTCAAAGCTGTAAACTCGGACTAAATAGCCGCTGTAAATGTCAAGCCGAGTCCTGCTGACTGACGTTGTCATTGTCACGTCATTTGCCACAGGGCTGCCATCCCTAAAATATAAATAATGCTTGTAGAACATTTTATTTTTCAACAGTTGTTTTAAAAAAAAACGGGCGGCTGTAAAAAAAAATTAAATGCCCAAATACATCAAAATAATTACCCTCTTTCAGCCTATATAGGCCAGAAGGCTGTTTAAATTTTCAATTATTTTAGTACCAAGCCCCATACATTTCGTGAACGTCTCCTTTGAATTTTGAATTTGTAATAGTTGATTGAGCATTCTGATCGATTTTCTTAGTAGGAAATGAAATTAACCTTATAGTAACGATTGCGTAATGAACCCTCTTGAATAACTAGAGGTAACCGATACTTAAACCTTCTATTATTTTTGTTTCTTATTATTTTTCAACTGTCACAGCCATTTAATTGAGTAATTAGCAAGTACCACTAAGTAATTGTCTGGGCTACACTGATACACAATGGTAGAAATACAAGGATTTACTTCTGGTAAATTTGTGTAGTGATTTACTGCTGGCGCGTGGTTCTGTTCTTTCTTAAGCAATTCTTCAGGTTCAGCTTCCTAAAACAAATCAAATTAATAAATTACGCCTCCAGCTTTATTCAGAACGTTACCTTTACTAAGGTAGGTACATAGGTAACTAGAAACGTGAAAGGCCTAATGTAGAAAGAGGTAATTCAACAAACAATGACCCAGCTTAGGAATGTCAAAACTGTATAATAACAGATAACAATAGCCAGGACACTCGTGAAATAGCAATGACGTTCGCTTAGCATTTCCAAGTAGCCGGTGGTACGGGAGGCGGCCCGCAGTTGGACTCAACGCGCGCGGTTCTCCGACCCAGTAAGTCCTTATCTAAGGCCTTGTCCACATTGTATCACATGATCGCGTATCATTTTGCATTAGCAACTAGTGGTTATGATACTAGGAGGTGCCACGCTACGAAGATCTGATAGACCAAAATAATACAAATGTGGACTAGGCCCAAGTGTTTCTATAATTTCTAATTTATCATGTTTGAGAGTCTAAAAATATGAAAAGAAGAAAGTCATCTGGGCAAGACGCGATGCGACGGTCTGAGCGTGGAGCCATGTAGGTACTGCATCTGACTTGAAAAATGATTGGCCAATATCTCTGGCAAAGTTTTCTCGAAAATTTTCGATCTTCTCTATCATAGACTACTAAAATTACTACTTACCTACTTACATAATACATCGTTTGGGTTCCGCGCCGGTTTATCAATAGATATGGCCATAAATTATTCGCAATAAAAAACACAGTTACTAATTATAACATTTTTAACGCAAAATCACTCAGTACCACAAATGTTAGCTTTCTTGATCTCAGTCTGGCATTTGATACTATAAATATAAAATAATAAAGTTTTGATTTTTATTGGACAAAAATGGAGCAAGCCGGTATACAATGTGATATGAGGAATGATATATATGAGGAATGTTGAAACACTGGTACGAATCTCAGACCAAATGTTTTAAAATGGAACAAAGGTGGCTTCTCGTAAGGAGTACACACTAGAATGCGGCGTAAGACAGGCGGCTTAAAATAATAATAAAATAATTCGTCTAAAAAGATTTTGTAACTGAATTACTGGAACACGCCAATGCTTCTCAAGCAGTTCAAAAGTTTGTATTCAAAATCTACCACCCAGGTCTGAAATGTGGTCCATCACTGACTCAATAGCATGCAATGTTCCAACAACTCAAACTGCTTGCGAAAGCTGGCATTCCAGATGGAGTACGGTCTTAAATAGAAAGAGAATTAATATTTTTTAAACTATTTTTGATTAAATAAGTGGTCGAAGTAGCATCGTTTCCTAGTTAAGTCATGTCGAAGAAACGCCTTGTCGGAGTTCAGTAGTATTGGACTTACGGTATTTCGAACTTAAGTACCTATTGTCGAAATTAAGACGTATCGAACCTAAGTATTGTCGAAATAAAAACTTAACGGAGTTCCATATTGTCGAAATTAAATCTTGTCCTATTACAGTTTGTCGAAATTGATTTTGGTAGTCCCTGCGCTAATTTACATTGTATTATTACAGGAGCCAGTGTCAACTCCTAGTTACTACATATTTTACATGTTAGGTATTTATGGCATCCAAAGATTACAAAGCGAATCAAAAGTAATAGAAATAATTGAAACTATAAGTAATCAAACCTGCATAATAAAAAATTGTTTATTTTTATAGATTTGTGTAGTGTGGAGTGGACGGGCAGTATGTGCTCGCTCATGTTAGTTGAAGTGTGTATGTGTGAGTGAGTAAGTGGAAGTGGAAGTGGAGAAGTGGTGTGTGTGTGGGGGGGGGGGGGGTAGTATGAGTGTGTGTATTGAGTGAGGGTGTGTCGGGAGGGATACTATGAGAGTGTGTATTGAGTGAGGGTGTGTGTGTTGGGGAGTGTTAGTGTTTCTCTTCATCTAAATCAATATTCAAGATGGCGCCACCGATAATTTGCAAATTTGTCGTCATGGGTATCGTTTTCAAGGTTTTCGAGGGTGCTTAACCCGATAGTAATAACAAAATTAAAATTCAATATGGCGCCACTCATTTTTTGTTTATCTTTTTTTGACACTGGTGTCATTTCCATGGTTTTCGAGGTAGCTGATAACAAAACTGAAGTCTAAATCAAAATTCAAGATGGCGCCACCGAAAGTTTTTAAACTTTAGGTCATGGGTATCGTTTTCATGGTTTTCGAGGGTGCTAAACCCGATAGTAAGAACAAAATGAAAATCCAAGATGGTGCCACAAAAATTTTCAAATTTTTCATCATGGGTGTCGTTTTCATGGTTTTTGAGGGTGCTAAGACCGATAGTAAAAATAATATGAAAATACAAGATGGCGCCACCAAAAATTTGCAAATTTTACGTCATGGGTGTCATTTTGGAAAGATTGCAATGAAACATTTATTAGATAGATAGATAGTCTTATTTGTCTGAAACCTGAGTATGCACACACAAAGCATGCAAGATGTTAAGTACATTGCAGAACGGAACCCACCCGTGTTCCTTCCGTTGCCTGTGTGCCAAGGCCACGATATCCCTTTCGGACAAACTCGCAACCCCGGCAGGATGATGCTCTAGTCTGGATGTATGTTTCGGATTGGCGCAAAAACCGCTGAACGGATTTGGATGAAATTTGACACACATATTTAGTTTATAACACATAGGGTAATATTAATCTTTTAGTCCCGGTAGTACGTTCCTGTGAGATTTTTTCTTCGGCGAAGCCGCGGGCTTAGGCTAGTAAAATATAGACCTCAGTTTTGTAATCAGCTACCTCTAAAACCATGGAAATGACACCCATATCGAAAAAAAATAAAAAGATTAAAAAAAAATAAGTGGCGCCATCTTGAATTTTAATTTTGACCCTATAATCGTTATCAGCGCATTCAAAAACCATGAAAACGATACCCATGACGAAAAATTTGCTCGGTGGCGCCATCTTGAATTTTGATTTTTCCCCTTTAATAGTTATCAGCTACCTCGAAAACCACGGAAATGACACCCAAGTAGAAAAAAATAGAAAATATACAAAGTTGTACCAACAATGTCAATGTCATTCAGACAGCGAAAGATCCTTGTAGAACTTTAAACGACGACATGGATTTATATGGATGAGGTCGCTGCTTGTAATCATGTCGAAAGTCTGTCATTCCATGCTACACCACGTTCATTTAGATCCATTTTGTACGATAGTCACTTGCAGCGCTTGGATACAGTCCCAACACTATGTGACAATAAGTAAAAATGATCTCTATGTGACGTCACATTGGGTGTTACAGGACAGATACGATTAAAAATACAACTGATAACTGCTTCATTTGTAATTCTATTTATAGATATTCGAAATAGTAAATTTTCTCTTTCTCGTACCTAAACATATCTTCGCATTGTTCCATCAGTGTATGTAATTAGCATTAACTTCCGTGTCATACCGATAAAATTGTGCTTACCTACTCTGTTTTATTTTTATTCTACCTATTAAGTAGTTGGACATGTATTCAAGCGCTTACAGTGTATTCCAGAATCTTGCTACGAATATTTATTTAAGTCGATCGTACTGATGACCAACAAACTGTTCTTTAACGGATTTGTTAGGTGAGCTTAACGTATATGTATAATGGCGCGGTTTAAGTGACTGAAATTATATTTTTACGAATTATGAGGCATTTATTGTGCCGCCAGATGTTATTTAAAAGATACAATTAATACTCGCACTCAATATTCTGTAATAGACGAGTGTGTATGTGCACACTCGTATCAGTGAATTTATTGAACGCCGTGTCTGTGAATTCTAAGGTCTGTAAATTTTACTTGTATTCGTAAGTTGTCCTACAGATGGCGCTAGTAATGTTTTACGACGTATTGTACAGGTGATGCGCGGCAAAGAGGGAACGAATCCTCAAGGTTATTTGGTCAGGATAGCGCCCTAATGTTCTTACCTATTGCATTCCCAACCTAATTTTATATTGACATTGTCCCAACTTAGAAAGCTAGGACAAGGAGGGATCCTTGTCCTAGCTTTCTAAGTTCGGACAATGCAAAATAGTTCATGGAAATTCATTAAAATCGGTGGGAGGCTGACCAGTCAGGGACCAGGGACCCTACAGAACTGTGTGGAAAGGAGGGATTCACACAATTCTTTCCCCTGGGGGGGGTGGGGGGACAAATTTCTGCTTAAATAAAGCTTTAACAATAATTTAAATTTAATGTATAAGATTTAGGGCTAATAATCATATTTAAACAAAGCAGTTTCGTGGATAATGACGTCAGATCATGACCGCGACAGAAACGGACGTTTGAACTGTAAAAGAATATAATTGTTGGAGTTTCATAATTCTTTTGAGCAACAAGCAGTAGTTCAATTTAACTTTTAATACTTTTTTGGGTTTTTATTACTGTCTATATTATTAATTTATTGAAAACAGAAATTACTTACATGCATATTCCCTATTAAACGAATGTCCATTACATCTTTATGAGGCTGACTGTACATACCTACTTGTTATTACTTTCCTCTATAGTACCTCACCTACTTGTACAAGTTACTGAGCGGTGCCTACAACGAGCTTAAAGCATGCACTGCCGAGAACAAAACAACTTGCTCCACTGCCCGGGCAGGCACTCAGACAAATATGACTAAACGCACAACATTTTAGACTAGGCTAGACTTAGTACCGTTTTGTAAAAAAAATATTCTTTTTTAGTCAATCGGAAACAATCGGAAAGTAACTTATTCAGCACAAAGCAGCACCAAAGACAAAACTCGACCAAGTAAGCTAACAAACGTACCTATACCTACATAAAGTTACGCCTTTTTCCCATGGGGGTAGGCCGAAACATACAGAACGCCTGCTACGACATTTACATACTCCTAAAACCTCCTCTTTTTACTCATGCTACGACGACATTGTCGCGATAAAGCGAACTACACTTTGCGCGCTCTCTGTATACAGCGAGACGTCGAGCGATGTGCGAGAGAGAGCGCGTGTTTGTTGTGATTATTGCAAACCTGAATAATTATGTAGGTAAGAAAATAACTTCATATTATTTTTATTTTATTTGTTTCTAGGTCGGTAGCTAATTTCTTACTTACCGAAACAACAAGTCCTGTTGATTGTTTTTGGTTGTATAAATCCAATCTATCTTTTTTGATTGCCGCCAACTCCATCTGGATCTCCTTTACTTCTCCCTCCATGTCTCCCAACTGTTTTTGCTGAATAAATGTGGACAGGAGTGATTAAAACTCAAACAAATAACAGCAAGAGATTCAGCGAATTTTTATGATAGTTTAGGTAAATATCATACAACTGTTGCAACTATATTTTGACACTTTGCTTCCTCATACTTAGCTAACAATAATTATTTAGGATTAGAAAAGTATTAAATTATTTTTTTATATAACGTACTAAAACTTTCGCATTGTCACCGTGTTTATCTTGCCCTGACTTTCCTTGGTGAAACGGCCAAAAATCTGTTTGAGGCATTAACACTGTATTTGTATATTAATAAAGGAGTCGAACAAATATCAAACAATATCAATTTATAAAACAAAGACTTGGTATATTGGTCACTTGATTTTAAAAGAAGATTATGATTAGGAAGCAAAATATTACGAAATCAGATAAACTATGCAAAATAATCACAAATATCAAGAATCTTTTAGGAAATGTCAATCATTAATCTAATTTTATTAATGGCCAGATCTTACATAGAAATAGTATTTAGTAAAAAGTAACAATGTAGGTCTTAATAAAAAGGTGCTTACTATTCCTTGGAGCATTAAGTCGTGCCGTGTAAGGAAGACTACAAGAACTATAAATTTTGTATACATTTTAATTTTAAATAATTCTTTTGCGCGGTTAGAAAAGGAACCAGAGGAATTTCAATTCAGTTAGTAGTAGGTATAACGATTTGTTTGGACTTGTTGCGTCCGTGCGGAACCGAAAACTGCAGACAACCGGAGTTGGGTTATTGATTGATGCATCTCAAACATACGCAACAACTTTGTAGGTCAGCGGGAATAGAGTAAAGAGCAGGGTTTAATTATGATAACTGGAACGACATAACAGGTATTTTTTTTTAAATTTTCTTTTTAAATAAAGTAACTAGGTACCTACTTAAGTATAATATTCATCAACAAAGGATTTTGATCTCATTTCATTACCATTAAGTAGGTAGCTACACTCATTCATTTTTCATACCTGCATTTAATGGATATTGCCAACATTGTCCACTTTGATTTTATTGAATGCAAGTAGGCATATCAATAACATAGGTACAACATTCGAATTAGGTACCGATCTAGGTACGCGAAACTCTTCACACATATTGACACATGAATCGTGACAGAGCGAGACCAACTTACATCTATGATGACAATTCAAAAAAGATAGACTGCCAAGGTCAAAACGCAGATTTACAGTAGCGTGACTTTGATTCAAATGACGCGAGACGTATCGATACTATGGCAAGCCATTTTTGAAACGACCCAAAAATAAAGGATTTAAAATAACATGATAAATCACTCAATATTGTGAGTATAAACTTACATTTGCAGTTGGAATCTATGAGGGAACATGTCTTTCAACTACAATGTTAATTGTTCTTGGTATAAATTAATCCCAACTACGGAACCCTTCATTGTTCGTGGTCCGACAAGCACTTGGCCGGTTTTTTTATGTGCCCCGATTACTAGAAGACGGCTGAACCGATTCGGAAAATTCTACTATTTTGCTGTTTAAAGACAGTGAGCATTTGTTTTTGCTGCGAGCGTGAGACGAAGTAACTTTTTAATTATAATTTGTTTAATGCCGAGGATAGTGCTGGGTCTACTCACTTTGTTCGTCGTTTGAATGGGAGAAGCTTGGGAGAAACTAGTCAAATTCTGTACTTACAAGTATCTACTTACCTAAAATTTGATAAACTATACCTAGTGATTTAGATGACAATCCTTAAATCGTATGTACCTACTTACAATATTGTCATTGTCTTATAATTCACTGTACGTACCACGATACATACCTATGGTAATCCTTTAGTCTTTAACAAAAAATACATTTGAAGGTAATTAAAAAGCTCAGATCCCTGCTCGATTCCCAAGAATCGAATCCGGCCCAAACCCGCGGGGTAGGTAATCTCGTAAGTAACACAGTCATTATCAGTAGCAATGGATTTCATTTGACTGTTTAATAATTTAACATTCATTGCGTTATTTATACGTTGGTGAGTAGACAAATTTTTCGAACACAAGAACATAAAGCAATGGATTAGCAATATACTTACTTTAAACTCATTCAGATTATGATTGATAGTATGTTACACAATGGGTGGTGGACTGTCTGATTGGTTTAGTTAGCTGTTAGGGTCGCAAAGCGCGACAGCTCATCGTGAGTTTTTGGGTTCAATCCCCAAATCAGGCAAACTGGCAATGGGCACGGCACAATAGCGGTGATAAGTCCCCTCTTTGAGGAGTGGCTAGAGAGGCGCCACGGCGTCCTCACCTTCCGCCTGACGCAGTTCCTCACCGGAAACGCCCGGGTATTACCACTGTATGGATCGCCTGGAGGACACGGTGGAGCATACGGTGGAGGTTTACCCGGCTTAGGCGGAGCACCGCCGTAGGGTATTAGTCAGTAAAAGTCAGACTCTATTGACTGACACACTCAAATTATCAAATAAACAAAAAAACAAAAAAATGGCTAACCGGCAAGTAAAACTAGAATAAGAAAACCCAAGTGGAAATGGACAGTCCATTTATTAACAGGCAATTCTAAAGTGGAAAAAAATATTGTATTTTGGTATCCAAGAAATAGGAAGGTGGGAAGAAGAAATATAAGCCACAGTAGGGAAAACATGGACTAGGAAAGCGATAAACTGAACAGAGTGGAAAGAAATGGAAGAGGCCTTTGCCAAAGTTGGGCAAACAGACCAAGTTGTCGGTGTCATAAACTCAAAGTGCTGTTGGTAGGCAAGTCATCAAGTGTACCAAGGTACCAACCTGCACTTTACTTTTATCCGCTAATGATAAAATAAATAATATCAAGAAAGGCAGCTTGTTACATTTTAAGACCATAGACTTCTTATAGGTTTTACTGTACTTATTACAACAACGAACAATTTTCTGTATTTTTTTTTTCAATATTTTAGGCTCAGCTGTTTCGGAAATAAGGGGGTGCGAATGATCAAGTTTCATGGAAAAATATATCCTTTCAAATTCCTATAAGCGTTCCGTTTTGTACTTTTGAGGTACGGAACCCTAATAAAAGCCGGTGAACTGAGAAGCTCCTCCTTTTTTGAAGTTCGTTCTCGCCGTTGTATTCTGGGTTCTTTAAGTAAAAATCATCGTTATTTATGGTACCTACCTACTTAGATTAACTTGCTGATGTAAGTCCGTCTATGAGTGTTGGTTTAGAAAACAATAATAATCATTCGTATTTATGGGGGCGGCCACATTTGAGAACGCCCCGGGTGTAAAGCCCGGGCGAACACACGTAAACGAATTCAATAATTATGTGACAAGAATAATGTGAGGCTTGGTTATCAGGTTCGTTTCATGAATGAATGGTGCAAATTCATGCCGTGAGTTCACTGAATGATGTAGATCCCGTCTATTAGATTATCGCAAGGTACTCAATACCCACCATCCTCACAGTCGTTTCAGATTCGATATAATATCTTGCTTCATAGCGATGACCCAACGAATCAACGCAACATAACGCAGTCCTGAGTCCACTGCTGGTCAAAGGAAACTTCCCGGTTCATGGCCTGCCGCACTCTATGTAACCCAGTCGTGTATTTGTGACGAGTTGGTCTATCTATTCTGGCTAGGAAGTGACGTTTCACGCTACGATAGCCGGGTTTTCCGTGGGCAGTATTAATTGTGTTCTTTGACAAACATGAATTAATTATGACGGGGAAAACTAACTTTATCGACATCGCATATAAATTGCTGCCATGAACATCACTACGCACAGCATTAAATCTGGCTCGTGGCTAAAATCGGAACTAATAATAAACATACACATCACGCCTGTAATCTCCGAAGGGCTAGGCAGAGGTGTACGTTCATTATAGTACCTACACCCACATTTCGCCAGATTACATATCTGGCGAAAAGGGGTGAGCCTATTGCCATCAACCGGGCAACTAATAATAATAATTCTTTATTTACACTTCAAAGTCACAAACATCTGTGTAGCCCTGGCTCTGGTGTTAACTCTAGAACTAACGCCACAATCAATACAAAAAAATAGCACAAATGTACATCCGTTCAATCTCAATCACCATTGCTGTCAGTCATTCTTCTAGCACCAATTTATCCTTGTAGCAGTCAATTACGAAATAATACTGTATTTTTAAACGTACCGCTCTTATATACCTATATTAATGGCGAGTGTGAACTGTATAAGCAACAGCACCGAAATATAAAAAAGCACATTTCTCGGATCCAACTTCGCGGCAGCACGAATTTTTTTCCCGGGCATTCCATTCCCCTGCCAATTGTTTGTTATGATGGTTCCCGATCGATGGTCTTTGACCGTAGACTTTGAAAATAAAATTCGTGGCGCTGAAATTGCATTGCGCGCAACTGCTGTCACAGACCGCCTTCAAACCCGTGAGTTTCTTCGCGTCATTTGTGTCTTAGTTCGTACTACGACACAAATGACGCGAAGATTTTTTTTTTTTTAAATTTTCGAATAAAATATTTATTGAGAGAAAATATTACAATTACGTTACTGTCTTCAACATGGAAAGAAAAAGATCCAATAAATCATATACTAAAGTTTCATTTTGCTTCAGAATACTCATGCAAATTAATATAAAATAAAGAGCCTCCTCTTAACAATGCCGCCTCTAGCAGCGGCTGCTTCTAGGCGTCTTCGTCTGCTGTAAGTGACACAGAGGCATGGATACAGGCGGTGGTCCATAGCGTGAATATCACGGAACACTTAAACTCTTAACGGAGGTGAATGTGATTAAAAGCAGCTAATGATCTTGACAGCTGTCAAATGTAACAATTTTTATTTTACATAAATCTTTAATTTATCTTCATTAATCTTTACGGGTGTCATTTACTCGATCTACCTGTGCGAGCAACCATTTATACGCCAGTGTTAATTTTTTTACGATCGAAGTCGACCAACGTCGTGCAGTTGGACTCAGTCGAGTCGGTCCCACCTTGAAACGAGAAATGAAACGTGATGTAAATTTCTTTGTTATCTGTGGTTTCCTCCGATCTGTCGTCTCCAAGTCTGGCGACGACTTCTTGGCGGGAAAGTGAAGCGTCATGTTAGCAGTTTTGTTATATTTTCTAAAATTTGTGTTTAGCCGAATATTAATGTGTAATACTGGTGGATTATTAAGCATTAAGTGTTCGTGAACCTGCATTAATGTAGGCAAATGAAACAAAACAGTGTAACATCACTTTAAGTTCTCTCAAGAAGTCCGCGCGAGGTTTCAGTAAAGTGCCGCGTCTTTACTTAAACTCAAGGGGAGCGGGGCGGGATATCATCAATCATATTATCATCTTTATCATGCATTGAGTGGAGTTCATTTCATAATTATTTAAATAACTTTGTACTTGTTACCTAATTTTACATGACACTGGCTAAATGCACAAACCGTGCGAAGCCCAAAAGAAAAAAAAAAAAAAAAAAAAAGTCTGGCGACGTTCTTGGCGGGAAAGTGAAGCGTCATGTTAGCAGTTTTGTTTTATTTTCTAAAATTTGTGTTTAGCCGAATATTAATGTGTAATAGTGGTGGATTATTAACCATTAAGTGTTCGTGAACCTGCATTAATGTAGGCAAATGAAACAAAACAGTGCAACATCACTTTAAGTTCTCTCAAGAAGTCCGCGCGAGGTTTCAGTAAAGTGCCGCGTCTTTACTTAAACTCAAGGGGAGCGGGGCGGGATATCATCAATCATCTTTATCATGCATTGAGTGGAGTTCATTTCATAATTATTTAAATAACTTTGTACTTGTTACCTAATTTTACATGACACTGGCTAAATGCACAAACCGTGCGAAGCCAAAAGGAAAAGAAAAAAAAAAAAAAAAAAAGTCTGGCGACGGGACTTCTTGGCGGGAAAGTGAAGCGTCATGTTAGCAGTTTTGTTTTATTTTCTAAAATTTGTGTTTAGCCGAATATTAATGTGTAATAGTGGTGGATTATTAACCATTAAGTGTTCGTGAACCTGCATTAATGTAGGCAAATGAAACAAAACAGTGCAACATCACTTTAAGTTCTCTCAAGAAGTCCGCGCGAGGTTTCAGTAAAGTGCCGCGTCTTTACTTAAATCCAAGGGGAGTGGGGCGGGGATATCATCAATCATCTTTATCATGCATTGAGTGGAGTTCATTTCATAATTATTTAAATAACTTTGTACTTGTTACCTAATTTTACATGACACTGGCTAAATGCACAAACCGTGCGAAGCCAAAAAGAAAAAAAAAAAAAAAAAAAAAAAAAAAAAAAAAAAAGTCTGGCGACGGACTTCTTGGCGGGAAAGTGAAGCGTCATGTTAGCAGTTTTGTTATATTTTCTAAAATTTGTGTTTAGCCGAATATTAATGTGTAATAGTGGTGGATTATTAACCATTGAGTGTTCGTGAACCTGCACTAGTGTAGACAAATGAAACAAAACAGTGCAACATCACTTTAAGTTCTCTCAAGAAGTCCGCGCGAGGTTTCAGTAAAGTGCCACGTCTTTACTGAAACTCATGGGGAGCGGGGCGGGATATCATCTATCATCTTTATCATGCATCATTGAATGGAGTTCATTACATAATTATACATTTAATATTCGTTACAGCTTTGTACTAGTTACCTAATTTTACATGACACTGGCTAAATGCACAAACCGTGCGAAGCCAAAAAAAAAAAAAAAGTCTGGCGACGGACTTCTTGTCGGGAAAGTGAAGTGTCATGTTAGCAGTTTTGTTTTATTTTCTAAAATTTGTGTTTAGCCGAATATTAATGTGTAATAGTGGTGGATTATTAACCATTAATTGTTCGTGAACCTGCATTAATGTAGGCAAATGAAACAAAACAGTGCAACATCACTTTAAGTTCTCTCAAGAAGTCCGCGCGAGGTTTCAGTAAAGTGCCGCGTCTTTACTTAAACTCAAGGGGAGCGGGGCGGGATATCATCAATCATCTTTATCATGCATTGAGTGGAGTTCATTTCATAATTATTCAAATAACTTTGTACTTGTTACCTAATTTTACATGACACTGGCTAAATGCACAAACCGTGCGAAGCCAAAAAGAAAAAAAAAAAAAAAGTCTGGCGACTCTGGCGTTTACTGTTCTCTGTGCGTGTGCGACTAGTTTATAGTTATCTGTGCTCTGTACTCTGTGCTTTTTGTGTGCATGTTGTACTTCGTTTTTTTACGCGATTTTATCTTGGAATAATTATTTTCCATTTTTTGAATGTATGTACCTATAACATTATGTTATTGAAACGTTGTTTTTGGAGTGATGTGAACGTGATTTCTGTGGATTTGCTGAATGCCATTGAATTTGGCAAACGTTTATGTAAGAATAATTAAAAAAATTTGAGGCATTTGAAAATGGCATTACACTTTTTACTTTGCGGACGTGGAGCTACCTAGTTTTTAAATGAATAAGCTCTCTATTGTTGCCCATGTTATGATAGCAATATAATAAACAAAACATATTAGGGTGACAAAATTAAATGAGATAGTTTCAATACGAATTAAAATGTTACTTGTTTTTAAACCTTGTTTTACTTACCAGTTAAAATACCTATAATTATAAACAGCTATTGACTATTTTAAAAGTCGACCTTTCCTGTTCTTATTGAATCTACTGGTAACTAAGGTACACTCCCTATATTTAAATGTCTGATTTTAATTGAGCTCACTTGCTATAGGGAAATATTTGTTGTCAATACTTACATTTGTTCTCATTTCATTATTAGTGTTTGTTGTTACAGAAAAGAAAATGTTATAATAATAATGCAAAAGCTTGAAACAAAGATATATTAAAATCCAACATGGATATGAAAATAGAGTTCAGTGACACTGACCAGCTACCAATAGTTCCTCAAAACAGTATAGGCAAATGGAGTCTTAAGAGTGACACCTCGGTCCTGATCACAGATTTACAACAGAGTGGATCTCATAGGAAAATTATTAGGGTAAGTCTAATCAATTATATTATCTGTAACCAAAGAATAAATACTAGCGCTGACCACTACTACTCCTGGAAATAAGTCCCTTTAAAGCTGTGCCTAAGCCTGTTTTCTTGATCACTTGTTTTTATGTTAGCACACACACACACATTTTAAGCAATAGGCATGATTCAATAATAAAAAATCGCCTTGTACCCTGATTCTAAAAACTGTTCCTAAAAGGATTCGGAATTAAATTATATAGGTACTTAAATAGAACAGCTATAACAAACACCAAAATTATAAAACAGCTTACAACATATTGACTCAATAAACAACTTAAATGAATTGCTTCAGTTAATCTTGGTTTTATCGGGTTATTCCACAATGTGGTAGGTATTGCAAATGAACTAAATAATATTTTGATTTATGGCAGTTTGATCTTTGTAATTGTTGTGATACATCTGGCTACTGCGACTTTGTGACCATTATCTTGCATTCATTTACATAAAAATGTTGCAACGATGCAGACTTGTTTAGTAATCATTTTTATTTTTATAAGATTTTTCCTGCTATTAAGTAGGTCTTTGTGTGTTCAACTGTTAATTTAATATTCATGTAAACAGACTGTGACTACTCAATAGTGTTTTGTACAGACTTTTTAATAACAATAAAATAGAAGCAACAAGCTCTTTACATTTTTCAAGTGAAACAGTTTTGTTTACTTTTTTATGTGACTGTTAATTGCTTTACTTAGTTTGTGACTGTTATTGCTAACTTCAGTTTTCCACAATATGCCTGCGGCAGCATTTACAGTATGTATTCCATGCATTATTGCAAGTATTAATTACTATATTTGTGAGTTCATGTCCATTGAAATTGAAAAGCATTCAATATAATTCAGTCATGCATTTGAATTACTGCTGTACCTCTATTGAATAATTACTACAGTAAACTCGAGTAAGAATGAGGTCATTGAATTCATAAATATTAAAGTGTATGTTATTTTTTATTTATTTTTTCTGGCTCCATCGATAACGTTCGATGATTTTGCCAATGTCAAGGTATGAGAAAGTACCGAAGTTACCGTAAGTAAGTGTAAGTGTAAATAGATAAAAATTGTATAACACAGTTTAACTTTATGCACTCTAGAGGCTGAAATTGTATTCTGTGGTGCAACTATTAATAATAGTGTTAAAAAACAACCTGTGTTGTGTGTACTTACGTGTATGTTACTTTGATACTATTGCATAAAATACATACCTACACTAAAATAAGAAGGTAAAAGTATTATTTTACGTGGTAGTGAATCATGGAGAAAATTTTCATTTTCATCATTATTATTTACTGTGAAAAAGGTTTTGGCTATGCTAAACTAATTTCTATTTTTTTTTTCAGAGATGGAATCGCCTGTCAAGACTGCAAAGATCCATAGTTTATGCGGTATTTGTTATAGCAGCAACTATACTAGCAATGTTTTATATCTCGAAAGTTTCTGCTGCAAATATAAATAAGATTAATCATAGTGATTTAGCACAAGTAAGTACTTAATATACCTCACACCGTTACTATACCGATTATAAATTAATGGGTTTAAAACTGAATAAAGACAATGAGTAGTAGATAAATCACGCTCGATTGTCGTTTATAGAGGTAAGTCGTAGTCTCAGTTATACGCTTGTAGAGGTACAGGCAAGTATCAGACTCAGTTATAGAGGTCCACGAGAGATGTTAAATACGCTCGACTGTGGCTCGTAGAGGTACAGGCAAGTACTCAAGTACCAGTCTCAGTTATAGAGGTCCACGAGTGAAAAACGACTTTCTTTTATAGAGGTTTCTGTTTCTCATTTAAGTATAAGTTTTCTCACTTACCCAGTTCTCACTTACTCAGGTTTGATTGCACATAACAAACAATATTATTTGTGATTTGCAAAGTCGAGTTCTTTGTTTTGCATGTGGTGGAAAGAATTTTTGCAAATAAGTTTAGAATTCCTGAAAAATTACTAAAATTCGCAACAGGTTTCCCGAAAAATGACGCGAGACTAACATTTGATCATCTTTTTACGAGAAACTACTTTTGTTTTGAGGGCTTTTCTTTTGAAGGTGTGCTCGCATGCGGCGGAAGCACTTTTTCCATCTTAAAAAAAAAATATATAGCAGAAAAATAATGATGAAAAAACTTATATTTTTTTTAAACCCAGTCTGTAATGTATTTTTCTTATTATTCAGCAAACCATATTAATAAATTTTAAAATTACACTGGTCTTCAGCTATCCTTGACATAAATCAAAGTTTTATTTTATGATTATACAATACCTTCATTAAGTAAATCAAAGGCGAAATAAACTATATTTTCGAGAGCGCAAAAGTGATGAAACTATTAACAGGTTGTGGTGTGACTGACACGAATGGTTTAGCACCACGAAAACTATACTTTTATAGTTACACAGAGTAAATATTTCAATTATTTCACGCTTTCTCACAATAAGATAAGAAATTTACGAAAAAGGGTTTTTTGGTACACGGATCCTAAGGTCCGTATTAATAAACGGTACTCAGTCCAAGAGCTCGCACTTGATAACGGTCTTGAGGTCATGATCGTATTAATAAACATAATAATTAATGTACCTACTCAAGTTAGGGCTTGGGTTTACGTTATCAGCCGAGTGATGGACTGATTAATAAACGAAAATCGACAATTAAGTATACAATAGGTGTGTGTACTTGAGACTCGAGATGCTTAAATCTGAGTGTAGGCAGTCCGTGACTTGAGGTCGTAATTAGTAGCGCGAAACATGTAGTTTGAAAATATTTGAAGTGAAAATATTTTGAAAATAATTATTTCGATGAATTAACTTGTACTATGACATTACTATGACGATATTTTTGCCAAAAATCTATTTATGGGATGCCTCGAATCCTTTTGAATTAACAAGTGAACATTTAAAACAAAACAACCAATTACGTGTCGGACCACGCACAATAAACGGTTCCGTAGTTGGGATGAATTTATCCCAAAAACAAACTTAACATTGTAGTTGAAAAAAATGTTCTCACTATACATCGATATACGTCACGGTCAATTTTCCAACTGCAAATGTAAGTTGTAGAGCCTACTTAGTTGTGATAGTTTTCCTTTTATTTTTTTATTAAGTTAATAAGTTTTAAAATAATTTAAGTTTTCAGATCCGCAATAGTTTTGATAGACCTGTCCCACGATACCACACCATGGGATAGACGAGATTAAAAATATCGTCACCACTTAACGTGCAACTTAACCTACCTATAAAAAAGTTTTTTATCGAGATTTATCTTTTACCACTTTGTCGGCGTGATTAATAAGAGTCTTAAGGAAAGACAGAGAGACGGACGTGGCGAAACTATAAGGTTCCTTGGTGACTACGGAACCCTAAAAATTATCCAGATTTGTTCAAGAGTCACATTAATAAAAATATTCTTTGGTGCAATACAGTAACAGAGATAATTTAATACAAGTTTTGAACGAAAGTTGAAACTTTTCCTATAAATTTTACCGGAGAGTTAAATCGAAAGTGTATTATACCTACAAATAAAGTTAATGTTTTCTGAAAATTCTCTAAAAATTTCCTGCTTTTATAACAATCTATTTTGACGAAAGCCTTGCACAGTGTACAGTGTGAACACTTGCTGGTAGCGTTGTATAGAGTTACCAGATAACGGTTATCTAAAAATATGTTGCAGTGTATTTCAAATTGAGATAATACACAATGATAGGATGCTAATAATACGCCAATGTGATAATATGATGATTGTAATGTTAAGTATATACAGGGTTATTGGTAAAACACCAACAGCCTCTTAAGGGGTCATTGTACTCATCATTATGAACAACTTTTATTATGGGACCAAACCCGAAATAGCGAAAAGAAAATCTGCTCTTCCCTACATTTTGACGATTTATGCGAACATAAATCTAAGGAATAGCTGATTTTTTTCCGCGATTTCAGTTTTGGTCACATAGTAAAAGTTGTTCATAATGATGAGTACAATGACCCCTTAAGATGTTGTTGGTGTTTTACCAATAACCCTGTATACAATGTCAAAAAAAAAGGGATGGTTTATTAATAGTGACCCTAGGCTAGTTATGGTTACCCCCCTGTTTACACGGGTGCATTGGGACATGTCAAAACTTCGAGATTTTTGTGCTTTTCATATCATTGTGCTTAATCATAAGTAATGTATTAAACTCATCTTCTGGATTAAATGCTCTATTTATGATGGTAAAAACCGTATCAAAATCCATTGCATAGTTTAGAAGATCTACGCGATTACACAGTCAGACACGAAAAGCGAATTTATTTTGTATAGATTTATGTATAGATGTCTTGTTATGTTTTAGGAAACTCTTAAGAATGTGTCTCTAGTCAATGAGCAAGCAGTTCAAGCAGTTGTCCCCAAGAAGACTGTTGTAGAAGTTGAAAAACATGAAAGGCCCATCTTTACAGGTAGGTATTGTTATAAAAAAAATGATTGTTCTAATAAAAAAAAACATACAGCCGAACTTATAACCTCCATCTTTTTGGAAGTCAGTTAAAAACTTATAAACATGATTGTAATGACAGGTGGGTGATTTGAAAAGGATTGTTGTTTCAACAACCATTACAAAGCCATTATAATTCATCAATAAAGTTCTGCACATTTCAAAAACTCGTATGCATAGCTCGCTGTACTTGACTACTTTTTGTACTTTTTACTAGTTTTAAACGCATAACCTTTGAATACATATGTCTAGATAGAGTGTCGCGCTGCAAAATAACTAAAACAGGCCAACTTTGTTATGCTGGTTTGCGTGACAGCTACGTCATACACTCGCGCCACGTCATTGTGTGTTATTGTTGTAGGCGTGCATTTTGCGGCCAACAGAAGGACGCATTTTTTTTCGAAGAGTTCACAGCTTTGACTGTCTATCTAGACATATTTAAAACGTGCTTTAAAAAATCTGTCAAAGCATTTAGTGCCCGCCCACAGTAGTAACATCCATGCCAAAAGTGTGAATATAGTCTGGCCCAAACAAAACTATCTGATGAACGTCTACAGGTTAAATTCTTACGCAAGGGAATTCCCAAGTCCGAGGCTATGTGTTTTTATGGTCCTCGGAACGCGCCACTGTCGGGTTCCCAGATAACGGCGGGAGGGGTTCACATCGGCGTCGAGTCGACGATGAAGTACCTGGGACTCGTCCTCGACAGCCGGTGGAACTTCGTGGAGCATTTTCGACGTTTGGCTCCCAGACTGGAGCGGGCCGGGGCTGCTTTGAAGCGGCTCCTGCCCAATCTAGGGGGTCCAAACGCCTCCTGCCGGAGGCTCTACGCGGGGATCGTGCGGTCCATGGCCCTTTACGGGGCACCGGTGTGGGCGCGTTCTCTGAGGCTGCGACCAGCGCAGCGGTTGAACGCGTCCCAAAGGGTCATGGCCATCAGGATGGTACGGGGATACCGCACGGTCTCCCGTGAGGCGGCGAGCCTCCTTGCCGGATTGCCGCCATGGGATCTGGAGGCGAAAGTCCTCGCGCACATTTGGGTGTGGCGCGAAGAGGCGAAACTCCGGGGCATAACTCCGCTGCCGCAAGAAATTGCGGCACAGCGGACGGAGCTCCGGAGGGATCTCATGGCGACATGGAGAGTGCGATTGTCGCAACCCAGCGCTGGGCACGCCACAATTGTGGCGATAAGTCCCCTCTTTGAGGAGTGGCTGGAGAGGCGCCACGGCGTCCTTACCTTCCGCCTGACGCAGGTCCTCACCGGACATGGATGTTTCGGGAGGTTCCTGTTTAGGATTAAGCGGGAGGAAACGCCCGGGTGTCACCACTGTGTGGATCGCCCGGAGGACACGGTGGAGCATACGGTGGAGGTCTGCCCAGCTTGGGCGGAGCACCGCCGTGTCCTCACGGAGGCGATCGGCGGCGGCGATCTCTCGCGTCCGGGCCTGGTTCAGGCCATGGTTCGGAGCGAGAGTGCATGGGAGGCCGTTATCTCCTTCTGCGAAGCAGTTATGCTAGCGAAGGAGGAGGCGGAACGCGTGAGGGTGAGACAAGGTTCGCGCCCTCATGCCAATAGTCGCCGCAGGAGACGCCCCGGGCGTCGGGAGTCGCAAGCCGATTTCCGGCCACCGTAGGCGCGGGCCTGCGGACGGTGAGCGATGGGTAGCTCGCCATCCGATAAGGACCAGGCCCGGGTCGACGGCGCGTTGTGTTCCACGCGCGCCTCAAAGAGATGTCAGCACAAACTGACGGGGTCCGTCAGGACCAATGCCTGCCGGGGTTGCGAGTTTGTCCGAAAGGGATATCGTGGCCCTGGCACACAGGCAACGGAAGGAACACGGGTGGGTTTTAGTCAGTAAAAGTCTGACACGCCCTCCCGCTCCGCCCAGAGCGGGAGAAGTTATTTGATGATTTCCCACCCAAAAAAAAAAAAAAAAAAAACGCAAGGGAATTCCTAAGACATTCATCTGTATTTTGATGGTTTCAACTCTTTTTAAGTCACCACTTTTTACAATAATTAAATTATTTTTTAATGGTTATTTATGCAACTGTTGTTTATTAAAGGGTATACTTAGCAGAGTGTGATAATAGTGTAACATGAGTGTTTTAATACCTAATTATGTACAGTTGCATAAAAGACTATCTACACCCATGATATGAATCCTTTAGAAATGGTTCTGAAACCATAGGGTGTTGTACTGTGTTGTAGGAACTCTATGTAAATTCATGGAAAGTTACAAATAATGTACAGGGTAATAATATAATTATTTTTGTAATAATTATACATTTAAATTTTGGATCGTACAATTATTGAAATGCACTTGAATATTTGCACCTTGTTGAATGTTGGCAGATCCTGATGTACTGGGAACATTTACATTCACCACTTAATTTTTTTATTTTTTGAATACGGCTCTGTGGTAATGAAACGCGCGTGCATGACAATGTTCTTTTTTTTAAATTCATTAAGATACCACGAATTATGAGAATGTGGCTGTTTGAAGAGTAAGGAAGGGATCGAAAAAACAAGATCGGAGTTGCATAATGAAATTTAGTACGATATTATAACACTCGTGTGGATAATATTATGGTTACTATGACACTGGTTGTTTTAATGTTGGCAATACGCTAACTGTTTCAGAAACTTTTATGGAGGATTTATAGCATGGGTGTAGATAAATAATATTATTAAATTGTAATTGTTAACAACAATGTGTGTGTATGTGTTGTTGTTTGTTGTTTGTATTGTTGTTGTTTTGTTGTTTGTTGTTGTTGTAATTGTTTTGTTATAAAATTAACATGAATTGCCTAATTTTCTTACTTTTGCTTACGTATTCAAATAAAGAAATAAAAGAAGAAAGAGACCATACTAACACACATCACAATATTAAAACAACGATTATGTGTTTAGGACCGATAAATGCTCGTCAATACGCCGTAGTGGAAAGCTTCAGACACGCGTGGCGTGGTTACAAAGAACACGCGTGGGGCCACGACAACTTGAAGCCAGTGTCCGGCATGGCGTTCGACTGGTTCTCTCTTGGCCTCACCATCGTGGACTCACTGGACACAGCCTACATTATGGGACTGACTGAAGGTAATACATTTTTTTTAACTCTTTTTTTTTTTAGGTAGTTTGTAGATATACAAAAGTACAGATGTCAATATTAATAAAATTAACGCTATGTCTTGCCGTCAACGGCGCACATAATAGTTTCTAATTAAGTACCTAATTTGTAATAAATACAACAAAACGATCACAATTAATACATAAAAAACATTCGTTATTAAATTCAATTAACATAAAAATATATTTAATTAAATTAAAAACCTTAAAATTCCACTAGATTTAATAAAACATTTAAAATTAAAACAGCTTAATTAAAAAAAAAAATTGTCGTCGTGAGTACCTTACTCATTGATTGTGTAATTTAAAGCTTTTTAAATGCAATAAATTAAGTACAGCCTTTTTGGAATGGTGTAAGTATATCAAGATCTTTTATTGGGTTGGGTATCTTGATGTAAATTTGGATGCTATTCATAAAAAGCTTTTTGAATATAGTGCAGTTTTGTGTGGAATAGCACATAGCTCCTTGTTTTGATCTCGAAAGTTTGAAATAAATGCAAGTTTGATTTTACAAATACTGCTGTCTCGTAGATGTATAAAGAAAGATTATTTATAGTCTTTTTAGCGTGTCGATGGCAATCTAAATGGATTCGGCCCAGAATTCGGCTACGAGTTTGGCGCCGTCAGTAGCGTCGATCAGTTCTTGTAACGTGTAGACAACAGGACACGATATTAAGTGTTCCATCGTTTTTAGAACAGCAGCACCACCAGAGATGTGCTATGCAGCTATTCTACATTTGAAAGCTAAGCTACGAAACTTATGTGACCGTTTCCACTAATACTAAGCTGTGTAACGGAGCGAGTAATATTTGCTATGACGATGCGCCGCCGCGAGGTAGCTGTGCAAGGAAGATCCGAAGGCTCGAGCTATGCGATACATCGACAGTAGGGAAGGCATGGGTAGCGGCTGCGGGGTGGTGAGGGGAGAGGCGCTCGCGCCGCCGATGACACTTTCGGTGACCAACGCGCGCCTACTGTAGGTACTCTGCACATAGCTACGCATCCATAGCCACGTACAGATGCCAGCACATCAAGCTACTACAATCTGTCAAATTTCTTTAAAAGATTTTCAACTTTATCGTTTAAGCAGTAGGTAGAAGGTTGATTGGGAAAATTTTACAGTTTCACATATCACAGCACATATCTAGTGGAAAACCAGTCTTAATCGAGTGGAGTCATTATTGTTTACAGTGTCTTGGCGTTGTGGGACATCAAGCTTTACTTTGGTTCATAAATTGTGTTATCATGCGGGTATAAGGAACAGAGAACGCTCGGCTATACAAAGCCGAACTTTTTCTAAAACTATGTGTGCCATATTTACGGTCGCGTAATGAAGTTTTTTTTTTTAACAGCTGCTCTGTTACTGGCGACCCACCTCGGTTTCGCTCGTTGTGATTAAATATGAATGGAAAATATATCCTCAACCATCCAAAAGGCATTCTCTAAATTGACGCGAAAACTGCGGGGCGCGTCATAACTCATAATCTCTTACCTATTTTAGAAGTACCAAGCAGTTACAGAGGCAGCCAACAAGAGATAATTGGCGTTCTGAACACAAAGCTCATGGAATCACTTTAGTGCATGATCTGTCACAGTTTTTCTCGAAAACGATAATAATATGTCATACAGATCGGAGATTTAGCGCATGATTATGTTTGAGATTAAAATGCATGGTGGTACACATTATTAATCTATTTCAGGATAAATACTTTAATTTCATGAATCAATGTTCCATCAGATAATTCGTTATTGGACACACTTATTAACTAGGTATTATAAAATAGAATAGAATACTCTCTATTATGTACACCATAAAAATAAAAAATAAATATAATATTAATATTATTAAACGTCCCGTGTGGTGCCGGACATAAAGAATAGCACCATCCTATTTCTTCCCGTGGGTGTCGTAAAAGGCGACTAAGGGACATATTAGAGAATGGGCAGCAGCGTTCTCTATGCATTTTAACACCATACTGCGATCGCCATCCTGCCTGTAAAGCGTGGCGATTATGGCAAACCCCCCTCATTTGGGAGACGCCTATGTCCAGCAGTGGACGTCTCTCGGTTGAAATGATTAATTAAATCATAATATTAGCCATAATATTTATATCATTTCAACTCTTTGTTCCCAGAATTCGAGGAAGGCAAGCAATGGATTAAAAATGAACTAGTTTTCACAAAGAACAAAGATGTTAATTTCTTTGAAGTTACTATCAGAGTTCTGGGAAGTTTGCTGTCCTGTTATCATTTCACTCAAGATCGTATGTTCCTTACTAAAGCAGTAAGTGTCAAATTTTAACCCATTAATAAATTATTATTATATACTTTTATATATTATTATTCTTTCTTTCTTTTTTTAAAAAAAAACGTTGGCTCACACTAGGAATTTCTCCTGTGCGGGTGCGTTTAAAAACATTTAAACTTACATACACAACCAGCCAGACCCGGAACAACTACTTGTAAGTCATACAAATATGTGTTCCGTGCGGGAATCGAACCCGCGACACGCAGCGCAGCATTCAATCGCTTAACCACTGCGCCAATCGCGTTATTATTTATTTTATTCACCTTTTTAATTTGTAATGACTGGTTTCTTTATAAGAATGTCTTCCTTTCTCTATATTTGTAAAAACCTAACCTACAACATGTACCTACTTCGAGAACGATGTGGTCATATATTTTAGTTCACAACGTTCAAACAAAATCACGGCCAGAACCTAAACAGAGATATCATTTAAACCGTGTCAATGACATTTGTTGTTGGACTCCTCGTTCCTAGCAGTTTTCGTTGAGTCATGACGGCAGTCTGTAAAGAACAACAATGACCAAGAACCACAGTAGGAAATGAGCTGACTGACTTATCTTGTAACTGCTATGTGAGTCCTCATACAACTGCAACCGATACGTAAATAAAAATTAAACGAAACTCAAATTAAAATATCTCTATTTTTAGATCGATTTAGGAGACCGATTAATGGCTGGTTTCTCTTCACCCTCTGGTATACCATACTCTGATGTGAACCTCGGAGAGAGAACCGCGCATGCGCCAGAATGGTCTCACTATAGTACTACTGCTGAGGTGACTACAGTGCAGTTGGAGTTCAGAGAACTATCAAGAGCTAGCGGTAATCCTGGTTTCGAGGTGAGTGTAATGCAATGTCATCTCCATAAGAACCTACTATACTTTAGAATGGGCAACTAGCTTCATCTTTCTGACTGACCAACTCCTTTGACAATTCAAAACTGTGTCAGGGAACTTGATTGACTAATATTGTATGTAACAAAGGTCCGTTTTAAATCACAACTGTCATTCTTTGTCAGTGTGCAATGGCCGTAACACGGAAAATTGACGTAGTTTCCTAATTTGCTCAACTACCACGTTTCCTAACTGTACAGTACGCGGCTGTTTATATGGCACAACGAACGTACTGTACTACCAGCCGGATTATAAAAATCTCTGCGTGAAAACGTAGGTAAAGTGAGCTGTCATTCCATCTGATGCTAGGGATTGTCACTGTTTGACAGCTAGCTTACTTCACTAAGTGCGATTTTCACCAATGAAACTGAACGCGATCAGCACATCTGAGCCGAGTTTAACAGCTGTCAGTGTCAATATTCCTAAAAAAATGATGACACTGACAGCTCTTAAACGTATTTTATGTACTGATCGCGTTCAGTTTCATTGGTGAAATTGGTACTTAGTTTTGACGGTGAGATATTACTTACAGTAGACCGGCTGGTTTTTACTCGAGACAGCGCAGTGATGCGACTGAATTTTGTCAAGTAATGCAGTAGTACTAAGCACGAGGTCGTTGTGGCTTCGAGCGTGGCCGAGGTTAGTCGCATCAAACAACATACGTCCGCTCTTACTTAGGAGGAGGTTCTAAGCAATTACTGGCTTGCTAATAAAGTGCCATATAATCTCACAAACTTCGCACTTACGTTAGAATGAACCAGTAAAAATAAACATTTTCTTTACTAACAAAGTATTAAGGGTCTACAAATAAGATGCCACGTATATAAACTTGTAGAAATACTGGTAGCCACTAGACAGTTTATTCACACGCTAAAGAAGTGGATAGAATGTTTGTCTAACAGAATATTGACGTTTTTCATTCAAAGATCACTTTTTTTGCCAGCCTTCACGACTGATATCTGGCCATGTAACATAACTTTATACGCCATCGCCAGTCACCGTAGGCACACAAATTAAGTTAGGTTAGGACAGTTAGGTACTCAGAAGTAGGCAGTGTCGACCTATCGCTGCCGGCCGTGGTCGAGTCGATGGCCGTCAGCGAGGAGTCCTGGGACGCGGTGGTATCCTTCTGCGAAACAGTCGTGTTGCAGAAGGAGGTTGCGGAAAGGGAGTGGGAAATCTCGTCCGCTCACCCGGCCCGCAGGCACCGGGCGTCGGCAAATGGGTTCCACGCGCGCCCCTTTCAGACGTCGCGGGGGAGCAAACACCTCACCCCCCAGGCGGGCCGGCACCTGCCGGGGATCACGGAAGTAATACTAGCTCCCAAGATCCCCGGTGCAAGTGTGGGACGGGAACACTGGGGTGGTTTTTAGTCAGTAAGAGTCTGACAGACCCCAGGGCGGAGGACATCCATGAGGATGTTCCACCGCGGCAACAAAAAAAAAAAGGATAGTTAGGTAGCAGGGGATTGCGGTAGTCGCACTAGATCCCAAGATCCCCGGTGCAAGTGTGGGAAGGGAACACTGGTGTCAATAAACTTATTTTTATTTTATTTTACGGGGGTGGTTTGACATCCATGAGGATTTTCCACAACGTAACAAAAAAAAGAAAGGGTAGTAAGGTCGCAAAAAGTTGCACTGTACCTACTGATGTTTTGGGATGTTGTTAGGATAGATATAGAGTGTTAAACCAAGTTTGCAGCTTCGAAAGACCTGTACTAGCAGCATTAGTGCTCGAAAAACGTTGTTTTCGGACTTCTCTCAGTTTTTGTCTTGTGACTATGTTAGGTACATAGCTAGATTTTGAGCGGTGAGTTTATGCAAAACAAACAGATTCAATGTAGTTTCTAACACATTGTGAAATTGGGCCATCTCCGTATCAATATACTTTGTTTAAATGGCTACTTGAAAAGGCATAGCGCGTTGTTGAACCAAACTCGATTGTTATGCAAGATAATGCATATTACTATTATAACAAAATTGTCAGTAAACTAAATCTTCAATGAACAGTATAACAAGCTATTTGGTATACAGGCAAAATTATTCATTTTTCCATTGCACTGCCAATATTCATTTTTAATGTGTACTTAATAACTTTAGAGATAACAATTGACTACTGAGCGCACTCACAACATTATTTAAAAGTAGTTGCATGTTACCTGCCTGTATACCAAATAGCTTGTTTGACTATGCGTCGCATACGTGTATGACAGAATAACATTCAAGAATGAAACGCGTCATACATTCCAATTTTCATAATAAACAAACGTGGCAAGAACACGTCAGTAAGATGAACGATAGACGCCATTCGTTCTTTCAAGAACCGTTTATTCATAAAATCAAGCTTATGTTCCCAGATGGGGTAGGAAGAAGAGTGTAAAGTGTACATTTCGTCAGATATAATAAAATAATAAACATTCTATTTATAAACAAACTTGTGTTATAAATAAGGAATGCGTTCCTGACTCCTATCAGTTGAACACGATTTGGAACTGATAAAGTTTAAATTCGTAAAACAAGTTTGTACTCAGCTGACAGATGTCAGGAACGTAGTCTCTCATCGGCCGGAGTATAGTAGCACTTCACTTTGCATTATATTCTCCATTTGAAATATAAGATTAGAAATTTAAATAAACTTTTTATGTCCGTTCAACCGATTTTGACTTCTATTCCGTAGGCATAAAGATGGCGTTAAAAGCAACTACGTGGTTACAATACCAACTGTTTATTACAGCTGCCATTTGTTATGTAACCAACGCAATAGAAGACAAAATCGGTTGAACGTACCGTAAAAAAGGTTTATTTAAATGTCTAATCTTATTTCAAATGGAGTATATCATAGGCTTATTCCCAGAAGTTCCAAATCTATTGTTCTCCAAACAATTTTTCTCCATACATCGATTCCCAAGAGCTCCATAATTTTATTAATTAAATATAAAATAGTAAAATTGTTCCCAGCGGCTCCAAACTAAATTGCGTAAGGTCAACAAAACACAAATTGCTAACATTAATGTTATAATTTCGTGGTAAATAGTTTCAGTACATAGGCAGTCAAATTAATCTTATGCTAATATACCTAAAGAAAGAAAGAAAGAAAAAGCATTTATTGGGACTCACACAGATTACAAATTAAACTAAAACACACAAAGAAACATAAAGAACAAAAATAAAACAAAGCCTATCTATTGTGAAATTGAAACAATAATCTCACAATGCACTTTCTGTATCACAAATTGACTTTATGTCACACAATATGAAGTGAAAGAATTAAAAAATTAACAAATCCTCTTAAATATATATTTTTGTGCAATTTGTACTTTAAAAATTTTGGAGCTCATGGAGCTCAGCAACAATATTATAATAATATATTATATTATTATATTGTCTTTTAATTTGGAGCCGACGGGAATAAAATTATGGTGCGCCTGGGAATAAGCCATATCATAAGCTATAAATATAGAGGTTCTAAGTATGCACCATAGGGTGGGCTGCTATTAAATTTCCTAACAAACCAATGGTAACAACCATTTTCGGTTTGGGACCATAATGACACTAGTAGCTGTAGAAGGTAGATAATTGTTTCTCTGTCCATGCCTAATCACTTACATGAAATCACTTATCGAAACATTCAGCACACTTAAATGACTACGATAATGTTTCGGTTATACAAAACACAGATTGTAGACGATTCCACGAATTCTTGTCAATAATACATCTTTTTGAGGCCGACTGTACAGTGTACTCAAAGGAAAACGATATAAGGACTCTGTAACCATGGGAATGGCCTTATAACTTTTTCCTTTGAGTACACTGTACAGTCGGCCTCAAAAAGATGTATTATTGACAAGAATTCGTGGAATCGTCTACAATCTGTGTTTAAATGTTATATTTTATCAATATGTAGCCACAAAACACATCACATAATTATTGTGAATTAAATTGTAGCTACTCATTGATACAATATTATGTTACACAGATTGTAGACAATCAAATTAATTCTTGTCGATGCATACAACTTTTTGAGGCTTGTAAATTATTATAAAAAAACCCGGTTTTTCTTTACTTTAGGACGCCGCCGCAGCTGTGTCTGAAAAGATCCATCACTTGCCCAAGAAGCACGGTCTGGTGCCAATATTTATAAACCCGAACACTGGCCATTTCCTGCCGCACGCGACCATCACGCTTGGGGCCAGAGGGGACAGCTACTACGAGTACTTGCTGAAACAATGGCTGCAAACTGGAAAGACTATTAACTAGTAAGTATTTATAAGTATTAGACTGCCTCGTTCGTCTAGGTGTCGCAGGCAAGGATTCCTGGGACGGACAAAGTGATATTGGGTATTTCTATCTGGAATTTCTCAGTAGCAGGGCACAAATCCAGACTCCGGGGAGTCTGGATTTGTGCCTGGTTGATGGCATTAGGCTCACCCCCCATTACATGGGACTTAAACATAACTGGCGTAATGTGGGTGCTGCCCAACCCTTCGGGGAATCAAGGCGTGATGTTATGTATGTTATTTATAAGTATTACAATAGTTATCGTATCTATGGACTGAATTCTCAAACGCAACTGTATTTTAAGTCGTTTTAATACCCGGTTTCTGAATTGAGAATTTGAAGTTGAAAACTTGTCAAACTCTACTTTGGAATTACGAGTACGTACGTAGTTAAGTGATTGATACCTTTGAAATTCAAAAATTCTTATGTCAAAAAAAATAAGTTCTCAAATCAGAAATCGGGTGTAAGTCTTGCGTTGTCACTATAAAATTGGTGTATTGTTTCAACACAATGAAAGAAAAATATAATTTTCGTTTGAAATAGAGGTATACTCGTATGTTCTACTAATATATTTTTTATTTGCGAGCATAATGAAAACATACATCTTCTTTCGGGTCAATGTAATGATGCTCTTATTAGTCGTAATGTGATAATCAAAACAAACTAAATGTATGTGGAAAAACCCATACTATAGGTTTATAGGTTATCACTTTACGTGAAGTAATTAAGAAATGTATTTAAAAAAAAATACATTTTGTGATAACAGTTTTAAAGCTGTGCTCGTATTTATTATCTATTGACCTTCTACTATACCGGGTTATTGCCCTGACTGTACCGTAGGCTACTCCTAGTTCCAAATTGTACTATAGCCTTAATAATAGACTGGAAGTATTAACTAACATACAAACCATTTTTTTTCTATAATTGCAACATTATTATTATATATTGTGTTGTACACGGGAAATAAAAATAAAAATGCACATACAATGATAAATGATAAATGATTTATTTCTGTAAGTAGGTTTGTACAAACACTTTTACACGTCAATGGGTGGTCTTATCGCTCAGGGCGATTACTTTTCTCTTTATTGCTATACGACATAATGATACACCTCTGACTTCGCGTATTTCTGTTCTTCTACTTTAATTTAAAATAGCATGCGTAATAGACATTTATTTGGTTGAGCAGATCACGGAAATACCAATATTTGTTCAACACTCACCTTTTTACAATTTGGTTTATTTACATTGTCGTCTTTTAACATTGATTCGGTTTATTTTAAATTATGTTGTCACATGTTAATGACCCCAACTGCTGTGCAAGAAAAATCATGTAAAAATATCACATATTTTAGCGGTTTAAGCATGTAATAACATCCAACTAACGCGAATGTTGCTCTTAACACTTCGTCTGTGCGACAATTAACTTAATTAGCCATTTAAAAGGTCAAATAACTCGACCGTGGATATGTGGCAAGCATTTAGAATTTATTAGCAATATGTGTATGCAATAAATTGGAGAAGCCTATGTCCAGTATTGGACTGCTGTAGGCTATTCCCGTTAAGAAAATAATGTGTCATCAGTGCAATTGTAGGGTAAAGGTGTTTTTTTATTGCGTCGAGGGGCGCGGCTGGGCCAAAGATAACTCACTATTTTTTTTTAACGCGAATGGACTTTATTCTTCGTAGGAAACTGCTCCGCGAATAGACTTTGTTAAAAATACATCAAAAAGTATTACGTATATTTCTATTTTAATTTATTTCTATTCTCTTCTATTCTAACTATACTCTATTTTCTATTCTAACAGGCAAGAAACTCCACGGACACTCTTTTCAAAAAATTGTTACGAAGTTTTGATTACATCATTCATGTTGAAATTATACATAATAATATGAGATCAACCGTTATAGGGTGCCTTCGCCTCTGGCGTTAGTTGATAATGTCACGTTATTTATCGGAACTTACGTTGCGCTGTGTTAGCCGTCGCGGCGATAGCGTCACGTGTACGTTAAGAGGCGGCTCCCTATTTTTATGTAAATTTGCATCAATATCCTGGAGCAGTCACACATACAAGCAAAATTAAACTTTAGTATATGATTTATTGGATCTTTTCTTTCCATGTTGAAGACAACTTTACGTAATTGTAATATTTTCTCTCAATAATTTTTTCATTCGACAATCATGTCTTTTTTAAGGATAATTCTAAAAAACAAACAAGATTGTTTAGCTTTTATGTCTAAAATAAATATTCACAGCAAGAAAATATAGTTTATTATCCCGACACAAGATATTTTTTCTCTAGATCAATTATTATTTTGGTTATAAACGAAATAAGAATTGAGACTTACGCTATTTAGTTTCGTGCTCGAACACGATCAAAGAGCGCACGCGATATTCAACTTTGTTACTGATGTTTTAGCGTTTAGGCCATAACGAAGTGGCGGAGAGCGAGAGGCGGAACTTGCGTTCGAAATTAGATTTAGACTGCCTGCTCTTAAACTACCCTAGTTGCGCAGGGAGCCTTGCGAAACGACTTGTTTTACTTGGTCATACTGTAACTTTTGTACTCCACATTATCCATGATCTAAATGACAAGAATAAAAGCGCCTACAGATTTGCAAAATTTTTGAAGATAATTATTTTCACTTGAAAGATATGCTGTGTTTTGACGATCAATAAGATCCGTCAGCTTCTTATAGATTTGCTCGATTTGATCGGTCGTTAAACGATCGATAAACATCAAGGGTAATATCGAGCAATTTTTTAGGCACTGACTGCGAATTTATATTGGTCGAGTTTGATGCACAATGGCGAAATACAAAAAATGGTATAGTTTATATCTTACACATTTACTCGATTACCTTTAACATGCCTGTCGACCTTCAAGAATCGAGCAAATCTGTAGGCATCTTTTATTAGCTGGGGGTATACTCCGAAGATAAATCCGTAGTATCAGCCGAATGTTCGGCAGTTTCTTGTCTTCCGCTGACTATGACTACTAAGGCGATGGAAAAAAAAAACGACAGTCAAAGAGATAAGTCTATGTCAAAAATGTAATTTGTGAACTCGGGTAAGGGCTCAAAATCAAAAAAGGAAACTTTGGACGTCAAGAAACGACCGACCATTCGGCCGATACTTCGGATTATCGCTTCGGAGTAGAGCCCCTGGTTACCTGTATATTAGTTCTAGACGCTTGCGACATTTTGTTGGTGAGTAAATGTATGTTATTTCAGGTGTTTTGTTTACATTTTACTTGCAGTTTACTGGACGACTATCTGACTGCTATAGAAGGCGTCCGTAACTTCCTGGCGAAGCGATCGTCCCCTAACAAGCATTTATTTATCGGAGAGCTGTCGGCTGGATCAGAGGTGAGATATCATGAACATTTTTAATTCGATATAGGTACCCCAAACATGAATCACCCTATAATATGGTTCGGACCTTTTCGACAACAAACCAAATTGATTTCAAAACATTTTAATAGTAAAAAACTAAAACTTATACCACAGACATGTGTAATTCGTACTGTGGTAATCTACATCGCCACATGCGTACTACGCATCAAAGACACCTCCCGAAATCCTGCATCGCGCAAGCAGAGTTTACCGTGTGACTGGCATAAATATACAATATCCGACATTAACCGTCGGGTAGTAGGCGTAGTAGCCCACTAAACACAACACCCGTCTTGTCGGAGGATCCTCCCTTTTTTATGGAGGATGAGTGAACTTTACACCCTGTTCCTCATTCGAATTTTCACAAGTTGGCAAGCCATACAATTCTTTTGAGATCTACAAACAGAATATGATACAGTGGCCGTAGGTAATCACTATCAGACTTTTCAGAAACTAGGTGTGCGCAGTAATATTAGACAATCTCGCAACATTGCCTACATAAAATTAAAATAATAATAATAATTGCATAATTATTGCAAATAAATTGTAAATTATGCTTGATATTCATAAAGTGGATTTTATTTGAACGTAATACGGCATTAATGACTTGCCTTATCTTTTTATCTTTAGATCTTTTTAATCAGATAGCGTTATCTAATATAACTGCCACGAGATAAGTGAGTCTGAAGGTGTTTATACTTCATGAGGATTTTTTTTTTGGTGTGGAAAATTATCAAATAACTTCTCCCGCTCTGGACGGAGCGGGAGGGCGTGTCAGACTTTTACTGACTAAAACCCACTCGTGTTCCTTCATTTGCCTGTCTGCTAGGGCCACGATATCCCTTTCGGACAAACTCGCAACCCTGGCAGATACTTTATGAGGTTAAACCAATGATATTATAAGTAAAAAGTGGTAGATAGGATATACACGCTCCGCAAGCAGCACGTCAAAACTTGGCTAAATAGCATCGTCTTGTCTCTTTTTCGCTCCCGATAATTACGACATGCCGTACTTCCACGTGTCATCAAATAGCGGGACATGTCTTTTTACTTATAATATCATTGGGTTGAACAGTAATATCGTCGGCATGGTTGATACGGGAAATAAGGTCGGCATTTTAACTTCAACTTATCAGCAATACCTCAACTGTGCCCTTTTTGTGAAAATAAAAACTACACTCCAATGGTCATTAGCGTTGTCAACCAACTGTTTATTAAAATGCAGTACACGTATAAAACGAAACCACTTATTTTGAAGCGACAGCCCCGACTAACTGGTTACCAGAACCATTCTAAGATTTTGTGTATACGCGTTGGCCCCAAGCCAACGCGTATACACAAAATCGTAGAATGTGTGAGAAGAATGAGTGAGTCGATATGATCATTTGATCCTAGTTGAAATACTGTATGTTAATACTAATATATGTGCTGTGGTTCAGGTGACGGTAAGGTATTAGGTTAGGTAGGTAAAAAAAAACCAGCCAAGTGCGTGTCGGACCACGCACAATGGAGGATTCCGTAGTTAGGATGAATTTATCCCTAAAACAAACTTAACATTGTAGTTGAAAAACATGTTCTGCAATACGTCGATATACGCCGCGGTCAATTTTCCAACTGAAAATTTAAGTTTGTAATCGCAAAAAAATATTTTTTTATGTGATTAAACTACAAATTAACAATTTTCGGATATATCCTTTACTAATGCTGTGAGACCTTGCTTCTGCCCAAATTTCATCATTCTTGGTCATCGGGAAGCACCTTATAGGTTTTGATTTATGTGCGAGATATTCGCAATTTTTTTTTTATGTGATAATACTATAAATTTACAATTTCCTGACTTTTTCCTTTACTTGTGCTGTGAGACCTTGCGTCTGCCCACATTTCATGATTCTAGGTCAACGGGAAGTACCCTATAGGTTTTGATGTATGTGCTAAATATTCGCATTTTTTTTTATGTAATAAAACTGCAACCTTACAATTTTCGGACTTTTTCCTTTACTTGTGCTGTAATACCTTGCTTGTTGCCAATTTTCATGATTATAGGTCAACGGGAAGTACCCTATAGGTTTTGATTTATTTGCGAGTATCGAAATATGTCGCAATAATGTCGCTTATATCGCCGTATTTTTTTATTGCGTTGACTTGGAAGCTGGTTTTGATTTATTTGCGAGTATCGAAATATGTCGCAATAATGTCGCTTATATCGCCGTATTTTTTTATTGCGTTGACTTGGAAGCTGGTTTTGATTTATTTGCGAGTATCGAAATATGTCGCAATAATGTCGCTTATATCGCCGTATTTTTTTATTGCGTTGACTTGGAAGCTGGTTTTGATTTATTTGCGAGTATCGAAATATGTCGCAATAATGTCGCTTATATGGCCGTATTTTTTTATTGCGTTGACTTGGAAGCTTGATTTTTTAGAGCTTCAAGGGAACATAGACTTACGTATTTGATATTAATTTCAACTTGATACCTCTAAGCGTTCCTGAGAAAAACGGTCTTGACAGACAGACGGACAACGAAGTGATCCTATAAGGGTTCTGTTTTTTCCTTTTGAGGTACGGAACCCTAAAAACGGTTCAACAAAAAAAAGGATTCATAGGATTCAGATTTATTTTACGTAAACCTACATGGGCACTTATGAAACGTCAGAAGCTAGGTGCACGGTTCCAATTGGTCGTTTCCTATAGAGAAGAGCCGACAAGCAACTCCACGGTTACTCTTTTAAAAAGAATGCGCTTGTACAATGTTTTCAAGTTACAGTGTTAATAGGTATGGGAGGACAGTGTAGGCCCGTCAACAAGTACCAAGTACTTAACAAAATAGAAGATGGTTTACAAAGCTACAGTCTATTAAGCCTACAACGTTCTCACATTCACAATTAAAAAAAGAATCTATATTTAAACCAAATTACAAGAACGCCATTACTACTGTAACAAATCTGAATTATTATTCTGTCCACAAATCACTAATAAATATTTCAAATTAAAATTGTAGGTTATGTCAAATAGTTATGTCAAGGTATATCGATCGTAATCATTGACATTTCTGGAATGGTATGACTTATTAGTATTGTCATACACTCAAGTTATTACTCAACGCAGATTTTATTAACATTCTCACTTGGATTGTCGTCTCTTTTAAGTGCCGCGTCATTATTACGCTACCTCTAAATATCGCCGTTGATTGGTGGATAAGCTGTGGTCGTGAATTTTCTATGAACTTGTACCGCACTATACGCTGTAGCCGCCAGGTCATTTTCACAAAGAAAGAAAAATGATTTTATTTGTCACAGAAACAAGTGCATACGAAAACATAAACTCGAGTAGGTAAACAAAAACATTACACAAAACACACCTAATTTATAATCACGAGCACAAAAAACAAATAGTCGGCAGCTGCACGTCATGACTGTAACAAGAAGGCTTGCACTCAGCATGATGCTGTGCTATGGGGATCCACAGCACAGCGCTGATTTTCAGTGGTCACCTGAAAAATACGTACGGAACCCAAGTCAGGTTTAATGACACAAGATTCAGCTAAGACGGTGTCACAGCTTTACGCGCACCGACGGCTATTTATAAAGCGGATATGTATAAGAACTGCCTCGTTGGTCTAGCGCTATTGCTGAGTATGTGGCTCTGAGGGTTCGGTTCCCAGGTCGGAAAAACTGTTATTGGGTTTCCCATGAGGAATTTCTCAGTAGCAGCCCGGAATCAGGATTTGTGCCCGGTTGATGGCAATAGGCTAGCCCCCTATTACATGGGACTTAAACATAACTGGCGAAATGTATTGTGTGTATTTATTATAGGTAGCCACACCTCTGCCTAACCCTTCGTGGATAACAGCCGTGATGTTATAAAATGTATAAAGAAGCTCTGACCAGTGAGAGCTATAAGGTGGATCAACTACCTGCTGATTATCTCGGGAATTAGCTGGATGCTGGAGGCACAGAAACGGACGTTGTAGCGTTTTAGCAATGGGGGGGATACTTTACTTATGTCCAGCAGTCAACGTCTTTCGGCTGCAGGATGATGATAATCTAGTTCAGCCATACTCAAAGTGTGTTCCGCGGAACCCTAGGGTTCCGCAAAGCCTCTGTGGGGGTTCCGCAAAAATACTGGTCAGAATAAAAAAATAATTCTAAAGGAGTGTCTACCTGCTATATTTTATTTTACTCTGGTACCTGAGTAGGTAACAAAATATCAATCTAAATATTTCAACAAAAGTAAAAAAAATATGTAAATTTTAATGTCAAGTAATATGATTATTAATGAAGAATACACATAAAACCATTTTTGATTACTTTAGGGCTCCGTCAAATATTTTGTTTTCGAAAAGGGTTCTGTCTTCAAAAAAGTTTGAGAACCACTGATCTAGTTGATACACTAACTTCAGTAACTACGACATAATTACCTAATCATTGGTATAATATAAAGTAACCCCTTACCTAATAAGCTGTTATCATACAAGAATAGTTCACCAGTACAGAATGCTAAAATTACCGGCTATTGTTTAAAATTAGAGGCTCTGTACATCCATTAAGTTTTTACTAGGCCGCAAACTACCTTGGCAAGGTATTCATTATGTTTTCTATGCAAATTTGTGACATATGGCTGTGCCTCACTGTTGGTCATGCCATAGTTGCTTACTATTAGAAAATTCGCAATTTTTAGGGTTCCGTACCCAAAGGGTAAAACGGGAACCCTATTACTAAGGCTCCACCGTCTGTCTGTCCGTCTGTCACCATCTGTGCTATATCTCATGAAGCTCGATATTTATAACGGTAACAGGTAGACACTTGAAATATTCACAGAATATTTAGTTATATATTCACTTTAAAAATCAATAATTAAATTAAAATAAAACAAATATTTAAGGGGGGCTCCCATACAACAAACGTGATTTTTTTGCCATTTTTATACATAATGGTACGGGAACCCTTCGTGCTCGAGTCCGACTCGCACTTGGCCGATTTTTTTTTTTTGCTCGTTTTTGCTCGATATTGATAACGGCAACAGGTAGACGCTTGAAATATTTACAGAATATTTAGTAATATCTTTAAAAATAAATAATTAAATTAAAATAAAACAAATATTTAATTTCCCATACAACAAATGTGATTTTTTTGCCATTTTTATAGATAATGGTACGGAACCCTTCGTGCTCGAGTCCGACTCGCACTTGGCCGTTTTTATTATAAAATTAAATAATGGAATCAATAACTTGCTAAGACAAACAAAAAATAAGACCCACTATGCAAGCTATTCTTTACACTACAATATTATTATCAACACGTTCACGCCTGCAATATTCCTCTGCAATAAATGTAATAATACAAACCAAAATAAGGCTCAATAAATAGCTTTTGTACGAACTATCAAGCTTGTTGACTTTAATCTTGTAATATCACAAACGTGAGATTAAAGTGTTTAGATTGGTATCAAGTTGACAATAATAGTTATGTCTGCCTGAATATGTAAAATGTTCTGTTTGTCGGGTCATTGTTAATTTAATAGGCATACCTATATTGATTTGAGTATTTTTTATAGTAACTCGTGCATTTGCTCTCGGAAAGCACCATTTGGTGAAGTGGAACTGATGATGAAGACCACTGATGGCCACCGGAACTACTTAATAATAAGTATTTCTCCGTTGCGATTCGATTAGGCACTTTAATATTGTTGATAAGCAATTTATGCTCGTCAAAATGCATATGGTAAAGTCACCATCAGTTCTCCTGGTTCTTACCAGGAGAACTCCTCAACAATTAACGGCCCTACATCGGGAATACCAATATTTTGTAAAAGGTGATGAGCATTTGATATTAGGCTATTGTTAATTAGATAAATTACAAACTGACCCACTACAAAGAGAAAATTAAAAAAAATTACAAAAAAAACACTACAAAGTGAAAAATAACTTTAGTTTCGGAAGTCGGTGGCAAAAAACTAAAATACAGATCTAAAGACACCGACTTCCGAAATGAAAGTTATTTTTCACTTTGTAGTGTTTTTTTTTGGAAGTCGGTTGATTTTTTTTTTTTTGTAAAAAGTTTTTTTAATCAGATATTTTTGCATCAGACCATAAATACCTATTCCTAAAAATACCATTATCTGCTATTATGAGAACTTGCCTCTTACATAAATCATAATCTCTAAATAAGAGTAAAATACATTGTTTGCTATAAATACTCAGTCCCGTACGGTATATCGAATTACCCTTGAACGATATAACTGTCTACAGAAAGCATGGTTCACCGACGAACGGTAATACGAGAAAACTATTAGTCGATACCATTATTTAGCGACAGCACGTTTCGCCGAATAACGCTACATAGAATGAATGGTTGGCCGATACCAAGATTTGCCGATGTCATGGTTCGCCGGAACACGCTTGAACGAAATAATCCTTTATCGATAGCAGTTGCATGACAATGGGATCGTGTTGGAATGACTGCATTTATAAAAATAGCAGACTTGGGCCCCAGAGCGTATATACATTCTTTGCCAGATTGAATCATTTGGGTTAGGTTAGAACAGTGACCATTAACGCGCGAAGGCGAGCGAGCGAAGCGAGCGTGCCGCGGCAGCGGCCGCCAAGCGCCAGGTCCCCTCTATTGTTAGCTAGCAAACTGCTATCGATAAAGGATTATTTAGTTCAAGCGTGTTCCGGCGAACCATGACATCGGCAAATCTTGGTATCGGCCAACCATTCATTCTATGTAGCGTTATTCGGCGAAACGTGCTGTCGCTAAATAATGGTATCGACTAATAGTTTTCTCGTATTACCGTTCGTCGGTGAACCATGCTTTCTGTAGACAGTTATATCGTTCAAGGGTAATTCGATATACCGTACGGGACTCATAAATACTGCCATGCAAAATTAACGTAGCAGCCTAAATCAATAAATACAAGGTGTTTAACATCATAAACCTTTTAAATTCCAGGCGTTCAACCCGAAGATGGACCATTTGACCTGTTTCCTGCCAGGCACTCTGGCGCTGGGTCACGCCAACGGTCTCCCTGATTGGCACATGACCATGGCTGAAGAACTCCTGTATACTTGCTACCTGACCTATGCTGCTCATCCAACGTTCCTGGCTCCTGAAATTACTCATTTTTACATGGTGAGTATTTATACCTATAAACAATATAACGACCTACATAGTGGGGTGGTTTGCTGGAAGCTTTGCCGCCAGTGAGCGGTGACTGTCACTTGTCAAAGTGATCTTAAATGAAAAGCGACATACAGAACACTTAGCTGGCCATTTCGCAGTAAAGTTTTTAACAAGGGTCTCCATTGGATAAGAGAAAGCCTAAGTTCTGTAAGAATGGAAGATACCTACATTCAGCTTTGGGTGAATGCCATATCGAATTGAAGATTTTTTACTGATCCTGGGTTAGCTTCCCGGTTTTTTAAATGACAAGGGTCGCTCCGTATTACAGGGTAACAATGAAGTGTTGGTGTATACCCTACACACCTCTACACCTTTACTTACCCATTCGAAGAACACAAGCGTGATGGTATGTTTTATTATGTGACTAACATAATGGTTTCAAGAGTATATTGAATTTTTGAACCTACTGTTGCAACTTGTTTTGACTTTTCATATATCCTTGAAAACATGTATTAGTTTATGTCTTGTTAATTTGTTTCTGTTTATATTGAGTTTTTAAGAAATCAGGCACACAGAGCACTAAACATGCTATGTACAAAATACCTAACGCAGGCATAATTTTATTTTTAAAAGTGCGTTTTATGTGGCCCTAGCAGATAGCGTGACTTATAGAAAATGTGGGAACGCTTTCACCTGTTCTATTCAATGCAGACGGTGAAACGTGAAAACTCCCGCATAATGCATTTAAAGAGTAAAAGTACTATTTACATAATACCGCAACTAATTGAATCATCGATTTAATAAATGCCAGCTTGTGGTGTGATTGTGCCACCGCAAGCCAAAATCATCTTCTTGTCTGGAAAAGATACTTGGCATGAACTTTGATCACCACACTTGCTTTTTGTAGATTGACGATTTCATATTTACAGGTTTCTTCACTATATTTTCCTTCCCTGTTAGTCAACTTTGTTTATAATAAACTAAGATGATATATTTCAGGTCAAACGTCACATTAGTAACGGGTAGGGTTTAGAGGCGGAGATCTTTATATTGAATATATATATGACACAGAAAAATGTTTTTAATATCCATAAAAAGCTTTATTTAACAGATAATTTTAATGGCATATTTATTTATACTTGGATATGATTTCGGGCCTATGGGCGCCGTGGCTGGCACGTAAATGGCGTAATCTGGAGGTAAAATTTTCACACTTTTCGCAGTAATTCAGGTTGTGTTTCGGCAATAATGCGTCGAATGTATTCATCTAAGTGTTCAATTGTTTTGGTTTATTATAGACATGCGACACATTACTTATTGTTACATATCCCCAGCGAAAATAATGTAAAGGCGTCAAATTGCACTAACGAGGTGGCCACATTTCGCGAAATTAGTCGTTCGCCAAATGTTTCTTTCAGTAAATTAGGCCTTCGGGCCAGCCACTGCGGCTACATGCCCGAAATCATATTCAAACATTAATGCCATAAAATATCTGTCAAATAAAGCCAATTTCATGGATATTAAAACATTTTTCTGTGTTTTATTTGAATTTAGGGTTCTCCGCCTCTAAAAAAAACCACCCGATACTTGCCAGGTTTCAAACCCGTACTTCAGCAGGCGTTTTAATTTTGTTTTATTATTTTGTATGTTTTATTTATTTACTTCTTTTTTTTTCATTTCATGTAGGATAATGTTCCAACAGCCAAAAATATTCCACAGGCCAGCGTGGCTGAAGACATGTACACTAAAACGGCGGATTCTCACACACTCCTGCGACCAGAATTTGTCGAGAGTCTCTGGTACATGTATCAGATAACTGGCAACACCACCTATCAGGATTGGGGCTGGCAAATATATCAGGTAAGAAGAAATATTATTATTGAGCTTAGAATGAAACAAAAAAGGATGGCTATTTTATATCTTCGATTAATTATTAGGCTTCATCATCAACCGTAAATTCTCTCAGAATACGTGTTCCAATGGCCTTTATTATAGCAAATGAAAAGATGGTAATCACTATGTACATTACAGTGCATATAAAAAAAAAATTGTTTATGCCCATAGTGCAATGACAATAGAAGGACTGAATTTATTCAAAGAAATGACAAGTCAAGTGTAGTACACATTCCTACCACTAGGTGGCGACGCATATAAATATTTTGATAAAACAACAATAATTCTGAATTTTGTTCTAACATAATATTGTATTAACTTTCCAGGGTTTCGAAAAGTATGCCAAAGTGCCAAATGGCTACACGTCGCTAGCAAATGTGAAAGTGGAGAAACCAGTTCAACGTGACATGATGGAGTCTTTCTTCTTATCGGAGACACTTAAATACCTGTACTTACTGTTCAGCGATGACAGATTCACCATAGACTTGAACAAATACGTCATCAACTCCGAAGCTCATCCACTACCCATACATAAGAACTAGAAGTACTTACCTAGTTAATTGTCTTTCCTAATAACATGATGGTGTATGTGAATGACATCCTATTTGGATTCCAAATTTAAAAACGCTGAGCGAGACCCTATTTTGGATCTAAGCAATAGTAGTGCAATTTCAACAATATCTAAATGTGTCATGAATTCATGATTATTAAGTGTCTGTTTATTCCCAAATAAATCCCAAAATAATAAATTCAGTATGAAGCTGTAGGTATTATATATTAAGCCATATTTTCACAATAATATAAAATACTGTACCGGTTAATGTGCACTGATTTATTAATGATTCTGTAACTTTTTTTTTCCATGGACACCTACAGTCCATGGAAAAAAAAAGTTATCTAGATCCAGATCGACATTTAACTATTTAGAGCAAACTGTTTCAAGCATTTAAAATTTTATCATTTCAAAAAAGATTTCTTTATTAGCAGTATTTTCCAAGTTACTTAAAAAAAAACCGATTTAAATAATAATTCATCTTCACTTGTTGGACATTAATAATAAAAATAGATATTGAATTCTTAATCTTACGTTATAAGTACTTACTTAAATTGTAACGAATTTTATAAATGTTTTTATATACGCAAAGTTAAGAAAGTTAACGTATCCACTCATTAATATTCATTGACAATCACAATATTAATACACTTAATTTATTCTTGTGATGCTTCCACAGTTAATTCATTACTTTGGGTAGACTATATTTTGACGGGACCAAATTTTGGAATGACTTATGATATTAGTAATCTAACGAAGGATATTATATTTATTTGGCTGTATTTAATATAATTTTAATATAATTAAATTTTAGTCATGTTCATATTATTTAATTATAGTCAATCAATATTGTTATATTTTAATTATGTTTTTGTTTTAATGTCTATGATTAATCTCGCTTTATATTAGTCAACTAAAAGAAATTACATGAGTCTCGCATGGTTTTTGCGGTCCCAACAGTTAAAATTCTAATTATTTATGAATTTTAGTTTGGCTAGGTACTAAAATTACAAAACGTAAAAATTATTTTTGTTTTTCTTAGAAAATATTTCACTCAAGTCATTATCTTATTTTGTTATGTAAAGTATTTATAACAATTTAAAATTTTATATGTATACGTGAGAGAGGTGTGTATCAAAATATAAGCAGACTACAATGATAGCGAATGTTAAGCGTTGTGTTAGTCGAAATGATAAACAAGCTCTTATTGAGATATTGTATTCATTAAGCTCCAGTGCTGCATCGGCTTTTGCGATAATATCAGTCTAAGGATAAAGCAGATCGCCTTGCCGAAATTTCAAGATCTAACCGCAGTCATTCTCTTCGACTGAAGAATTAGGACAACAATTTGGGCTATAGGCCACCTTAGAATAATTTATTCTATTGATGAAACACGTTCTGATTTTTACCCGACTGTGGCCAAGCCAAAAAAGGCCTTAATGCGTTTCACGCATTTTAATGCAAGACACGTACGTACAGACACCAGCAGGTCAAGCCATCCGAAACTCGGAGGAGTAGAGTCAGGATCGGATATTTTAAAGTAAAAAAGTAACGTCGGTAGTTTTACTTATTAATCACTTTATTTGATTGACTCACTTGATTACTTAATTATAACTGACTTGATTAATTTATAATTTAATAAAATAACTATGCGCTATGACAACATGTGCATCGGACCGAAGCCAAGAATAGAATCTTCCCAATCAACCTTGAACCTTATGCTTTAACGATAAAGTTGAAAATCTTCTAAAGAAATTTTACAGATTGTAATAGCTTGATGTGTGGGGCTGTGTGTGCGTGTGTGCTTGTGTGTGTGTGTGTGTGTGTGTCTGTACATGAAGTCGTTGAAATATCAAAATTTTGGTTTGACGCACACTGAAGAGGGTAAAGCCACGACCACGACCCGGCTGGCCAATACAAAACTTGAATTTGGAGGCAAGTCCTACGTGGCGTCTGCAGTTCTCTATTTTTATTATCCTAACTAATATCATAAATGCAAAAGTGAGTTGGTTTGTTATGTTTTGACGCTAAAACGGCTGAACGGTTTTGGATGAAATTTGACACACGGGTAGACCATGAGCTGGATTAGGATACTTTATCCCGGTAGTTTGTTCCCATGGGATAATTTCCTACGACATACACGCGGGCGAAGCCGCCGGAAAAAGTTATCCATGTTTACGATTGTGATTAATGTTGTGTATGTATTTATATAAATTAAAATACAATAACAACAAAATGTCTTCAGTAAACAATGAATGCAAACCTCGCTCAGTGAAGAAATACTTTTATTCGATTAAGTAAGTTAAGTACTTTTAACGCCGAATATTTGTAGATTGTAAACAAAAGTAAGGATATTGTGGTTTATACTCTAGTTAGTAATTTTATTGTTTTGGGTAAAATATTAGGGCATTCAGAGATAGTGAGATGCAAAATGCAAGCTTAACGTACACACTAAGTATACTAATAAAGAAATTAGGAGCAATAAAACACAAACATTTTTCTTTTTTTATATGGCATCTCGCAGGTCAACCTAGGAGATTGTCGGCTGTTTGCCTGTGGGTGCCTCAATAAATTAAGCCCTCCAGCCAGGCCATAAAACTTAAAAACTAAGCGACTACGGGCTTAGAGGGTCGCTGGGGGAGGGCAGCAAGGGACAGGCTGGATCTGATTTATAAAACACTACCACGGCATGAGCTAATCTTATAGTTCGTCCAACACGAGAGAAGTAGAAATAATATTTATTCTATCTCATGTCCGTTTTGCTTGGCGCTACATATTCGAAAGGACTGTAGATCATCAGATGTGATAAATAATCATGCTGCAGAACAAAGTTCTAGTAAATTTTGAAGTACATGCGTAAGGGAATACATACTAGAGCAGAATCTTTTGATAACATAGCAAATTCACCCTTATCTCTACAATGTAACGCGCGCGCACCAGTCAACGCTGGTCGCTCGCAGACGCGCGTATTCTATAGAATGGACGCGCGTCTTTTTTATCTTTATAAAAATCTGTGCATGACGTTGTAGCGCAGCGAAGCGATCATATAAGTGATAGCATAGCAAATTCACTCTTCACTCTAGATAAGAGTGAATTTGCTATGCTATCATTTATACTATCGCTTCGCTGCGCTGCGACTGCGCTAGTATGAATCAACCCATAGACATACAATAGAATCTTATAAGTTAAATATATGGCCTCCTTTTTTTCAATAATATTATGTTAGATCAAGTTACGTCATGAAACATTAATAAACGTAATTTGTTATTGTTTTATATTAGGTATTATCCACAAGATTCGTATAAAAAAAAAAAAACATTTTCATTTAGGCATTGTACACACAATACACAGGGTGAAATTAAATTAGCTAGCGAAAGTCTGCAGACGTGATGGTTGTCGTTAACTAAACACGACAAAATAAAATAAAAAAAGTTTTTATGTTTTTTTTTGGGGGTCAGCGGACCACTGTTAATGTTATTAATTGAAGTATGAATTGAAAAAACCTGTTTTCTTTTGTTTTATCATGTTTAGAAATCGGAAATTTGGTACCCATCATGTCTGTGATGTGTACAAAAAAAAAAAAAGATTTTCCAAGTGACTACACTAAATACGGTGAAGACCCAAAAAAAAACTCATTAAATAATTTATTTATAATTTGATCATGTTTAGATATCGATACCAATTGCGTCTGTGGAGTTTCGCTAGCTAATTTAATTTGACCCTGTATACATTTCACCCATAGTGACTACATGTCATACATAAGCAGTATATTATTTTAGTACTATTGATTACTTTCTCATTAAATTTAATTTTAAAATAGACCATAGACCTTTTTCTACGACGCATGCCAAATTATATAAGTGCATATCATAATATTATGCCATTAGTCTGTTCAGCAAGATTGTTTGTTGCCATGTGGCTCTTAGGTTCACGTAGAAATGTAATGCTTAGCCAAGGTTTGATAGGCAATAAAAGCTAGACGCCAAGGTTGGCATAACGCTAAGCTAGTTAGAGTACAGAATATCGACACGACCTCACTAAGCGATTAAGTCATGCATTGTTTTAGCTCAGTAAGCATTAAAAGGGTATAGCTTAAGGCCTACGTACTACATCTCGATAGTATTAAATGCATAAGAAACATACTTATAAAACATCCACTATAGTTCTAAGTACTTAATAAACGTTGTATACTTTACAAGGGTTTAGTATCGTTCAATTAAGTTCTGCTGCTCGTACCTTTTACGATCTATGAGATATGTTGACATTATAATGACTTTCAATTTGCTTTTATTTATTAAATAAAACATATAAATAACATAAAATAAACATTTGTAAGTCAAATGTTTTTAATTTAATTACTTAAATTATTAAAAACATTTAAAAGTCAAATGTTTAATATTGTTTTAGTGAAATTCCACGTCTTCAGTTATCAATTAGTTACAACTGCATTATAATAAATGAACCAAGCTGTTTGACAAATAATTAATTGAATAAGAACGTGTAATAACTCAATAGTACCTATTCTATAATCTCACTTTAAATTATTGTACACTATTCATTTCAATTATAAGTTTAATAACTTATTAGGTAATTGAAATTAATAGGTAGTGTATTTTTTTTTTGTTGATTTTAAGTCACATTGTGATCATATTGACATTATATAAACGGATTGTAAACACAAATCCGATTTATTTAATTATATTTCATTATCCTGATTTAAAATATAGTTCAATTTCAATTGTTAAATCGATCAACCTAGCCAAGATACTCGTATAAATTACTATAAAAAAAAAATATCAATACGAAACCTACGATATTTTGTTTCCCAAAACAGTTTGTGTAAAACAGTTTTTTCGAAGTAGAGAAATGATAATTATGAGATTTTAGCTCCAGAGGCACAAGAAAACATATAATTAATTAATCGTATATCTACTATGAACCTGTCGAACACAAAGCTCCACGAACGACGGCTTTCGTCAGGAATGAAATTGATTCGATTCTATTAGGCCAGTTTACATTGATCGGGCTTTTAATGTAACTTAAATACGAAATCAAAAATTGTAAGTACCTAACATTATTTCTGCAAGTATATAAGTGAATCATTCCAAGAACCTATTTTGTTTCAAGTTGTACGTACTGATTATATACAACTTAGGAACAATTACGAAGGCGTTTCTATGTATTTCTATAAAAACGCTTCCGTGGATGGCGACACTACCGCCTCCTACTGCGGTCAACCGGCGACTACAGACGGGATACCATTTGTGCTGTCAGCTGTTGCTGGCACTAGCAGAGCAAAAAGACGTTTTTTTTTTGTTGACAAATCAGTTTCGCGAACAGCAAAAGAAATGCGATGCTGTCGTCGTAGATGTGTCGTCGCGTTCGTATAATCTGAACTGCAGCGCCGCGGCCGTCTGCGGTCGGCCGTTACCTTCGGAATTATACCGTCTATAAATGTTTTTGGTCGGCTATAAGTTCAATTCGTTGTAAATTAATGTTCAGTTACCAATTTAAATTAGTAATTTTTTGTTACCAAATATTTCGGATCTTCCTAAAATTGTGCTTAGAAAGTAAAACTGCTTTGTTAAAACGTGATGAACCTTTTCAAAGTTGGTAAAAAAAAAAAAAATGTAATTATGTTGCATAGGATAGGTACTAGGTACATTGTATGGGTTTAATAAAATGATTGTGTATGACCGACCATTCTTCACTGAATACTGTATAATATGGTTTGTGGATATCTCTCTTTCTACGTAAAAATATGCATTTTTTGTGTGAGTATTATTTTGTTACAAAGAATACAAATACATTATGTATTATTAAAATTAGGAAAATAGAAGTTTTCGACGCTGGGTAAACATTAATGATGAATTTTGCATTTACACCTACTTACATAATATTATATATCAATGTCAGTGTAGGTACTGGAATCTTAAAGTTGTGCTACTACATATTGGTTGTAATAAATGAACAATTTATAATGTGTTGTTTTATTTCTAAAGGTACTACTAGCCCTTACTGCCCCGTCTTAAAAATGCACCTGTATATTGCTGAGTCGGTTTATAAGCAGATTGTATTGGACAAAACTAGCCCTTAAGGGGGATGCGCTAAGGTAGCCCGCGATATTCATATTTTATTATGTTTTTTTGCAATTTGCAGGTCAGTAACAAGTTGTATGTTGGTCTAAATGGCATGTATTTAACGCGGCGGCAAATTAATCTGAACTTGGGATTAAAAATAATTAAAGCCGGTAGCAAAAATAATAGGTTGGCAGCTACAGCGAAGTATTATTTTAAGTAGAAAGTAGCAGCTCAATAATCAGTTTTTAGCTTTATTTTAATTTAAACTGGCATCGAATTTTTGTTTTGGTAACTGAATTTACCAACAATAGAGGTGATCTGGCGCTCGGCGGCCGCTACCGCGGCACGCTCGCTTCGCTCGCTCGCCTTCGCTTGTTAATGGTTACTGTTCTAACCTAACCTAACCCAAATGATTCAATAACAGTAGATGACTTTGCAGCGATTAAGAAATAATATTTAATCGCTGCCAAGTTATTATTTTAGTAGCAAATAGTTAGTCGCCCTTTAAGTTATTAGTCGCCTGGAAAATTATTATCCGATCTAAATATGATTCGCGGCAATAACAAATATGGCTTTATAGAATTATAATCATTAGAATTGGCCCCCTTATTGGCCGTCCTTAGGTATGCTTACGACTGCCGAGGCAGCTCTGAGGCGCCCGAAGCCGCTAAAGCTCCCGAGCAGCACCTCTAATATAAAATACGAGCATACCTACCCACACCCATTCCTAGGTGCCAACCCTAGTTGGGCAAAATCCAGCATGATTTTAGACCAGTGGACCCTGTCCCACCAAACCAAGCTAGTGGGGCAGATTCAGCTGTGCCCCATCATTGGGGCGGCTTGGTGGGCAAAGTGGAATTATTCGTAAATTGGGTTCTCTATAGTCTTGAAAATAGAAATCGACTCGAATCAACAGCAGCGCAAAAAAAAATGGCGTCTCTTATTTTACCAGCTTTGATTACCTTTCCAAATGTTATAGAAATATCTCGCAGATGAATTGTGCCCAAATAAAAATAAAACTCAGGTCTCAAGTTCATATTTTATTGGTTGTACAAATGTGTACACTTTTGATAAATACATATTTTCTAAATCTATAGTCAATGTACTACTACACCAAGTACAGGCTCCAATTCTGGACGGAGTCTGATCCTCTAGTACTAGTTGACAAAGTATAAAGTCAAAAATAAAGCTATAAAGGTTTTCATTACACCTGGTAAATTCATAATAAGAAAGGACAAAAATAGTGGCATTATGGTCTCTTACAACGAGTGGTACACACGGCTACTTATCAAGCTACACTTATCCAGTTTGGGCTGATATGGCATTGTATAGCATTTCCGTACAATGAGAGGTTAGCATATACTAGAAATGCAGAGCTTGATGTGTAGCCATGTGTAGGTAGGTACATAATATGTGACCAGAAGAGGAAAAGTACCACTAAGGCAAATGCAAGTCCTAGAAAATGGATACGTTTATTAGATTCACAGGAATACACAAAAAATCTGTAGACTGAAATAATCAATATCTACAAGATTACATATTCTAAAACATTCAATTCTCCATAAACGGAGTTATATTAATTGTTACATTGATATTATTAAAGAAGATAATAATCATAATATCCTCATTGTTTCCTAATCAATATTAAGAGGTTTTCTTTTTACTGATATGAGAGGTAATAATGAAGTTTTTGTATGGACCTATTTAAATAAATATTACATGTAAGAGATTGGCACAAGGCTTTTTATGAGATATAAAAGTAACTAACACTACTTTAATGTTATTTAAACTATGAAAAAGTAAAATAGCTGCGTTAGCACATACAGTCGCTCAAATGTGAGGAGTCTTGATTGGCTCGAGACAACACATCAACTGCCTACAACTAGAGGTATGGAGGATAAAATTTCGACTTTTATTTTACACATATATGAGTCTCAAAAGAAAGTAAGTTAGCAAAATGATTTTCTAAAAATCTATTTTCAATTTAAATTGGTCTAACTCAATTTCAAAATGACATTTATTTGGAAATGTAACAATAAATTCATATTTTGTTTTAATTTACCGCATTGTTATACAACCCGTATAGACACTCTTACTAATAAGTAAGTCAAAAATATAATGTATTTAGAGTGATTTAAAAATGCAGTCTTTGTGCTAACAGTAGAAGACGAGATTTTTTATTCATATATATCTAAAAGTATCACTCAGTTTAGTACCTATATAAAATTATTAATGTATATTAATAGTACAAAAATATATTTGTTACTTATCACATACTTGGAACATATTGGAATGCAACATTTTGCATAATTATAAATAGTTGCTAAGTTAATACATGGCAGATTAGTAAATGGTTTCAGAAGACTAAACTCGCTCATCAGAATTTTAAAATTTTATCAGCAAAGACAGCAAAGTGATTTTATTCATGGTGACAAAAATAACTTATATTCTAAATTAACAATTTAGAGGCCAGCTTGTACCTATACAATTTTTTCGCAAAAATAGATTTGATGCCCAAATCAAATTTTATCGAGACAACACATGGCAGGTGAACAGAAAAATACAGATTTCACAACCAGTATGTGGCGGAAACATAATTAATATAAGACCATGAGAGCATATTAAGTTACAAACCTATGTTTAAATTACATGAGAACGCAGTCACAACACTGGATGGTGTAGTACAGGCACTTGATGCCACAGTCTTCTTCTTCCTCTGCAGTTGCAGCAGACCTGGTCTTGTGTACGGGAGGAGGCCTTAGGTACACACTATCAACTTTGTCTGCAAATTTCTCAGTATCTTTATCTTCTTTTTCAGATTTATTTGTGACCTTGTCGTTCTCAAGGAAATCTTCACTTTTGAACTCCTTATTGTTTGTGTCTCCAGCCGCTTCCTGTAATTTCATAACAATAATAATGTCAACACTTTCCCAGCACAATTATGAGACACAATTTAAGTTATATTTTTTATTACAGCTATTTTATAAGATGTTCTGGGGATGTGAAAAACTACAATAGTTACAGATACAAGAGTATGTTATGAATATAGTATAATAATTTATAAAATAATAAACTTACTTTACTATCTTCTTTCTTGCCATGTCTAATGAACTCTTGTTTTTCTTCCTCATTTTCTGTAGCAGTACTATCTGATGGCACTTCAGAAGCACCTAATGCTGTACCAGCAGTAGCTATACTTGCAGCAGGTGCTTTTGTCCTCTCGGGCATCAACAGATCTGTCTCCTCTTCTTTCTTCTTGTGTGGTTGGAAATCAGGTGAATCTCCAGACATGCTTAAAAGAAGAATTTTTTCGATTAATTTAAGCAAGTATTGAAAACTGAGTTGCAGTGTTAACGTGACTGTACTACTGAGGCGACTGGGAGACGGAAGATTAAATTACATTTCACGACAACTCGCACACATTGTCATCCATCTGTGTAGGTATAGCTTCATAATAATGTAAACAACACTCGATAAAATGATGACTGCAGTTACCTACGTGTAAACGACATCGAATTACTTGTTTTACCTTACTATAGCAGTTTCTATTTGTTCCCCAGACAAACGTCGCCATGTGCTAATGATAGTTTCAAAATTATTGTTTTCTTGCATCTCGCCGTGTCATAAACATAAGCCAACAAAAAGTTTTACTGATGTTCACAAACAATCACCAATTATCGACAGTATTAATAGCTTTGTGATATTGTCAGACTACCGTTTGGCTAGATTTTTTTAAGTTTGGCCTCTAATCTAAAAACTAAGGATTTTTATGATTTATTTCAGTAATAATTTGAGAGTTCCAAAAAAGAAGTATTGTAACAAGCTTGACCTTTGTGATGTCATGTCATGTCAACTACAAACAACAGACCCTGTAGTACTTACTAATTCCATAGCTAGTCTGTACTGTAGTGATGTGCAACGAAATCAAGCTTCCGGGATAAATCAAGTAATCGACTAATTTCAATCACAGATGCATTGCTTGCACTTAGAGCTTATAAATACTCAAAGTGCTTGCATTAATGATTTATATTTAATTTTTTGCTATTTCTTCAAATAAATTCACGATAAAAAAAGTACTAAAGATGTATGAGGTTTTTTAAAAATGCGATTCTACTATTAACATTATTATTTTATTACTAACAGTAACTCAGTAAGTGTGTTGCGGCCTTTAGGTGATTCCGGTGTAGTCCGCGAAATTCAAAATGTCCTATGTTTTTGCAAATAATGGCACTATTATATTACCTACATTAGGTACTACTAATTATGATAAAATAGTTACTAAATTATTATCAGTTAATTAAATTGACTGCAAATCGTCATATTTTTTTGCAGTATAATTTTGAGAGCTCAACCTAAAGGGTAGAACATAGGTACTGAGTTCCTAGGTACTGTCCTTTTCTTTTTCGTTTTGATCTTTCTTGTAAAGAAGATGCACTGGTTTCCCCGGTCAACTTTAATATTCTACATAATTATAATAATTCTACCAACTTGATATTATCAAAGACTGGTTGATTCGATATAATTGATTAATAGGTAATCGGAACTGAATCGAACTCTGGAAGATGATATATAAAATCTAAAACGGCTGTGCCGCAAGCAACAAAAATGTAATAGGAAAGATTCTTGTTTTTTTTTATCTCTAAGAGAGTGACAATACAATAACGTACTTATTGTATACTTACACCCTGTACATTGACGGTGATCTGTCATATTTCTCTTTAGGGTATTTGTCATTGACGCCACTGTACACGACTTCCTTCTTCTTATTTTTTCGTGTAGGAATCCATATTATGCCGAAGCCTGCTTTACTGCTTTTGTTTTTGGGCGTGCTTAACGATGATAAACCATAGCTTTGGGATGAGCTGGCACCAAAACCAGATGACTTTCCACCGGAACTGGAGCCTAATCCACTCGGGAGCTTAGGTGCTGAACTGGATGATTTTCCACTAGAAATCTTGCCACCAGACGACTTTCCAAATCCACTGGTCCCACTCTTGCCAAGACCTCCAGCTCCACTTTTGCCCAGGGAACCGGCCCCACTTTTGCCTGTAGGGCCGGTTCCGAACTTCTTACTTATTGGTGCCAGGTTGCTGACCTAAAGCAATAAAATTAAGCAAGTACATAAACTTATCTTGACAAAATAAATGACATACCTATTCCCTTAGACCCCAGGATCAAGCAAACCTGTATTTTCATCAGTCATTGTGTTGTCCTGTGTTAGTTAAAACGAATTCTCTTAAATATTTTAGCATAATCATAGGTAATGATTATGCCAAGATATTTGGTGGAAAGCTCGGCTTTCTACAACAAATTGAATCCGAATCCTACATTATTTAATACGACAGTTGACTTTGCACTACGTCTATCTGTCCTAATATATCATACTGACACATGGGACGGTACCTCTAAATCGTATATGGTCAACTAGCTCTTCGCCCTCGGCTTCGCCCGCGTCAATTTCGTACCTACCGTACGTACTTACCTTTGGAACTTTAACGCCCCCTGCACAATAAAGGATAATTTGAAAAATAATGATTACTATCTTTATTATTTAGGTACCTAGAGAGTTACCTATTATAGTGAGCGCCCAGTGGGTTTTTAAGTTGCCAAGCCGTATTTCGTCTATGGAAATGTTTATTTTTTTAGAGCAAGCATTGTGCAGGGCAAAAACTTGATAGATGAGTAGGTGCGGCATGATGAGAGAACAACGAAAAATAATGAAAAAAATATTGAATAGAAGAGTGTTACGACGTACCTACACAAGGTGTTAGTTTAATGCTTTCGTTAGTTTTAGTGATTGTAGTTTCCATCTTTGTCAGCTATTATCCAAGAATTGACAGTTTTTTTTTAAATTTTGATAGCTCGTTGATCAGCCCATATGATGTGGATGTTTTGCAAATAATTTGTTAGCCAATGACACAGTCTTTAGATATAATCAAGTCTGTTTAAATTTATTGTGTACAGTAACCGAGTTCCGGTTATGTGAGACACACACGGGCTACATTTAAATATCTGAATTTTCTACCAAAATGTCTATAATTTTTGTCTTGTTTGTGATATTGCGGTCCTTCCATTATTATTTCGAGATGTGACATGGCCATTCCGATGCGCCTGTGAATTTCATCTGCACACGACCCATTGTTAAATACGAGAGCCGTTAAATAAAGTGATCTACACTACAGTTTCCACATACATCGATTTGGACGTGAGGTCCCACCAGCATAATTTTATTTCATAACAAGACGCTTTTATTTACCGATAGGGAAAAAACGTTTAAAGGTTAATTAAAGGTGTCATTTTGCCAGTTAAATTGTCCTACCACATGCACGAGCGTATGATTGTCACAAATGAACAACTCGGACTATTGGTGAGTATTTTCTTGTAGGAAAACCAAATAGATACCTTGGTACCCACCACTTTGCTCAACCTGAGTTTGACCAACGAGACAGTCCATCACATCATACGACCTCTCTCGGATTAAAGCTGTTACGACAATGAACGTAACATAATAATCGTCGGCTTTGTGTTTCAAAACCACTGACTCGATAGTTTTAGAAATCGTATTTCAACAACCTCATCATTCATCGTCATTAACTCATATCGTCATAAGTTTTGTAAGATTTAGATATTTAACTCAAAGCGGGCCTAGTTGCGTTTGATCATTACGCAGTTTTCGTTACGTTGTATAAAGCCTTGCTTTTTCGTCTTGCTAGCGTTTGTTAGGTAAAGTCCTTTTTTTTTTGGTGGCCCAAAATTTCTGTCTAACAACTAGTAATGTTGTTGGATTTCTGACTTTTGCAGCGGCCGGACTATCCATCATTAATAAGTAACTTGGAGTCATATTTCCTACGAAATGTATGGGATATATATGGGTCCCCTCTATTGTTGGCTAGCAAACTGCTATCGATAAAGGATTATTTAGTTCAAGCGTGTTCCGGCGAACCATGACATCGGCAAATCTTGGTATCGGCCAACCATTCATTCTATGTAGCGTTATTCGGCGAACCGTGCTGTCGCTAAATAATGGTATCGACTAATAGTTTTCTCGTATTACCGTTCGTCGGTGAACCATGCTTTCTGTAGACAGTTATATCGTTCAAGGGTAATTCGATATACCGTACGGGACTCGGCCTGAACCAGGGCCGGACGCGCGAGATCGCCGCCGCCGATCGCTGCCGTGAGGACACGGCGGTGCTCCGCCCAAGCAGGGCAGACCTCCACCGTATGCTCCACCGTGTCCTCCTGGCGATCCACACAGTGGTGACACCCGGGCGTTTTCTCCCGCTTAATCCTAAACAGGATCCTCCCGAAACATTCATGTCCGGTGAGGACCTGCGTCAGGCGGAAGGTGAGGACGATGTTCAGCCGTTTTATAACTTCCATAGTTTCCTTTTTTTTTTTTGGCTCGGCGGGTCCTTACCCGACTTCAAGTCACATTTTTGACTTTGGCTTATCTCTTTGACTGTCGTTTTTATTTTCTTTCGCGGTAATGTGGCGTAGAAGACGGCCGATACTTCGGATTTATGTTCGGAGTAGAACCCCAGGCTTGAACAGCTGGTGGTGGAGTCTTTTTCGTAATATGCCCCTGAAAGGGGCCGTTGTTCGTGGCTCTGAGGAGAGTCGTTTGGATGTATCATCGTGGTGAAAGGATTAGTCAGCTAGACTGCCTTACCGAGTGCAGCTGTCCAGCGGGGTAATTGTGTACCTAACACACTATCAGTACCAATGGGTTACATTCTGACAGTTCAACAACATTCATTGCGTTATTTACGTTGTTGAGCAGACAAATGTGTATGTAATAGTGAGGTTCTACCAAGACAAAAAAGGGCTAAGTTTCACAACAACAAGTTTTTATTGTACTCGTATCAGCCACCAAGTCATAAAGATATTTATAAAAAAAATGTGTTTAATATGTGTACCTATACTGATTTATAATAACATTCCAATTGATTTGATATTGTAATCTATTAAAAAAAAAAATACCGTTGGCTACAAAATAGTTGTTTCTATAGCATTAAGGAATTTATGGAATTTAAAAAATAATATTAGGTACTATTGAATGGAAATTAATAATTGATTTTAGAATAATTGTAATAATATTCATTGCATGATAATATTTACATAAATAGACGTAAGTAAATAATTTGCACGTTTGCGTGCAGGCAGAATACAAAGACTTTTAGGACATAAGATCTTTCCTTGAATTTGTATGTATTTTCTAGCAAATAAACATTTTTGATTTGATTTGAAATTTTTCGAACATACCTATGTAGCAATGGATTACTTAGCATACCTATACTTCAAAATCGTTCAGTTTGTGTTTGATAGTATCTTACGCAATTATGTTGCAGGGTGCGTTTGGAATCACAGTACGATCTAAATTAACGCCGCTCAGGGAGGCTCCTTTCATATTTAACCCACAGCCTAAGTTTACGCTTGGCTTGGCTGTGGGTTACCCTACTTGTTTCACTAAACAAGTCGGGCCCTATGTTTGATATACCAACCTACAATATAATATGCACTTGCAGATTATGTCCCTACCTACTTAAACAGAAAACTATAAGTAAATATAACTAATGCCTATACCTAGGTCATCGATCATAATCATTACAGCCGAAAGACGTCCACTGCTGCTGGACATAGACCTCGCCCAAACGGGCGAAAAGGGGGGTTTGCCATAATCGCCACGCTTGGCAGGCGGGTTGGCGATCGCAGTATGGCATAGAGAACGCTGCTGCTCATTCTCTTGTAAGTCCACACAGCACAATATGTATGTACCTTATCAATATCTTAGAGGTGATTATTTTCATTAGAGTAATAGAGTTAGGTAGGTAGGTATACTACTTGACTAGAGTAGGATCATCTATGGCTAGTTTAATATGAGCACATTTTTTATAATGTGAATGGTATATTTAGATGAACGTAATTAAAACGACTTCCTAAAAAACATAAAGTGAAAAATAACTTAAACGGAAGTCCGTGGCAATAACGGAAATGCAGAACCAAAGAGACCGTGCTAGATCGACTAATTTAAAAAGCCGGCCAAGTGCGAATCGGACTCGCGCACGAAGGGTTCCGTACCATTATCTATAAAAGACGTTTGTTGTATGGGAGCTCCCCTTAAGTATTTATTTTATTTTAATTTAATTGTTTATTTTTAAAGTGAATATATAACTAAATATTCTTTGAATAATTCAACCGTCTACATGGTGCCGTTATCAATATCGTGCAAAAACGAGCAAAAAAATCTCGTTTGTTGTATGGGAGCCCCCTTAAATATTGATTATATTCTGTTTTTTAGTATTTGTTGTTATAGCGGCAATAGAAATACATCATCTGTGAAAATTTCAACTGTCTAACAATCACGGTTCATGAGATGCAGCCTGGTGACAGACGGACAGACAGACAGACAGACAGACAGACGGCGGAGCCTTAGTAATAGGGTTCCCGTTTTACCCTTTGGGTACGGAACCCTAAAAGCTGCTTGGTTGGTCTATTGGTCGCAAGCGCCACTGTTGGGCATGAGGTCCTGGGTTTGATTCCTGGGCCAGGCAAAGTGTTATTGGGTTTCCCATCTGGAATTTCTCAGTTACAAGTCAGAACTTCTGAAGTCTGAATTTGTGCCCGGTTAGTGGCAATAGGCTGGTTCCTATTACATGGGTTCTAAACATAACCGGAGAAAAATGTACTATAGGTAGGTACACCTCTGCCCAACCCTTCGGGGAATACATACGTGATGATAAGTTATTTTTATAAAACAGTAATACATACATAAACTGTCGCCTTCTTCCCATGGGGGTAGGCAGAAGCTATAGAACGCCACCTGCTATGCTACTTACATACTCCTTTTGCTTCGATTACGTTCATAAATCTGGTCATACACGCACGCCTGTTCCGACTACTACACACGTGGGGGTCCACTCCCTAATCACGAAATCCGTAGTTTCGGCCGAAGTTTTGGGCGTTTCTTACTCCGTATCACTAACGGACATAAGATTAGTTCAGGGCCGGAATGAAAAATGAATGACAACATGATTTACCCGTTTTCAAAATTAATTTGTCATTTGTTTGGACGGATCAACTACTTTCGGGCGGGCCCGCATCTTCGTTGACGGATTTAAAGAGTAGAACCCCAGATCTTTCTGAAGAACATCACCAATTAGGGCACTATATTATGTCCTCCTAGGGCGTCCCCTCCCCTCGTGTCCACTCTCATCTGCCTTGTAAATACCATTTGTTAGTCGCCTTTCATTCATCCTCTCAACATGACCGAACCATCTAAGCATATTCTTTTAAACTATTGTCACTACATCTTCTTTTAAGGGGGATGCGCTAAGGTAGCCCGCAAAATTAAAATTTTATTATGTTTTTTGCAATTTGCAGGTCAGTAACAGGTTGTTTGTTGATCTAAATATAACACATATGAAAATAAATATAAGCATAACAATTATAATCATTAGAATCAAAAAAACATCATCATCAGTTCAAAAAATCCTACTGAAAGATTATTTCTGAAATAATCATTCAGTAGGATTTTTTGAACTTAGAGAAATGTAATAATGCTGATTCAATTGATTATAATTCTGTAAAGCCATATTTGTTATGGCCGCGAATCATATTTAGATCAACATACAACCTGTAACTGACCTGCAAATTGCAAAAAACGTAAGAAAATTTGAATTTCGCGGGCTACCTTAACGCATCCCCCTTAAACCGCACCGTTACCTTATCACATAATTTTTCAGCCTATCATTCATAGTCACACGCAAGGAACACATTTCCACAGCATTTATTCTACTTTCATGCTTCTTTTTCCACACCCGACATTTACTTCCATACATAAGCGAGGGTAGGTACCAGCACACCATTGTGAACAGCCAGTCGAGCCTTTTTGTGCATCGACTGGTTGGTCAAAATCGCATGTAGGTATAGCACAATTCACTTTATTTCCCGAATTTACTCTTTAGAAAACTTCCCTGTACGTTTATAATAATTATGGTCGCATCAGCTAAAATATACAGATTCGGGACTGTTGACGTGGGAGCAAGCGATGTACCTACAGTTGTCCGTGTGAGAAGCAGTTAGTCCTGAGGTCGACTCCGCAGTCTTAAGTAGCAATTTCCCATTTAGAATTTCAGACTTATAAGGAATATCTATGCAAAATTTGATGCTCGTAGCAATTACTTTTTTTTAATAAAAATATTCAATGTACAATTTTGACTTCGCTTCGATTTTATTATAAGCACCTATACGTAGACTACCTAACCTAGGGTGTCTATCATCCACCACGTACTGTTTAATAATATATCGTTATGTTTGCGTTTACTCTACAATGAAGTTAAAATATTGGTAAGGGTAAAGGCTTGTACAGACTCGCGCGATATCGCGGCCGCGACATGCACCGACAGGAATTGTCTTTGTCGGTGCCTGTCGCGCCCGCGATATCGCGTGAGTGTGTAAGGGTCTTAAAATGTATAAGTAATATTCATTTATGATATCTAATACAAGTTCATTTAAATTATTTTATCATTTTTAGCGCGTGGTGGTGCTTCCAGCAGCATGTACAGCCGCCAGCACATAAATGTAGCACAAACTGTAATATTTTCTTATTGATTTTGAACTTAACCGTCAACATTTTAAGGTTTAAAATCATTTGAAGAAATTTGACAGTTTGGTATATCAGATGTGCTGGCGACGAGTCCCGTACGGTACCTATATCGAATTACCCTTGAACGATATAACTGTCTACAGAAAGCATGGTTCACCGACGAACGGTAATACGAGAAAACTATTAGTCGATACCATTGTTTAGCGACAGCACGTTTCGCCGAATAACGCTACATAGAATGAATGGTTGACCGATACCAAGATTTGCCGATGTCATGGTTCGCCGGAACACGCTTGAACTAAATAATCCTTTATCGATAGCAGTTTGCTTTATCGATTGCAGCAAAAAAAATATAAAATTAGATACAAAATTGTAGTCACAGTCGTCTTATTATTTATTAATTACCACATAATGAGATCAGCAAAAAAAAATATAATATGTTTTGGTAACTGAATTTACCAACAATAGAGGGGACCTGGCGCTCGGCGGCCGCTGCCGCGGCACGCTCGCTTCGCTCGCTCGCCTTCGCGCGTTAATGGTCACTGTTCTAACCTAACCTAACCCAAATGATTCAATCTGGCAAAGAATGTATATACGCTCTGGTAAGAAAAGGTGTTTTCGATGCAAACTGCTATCGATAAAGGATTATTTAGTTCAAGCGTGTTCCGGCGAACCATGACATCGGCAAATCTTGGTATCGGCCAACCATTCATTCTATGTAGCGTTATTCGGCGAAACGTGCTGTCGCTAAATAATGGTATCGACTAATAGTTTTCTCGTATTACCGTTCGTCGGTGAACCATGCTTTCAGTAGACAGTTATATCGTTCAAGGGTAATTCGATATACCGTACGGGACTGGCTGGCGACTGTATCTGCTAATAGGAACATTGGTGTTTAAGAATTTGGAACTTGTTGTTTTTGTTGTTGTGTTTAGTTGTTTGTTTTGTAAATATTACTAACATAGTTTGTAAGTAAATTGTTACTGACGTTATGAGGCCTTGATTCTTGAAAATAAATGTTATTTATTATTATTTGAAAACGTGTTTATCGGTTTTTTTAAGCAACATGTTTTTTTTGTGAGTTACTTCTATCTACTATATGAAATAATAATTTTAATAAAAAAATACATACAGACGAACATACAATAACCTCCTCCTTTTTTTGAAGTTGGTAAATTATTATGTGGTTTGCATTATCTGAAACTTCAATCAGCTATCAGCGATTCAGCGTACCTACCTAGGTAGTTTTTTTAGGAACATAATGTCAAGAATGCATATACAATCGTTTTGTACGAACATAAAAATGGTAAAAGAGTTTTACAGTCGAATGCAGCAAGATTTGACGAATATTATTTGCATGCTCCAACAATCGTGTTTGCGCCTATTAACGCTCTTAGTTGATAAGCAAAGAGTTTAAGGTATGTTAGGGCATAATATCTGGCCTTGTCCCACTTTCTAGATGTATGTACTTGATTACTTATGTCTTTCTGTAAACAATTGTGATGCCATAGTTTTGTTTAGTCTGCTGAAGACCATTGAACAGTTGAAACTGTGTAAAGTCAACAGCATCTTAAGGCTGCTCTCTTCTCAGAGAGCAGAGGAGCGGAGCTGTGCAAATTTTGACCAATAGAATCTAATCTCTGCATGGATGAAACACAATCCATTCGTTGATACTGGCACAGCTCCGCTTCTATTTTCTCTTCTCCGCTCCAGTGGACAGGCAGCCTAATGATCGTCGGCACAGCATTTGATAGGAATCTGAACTAAGTCGGTCCACGGTATTTCAGGCATACTTGAGCCGAGTTGTGCCACAATAATAATTATTAATTTATTTAATACTTAAAGCACACAAATGTACAGAGGCGGTTTAATGCCATAGGCATTTTCTACCAGTCAACCTCAATCAATTATGTAATTGGTGAGCACTAGAGCAGTACATACAACATGCTTGCACTGATCTGTTATTACGCATGATTGACAAGCCACAATTACTGTCGTTTTATCAGCAATAGTAACTCTAACTACGTACTTCACTGGTCAGCTCATAACAACACTTAGATGGAATTTTGTGCTTAGATTAACTCAATATTCCGGTATTTCTTTGTGACAAACTAAAACAGTGTAACTTACAGTGTAAACCTCTAAGCTACGATGAGGTGAATGGAACTCTATAAAACATTAAACTAAACTTCAACATAAGGTATAGGTATTATTATTCGGTCTGACCCTGCAAAACTTAGTCATCTCTGAAAGCTCAGAAATGATTCAGGTACGATTGAATCACTTTTGGGTTTTTATATACAATGTGTAACTGAATTAACGCACATTATGAAAGAGTTTGTTCAGAATCGTTTACTGAATCAATTTCTGTCATTTATAATAATTTTAAATAATTATTTAGTCACACTTCCGCTGTACAGTTAAAACAAACCAAAATGGACGAAGTACCTACTACGCTAGACCCTCATACGTGAGTGTGTGCGACAGTCTGCGTTCGTAGATTTGTAATGTCACCACAATTTTCTCTCACAATCAGTCTAACTAATTTGATAAATAAACAATGTTATAAAAGACGGCACGGTTGGCGCAGTGGTTAAGCGATTGAGTGATGCGCTGCGTGTCGCGGGTTCGATTCCCGCACGGAACAAATATTTGTATGACCTACAAGTAGTTGGTCCGGGTCGGGCTGTTTGTGTATGTGAGTTTAAATGTTTGTAAACGCGTGTGGGTCAAAGTTAAAAAAAAATTACATATTACTAAGAATTCAGTGTACGCAATATGATTATAAAATAATATTCTAATCTGGGTGTTTGGTAGTGTGCGTTAATTCCGGGACATGTAGTTTATTTATATTTTTTCAAGTTCCTATAGTTATAAATAATGTCATTTATGGTTGTTACAGCTAGCAACAAATTAAAAGATGTCAAAATTGAAAAGTACACAATCTGTGTAACATACAGGGTGGGTGGTGTACAATAATATGAAATAAATAGAATAGAAGAATATTATTTATTACTCTAACGTGGACAAAAATAAAACTAAACTAAACTAAAACTATGAAACTATGTTATACTTAAGACAGAAATAGGTACTTGAATATTCAAATATCAAGTACCTATTTGTGTCTTATGTATATTTCTATCTAGCTTTATGAAAAAAAATGTATACTCCTACCAGCATCTTGCATGGCAGAAGGATAAAATTACAAGTGCTAAAGAGTAAACTAGCTGTTCTTCTCAAATGATTTATCCTTGAGTAATTATATAGGTATCAGTGTCAATCTGTGTTAGATTGCGAATAAGTATTATTTTCATTATCAGCTGACGTGATGGATAATAAAAAATACGTCACAAAACACACATTAATGGTTTCTACGACTGTCATTAACTTTAGACATAAACAAGTCTTATTACTTATAGCCACGCACAAATGCTTGAAATGTTGAGGCTATTACATATTAGGCAAGTATGTACATTGGTATAATCCAGTGAACAGGAAACGTTATATTAATATGACCAAATCTAGCAAGTATAGGTAGGTACTTACGTTATAAAAATAATAAATATGAAATAATATTGTGCACAGTATTCCCTATTATGGTAATGGAAAACATCGTATGGAACCAACTGAATAAGGCAATAAAATCCGCAAGCGGGGATGACATATCGTGATTCAATGTTCATTCCTCTGTGTTTAAAACATTAGGCATGATGTTATTCTATTATGGGATTATTGTTCATCATTCTCTAGACCTTATCCCAATTTATTTGGGCCCTTCTTCTTCCATACTTCACTATTATTCGTCATCTCAGTAGTCACTTCTTTTCTAGTCATATCATCTTTCACAAAGTTCTTTCATCGTTTCTTGGTCTTCCTCTGAGGAAGACTGGGAAAGTTGTGTGGCTGTATTCATACAGCCAAACAACTTTTCAGACATCGGTGCCACTTTCAGACTTCCTCTTTATTGTTATATAGTTAAAAACCATATATTAGTTACTTTCTTGATCTTATAAAAAATCACAATGAGCTTTGCGGGAGAACAGATCATCGCTCATACCTAATTAAATCGCACTTAAGTACAGAAATTTTGGAAGCCATTTCTATCCAAAATCATATTGAATGAATTGCCATGCTCCAGAACTGTCAGAATCGCTTCACAAATCAGATGACTCAGGCTCTTTCGTCAGAATATTTTGTTGATTTATGTTGGTAAGTATGTATTCCTAGCTACTTCATATAATGTAGATACCCATTTCTCTTATAAATAATCTTGATTGATTGAGTCATTAGGTATACTATATACTGTATACGTAAACAGTGATCTTAGAGGTCAAAATAAAGATACGGTTATGTATAAAGAATACTTTGCCATATGTTGGTAAATCACAAGGTTTACTCATGCTAAAGAAATCATTGACGTAAAAATGCGCATTTCACCAATTTGCGTGATTGAATTACTATATATAAGATTAGATTAGATTAAACAGGCATTTGTTTTATAAAAAAAATATAATATTGCCCATATGATAGCAATCAGGGCCTCAAGTCTGCTATTACAATAGTGTCAGAATGGTCGATCATTGATTTCATAATTGTTGATTTTGACAAGTTTGGTAATCTACTATTATAATGGCGTCATTATGACTTTCCAATGGTCGGCAACTGACACTACATTGAAAGAAATTGCAAAGAAAATGATCGACCATTATGAATTTACCAGATTACGAACTTTTAGCAAAATGACAATGGCATGACAATGGGATCGTGTTGGAATGACTGAATTTATAAAAATAGCAGACTTGGGGCCCTGGTGTGCTAGTGCCAATAGCGTTTGATCTATTCCTATAATTATTTATGTTTTATACAGCATATATGTGGTAGAGCCGTGGCGAAACTTCGGGGAGGCCTATATCCAGCAGTGGACTGCGCTAAGCCAAGTTGATTGATACGCAAAGCGGTTAAATTATTTCGGTGCCTACAATAACAGTCTACAGTCTGTTAATAATAGGCCAAATTCGCGTTTGAAATATTTTGAGCAGCACATACATTTAAACAACAAAATATTGAAACACATTGAAAGGAAAGTTGAATATATTACTTTAGCATTTACATTAGTTTCCCAACATGGATGGCAGTAACATTAAACAAAAAGAAGCAAAACCGATACTTACTGTTTAAATCTGTTAAGAAAATCCAAAATCACATGTATGTTATATCACTGTGGTTCATGGTTAACGGTAAACCGTAGATGCGCGGTATTTGGTTCGTATGTGGCACGTATGGTACATGTGTCCGCACAATCGTTTGGTCGCTCACAGACTGTCGATGTCGGTGCGGTGTTGCCAAGAGTGCCAGGCGTATCACGACGATTAGCCGATATCCACCCTACTTGAATTGAAAATTGAGCGCTGTATTGAAGCCCTGTGACGAACTTGTGAGCTTTTTGGTTAGGTATTTGAAGGTACAGGTAACTGCAAAAGCAATAAGGTACCTTTAATGATTAATAAACATTAATCGGTGCCTGTGTCCCAGCAGTGGGAACATTATAGGCTGATTATGATATTGAGTGCATGAAATGTCACTCTTGCGCGGATAAAAGCACACGAAAGCGTTATCAAAACCTGTGTTGCAAACCCTCCTCCTTGGTACATTATTATTTTCAGCTGGAAAAATAATAAAAAACAATTTCAAAGACTTTTAAGCAGGTATTACTTACTCAGGTATTACTTACTCAATCTAAATCATATTTTCAATTAAGCAAGCGTTATTTGAATGTTTGAACACGTACGCCTAAGTTTTCTTTGTGTGAATATCTGTTTAAATTGTGTTAGGAAATTACCGTCGGCATAAAAGGATTAGGATTAAATAAATATAATCCTCCACGGGTTTATGCCACGCTTATGTCTAATTAGGGTGCAGTGGGGTTTGTAACGTACATTATGATTGTCTTAATTATTCAGGAGACAGGCCCGTTTGAGGCATTAATGGATGCTCTTACATAGTCTTGAATAATTTTGTGTCTACTAGTTGGTATGGCTTTTCAGCAATTTTTATGTTCCCAGGGTCTTCACATCGCCTTAGTATCTGACACAGAACTCCACTGTGCCTATCTGACACAGTTACTCAAATAATTTTTCTGCAGGCGTATAAGTACATAACATCTATTTCAATTACAGTACGCACTGGAAATATAGTTGGAAACGCAAAATTGTGACTTCAAGTCCTACTTACTTGTATCACTAGAAGCCATATAACAAGCATATCGACGGCGATAAAGTTTCGCAATAAATAACACGCAGCGCTTACGTCACGCGTCGCAATGACCGTGTTGGAATACCGGGTCAGGATTCGGTTCTTGACTCACGATGCTTCCTTTCCCTTAATAGGCATATAATGGCATTATGTTTTTATGTAGGTGACCGTCGAGCGAAGGATATTATGCGCAAGCGCACTCAATCAGACCAGAGTTGATCTTTGCACCTACGCGAGACTTCTATCAATTTGTTTTTGTTATTGAATTATGGTCTGACTGCCTGCAGTTGCTCTGTATAAATTCAACTCTACTGTACTTAAATGAAGCAAACGACAGAGCTGTCTGGATCGCTACGTACTGGTAGGACAAAATATAATTTTCGACATGAGAAAAAGAAACGTATTCTAACAAATTTTAAAGTATTTCCATGGTTGCTGCCATTGTCATTCGAAAAGTGAACTGTTTAATTTATTATTTGGAGAGAGAATCACTAGATACAAAGCTACGCGTAGATGACGTGAAATATTCAGCCTGGAGAGAATAGTGAAATCGTCACCAGAATCGCATAGGTAATAGAAATAGTAGATTGTTATAAAAGGGTCGAAAGGTGACTTTCAGTGTTAAACACTAGACTTTTCATTCGAAATATATGGAAAATATTTTTTTTTAGTTTTTCTAAATATTTTTTTTTCATGTTCTAAAATATTTTCAGTTTGTTACCCGTGGTCCCTCCCGTAGTCCCTGGAAGGACCACGGGTATTTTTTTTACCCGTGGTCCCTTGGAGAAATACAATGCTGCCAAATTAAAACCATCTACTGTTATTGAATCATTTGGGTTAGGTTAGGTTAGAACAGTGACCATTAGCGCGCGAAGGCGAGAGAGCGTAATGAGCGTGCCGCGGCAGCGGCCGGCGAGCACCAGATTCCCTCTATTTTTAACCGACTTCCAAAAAGGAGGAGGTTATATGTTCGGCTAAATGTTTACTTTTTTTTTTAATGTATGTTCACCGATTACTCCGTCAATTATGGACGGATTTTGAAAATTCTTTTTTTAAATGGAAGGGTATGCTCCCGAGATGGTCCCATTGCTACCAAATCAGAATCTGATGAGGGGATCCTCAAATTTTATAGGCATACCTATAGCGATTTGAGTATTTTTTATAGTAACTCGTGCATTTGCAATCAAAAAGCACCATTTGGTGAAGTGGAACTGATGATGAAGACCACAGATGGCCACCGGAACTACTTAATAATAAGTAACTCACCGTTGTGATTCGATTAGGCACTTTAATATGGTTGCTAAGCAATTTATGCTCGTCAAAATGCATATGGTGAAGTCACCATCAGTTCTCCTGGTTCTTACCAGGAGAACTCCTCAACAATTAACGCCCCTGCATCGGGAAAAGCAATATTTTGTAAAAGGTGATGAGCATTTGACATTAGGCTATTGTAAATTAGATAAATTACAAACTGGAAAAATTGAAACTTGGAAAATAAAAAACTTGTTACAAAAAAAAAAACAACCGACTTCCAAAAAAAACACTACAAAGTGAAAAATAACTTTAATTTCGGAAGTCGGTGGCAAAAAACTAAAATACAGATACAAAGATACCGACTTCCGAAATTAAAGTTATTTTTCACTTTGTAGTGTTTTTTTTGGAAGTCAGTTGTTTTTTTTTTGGCAAAAGTTTTTTATTTTTCACTGTTTGGTGAATCATTTAGAAATGTTTCAAGTAAATAAAAGCTAAATTTAACGGTCTACCCTTTTAATTTGGCAGCATTGTATTTCTCTAAGGGACCACGGGTAACAAATATTATGTTTCACTTCATAAAATCATTTTTCCTTTGAAATTTTTTCTGCCAAAAGAATTTCGATTACTGTATTTGCCTCGTCTTTAACCGAATCTTGGGACAACATTTCAGAATCGCCTGAACTCATTTGTATTAATTATTCAAATATTAGTCTATAAATCGAGATTTTGGATTTCGGTGCAGTTTACAGAGTTAGTATCCCGCCAAATTATATAGGTAGTCTTTCTTAAGTTAAAAAAAAATGGAACACTACGCGTCACCGCCGCGGGCCGTCCCGCTTAATAGGTATTTTTTTAAAATTCATACTGGTTGTTTATACACTCACAAGACCGCAGCATTTTTATTTTATTTTAATCGTTTTTTTTTTCATTAAGTAATAGCAAATTGAGGCATCGATCGCCAAGTGAGTTATTATTCTATTTTATTATAATTACTCCCTTTAGTAAGGTGTGTTATCTACTTTTATTGTAACTACCAATCTACCTACCGAGATAAAATATACCTACTCAAAATAAAAATAAACTCAAGATAATGAAAACAAAGTTTTTCACCAAGTCAGTTTTATTCAGCCGATTTTTATTTTCATTAAACTTAATGGGAGACATTAAACCTCTGCGGTAAATCTCTGTGGTGTGTGTGGTGTAATAACTAAATAAAAAATTAAAAAAACTGGCCAAGTGCGAGTCAGACTCGCGCGCGAAGGGTTTACCATTATCTATCAAACCGACCAAGTGCGAGTCGGACTCGCGTACGAAGGGTTCCGTACCATTATCTATAAAAACGGCAAATAAATCACGTTTTTTGTATGGGAGCTCCCCTTTAGTATTTGTTTTATTTTAATTTAATTATTGATTTTTAAAGTGAATGTATAACTAAATATTCTGTGAATATTTCAAGTGTCTACCTGTTACCGTTATCAATATCGAGCAAAAACGAGCAAAAAAATCACGTTTGTTGTATGGGAGCCCCCTTAAATATTTATGTTATTCTGGTTTTCAGTATTTGTTGCTATAGCAGCAACAGAAATACATCATCTGTGAAAATTTCAACTGTCTAACTATCACGGTTCATGAGATACAGCCTGGTCACAGACGGACTGACAGACAGACAGACGGCGGAGCCTTAGTAATAGGGTTCCCGTTTTACCCTTTGGGTACGGAACCCTAAAAACAGTGCATTAATGAAAAACTGTGCAACAATGAGATTTCATATAACATTACTGCACTGTTTTGGTTCTTAGCAAAAAAGACGTCCTTTGTGATCGGTTTTGTAGTGATTAATGATAACATTACTACGTACATTTTTTTGGAGCCGATTACCTAACCAAATTTAGTTCTATTTTTAAATAAATTCCCGCCCTAGAGAGGGAAGCAATTACTATGAGTCTTTCCCGCCCAAGGGTGAGGAGCAGGGTCTTCCATCCGCTAGTCGGATCAAACAAACACTACTTTCAGAGTATGAGAAATGAAAATGTTTTTTTGAAAGACAAGTGGCAGGAAGAGAGAATTGGATTAGAGTGTCAATTTTTTTTCGAATTATCATATTCCAATGAATTCTTAGAAAATACGTCAGTACTTTGCAGAGTTGCTGCCAACAAATTATTCCGCTTGCCTAATGTTGTGAAATATTCAAGAAAGCAAAGGTCTAAAAAGCATCATACAACTTACGTATGATTATTTATTTAATATCTAAAGCAAAGGTAAAAGAAAAGCCCAGCCTAATAATTTGATACCACTCTAACAATACATACCTACCTAACTAATAAAAAATACTTCAATTTCTTCATAATATTATTAGCATAGGTATTATTACATACAAGGTTCTCTGTCTGATGCATTTCCGAAGCAAAGTTTGTAGTAAACTTCATTATCTGCGAGGCTGTACAGGTAACAGGTCTGTTAGGGAATACTCAAACTTTATGATGTAACCTGGTTATATATATTATAACCAAGATAATAGATAATAACCAGGATAATTAACCTGGCGTGGTTGGCCTTAGGAACATTCCGGATATTTGCAGGTTTTTAAATAAATAAAATAAAAGTTTTTATTGTTCCACAGCACAAAATTGAGGCAGCCCCGGTAAGTTATAAGGATTCTTGTGATGGGGTTACCTCGCAAGTTCCCATGGGTTACTATCTACAATGTTGAGACATCATTATCATTATCAATCAAAAAAGAAAAGATAATGTTTATGTTCTATGTTACAAAAACTGTTGTAGCATGTTCAGGTGTGTGTAGTGTTTGTTTGTGTGTGTGTGTGTGTGTGTGTATAAGGGGGTGGATGTGCGGGGTGTGTGGGTTTGAGTTCGTATGTGTGTGTGTATATGTTAATGTTTGATTAACTGATGTGTAAGTATGTTATGAGTGGGTACAGGTTCTTCATTAGCATATTCTGGTTAATACAAGTTCAATTTCATCGTACGTTTGTGATTTTAACCATTCCAAACATGGGGTAAATATTCAATTTGAGGTTTAATTTATTATAAATATAAGTTTATTGAGTATTATACTGACGCCTGGCGAAAACCGTACGGACCCGAGGGAAATGGGCCACAATATCTTTACGTCTTTTATCGAGATTTGATGAATCAAATGAGACCGTCTTGTGCAGATGTACCTATGGTTTTTTTTTTTTTTTTTGGGTTAGAAATTGTCAAATATCTTCTCCCGCGCTGGGTGGGGCGGGAGGGAGTGTCAGACTTTTACTGACTAAAACCCACCCGTGTTCCTTCAGATGCCTGTGTGTCAGGGCCACGATATCCCTTTCGGACAGGCTCATAACCCTGGAAGATGTATGGTTATGTTCAATATGTATAATTTCCTAACAGTGAGCAGATTACTAATCTTGTAGAGATTGTCTGTAGAATATCGAAAGGGTTTAAAATACATAACCTTGATGAGAGACCTTTGAGCCCTTTCTAGGTCTAGAGATTTGGTCTTGGTGGCCGCTCCCCAGATCGGTATACAGTATGTGATGACCGATTGTGCCAGAGCAGTATATATTTTATTAAGTAGCAACGGAGGCATCACATGCCTCAACGTTTTAAAAATCCATATAAGTTTTCTGACCCTGGCCATGGTGTTTTCGATATGGGCGTGCCAGGACAATCTTTGGTCGACTGTTATACCAAGATATTTAGTAAAACTAACTGCAATTGCAAGAATAATGGGAGTTTGCACACTCATGGATCACAACCCCAAAATCAGCACCAGCATTTATTTATTTAAGATATAAGTTAGTGAAGATAGAAAGAGAGAGAGTTACGTTTTGTATATTACTGTAATAAGTATAGATAGAAAGGTGCGAGGACACATTACCTGTGTCTCATAGCCAGTTGCGTTTCGTATATCTAAGACACAGTGCAGGCCTATTGTTGGAAGTAAGTATTACGAGTTAGTATTACTATTTGTAAGTTTTACTTCAGTCGTGTGGTCTAAAGCACACTCTTTTTTTTTTCTTTCGCCGTAGTTTGCCATAGTTAGCCGTAGTCAAGAAACGGCCGAACATTCGGGCGATACTTCGGATTCATGTTCAGAGTAGACCCCCAGGCCTCTACGTTTCATCTGCCATTCAGCAGATATATTAGGGGTATAAGGGGCTCGTGGCTAAGTAATAAACACGATAAAACAAAAGAAGAAATACATTTTATTTCTCAAAGAACAAATTACAGTTCACTTGAAGAGAAACTTGACTAAATTGGCAATAGGTTGTACATTACGACGCGCGACGTTCAAGGGTCATATTCAGAAAAAGTGTACATTTGGTTTATTTTTTTGTCCCGCTACTTCATATTACAGTAAATATCGAATAATATGATATTTTTTTCTTTTTACACCCCTTGTTGTTATATTAGTCTATTAATATAAAGATTTTACTGGTATTCTAGCTTTAATTTTCATTAAAAGAGTATATTTTTTGAGTGTCAAAACATTGTTATAAATATCATCATACATTTTTTTAGTGTCCCAATGACCGTTACACATTTTCAGAGATGAATTGTTACGAATATTAATTGCTGTATTTAACATTGACTGTGGTTATATTATTCTTGATGAATCAAGTAACTAAATAGGATCAATTTTAATCGTAAATCATAAATAGAAGAATTTATTTTAATTAGTCTAATTTTGTCCCAAAATTATAAAGTTTCGTTACTCAGGGTTAGTAACATGCAATAAAATTTGAAACGAAATTATTGAAAGCGGTATAATTATTTTTTCCTATTCTGGGAACCCTAATAATTACGTCAAAATTACTGTCGCGGCAGCCATTATGTTTTTGCCGTAGTCGTGAAGTCAAGACGTGTATCAAGTGAATATTTACAAAAAAATACCTCAGGGTGATAAACGACTATTAATGTGGTAAGTTTATTATATTTTTTGTTTGCTTACTATGTTCTTTGATTATTTTTTGTATTATCTTAACGAATACGCTCAGTGCTTGCGTGGTAAACACGTGGTTTACGTAAAAATATTTTTAAAGTTTATAATTTCTCAGATTTTGTTCTCATTTTCGGTATATTCCGTTACGCTACGAAACTGAGAAATTGTTAAGCTTAGTTCACAAAAATAAAAACTACGTAACTATAGTTAAGTTGGTCAAAGCACGGCCCGTGAGTTGGCCAAAGATTTTGTAGTGGGAGAAGTTCGCGCACGCACAATTTCATGCATTTTTACATACACAAAGTTCCTCCACTACGAAATTTTTTAGACAACTTACGCGCCGGTAACTATACCTACCTATGTACAGCATATTCATAGGTGTATGTTATTGTGGTGATCACAAATACCTAACGAAGTTTTCTGTAGTTTCTACCTTTACTTTAAAAATAAAATAACGATGGCATAAAATAACGATGGCGATAGTAATACTTTAATTTATAAAAAAGTGAAACAAAAGCATAATTTATTAGACAATTAACTAACCACATATTCGTTTCAGTTAAACACCATGGCTCCTGTGTCGAATGCCGAAAGACAAAAAAGATAAGATAAGAAAATGTACGGTTATTCGTTTGTTATTTCTGGTAAAACTTTTTTCCGTGTTTAGTATTAAGAGGGTAGAAGTTTTTTTGTAATTAATCTAAATAAAATTGATAAGCCAAATATAATCACGAGTTTTATTCGCCCAATCATGTGTACTATACCTTATGACATCAGTTTTGTGACGGAGATTCTCAGTATCGTTACCTATCAGTTTTGTTACAAATTTAAAATGTACACTTTTTCTGAGTATGACCCTCAAGCCATCCATGAAACTGAACACCATAGTTTCAATTACAAAATATATAGCAGGTAGGTAATATAATACAAAACAGTTCAAGGTAAGCTTATGTGTATAATATAAAAAACTAAACTTTTGTGTCTAATATAAAATTTCTTAGACCTTTTTAGGGTTCCGTACCCAAAGGGTAAAACGGGAACCCTATTACTAAGGCTCCACCGTCTGTCTGTCCGTCTGTCACCAGGCTGTATTTCATGAACCGTGATAGTTAGACAGTTGAAATTTTCACGGATGATGTATTTCTGTTGCCGCTATAACAGCAAATACTAAAAAACAGAATAAAACAAATATTTAAGGGGGGCTCCCATACAACAAACGTAATTTTTTTGGTTGTTTTATAGATAATGGTACGGAACCCTTCGTGCACGAGTCCGACTCGCACTTGGCCGGTTTTTCTAAATGTTGGTATGCTTGTACACTCAAGTAAGTAAGTAACAAAACTAGAGTACATGTATTCAAGTAAGTAACAAAACTACCAGCTGTCGATGACCCATCACGTCTGTAGAGTTTTGCTAGCTAACTTAATGTGACCTGGCATAATGTTTCTCGTCAGTATGAAGCCTTAGTATTCGTATTAACGAAACGAACGTACGGATGAACAAGTTAGTGACTATAGGTACCTACCTACTACTTCAGTGGGAAAGGTACATAGGTAAGTAGGTATTAGGTACCTACTTCTAAGCCACATACCGTAGGTACAATATTCCACTAACCTTGCGTATAAATAGTTTGTGGAACTCATGTACAACCATTTAACATCTGCCTAAATGTATTATTAAGTGGCAATTGCCATTTATTAAATGATCACGAGTGTGGCCGTGGTTGGCCGTCCCCGTCAATGTACAGACGCCAGCAGGTCAAGCTACCCGAAACTGTCAAATTTTCCCAATCAACCTTGAACCTTATGCTTTAACGATAAAGTTGAAAATCTTTTAAAGAAATTTGACAGATTGTAGTAGCTTGATGTGCTGGCGTCTGTACAACAAACCGAGTAGTAAGTAACTGATAATTAGGAAGCCATTCAGTGAACACAATTGCCCTTCAGTAGATAACGGCGAAGTTAGTATCTATTGATTCTAGTTTGGCGGAATATAACAGAAGTGCCTTGTTTTTGGTGGGTAGAATGATGATATTTTGACTAAAAAGGTTACAGGACATACCTACCTATTTATTTAGTGAGTTTTCGTATTTTTTTTTTGATCTAACAGTCGAAGAAATTTATTTGTATTTAAAGTTGTTGTTTTTTCACCCCGACGAAAAAGAGGGGTGTTATAAGTTTGTATTGTGTATTTGTGTGTCTGTCTGTGGCTTCATAGCACCTGAATGGATGAACCGATTTTGTTTTTTTTTTGTTTAAAAGATGTCTTAATCGAAAGTGTTCTTAGCTATGTTTCAAGCAAATCTGCTCAGCCGTTTGAAGATCATATCCTCTATTCTAGCTGATGAACAGGAACTGATATTACAAAAGTATAATAACCTTGACCTGATGCGCAGGCATTACCAGCATCCTGCAGGATACCCAAACCGCCAGAAGAACTCCTTAACGGTGTACAGCATTTACTTTGTGTTTCGGGTCCTACGATGCGTTTGGACGAGCACATGCTAAGCGGTTAGGGTCATAATAATCTACAACTCTACCTTTCTTGCCCGTGTTACTACCAATGATACTACCAGTAGTAATACTGTTAATTTGATCTCCTTTCTTACTACGCTAGTAGTAAGTTAGTAGTATAATATAATAAGAAGGAAATGTCTTTAATAAAAAATAATTCTTTATTTCAAGGAAAAGACACAAGAACTTAAATAGCGTAAAACTTAAAAAAGAAAAATAAAACTTAGAACAAAAGAATTGGTATCTTCTTTATAACTAAAATTAGGTAAGTTGACGCAACTTCTCTAGGGCGTAACCTATAGAAATTTAATATAATACTAGCGTAGTAAGAAAGGAGATCAAATTAACAGTATTACTACTGGTAATCATTGGTAGTAACAAGGGCAAATTGTAGTTACCCTTCTAACATTCTAACAACTTACTACTGCAGTAGTAAGAAAGGAGATCAAATTAACAGTATTACTACTGGTAATCATTGTTAGTAACAAGGGCAAATTGTAACTACCCTTCTAACAACTTACTACTGCAGTAGTAAGAAAGGAGATCAAATTAACAGTATTACTACTGGTAATCATTGGTAGTAACAAGGGCAAATTGTAGTTACCCTTCTAACAACTTACTGCTGCAGTAGTAAGAAAGGAGATCAAATTAACAGTATTACTACTGGTAATCATTGGTAGTAACAAGGGCAAATTGTAGTTACCCTTCTAACAACTTACTGCTGCAGTAGTAAGAAAGGAGATCAAATTAACAGTATTACTACTGATAATCATTGGTAGTAACAAGGGCAAATTGTAGTTACCCTTCTAACAACTTACTACTGCAGTAGTAAGAAAGGGGATCAAATTAACAGTATTACTACTGGTAATCATTGGTAGTAACAAGGGCAAATTGTAGTTACCCTTCTAACAACTTACTGCTGCAGTAGTAAGAAAGGAGATCAAATTAACAGTATTACTACTGGTAATCATTGGTAGTAACAAGGGCAAATTGTAGTTACCCTTCTAACAACTTACTGCTGCAGTAGTAAGAAAGGGGATCAAATTAACAGTATTACTACTGGTAATCATTGGTAGTAACAAGGGCAAATTGTAGTTACCCTTCTAACATTCTAACAACTTACTACTGCAGTAGTAAGGAAGGAGATTAAATTAACAGTATTACTACTGGTAATCATTGGTAGTAACAAGGGCAAATTGTAGTTACCCTTCTAACAACTTACTACTGCAGTAGTAAGAAAGGGGATCAAATTAACAGTATTACTACTGGTAATCATTGGTAGTAACAAGGGCAAACTGTAGTTACCCTTCTAACAAGTTACTACTGCAGTAGTAAGAAAGGGGATCAAATTAACAGTATTACTACTGATAATCATTGGTAGTAACAAGGGCAAATTGTAGTTACCCTTCTAACAACTTACTACTGCAGTAGTAAGAAAGGGGATCAAATTAACAGTATTACTACTGGTAATCATTGGTAGTAACAAGGGCAAATTGTAGTTACCCTTCTAACAACTTACTGCTGCAGTAGTAAGAAAGGAGATCAAATTAACAGTATTACTACTGATAATCATTGGTAGTAACAAGGGCAAATTGTAGTTACCCTTCTAACAACTTACTACTGCAGTAGTAAGAAAGGGGATCAAATTAACAGTATTACTACTGGTAATCATTGGTAGTAACAAGGGCAAATTGTAGTTACCCTTCTAACATTCTAACAACTTACTACTGCAGTAGTAAGGAAGGAGATCAAATTAACAGTATTACTACTGGTAATCATTGGTAGTAACAAGGGCAAATTGTAGTTACCCTTCTAACAACTTACTACTGCAGTAGTAAGAAAGGGGATCAAATTAACAGTATTACTACTGGTAATCATTGGTAGTAACAAGGGCAAATTGTAGTTACCCTTCTAACAAGTTACTACTGCAGTAGTAAGAAAGGGGATCAAATTAACAGTATTACTACTGGTAATCATTGGTAGTAACAAGGGCAAATCGTAGTTACCCTTCTAACAAGTTACTACTGCAGTAGTAAGAAAGGGGATCAAATTAACAGTATTACTACTGGTAATAATTGGTAGTAACAAGGGCAAATTGTAGTTACCCTTCTAACAAGTTACTACTGCAGTAGTAAGAAAGGGGATCAAATTAACAGTATTACTACTGGTAATCATTGTTAGTAACAAGGGCAAATTGTAGTTACCCTTCTAACAAGTTACTACTGCAGTAGTAAGAAAGGAGATCAAATGAACAGTATTACTACTGGTAATCATTGGTAGTAACAAGGGCAAATTGTAGTTACCCTTCTAACAAGTTACTACTGCAGTAGTAAGGAGATCAAATTAACAGTATTACTACTGGTAATCATTGGTAGTAACAAGGGAAAATTGTAGTTACCCTTCTAACAACTTACTACTGCAGTAGTAAGAAAGGAGATCAAATTAACAGTATTACTACTGATAATCATTGGTAGTAACAAGGGCAAATTGTAGTTACCCTTCTAACAACTTACTACTGCAGTAGTAAGAAAGGAGATCAAATTAACAGTATTACTACTGATAATCATTGGTAGTAACAAGGGCAAATTGTAGTTACCCTTCTAACAACTTACTACTGCAGTAGTAAGAAAGGGGATCAAATTAACAGTATTACTACTGGTAATAATTGGTAGTAACAAGGGCAAATTGTAGTTACCCTTCTAACAAGTTATTACTGCAGTAGTAAGAAAGGGGATCAAATTAACAGTATTACTACTGGTAATAATTGGTAGTAACAAGGGCAAATTGTAGTTACCCTTCTAACAACTTACTACTGCAGTAGTAAGAAAGGAGATCAAATTAACAGTATTACTACTGGTAATCATTGGTAGTAACAAGGGCAAATTGTAGTTACCCTTCTAACATTCTAACAACTTACTACTGCATTAGTAAGAAAGGACATCAAATTAACAGTATTACTACTGGTAATCATTGTTAGTAACAAGGGCAAATTGTAGTTACCCTTCTAACAACTTACTACTGCAGTAGTAAGAAAGGAGATCAAATTAACAGTATTACTACTGATAATCATTGGTAGTAACAAGGGCAAATTGTAGTTACCCTTCTAACAACTTACTACTGCAGTAGTAAGAAAGGAGATCAAATTAACAGTATTACTACTGGTAATCATTGGTAGTAACAAGGGCAAATTGTAGTTACCCTTCTAACAACTTACTACTGCAGTAGTAAGAAAGGGGATCAAATTAACAGTATTACTACTGGTAATCATTGGTAGTAACAAGGGCAAATTGTAGTTACCCTTCTAACAACTTACTACTGCAGTAGTAAGAAAGGGGATCAAATTAACAGTATTACTACTGGTAATAATTGGTAGTAACAAGGGCAAATTGTAGTTACCCTTCTAACAAGTTACTACTGCAGTAGTAAGAAAGGGGATCAAATTAACAGTATTACTACTGGTAATCATTGTTAGTAACAAGGGCAAATTGTAGTTACCCTTCTAACAAGTTACTACTGCAGTAGTAAGAAAGGAGATCAAATGAACAGTATTACTACTGGTAATCATTGGTAGTAACAAGGGCAAATTGTAGTTACCCTTCTAACAAGTTACTACTGCAGTAGTAAGGAGATCAAATTAACAGAATTACTACTGGTAATCATTGGTAGTAACAAGGGAAAATTGTAGTTACCCTTCTAACAACTTACTACTGCAGTAGTAAGAAAGGAGATCAAATTAACAGTATTACTACTGATAATCATTGGTAGTAACAAGGGCAAATTGTAGTTACCCTTCTAACAACTTACTACTGCAGTAGTAAGAAAGGAGATCAAATTAACAGTATTACTACTGATAATCATTGGTAGTAACAAGGGCAAATTGTAGTTACCCTTCTAACAACTTACTACTGCAGTAGTAAGAAAGGAGATCAAATTAACAGTATTACTACTGATAATCATTGGTAGTAACAAGGGCAAATTGTAGTTACCCTTCTAACAACTTACTACTGCAGTAGTAAGAAAGGGGATCAAATTAACAGTATTACTACTGGTAATAATTGGTAGTAACAAGGGCAAATTGTAGTTACCCTTCTAACAAGTTACTACTGCAGTAGTAAGAAAGGGGATCAAATTAACAGTATTACTACTGGTAATAATTGGTAGTAACAAGGGCAAATTGTAGTTACCCTTCTAACAACTTACTACTGCAGTAGTAAGAAAGGAGATCAAATTAACAGTATTACTACTGGTAATCATTGGTAGTAACAAGGGCAAATTGTAGTTACCCTTCTAACAACTTACTACTGCAGTAGTAAGAAAGGAGATCAAATTAACAGTATTACTACTGATAATCATTGGTAGTAACAAGGGCAAATTGTAGTTACCCTTCTAACAACTTACTACTGCAGTAGTAAGAAAGGAGATCAAATTAACAGTATTACTACTGGTAATCATTGGTAGTAACAAGGGAAAATTGTAGTTACCCTTCTAACAACTTACTACTGCAGTAGTAAGAAAGGAGATCAAATTAACAGTATTACTACTGGTAATCATTGGTAGTAACAAGGGAAAATTGTAGTTACCCTTCTAACAACTTACTACTGCAGTAGTAAGAAAGGAGATCAAATTAACAGTATTACTACTGATAATCATTGGTAGTAACAAGGGCAAATTGTAGTTACCCTTCTAACAACTTACTACTGCAGTAGTAAGGAGATCAAATTAACAGTATTACTACTGGTAATCATTGGTAGTAACAAGGGCAAATTGTAGTTACCCTTCTAACAAGTTACTACTGCAGTAGTAAGAAAAGAGACCAAATTAACAGTATTACTACTGGTAATCATTGGTAGTAACAAGGGCAAATTGTAGTTACCCTTCTAACAACTTACTACTGCAGTAGTAAGAACGGAGATCAAATTAACAGTATTACTACTGGTAGTATCATTATCACGGGCAAGAAAGGCAACTCTACAGGTTACTTTAAATATAAACATTTTTATTAAATATCGATTAAAACCCCAAACAGACGAGGCTTATACCTAGCTATAATGAATGTATGATATTGTAGAAAAAATAGCTGCTTAACTTCCTATTTTCATTAGCCGTCTCCCGCGGCGCCGCGACGACCAGCGACGCTTAGATTTAAATATTACCTACAACTTATATTAAAAGGCTTAAAAGGTCAATACCTACATATTATTTTTTTAGTTTTTAAAGGTTTTTGGTTGTGTTAGGGTTTTTTAAATTTTCCAATTCATTTGAGACATTGGCATTTAGGTAGATATCAGCTTATATCAGCTTAGCGTGTCATATTATTGCACAAGTCCGAGGCCATGTGTTTTTATGGTCTACGTTCTCTGAGGCTGCGACCAGCGCAGCGGTTGAACGCGTCCCAAAGGGTCATGGCCATCAGGATGGTACGGGGATACCGCACGGTCTCCCGTGAGGCGGCGAGCCTCCTTGCCGGACTGCCGCCATGAGATCTGGAGGCAAAAGTCCTCGCGCACATTTGGGTGTGGCGCGAAGAGGCGAAACTCCGGGGCATAACTCCGCTGCCGCAGGAAATCGCGGCACAGCGGACGGAGCTCCGGTGCGATCTCATGGCGACATGGAGAGTGCGATTGTCGCAACCCAGCGCTGGGCACGCCACAATTGTGGCGATAAGTCCCCTCTTTGAGGAGTGGCTAGAGAGGCGCCACGGCGTCCTCACCTTCCGCCTGACGCAGGTCCTCACCGGACATGGATGTTTCGGGAGGTTCCTGTTTAGGATTAAGCGGGAGGAAACGCCCGGGTGTCACCACTGTGTGGATCGCCCGGAGGACACGGTGGAGCATACGGTGGAGGTCTGCCCTGCTTGGGCGGAGCACCGCCGGGTCCTCACGGCAGCGATCGGCGGCGGCGATCTCTCGCGTCCGGCCCTGGTTCAGGCCATGGTTCGGAGCGAGAGTGCATGGGAGGCCGTCACCTCCTTCTGCGAAACAGTGATGCTTGCGAAGGAGGAGGCGGAACGCGTGAGGGTAAGGCAAAATCAACGCCCTCGCGCCCCTAGTCGCCGCAGGAGACGCCCCGACGTCGGGAATCGCAGGCCGATTCCCGGCCACCGTAGGCGCGGGCTTGCGGACGGTGAGCGATGGGTAGCTCGCCGTCCGATAAGGACCAAGCCCGGGTCGACGGCGCGTTGTGTTCCACGCGCGCCTCAAAGAGACGTCAGCACCAATTGACGGGGTCCGAAAGGGCCAATGCCTGCCAGGGTTACGAGCCTGTCCGAAAGGGATATCGTGGCCCTGGCACACAGGCATCTGAAGGAACACGGTGGGTTTTAGTCAGTAAAAGTCTGACACTCCCTCCCGCTCCACCCAGAGCGGGAGAAGTTATTTGATAATTTCCCACCCAAAAAAAAAAAAAAAAAAAGCGTGTCATATTAAAAAATAGAATAGAATAGAACATATTTTTGAGCGGAATGCGTTTGGTGTGGTCAATCCTCCATGGATTGAATAAATCGAGGCCTCTCAGTGCCTCAGAGAGCACGTTAAACCTTCGGTCCATTGTCAACTGAGAATTTATGTCAGTCGATCGTAACGGGTAGTCAGAAGCCCGAAAGTCTGCCAACTGTGCTTACCTCAAAATATTGGAATTTTCCACTAATTTTGTTGTGGAGGTCACGAGGCAGCATTTCCATGTAAAATATTGATACTCTGTAAGTAGCATCTAAACTGATAGCCTTCCCAAGTAAAGTTTACAATTATCTCGGTAACTGTTGTCCGAATAACACATTCGGTGCGCTGCTTTTAACATTCCGATCACAGTTTAGCGTTGTTGTTTAACAAATAATGACCGTCCATTTATATAAATTTATCCTTTATTAATCAACTTCAAAAAAAAGGAGTAGGTTCTCATTTCGACTATATGTTCTTTTTTTGTGTGTTTGTTACGCGATTACTCCACCAATTATGAATAGATTTTGATGATTCTTCTTTTGTTTGGTAGGTCATAGTTCAAAGGTGGTCCCATATAAATTTTATCGAAATTGATTAAGCACTTTTTGAAAAATCTATAAAAACAAATAATATATACACAGATGACGTTTTGGTTTATGGTTCCCTTCAGCAAAAGTTTTTCTCACTTGTATATGTGGATGAGTCGAATTTGTGTGAGGTAAGTACCGCAACTAAAAACTGAAAAATAAAAACTTTTTACAAAAAATCAACTGACTTCCAAAAAAAACACGTCAAAGTGAAAAATAACTTTAATTTCGGAAGTCGGTGACAAAAACAAAAATACAAAACTAAAGACACCGACTTCAAAAATTAAAATTATTTTTACTTTGAAGTGCTTTTTTGGAAGTCGGTTGTTTTTTATGTATGTTGCGCGATTATTTATGTTTGTTTCGCGATTACTCCGCCAATTATGAATTGGTCTCTTCAGAACTGGTCCCATATCAATTTTACCGACAAAAAAAAAATGTATACACTGATGCCTTTTTGATTTATGGTTCCCTTTGGCAACAGTTTTGATGAGGACTTTCAATCTCAGTTTTAACTGTCATCAGTTCATCACACAAACATTATTTTAACTTTCTTTGGGTAGTTTTTGAGTTAGCTTCAATGATACGTATTTAATCCACTCTTTGTACCCATGTTGATGATGTTATAAAACTTCCTGTCACTGTTGTTTACATAGCAAGTAGTGGAATACGAATTGGTGTGGGGTAGCTACCACAACCAAAAGTGGGTTTTGGAAGTCGGTGGCAAAAAACAAAAATACAGAACCAAAGACACCCATAAATAAAAGTATTTTTTTTGTAAAAACGTTTTTTGACGGTCATACTTACGTTCTCCGAATTAAACAATAGTGAAACGACCCAATTATAATAATATTAGATGGATAATGTACATTTTTAAGCGTTGTGGTGGCTCCTCGAGTCAACTAAACATTTCAGATTGGACATTTAGCTATTTTAGCAATATTAAAATTCTTGCAACATTTCTGTTATACCAGAATAACGTTATGGCTAGTTTCTGAACCTGTTATTTGAGAAACTGTTGTACCTACTAGATAAATTGTTAAAATCCTTTCTTGAATCCACTTTATAATGAGAAATACCTATCTCTATATTAACTCGTTCGATAAAGACTGCAGGATTCGTAGATTACGTCATCTGAGAACCGGTCGCTTGACCCATTGCCTTCGTCTTAAATAATATTATATTGTATACGACTGAGTGTCGGTACGGTTGTGTGAGTGAGTGTCTACATGTCTCGTTGAACTATAACATACATAAACTCACGCCTTCTTCCCATGGGGGTTGGTAGAAACTATAGAACTCCACCTGCTACACTCGTTACATACTCCTGTTGCTTCGTCTACGTTCATACATCTAGTCATACACGCTCGCCGGTTACGAGTAGGTACTACGCTCCTGACCTTCTGAAGAACATCACCAATTAGGTCACTATATGTCCTCCTAGAGCGTCCCCCCGGCATTTCCATTCACCTGTGCTTTGTTAGTCACTTTTCATTCATCCTCTCAACTCGACCAAACCATCTAAGCATACTCTTTTCATTTTTTATCACTACGTATCTTCTTTTAAACCGCACCATTGCCTCATCACATAATTTTTCAGCCTATCATCATAGTCACGCCAGAAATGGTTCGCAACGAATGCATTTCCACAGCATTTTATTCTACTTTAATGCTTCTATTGCCACACCCAACATTCACTTCCATACATAAGCGTAGGCACCAGCACACCATTGTTAACAGCCAGTCGAGCCTTTTTGGGCATCGACTGGTTGGTCACAATCGCAAGGATAGCACCAATCACTTTATTTCCCGCATTTACTCTCCTTTCCACATCTTCATCAATCTTTCCATCCCTTGTAAACTGACTTCCCAATTAGTTGAACTCACATGTTCCACGCTCTTATCATTTATTTTCAAATCACACACCGATACATACTCTTCTCTTTCAAACACCATGACCTTCGTCTTATTCACATTTGTATTAATTCCTTTTCTCTATAAGCTTCATCCATCACAGTCACCATGTCTTGCAACTGTTCTGCTGACAAAGCAAGTAGAACTTGTGACAGGCAACTCATTCATTCTCAATCCATACTCACCCTCTTTCAAATCTATCTCTATCAGACAATTATCCATATACAAGTAAACAACTACGGTGACGCTACACAACCCTGTCTAACACCCTTTGAGATGCAGAACCAGTCTGTGTATGCCCCATTTAACCAAGATTTCAGTCCACACCGTACACGGATAGTGTCGACCACAGTTTTTCCCTCCACACACTGTCACGGGCCTTCTCCAAGTCAACGAAAGCACAGTAGACTTTACTGTGCTTTGCCAGATGTTTTTCAGCTTTGCACCTTAAGGAGAAGATCTGATACATACAGCCCATCCCTTCTCTAAATCCTGCCTGCACATCCAATATTTTCTCATCTGTCACTCTTATCACCCTATTTATTAAAACCTTCGCATACAGTTTACCAACAACACTCAAAATACTAATGCCGCGGAAGTTTTTACACTTCTGCTGAGAGCATTTTCCTTTATACGAGGGCTGCACTAAAAGTATCGGGAATGGAATATTTCCACTGTTCCCATCCTTGGTTTTAAAAATCGAATACCATTTATTTATTAAAAAAAAGATTCTCGGTCTTGTCACAATGTTTTGTCAAACTTGTTTAGTCGTTGAGAAAATGGAATTGACTCGAGAAAATTCAAGAGCGATGATTTATTATGACTTTCGAAGTGGCTTAACACAAAAACAGTGTGTTGACCGGATGATTTCTGCATTTGGTGATGAAGCCCCCCTCCAAAACCACAATTTATCGCAGGTTTGCTGAATTTCAACGTGGACGTGTCAAGCTCAGTGATGATCCCCGTCAAGGTCGTCCAAAAACTGCAGTCACCCAAGAAAACGTTGATGCTGTGCGTAAGCTGATTGAGGAAGATCGACATGTGACATACCGCGAAATTCAGGCAACTTTAGACAGTGGCATGAGTCAAATACAAATAATCTTGCATGAACAATTAGGTGTAGAAAAGTTGTTTTCCCAATGGATACCGCATTCGCTCTGTGAAGAGCAAAAAGCGGCTCGCGTTACTTGGTGCGTCAGAACTCTCGAAAGATTTCACGCAGGATCCTCAAATGCTGTATACAACATTGTATCAGGTGACGAATCCTGGATATACGCGTACGAACCCGAAACAAAAAACCAGTCACGAGTTTGGGTGTTCGAAAATGAGTTAAAGCCAACAAAAATTGTTCGTTCACGGAGTGTTGCAAAAAAAATGGTGGCCACGTTTGTCTCCAAAACCGGCCATGTTATGACTATTCCTCTTGAGGGACAAAGAACGGTTAATGCAGAATGGTATGCTAGCATTTGTTTGCCACAGGTCGTTTCTGAACTCTGTAAAGAGAACTGCAACCGCCGCATCATCCTCCATCACGACAATGCGAGTTCTCACACCGTGCACAGAACAAAAGAGTTTTTAGTGCAAGAAAACATAGAATTATTAGACCATCCGCCGTACAGCCCCGACCTAAGCCCTAATGATTTCTATACTTTCCCTAAAATAAAGAATAAATTGCGTGGACAGAGATTTTCATCACCTGAAGAAGCTGTGGACGCCTACAAAACGGCCATTTTGGAGACCCCAACTTCCGAATGGAATGGTTGCTTCAATGATTGGTTCCATCGTATGGAAAAATGTGTCAAATTTCGCGGGGAATACTTCGAAAAGCAATAAATACATTTTTAAATAGTAATGTTGTGTCACTTCCTTGATTCCCGAAATTTTCAGTGCCGCCCTCGTATAGTGGTACGATTACAGCCTCGCACCAGTCATCCGGCACACGGCCATATCTCCAACACATATTATAGATCCGACACAACAGTCTTGCTACCACCCCGTCACCACCCATCAGCATTTCAGCATAAACTCTGCCATATCCTGCAGTTTTCCCAATTTTCATCCCTTTCAACGGGCTTATAATCTAATCTATTTCTATTTAATTCCCCTTATCTGCATCTGAGCTTGGGGCTTCAAAACTGGCTCCTCCCCAGTTCCCCTACTCCTTGCACACTATCCTGACAACTAAATAAACTTTCAACGTATCCCTTACAATGTTCCAAGACCTTACTTACATTTTTCGCTTAGTAAACATCCATCTTCTGCTCTTATAACATTCATAATCATATCAAATCCTAATATTTTATTTCACATAAACCTACATGGGCAACTACGAAACGCCAGAAGCTAGGTGCACGGTTCCGATTAGTCGTTTCATATGGAGAAGAGCCGGCAAGAAACTCCACGGTTACTCTTTTAAAAATAAATGCCTTTCTTTTTTTAAATAATTTATTGTTAATAGATTTGGGTGGACAGTTTTGGCCTGCCAGCAAGTACCAGGTACTTAAAAAATATAAAATGTGTACAAATCTACGGTCTAATAGGCTTACGACGCAACGGTCTCACGTTTACAAAATATAAAATAATCTATATAAAATATTGCATAAATAATACAAATAAAAACCAATTAATTATTTAAACCAAATGACATGATTGCCATTACAACTGTTACAAACCTGAATTAATATTCTGTCCACAAAAGCCACTAATAAAATGAATAATGAAAAGATTAAATATGTCAAGGAAGTATGTAAAAAAATAAAATAAAAATAAACATCGTAATTTGGGAACAGTTAATAGAAATTTAAATAGTTATGCAGTTAATGAGGTACCAGGGAAGCCACATGTGCAAAAGGAATTATTGCCAAACTTCCTTGTCTTCAACCTTATAATATGCTTTTTTGTTAGGGCACGTTTGATATGGGTTTTGAACTTTCCATCGCTAAGTTGCAAAACTCGGGTAACCGACTTTGGCAACTTGTTATAAAAGCGGATACTGTTGATAAGGAATGGTTTGCTTGTTTTGTTCATCTTTTGAGTATCACGATTTCATGATTACTGCGTTACTGTATTTATATTATGGAAATCGCGTCTTATTTTGAAAAGTCCCAAGTTTTTGCGAACATAGAAAATACTTTCTATGATATAAAGAGAAGGCAGAGTTAGTACTTAAACTTTGAAGTTCTTTCTAAGTGAAAGATACTCAATGTTCCTGTTACTCCGCGAGCCAATCTTACTTGTTTCCAGTACCCCAAGTGTAAGTTTGCAAAAGAGTAAACGTAACTATTTCGTTCGCGTAAAATTTGACCGATAGATCATAATGCTAAGAATAAAAGCGTGAGAATAAAAATCTTAACGCAGACGCGCTAGTTACGTTTACTCTCTTGCAAACTTAGACTTAGGGTATTGAACAGCTTAACATTGACCCTGAAGTTTTCAGAGAACTTCCTGTTATACTTTTCTTCCTTGCATCCTTCTTCATTTTCACAATCTCTTTCACTTTCGTTTTAATTTCGGAGTATTTCTTCTTCACTTTTTCAAAATCATCTGCCACATGCGTTGCTTGATTCATCCTATTTTGGGCCTTACAGGTTTTTTTTTTGGTGGGAAATTATCAAATAACTTCTTCCGCTCTGGGTAGAGCGGGAGGGCGTGTCAGACTTTTACTGAATAAAACCCACCCGTGTTCCTTCAGATGCCTGTGTGCCAGGGCCACGATATCCCTTTCGGACAAACTCGCAACCCTGGCAGGCATTGGCCCTATCGGATCCCGTCAGTTGGTGCTGACATCTCATTGAGGCGCGCGTGGAACACAACACGCCATCGACCCGGGTTTGATCCTTATCGGACGGTGAGCTACCCATAGTACCCATTGCTCACCGTCCGCAAGCCCACGCCTACGGTGGCCGGGAATCAGCCTGCGACTCCCGACACCTGGGGCGTCTCCCGCGGCGACTAGGGGCGTAAGGGCCTTACAGGCTAAGATATTAAGCTAGGCCTCTTATGTCTTCCTTACAACCTCTTTAACTTTACCATCTAGCCAAAAATCATTTGTTCTACACTACATTTTTTTCACTTGCACCATACTGTTTGTCGCTATATCCCATACTTCTTCTACACTGTAATCATTAGTAACATCAAATATTTTATCGTGTTCACTTTTACTTCCCTCTTATATTCTTCGTTTACTTTCAAAGTCAAAGTCAAACTATTTATTTCAAATAGGCACATAAGAGGCACTTTTGAACGTCAAAATTTACAAAAAAATAGAAATTGATTCTTGTTGCCCCTTCCAAAAGGTAGTTTCGTATGGAGAAGAATGGGCAAGAAACTCCACCGTTACTCTTTTAAAAATGTTTTACAATATTTTGTTTGAGTACATTAATTATATGATTATATGTGAAGACGATGCACCTAGAATAAAATTACTATACCATAATAGGTAAGAAGAATTAAAAACGAAGCAATGAAAAATAACTTAATTATGAGATGGTGCTCACATATTTACAAAAATCGTAAGAGTATGTTTTTTTAAAATATGTCAGCCCAATGCCTGAACACACAATCCATCCCACACATACTCAGATAATGATCAGTCCCTACATTAACACCCCGACATGCTCTAGTATCTGTAACTTCACTCTTTAATTTTTCATCCATAATCACAAAGTCAATCATATTTCTACAGTCTTGCCTTTCCCACGTATACCTGTGAAACACTAGTTCATAAGTCTAACAATCTCTAGTAAATTCATCCCATTCTCATTCACTCTTATCGTCCCCAAATGTACCTAATACTTTTTGAACCTATTCCTGTTCGCACCAACCCAACTATTAAAGTCTCCAAGCGAAACAATCTTTTCGTTTGACCTACTTCCATTCACTAAATCCCATATACTGCCCTAAAATTCGGCTCTCCCAAGGTGAGCTTCCCGTATCGGGTGCATACACGCACAATATAAAGATAGTGTTTAGGTCCACCTTGGTTCTTACCCATAGAATCCTGGGGCTCACACAAACGTTATCTTTCACACATTTAATCTTGCTCGGAGAGGACAACCCCCACACCCTGACAGGCCCTATTGGTCTCTTGAACACCGGATACCAGATAACGGTCAGTGAACCGTGTTTGCATATTTTATGTCCACTCCCTATTTTTCGTCTCATTCAGACATAACACATTTATATTATTTTATACTTCCCCTTCTCATACACCTCACCCATTTTATTTTTTATACCTCCCTGCACATTCAACGTAGCTAAACGACACAAGCTTTTCGCCCCGTGAAAACAACTGTGCTATAAATTAGTGAGATAACGTCTATTTTAAAGGAGTCATGTCATCATCATCTTTAGCCACGTCCTTTGGTCCCTGCAAGGTCATTTTTACCTGTTTGTGCTAATCTTATCCAGATGTTTCTGCCAAGCTTATTATGGCAGCGTAGTCATCATGACATTGGTCTTCTTACTGTCTTTGTAGATGTGTTCGAGTTTTTGCTAGATGGACCAACGACCTTACGAAGGTGGGTGAGACAGAAAGCATGCGGAAGGCGGAGGAAATGGTTTGTGTTGTATGAGGTCTATATCCAGCATTAGGACATAGCTGCTGAGTGGTTTATGACTGTCGTTGGGCCCAATCTCGGCATCCCAGGAATCTACTCCACCTGCCGTGCCACATTTAGTGTCCAGCCAATCGGCCAATTTCTACTGAAATCGCAAACGCGTTATGAACAAGCGTAATTATAAATCTGCTCGTTAGTTCAATTCATAATAAGAAGTCTCCCAGCAGTGGGATCAAAATATGCCGATATAGTTCCGTACAGTAGTTCGTAAGATGTCTTGGCCTTCTTTATTAATAAACTCATTTAGCTAACTGACTAAACCATCAAAGACACTTGAATAAACATAAAGTTAATTGAAACTCTCTGTCAATATACGCCTAGTTAAAATGTAATTAGCACACGACTGTTACACTAAGATGGAGAAGAATCACAATTATTTTAATTTTAATACCGAATAGGGTATTAGTCCTTTGTGGAAGAAGTTCGTCCGGGGAAGTACTAGTACCATACCACTATCTAGATATACAGTTACGAGCATAAAAATAGTCTTACACTTACGCAAAATCCAAAATAACGATTGCAACTTTGCGAAAAGGCCAATTCCATAATATTTCCAAGAATACCTATAACTGTGTTCGTAACACCATAAAATTTCTGTCAATACTTACGGAGAAAATAGCTTTTGAAGCTTGCGTAAGTGTACGGTGTTTATGCTCTTGACTTTAGGATCCTATTTCTGTCATCAAGCAGCTAAGCTGTGCAGCGGGGCGAGCACGGCCTACTGTGATATGACTTGAGTCATTTGATCACAGTTTGAGCGATAAAATTGTTTTGTCATAAAATGCTAGTACAAATTGACATGAAATAATTTATCATGTCTTGTCACAAACGTCTTGGCACGCCCGTGTTCGGTTCGTAGGTGTACCGGGTTTTGTATGGTATGAGTGCCGCTTTAATTGCAGACACAGATGATATTGTATAGCTTTGTCTCTGTCTCTGGTATGGCAAGCTCCTGGGATGCCTCTCCGTTCATAGGCAGCGGTGAACAGTAGGTACCCATCAGGTTGGCCACCTGCGACATAACCATAAAAAGAAACATGGAATGAAAAATCTTAGTCACACTATTTGCATTGTATACAGATGATTAGGTTCATTACCCGCATAACTTAGATGAACAACAGTAATAACAGGTTTCCTTTTCTGTTCAGCGTAGCAGGAAATTTCTAATTAAATTCTCGTTATAACCACTTATTAGTTCCTCAAAGTGTTTGGTAGGTACGTGTGGAAACCTTATAAAGTAACGTATAAGTAAAAATTCCATAAGTTTCCATTTAATAGGTGTTATTTTCTGCGTGCTCGAAATTTAGAATCCAACTACTCAATTTATTTATTGCATTCCACAATGTGAACTTAGGTGGCATGGTACCTAGGTAGCTTTACAAAGACATGATCAGGACCCTGTTGGGCGTAGCAAAGTATGAGAGCGGAGGAGAGTTGTCATTTGACAACTTAGTTATAATCATGTTGGTTAGATTGATGCCAACAGCCGAGTGATGCATTTTGATCCTCCAGCACCTTATCTACAGTAACTACCTACTTATCAGCGTTGCCAGACGTCCCTAATTTTTGCCCAAAATTAAACAGGACAGGTTCCGTCCCGCTTTTCAGGGATAGAAAAATAAATAAGTAATTCATAAGTAATGTCATCATCACTCTCCTGCCGTTATCCCAATTTATTTAGGGTCGGCGCAACATGTCCTTTTCTTCCAAACTTCTCTATAAGTCGTCATCTCGGTAGTCACTCCCTTTCTAGCCATATCATCTTTCACATAGCCCATCCATAGTTTCTTTGGCCATCCCCTACTTTTATAGCCATCGATATCCATACTCATAACTTTCCTCACGACATTTTCCTCATTCTTCCGCATCACATGCCATTTCAGACTTCCTCTTATGTACTCATTTCTTATTCTATCCATTCGTGTCACACCACACATCCCTCTTAGCATTCTCATCTCAGCTACATGCAATTGCCTTTCATTCATCCCTTTTGTGACCCAACATTCTGCTCCATACAAGACAGCAGGTCTAACCATTGTTCTATATATGTTCCCCTTAAGTTTAAGGGGAATGCGGGAGTCGCATATTGTTCCCGTAACCTGCCGCCATTTCATCCTTCCTGTGTTAATTCTGTGCTTAATTCGTAAGTAATGTATTACTTATTTTTATTATATTCCTCTGTTGACTTAACTACATTACAGGGATAATTCAGGTCCGGACAGTTATTGCTATATACTAGTATAATAATGTAATGTATTTTCATTAAAATTCCGTTTCTGTGGCTATCTATCACCATTGTAAACTTAATTTGAAACTTAAATAAAAGGCTATGTAGAACAAAATTTAAAACTACTGATTATTTAAGTTTTTTTTTGTGGGTAAACGATGTATTATGTTCTAAATACTAATATAGATTCTAAATACTTACTATTTTTTCAAGGAAAGTCAACATAAGTCACGTTGATTTCTTTGTTGTAATTAATTGCGTTTACGTTCTGATACAGTTTATGACTTTATAAGCCAAAGAGCAACGACAGCTACACGTTGTTTGGGTGCAGCTAAAGATATTCGTTAAAAAACCCGTCAGACCGGTTCTATCAGATTTAGTGAGAAGCTGATGCGTTCGTCAACCGTTTGCGACACACCACACCGAGTCAATATGCTATTAAACATGATCGTGAGTTATTACGGGAACCTTCGTATTCTGTAGTACCTACATAGCGCAGTTCTCTGCGTTAAGAGTAGGTAAACCATGTATGATAGATCATCATATTTATATTGTAAATAGTAATTTATGAACTATAAGTACTTCAGTTACATGTGTTTTATGTCCCTTAAAATATGTTTTTTTTTTTAAATTATTAAGTTTACTCGCAGGATTATATACAACCGCTTTTCAGTTTTTTAACCCATTTCAAAAGAGGGCTCTCTACCATGGACGAAGCTGTGGAAACCTATTCTCGATTTGCGCGATATTTCGGGAACGATTTAAATTATTCTCTTTTTATTTAGCAGTATAAGATTTTTCCTTGGACGGAGATATTTACTTCGTAGTTCCATGTAAATTAATATAATCGTGGATTATTATGAGAAGTCTCAAAAAATTCATCCGCATCGCTGGGATCGCAATGGGATAAGTGTCCGAAAGGCTAATATCATAATCGTGGTTATTTTCTGTCTGAGGAAGTTGGAGTTCAAGTATGTCTATTGTATTGATGCATGTTATCGGGGAGGCAACAACTGGATTGTTTAGGTACTCTAAGAAACCAACAAAACTCTTATTTTACTCAAATATTCAGAAAGGTTGCTGTTACACCATCTGCAGTAGGTATCATCACCATCTGTTTAGCTTTTCCCAACTATACTTGTCAAAAATAATAGGCCCGTTTTGACATTTAACTTGAATCGATTTCACTAGTTACGACGTAACTAGTGAAGTAACCATACGACTCGGTACTCGATACTCACGATAAATCGATTCAAGTTAAATGTCAAAACGGGCCTATTATTTTTTTACAACTTTAGGTATGTTTGGGGTCGGATTTTAGTCTTTCAACTGGATGTAGCTGAATACCTACTGGTATTTTTTTTATATGGAGCGACTGCCTATCTGGACCTCCACAACCCAGTAACTGGGTAACACGATATCCCTTGACAAGACTGGTTGTCAGATTTTCGAGCTGCTGACAAGTCACAACACAGGGCTCTTATCGACTGTCAAATAACTACAGCCATCCGGGACCAAGTCCTTTTCTCAAATAATGCACGGAAATTCAAAGAAAGTAAATTATTTAAAAATTCCAGATACAATGACGAACAACAATAATGTTTCAAGCGCCAACGTGTTCATTTGTTTTTTTTTTCAATAAACAGCTTTCTATTTGCAAGCCAGTTCGAAATTTAAAAAACCTTTGATAAGTTACTTACTTCCTTGGTTGCCATGTTTCGGAGTAAAAGATCGTTCCATTTTTAAATTACACGACAGTTATGAGTTTACTATGTAATTTATTTGGCCGCTAAATTTTCTATCAAGTTTTGGTGACCGCTGCTCGCATGTATTTGGCCAGTACAGCAATTTTGATTTATCTCGAAGAAGGTTGTCAAAATAATACTCGAAGTTCCAAGCATGTTTGAGAAAATAATATTACAGGGTCTTACAGTGAACTAGGGCTCGTTGGCGCCGAAAAAAGAGGTAAGACATGCACCCTAATTGCGCAACACGCTATAAATCACAATCTGAATGATTTTGAAGTATATTGCTAATCCATTGCTTCATTATGTTCGAAAAATTTCTGCTCAACAACGGAATTAACGCAATGAATGTTGTTGAACTGTCGCGATTTCGACTTTCGTTAAAATGTGAACCTGATAGATATAAATTATTTGGCATCTAGCTTGCAGCAGAAGTCGCACTTATTTGTTCTTTCATTTATATAAATATAGAACGGTAAATGATCATCATCATTTATTCATAATTTCAGCCAAAAGACGTCCACTGTTTGCCATAATCGCCACGCTTGGCAGGCGGGTTGGCGGTCAAGCGGCCGCAGTATGGTGTTAAAATGCATAGAGAACGCTGCTGCCCATTCTTTAGTAGTTTTAGTACCGGTTTGGGTGCCGGGTGTAATTACAGGCACTGTATAAGACATTTTAACTAAGTCTCAAGGTGACACTTTCTAGCGACTGCATCCAACAGGATCGTTAGTAAGTTTGTCTATAACGTAAAAGGAAAACTTTTCTCAAATACCGAATAAAATTGTAACAGTTGGTTAAGTAACAATAATTAAATGTACAGTTTATAACAATCTGTTAATCAACAACATAAAATTTCCAGTCTATAACAATTGTTTTCCAATTTAATTGTTTATTAGTGTCATGGACTTTGAACTCGTTCACAGGACCTTAGTCGCCTTTTACAACACCCACGGGAAGAAATGGGGTGGTGCTATTCTTTACGTCCGGCACCACACGGTAAATGTTAGGATGACTGAATAATAGCAAACGTGTAATTCTTTTTGCTAATAAAAATAATTATTCTGAAACTATTTAGGTACTTTATATACTATTTAGGTATACTTACCTGGCGTAGGGGAAACCGTGATCATGAAGGCGGTTCCCCCAGGGCGAGGCCTTTCCATTGCACTGCGGATAGGTTGACCCTTGCGATTATCCCTAATGTGGATAACTCGGACGCGTTATTTTTGGTAGTGAGGGACTGCGTGCGCGCTGTCCCTCTCATAATCGTTCGTTAGTATAAACTTAAACACTCAGCTGTTTGCATTGCTATAGCTTTTGAGCTTTGTAATAAGTTACATATAAGTTACATATAACTTTGTTTTTTTCCAGCAGTCAAAGTCTAGATTGATTATTGGCACTTCATGACCATATTAAATTCTTATTTGGAAAAAATGGCACGTGGATGTAAAAAGGTACGCCATCTCTGGTCTACGCCCTCTCTTATCAATTCTCATAGTTGTTTCGTAAGTGTCACTTTCAGTCACTGGATCAAATAAGTTTGTGATCATTAAGATATTATAATTTGTATTCCTCCTTCGTCGGGTTCATTCATCTTCTTTGAAAAGGAAAGCATGGTTTTGTTAAACTTACCTTTCTTTATAGCATTATTTTGTAGTCAGCCGCCGTCTATTAGTGTCCTTGTCAAATTTCCAATCAGCGGCACCGGGGTAATTGCGAATCAAATCAATGTAATTGATACTTACATAGAAAGCCTCATCATCATTATCTGCCTAGCCTTTTCCCAACTATGTTGGGGTCGGCTTCCAGACTAGCCGGATGCAGCTGAATCCCCAGTATTTTACATGGAGCGACTGCCTGTCTGCCCTCCACAACCCAGTTACTGGGTAAATCAATATCCCTTGGTAAGACTGGTTGTCAGACTTTTGGGCTTTTGACGACCCGTAACAACTGTCAAAGATCTACAAATGACAGCCGGGACCAATGACTTAACGTGCTTTCCGAGGCACGGAGGAATCTTGGTATGAAAAGATGGTCACCCATCCACGGACCAACCGCGGAAAGCGTAGCTTAACCTGATCGGCCGACCCGTGCGGCAGTTATTACTTAGCCACAAGCCCCTCCAAGCCTCAAGCTCCTCACATAAAAATTCGGGAAAAATGGGAAAAACACACAGTTCCTATATTTCAATCAAGTATATTCCAATGTTATCTTAAAACATTCTAGTTTATCTAAAATATAAAATAGATGTAAGTAACTAAAGAACACATTATCAATTATAATCAGTCATTCGATCACTCAACATTTAAACTATTTTAACTACCTATAAAATTAGTTAAGTGTTATTAAATATCATAGTAATACAACATTGTAATTCATGATATAAATACAATACAGTTAAGTTATTGAGTAAGAAATACTAAGGCAGTGTATTCGAGATAAATGTAAAAACGGAAAAATTAACGTATGCCAACGTGTTGTGGTTGGCTGGCTCTATTATTTCGTCAAATAACCTTGTCCTTATGCGGTCGTCTACAATGAATACTAATTATTTTCAAACACCTTTTTTAAATCATATTTCAAACATTTAAATAACACTAGAGGGTTAGTGCATTCGAGAATTAAAACGAAATTGTTATTATGGCACTGTTATCTTTTTAGGCAGGTTGGCGTTCGTGCCTGCCTCAATTGCTCAAGAAAGCTCACCGTGAAAGCTTTTGGATCCCAAAATACCTATATTATAGGGGGTGAAATTGAATTCACTAGCGAAACTCCGCAGATGTGATGGAAATCGATATCTAAACATGATCAAATAAAAAATAAATAAATTTGATGAGTTTTTTTTTTGGTGTCAACCGCAGGTAGTGTTGTCACTAGAATAAATAACAGTTTTTTTAGTGTAAACTTCACGGACGTGATGGTTTTCGAAACACGATGAAACAAAAAAAAATTACTGATATTCTCGACTAATACGAATATCTTCAAATAACAAAACCACCAGAAACCAAAAAAAAAATTTTGTCGTGTTTAGACCAGGGCCTGTTAAGAGTTAAGCCGTTAATGAGGTTAACTTTATCATGATATAACGCTTTGAAAGGGTTTTTGCTTGAAACCCAGTAAAAGGGTTACCCATATAGTATGGGCTTTTGATTAACTGCTAATAAAAACCCAATCGAAAACTCGGGTAACCAAATTTGAATGGCTTATAAATTAAGCCGTACAAAAAGGTTACCCATATCGAATGGGTTTTTCATTAACTGCTTAGAAAAACCATATCGAAAACCCTTTCAATGGGTAACCAAAATGGTTCTTGGTTTAGACATAGATAATTCGATACATAGGTATATCACGCCTGGGGAGTTTCGCTAGCTAACTTAACACTGTATGTGCTGACTGCCCAGAGAAAATTAGGTGCAAGGAGCTTTACGGTGTTAGTCGGTGTCCACTACTTCGCTACACCTCGGGTTCAATACTTTGTAACACAAAATATTTGGTCGCTGTATGCAGTACGAACTACTTCCTCACTTATTCTAAGTACCCTATCTCTAAAAAAAACTCAATTTATACTAGGAAATGCAAAATTTCAATGTCGTCACGTTGCAAATTAGACTTATCTTCGATAATTAAAAATAATGATTCACTTTGTTCGTAAGTTACCTCGAGGTCATGTGTATTAATCTTATTTCTAGATATAATAATTAATACTGCTATATAATATAATATTTAACTGTAAAGTTTAAAACTATAACGAATTTTAACAAAAACAAGTCGTCTAAATTTTCGGGCAGTATAAAAAAAAAAAAAAAAAGTTAAAATTCAGTGACTGGTTTTCATATCATACAATTTTTGCTAGTAAAATAAGTGAATATGGGTGTTTGCAATTATGATGGAACTAGTGTTGTTTGTTGCTCGTACTCTGGTATTTTATTTATTTTTATTTCGTTAGTTTTCTTGATCTTAAGTCGCATATCCTTGTGGGCTTTGTGCTGTTTCGCTATTGCTACTTTATATCAAGAAATGTACCTACTACCTGTAGGAATTAACGTTATCATAGAGCAAATGGCTGATCCCACCCTATCTGCATGCGAGAAATATCACAAATAATAACACGAACAAAAATATAAAAACACCGTTAGATTCAATTAATCGTCTCCAAAAATAAAGACTTTGGATTCCTCAGTAGCAATGTATCTTGGATAGTACCTATCCAAAGCTCGAAACCAATCCGACTCCAAGGTGACAGTTATGTAATCATGAAAGTATTCAAGTTGAGATCACTGAAACTAAATTACAAACTTATAACACAAATGTGCCTAAACCACCTGGAAAGCACCATCGATTTATTATATTAACGTAAGTAAATGAGCCCTATATATTTTCAGCACATAAGGCTGATATATGTTTCACTGTCATAGTATAATACTTTTACTGTCGCATTTAATATGTATTGTAATAATATAAATTGCTCTATAAGCGATGTGTACGCTGCTCAAAAAGCTTCATAGATCCATCTTTTCGTCTAACATTAAGTTTAATTTGCATTAACATTACAATCAATATAAAATTAGCCGTAGTGACTGTAGTGAGCGAGTATGAATAAGTTATCACATGTCTAAATAATTATAAGTACTTGCATCCAATTTGTTCTCGTACAGAAGCCTTATTTTCTCCGGAGAAATAGATTCTCCGGTTACTTTCCTTAATTACCTACCTACTAAAATTAACAATAGATTTAATATGTACCATACTCTAGTGTAAATTGTCGTGTACTTTCTAAGAGTCAACACATGAACTCAAACAGTATTCGAGTGAAGGCACGATATAGGATCGTTGGCACACCACAATGTCAAACGTGTCGGATTAGAGGATTTTCCGGCACGGCCTCGTACAGTAGAATAAACATATCCTCAGATAATCCTGTAAAATAACTCCAAATTAAAATTACGCTTGAAAAGCTAACTTTTTAAACAGCGTACACAGTATGTGCTAAACATTACAGCAGCGTGTGTTTATTAACTAAGATCTTTCTTCTAGTGAAGCGTATAGGGATGAGCCGTCGTTTCTTCTTAGCACCCAATTGTAGGAGCAGATTCTTGGCTTCGGCGAGGGTGGCTGCGTCGGCGCCGTCTTCCACACCGGAGATGAAGCCGCTCTCAGGCCGCGACAGCGCAGGAGTATTGCCGGGCAGAAGTGAGAACCATCGGTCTATCTTTGCAGACGAAGACAACTGTTGTTTAAAAATAAAATTACAATTACACGTGTTATCGTTACAATTTAATATGTCCACATTAAACATCGCTGTTGTCGTTTGCATTGTTACCACGCTCCTGAAAATTTGCTCGGCACAATCGCAGTGTTCCGCCATTCAGTTCAGATTATTAATCAAACTATGTCATAATTTTTTTAAACATAACCTATAGGCATGTACGCTGTATTTTTTAATAGCAATCGATAATATGAAACTATGTTCATCCTGAAAACGCAAAATCAAATGGTCTTTCGGGACTATTTTCATATTTAAAAAATAGAATATCACAAAAAAAGAATCGGATCCCAACATTACGTTTTCGTTGAACGGAAAAGTTTGTCCATAAATGTAAACGTAGACAATGTTATGTGTTGAACCTTATTTTTGTTGCCGAACTTATTGCTACGAAAACTGAAACTAAATTTTGTTTTAAACTTCCTTTACACATATCTACGAATATGTGAAGATATTGTGAGAGTAAGTATAAGTGTGGAGTTTACTTTCGTGTACATACTACTCATTACCAGACAAAGCATTCATCACAAAAGAAAAATTACCAAGTCTGCGAAACAATGCTTATTTTGTATTTTCTGGGTGACCTACTAATACCTATTAAGTATTTCTTTTGTCTAGCCTAGAGTCAACGTAGTCACTAGGCATATAACGAAGCTCAAAATATTGGCTCAAATATATGTGAAGCGTTAGAATCACACAATAGATTCTGTCATATTTCTTTTATTTTTCTCACTTTATCTTAGAAAAAGATTAGTTAGAACAAGTTGACTCGTGGTAACTTGGCACGTGGATACTGAATAGGTCACAGACTAGCAGCTGTTTCATTATCACCGGGTTTCTTACAAAAACATACCTCTCAGTAAAGTTAATGGATTCTATAACAGAATAGAAAACACTCAAGTATTTTTATTATGTGAAGCTGAAATAACTTGGTTTCACGTGCGTAGGGGAAAAGTCAGTGTCTTTAAGAATCTTTTTGACTAGTAAGTTTAGCGCTAAAACTGCTAATTCTGTAATTGCGAAAAGTTGACATTTTCATCTTGATTCCCTTCATCACTGCAAATCCTTCTATTTTTATCAACAGATGAAATTTATAGGATCTAAAGGATGGGTATCCTTCCGTATTTGAAGTGGGCACAGGATGTCTTTTTCGTCTATTAAAAAAAAAATTACCAAGTCTGCGAAACAATGCTTATTTTGTATTTTCTGGGTGACCTACTAATACCTATTTAGTTTTTTTGTATTAGAACCCAATGGCTTGGCACGCAACGATGGCAAGAGACCAGACGGAATGTCTTTATTTCCATGGAAGATGGGTAGGCCTTTAGTGTGGGATGCCACGTGTGTCGATACTCTTGCGCCATCCCATCTTCCTGGCTCGGCGTGCTGTGCTGGCGCTGCTGCTGCGGCTGCGGAGAACCTCAAGCGGCGTAAGTATGATAACCTTGTTGGCAATTATATTTTCGAGCCGTTTGGGGTTGAAACCCTCGGGCCGTGGGGTCCGAGTGCTCATGGTCTGTTTAATGAAATCTCAAAACGGCTAATTGACACTTCCCGTGACCCAAGTGCTGGCTTGGCCAGCACTTGGGTCACGGGCACTTTGGCCAGAGGCTAAGCATTGCCATACAACGTGGCAATGCCGCCAGTCTCTTGGGTACATTACCAGTCGACAGTGATGTGGATGAATTTTTCGACACCATATTTTAATTTGTGAATAGTTTTAGATAGGATATAATTTTATTATTTTTATTAATGAATTAAGTAGGTTAATGATGTACATATTATTTTATAAATAATTAACTTATAAATTTATACAAATAATAAACGTTTTTAAAAAATATTTCTACTAAAGTGATAGAAATTTTTCTTGCAAGTGTAGATACACTAGGGCGGCCATCCATCAAGCTCTAGTCTTCAAAATACGTTGACAGCAGGAAATGAGAGCTCCGTCGACCATTCAGACGGTGAAATTAAGTTTTATTCATGAATCTGCTTATTTTGTGACTTTTTATTTAAAAAATAATGTTTGTCTTAGAATACTTAGTAAAGATTGATTTCTCAAATCGATTAAGTATTAAGAAATCACCAATCAACCTTGTTGTCATACTTACGTACTTATAATCGGATCAAAAGGCTCTTCAACTGCTGAAGTTAGACCATCTACTAGAAAACTCAAAAATCGCTTAACTCGTTAAAACGCCCATACGAGTATCAACCAACGACGTGACGTGTCGTCATAACAATAAAACTTTCTAGTGTGTCTCGTTCAGTTAAAAATGTATGGCTACTTAGACCTTCTGATCAGGAGGGGAAAAGGGAATATTAGCAGATCAAAGGACACTTCCTTGATAAATTATTTATTTCTGTAAGTAGGTTTGTACAGACGCCAGCACATCAAGCTACTACAAGCCGTCAAATTTCTTTAATAGATTTTCAACTTTATCCCTACAGAATAAGGTTCAAGGTTGATTGGGAAAATTTGACAGTTTCGGGTAGCTTGACCTGCTGGCGTCTGTACAAACATAAACACGTCAATCATATTTCAAAAACCAGTCAAGTGCGAGTTCGACTCGTGCACGAAGGGTTCCGTACCATTATTTATAAAAACGAATAAAAAATCACGTTTGTTGTATGGGAGCCCCCCTTAAATATATGTTTTATTTTAATTTAATTATTTATTTCTGTGTTAAGTGAATACAGGGTGTAAGGGAAAGCCCTCCGCAAATTAACAGGGTGCACACAGCTCTTTATTTAGAATCAAATTCCACAGAAAATTTTTTCAGGAAAATTTTCATTTTTTTATCGTTTTTAGGGTTCCGTACCTCAAAAGGAATTATAGGATCACTTCGTTGTCCGTCTGTCTGTCAGTCTGTCAATACCATTTTTCTCAGGAACGCGTAGAGGTATCAAGTTGAAATTAATATCAAATACGTAAGTCTATGGTCCCTTGAACCTCTGAAAAAATCAAGCTTCCAAGTCAACGCAATAAAAAAATACGGCGATATAAGCGACATTATTGCGACATATTTCGATACTCGCAAATAAATCAAAACCTATAGGGTACTTCCCGTTGACCTAGAATCATGAAATTTGGCAAGAAGCATGGTCTTACAGCACAAGTAAAGGAAAAAGTCCGAAAATTGTAAATTTGTAGTTTTATCACATAAAAAAAAAACATTTTTTGCGATTACAAACAAAAGTATGGGACAACATGTTTTCAACTACAATGTTAAGTTTGTTTTAGGGATAAATTCGTCCTAACTACGGAACCCTTCATTGTGCGTGGTCCGACACGCACTTGGCCGGTTTTTATTTCAGTTACTATTCCTTTATTTCAATGTAAAATTACATTCTCTGTACGCAGTACTCCATTAATGTAAACAACACAGCCAAAATAAAAAAAAACAGCAATGGATGTTGAAATTCTCTAACGAATGACGCCTGAAATCAGCTGTTCAATTTCCGCGGGGTGGCGGGGAGGGCGTCCGAAAGCTCGCTGCGCTACCGTTCGCTGCGTGCGTTTCTCCACGGTAGCGATACATTGCGTGTAAGGTAATAAAACAAATTAGGTTCATTGGATTCCCATAACGTTCCTAAAATAATTTCATGTACCGGTCATCTTAGTACGATATACTGAATTCACGGCGGAGCCTTGGTAAATAGGGTTCCCGTTTTACCCTTTTGGTACGGAACCCTAAACACTAGATGAAGTCGGCTTGAGCTGCTACTATTTAGTCCTTTTTTATAAATTTTGCACGAATTTTTCATACAGTGGTTCTACAATACAAATTTTATGCTGTTGGCCTTACTGCCCCATGTCAATTTACAACCTTCTGCAGCTAAAGTAAATGTTTCTCTCCAGCAAGCCCCTACGTTTTCCATTCATTTTCTACTCTTGAAGCGTTAAGCAACACCCAACACAATTTTACGACGAATAGTTCTAATTCTGAATTTTGTTTTCGCCAGACTAGTGAGTGTACACAGAGTGAATGGACGATGGACGTGGGGAGCGGGAATCGTAAACACATTATTCCTATATTGTGTATAAACAGAGAGAAACGGAGCAGAGAGATCCCAGAGTCAGGGAACACGCGAAGCTTTTTAGCATTCATTATTACAAATTAGGTATCCTTTATGCCCCAAACAAGTATGATGTACCGGCGTAGCTTGCATTGCCGACCTGCACCCAAATTGCGTAAGAACACACTTTTAATTAGAATCCGAAGGACTTTAAAGGGAAATTGCTAATCCATTGCTTCATAATTATGTTGGAAAAATTCGTTTACTCAGCATCATAACTGACGACTTCTTGGCGGGAAAGTGAAGCGTCATGTTTAGCAGTTTTGTTCTATTTTCTAAAATTTGTATTCAGCCGAATATTAATGTGTAGGTAATAATGGTGGATTATTAACAATTAAGTGTTCGTGAACTTGCATTAGTGTAGTCAAATAAAACAAAACAGTGCAACATCACTTCAAGTTCTCTCAAGAAGTTCGCGTGAGGTCTCAGTAAAGTGCCACGTCGTTACTGAAACTCAAGGGGAGCGGGTGGGCGGGGGATACCATCTATCATGCATTGAATATAATCCATTTCATCATTATTTAAAACAAACTTTGGATTTGTTACCTAATTTTACTTCACACTGGCAAAATGAGCAAACCGAACGAAGCCATAAAAAAAAAACTTAACTGACGCCATTAATGTTATTGAACTTTCCAAATTAAAGGCATTACCGTTGAAAGTGTGTTACGAAATTTCGCCGCTGCTATTATTTGATAGTCTACCTTGTCTCTGCCCCCCATACAGCAGCATATCCAGCATGCTGTCTGCTTTACTAATAATTACTAAGTAGGTACCAAACCTTACTAATTAGGCCAAGCCGACTGAAGGTTTAAGAGTAAGCGATTCTGTCGGATTTTACTACTGGACAAATACCTGGATCCCTAGAATACGAATATGCAAACAGATCCTGGCCGCTTAGCTTGCGTAAAGCGATGCATAATTGTCCATAAATTATTCAGTTGTAAGTCAAAACCCCATTGGCGGTGAGAATTGAGGGTAACTCCTCGTCCTGTCTCATAGTACAGTAGTTAATTCATCAGACATCGCGCCAGACTTAGTCAAACGTTGATTGATTAGCCAATCTGCTCTGCAATCGTAACTAGCCTGGCGGCGAAAACCGGTTAGATTTTCAGATTAAAATACTAATTAGTCCGTATTAGTAACTTATGATTTCACCACTTGCGTAAGTCAGCTTGGTTTGAAACTCATCACACTCTTTTGCTCTTTAATTTATTTAATGTCATGTTACGAATTCATTTTTGGGGTATTTTACTAACCACTTTTTAGGGTTCCGTAGTCAACAGGAACCCTTATAGTTTCGCCATGTCCGTCTGTATGTCCCAAGCTTAGCTCAGAGACTTAGTACTAGAAAGCTGAAATTTGTTTTTTTTATAGTACGAGTACCTCTCTTACACTTAGTAGGTACCTAAAGTGGAGATGATATTTGTTGTCTCGTCTATCTCATGATGTGGGATATCGTTGGATAGGCCGTTCAAAAATATTGCGGGTCTGTGAAGACCGTTTTTCGACTCAGGGATCCGCTTGCGTAATATTAAGCATTAAAGTGCTCATTTTTGTTAGAGTCAAGTGTCCCCAATGCCAGCAATATGGTTTTTGGATATGTGAAAAAAATAATGGCAGTAGTGCTTAAAACGAAATTAAAAGGAAAACTATCACAGCTGAGTTATATTCGACCAACTTAAATTTGCAGTTGGAGAATTGACCGTGACGTTTGGGAGAATATGTTTTTCAACTACAATGTTAAATTTGTTTTTGGGATAAATTCATCCCAACTACGGAACCCTTAACCCCGGGTTTTAATTGTGGTTACAAGATTGACGAAACAAAATACAAGTTTATGAAAAGAGTCAGGGACATTGAAACAACAATTTAGTTTCGTATAAGCAGGTGCTATTTAATGATATGGAATGATACGACGATACGGATCACATTGCTATGTTTTGTTTGTGGATTCTATTGCTGCTGTAGACAAGGTTACAATAAGTTTTAAAACTGCTTCTAAACAATACACATTTCATAAACATTTCAGCTATTTTCTACACAGTGGTTACATTAGACTTAAACATTGAACATTTATATTGTTTTTTTGAAACATTGACATCGCTGCTAACTAGTATTAATAATAATTGTGAAACTATAAACACATATCTTTCGTATTTTTTTGCATTTTACATGTTTTTTACTTTTACGGAGAATTACTATTTTATGTTCCTTAAAATTATTGATTATATGTTATAATTTCTAGAAACATGGGAAAATTGATTAATTTTCATAATTATACCAGAGTAAGCTCACATTCAGAGTTTACTTTAATGATTATTATAATAAGTGTAGTTGGATATAATAATAGATTCACAAAGTGTAAAGCCAAGGGTGGCAGTTGAGTTAGACAGAGGATTAGAGAGGATTAGGTGAGGAGCACGGCTGTTTTGCCTCCGGAGCACTCACAACTCCTCCGGGCAAGGGTCAAGTTGGCAAACGAATATATTTGTATAATAATTTAGACAAACCGTTCTGCTCGGTGCCCTGCGTCACCCTTAAGTTAGACTTCATATAAACTAATGTGACAATGTCAATGTTCCTTTCACGGCAATGATAAGAATTTATTTTCATAATATTCTGCTTCTTAGTTCTTATCTTATACTATTTATAAACTTTTTTTCTATAAACGGTGTGGTGTTACATTTTCTTAACATGGTAGGTACGATTGTCAGTCCACACCGTTGTTTAAGGGGCCGTGCACGAAATCGTTTGATTTTAATCAATTTTGTTAATTCGTTGTGAGAAAGGGAAAATAATTTAAACAAAATTATTTGTGATTTGAAAGTCGATTTCTTTGTATGGCATGTATTCATTAAGTATTCATGGAAAATCACTAATGAAAAATGACGCGAGACTGACGTTTGATCATCTTTTTACAAGAAACTACTTTCGATTATAAACATTAAAAAATATCATCAACATCATTATTATGGTCTACTTGCATGTGGCTGAAGCTTTTTTTTCAACTTTGATACAATATATAGCAGAAAAATAATGCTGTTAAACCAATTTTTTTTAAACCTTTTCGGTAATATATTTTTTCCTATTATTTAGCAAACCATATCAAGAAATTTAAAAATCACGCAATGGGCTTCAGCTATCCTTATGATAAAATCAAAATTTTATTTTATAATTAATATCTTTATGAAGTAAATCAAAGGCGAAATAAACTATATTTTCGAGAGCGCAAATGTGATGAAACTATTTAACAGGTGTTGTGACTGACACGAATGGTTTAGCACCACGAAAACCGTACTTTTATAGTAACACAGACTTAATGTTTTCACAATCTTTCTCACAATTAGGTAAGAAATTGTCGAAAAAGGGTTTTTTCCGTGCACGGAGCCTTAAGTTAAACGCACCATGCGTAACAAACATAACATTAATATATTGACTAGACCGTTGAATTATTATTAAAAATAATCTGGTTATTGACTAGAAGATATCTCATCAATAAGCTTCTTATCCTAGTGAAGGCACCGGCGCCAACACCTCGTGGAATTGCATCCATCTCCGCATCGTAGATGGATCTCCCCACTAACGGGGTCATGAATTTAACTTTGAATTCTCTTATAACGATGAACCAACGTCAAAATGCCAACATGGCGTCTTTTACAATACAAAATGTGATTTAAATGGTACCGGTACAAGACACAAAACGTTTTTTATTGGTCCATATTTGCATAACTTTGGCAGATATAAAATTTATATTTAAATTTTTTTTCTCTCTTCATTATTTTCAAATTATTATTTATTTGGCATGTTTTGGCTCTTGACGAAAACTTAAGAAAACTTTCATTTTTGGCATTTTAGCATGAAATATTTAAATCAAAACGTGTATGTAGCGAATGTCGGGCTGTCTTTTAGAGGTAAGCTTGAAAATGTTCCTTTAACATTAACTGACTAAAACAATATCCATCTAATTTATAAAACACGTAGAATGAAATATTGTGTTGAATACCTAATTAAAACTAACGTTATACACAGTTACACTGAATCTGTTGGATATATTGAAACTAAACATGCATACCTACATAAATAGACAATCTAAAATCTATCTATGTGACGACAAATCTCATTAAAACGCTATTGATATCGAATGTAACATTGTAAGTAACACGTGACAGAGAATACTTGTCTAAAAGTGTCAAGAGTTATTCTGACACACGCGACATGCAGCGTCACACTTTCCATGAAGTTTTCAGAGAAATTGTTCTACTAGTGTTGCGTCGCGCCTGTCTGCGGGAGCCTTAACATGAATATTCTTCGTTAATTAAATACCTATGAAGCGCGGTACATTACCTACATTAGGAAACAATATTCTTAAATGAGGAATGTCTCCTAAAATACGATTATCACAAGGACTACATAAATCGTAGAAAAGCATAAAATCCTTGCGATAATAGACTATTATATTTTTATGGATCATCAAGAGCATGAATATCGGCGTATAAATTGCACTTTCCACTATAACAATATGGATCATAAACGTAAAACCTATACTTTAATGGCGATATGATAAAGGATATGTTCTGATACATACGGGTTTTATTATAAAAATAATAATGTTGGACTAGTCTATGAGAATATGATATGTAAATAAATCTCTATCTTCGACTCTCTTCCGTTTATCGCCATTCAAATCATGTGGCACAAGTTTGGCACCATCGTAAGTCTCAATCTTCAAACGAGAATACTATCTACCCTAAAACAAATATAAAACAAAAGTATACATACAAAATATACTTACACTCTTTGTACAAAAATGACGAAAATTAGATATTATTTTTATAGAAGATACTTCTAAATATAAATAAGGTTTTAGGTAACTTGACTCAGATCAGTTAGCGTAGTTTCAGTGCGAGTTCACTTGGTGGTGTGGCGTGTCCACTGGGAGCGCAGGGCCGTCATCATTTCGCTGCGGTTGGGAACCTTCTCGCTGGTCGTGCGGGTGATAGGGGCCGCGGGGGCCAGGAGGGTCCCCGGTAGGTTCTGTCCGGGCACCCTCAGAGTGTGTCCCGACGTGCCTTGCGGTTCAGCCTGTGACTCAACGACGTCGGATGCACTCTCCGAAGGGCTCACCGGCACGATGAGCCGCACGCGCCCGTCCTGACCAGTCGCCGTCAGTGTGCAGTTGTGAGACAGCGGCATAATGAATGGAGCTCCTTCATCCGAACTGGAGCCCTCCGGGCTGGAATCCTTCGAAGTCGTCGGTTGACTGTTGTTGCTGTACAGAGAATTCTCCGATTGGCCCACGCTCATGGCCTGCGCTAAGTTCCCGAGCTCGTCGCTCGAACTGCACATATCTTTGTAGATTTGGTGATTCAGTAAGCTCGCTAGATCAGAGTTGCTGTAGTGGTTGGTCAGTGGAGGGATGGTTGGGAAAGCATTGCTGTTCTGAAAGAACTGTTGGTTGTAGTTAATGGTCGGTGGCGGCTTGCTCGCTTCATTGCCGTTAGGAAAGCCCCCCATATTTTGGAATTTAGATATCAAGTAGTTTTGAATCTGATCGTTGGTCATTCCACCGAAGTTGGGGGCTGAACTCGCGCCATTTGCTATCTCCTGGACTGGTGACGCACAAAATGGAGAAAAATTCATATTATTATTCTCCATGTTTTGATTAACTCTTGTGTTCTGTGTGATCAGGTTGATCAGAGCTTCGGTGTTGGTCGGAGAACGGTTGCCATTGCACATCGGCACGGCGTCGGGTTTGAACGCTTCGCTGTACGACAGTTCGGCTTTTCTCTGAATAATCTAGTAGCGTTAACAGAAAACAATTGTAAGTAAATTACCACGAAATAATTATAAGAAATTAAATAGCCATTGAATAAAAGCTTAATAAAGAGTTAACATAGGAATTGGCTAAAATACTCACAAAAAATAACATGAACAAGCTACAAACCATGCGACACTTTCATACGGGGGTCACATCAAAGCTAAAACTGAAGAGTTTTTCATGTACAATACGAAATGCAAATCCTCTGTGAATGTTTAAATTATTGTTTGGATAAATGGATGGTGATAAATTAAAACAAATTTGAAAATCTGCGGTAACACAACGAAATAAAATGGTAACATCGCGCGTTGGGTGGGATAGGATGGACATTGACAAATGGGGTGTCAATCTATGGAGATTAGCGGTGAGAAACGGATGCTGGCACTGGCACTGGCTGTGTAACAACACGCCAATGTGGTCGTATTTGCACTAGGTAGGTACGGTTTACCCACTCAACACGTCGATGTATTTCAGCAAGTTTTAAATGTGATTTTTTTTCGCTCAATTTGAGTAATAATTTTGAAATAATATTCACAAAATTTTCAACCGTAACCGTGTAATTACAGCATAAAATATTTATGAAATTTCCCGTCGCGAATAATGGTTTTAACATTATTTTCATATATTACTCTCGGCGTATAGCTCTGTGTGCTTTGCAGTTGTTTTATTTTAAAAACAGCAGGTAATTTTACGGAAAAAAGGAACAACTAAAACGTAATGTGGGTTTAATTATGAAAATAAATAAGCTTAATTAAAATAAACGGACAACAGTTACTAAGTACCTATAGGTGAGGATTTTATGACTAGCCAGATCTATAAACGTTACTTAGCACCTACTTTGGCTAATAACCGTTATTCCTGCCACTGTCGCTCAACTGGCAAACTACATCTTTAAGATAGAGACGGTAACATGTCTACGTCAAATCACGAGCTAAGAAAACGTTTATAGATCTAGCAGCTAGAAAACCTAATAAAGATATAGTATTAAATCTGATTTCTGTGATTGGTTCGCAGAAATAATAAAAATAGCCAATCAAATCATTCGAATTAATGAGGTTTGACAAAGGTTTCCTTATAAGGCTTTCAGGGAATATGTCTACAGTTCAATCATAATATATTTTTTTGTTAATAAAAGAACAGAAAGATCAGGTGCGTAGTACTCGCAACTCGTGCGTGCATGCCCAGATGTATGAACGTAAACGAGGCAAAGGAGTACTTATACGGATCGTAGCAGTTCTTTAGTTTCTGCCTGTCCCCATGGGAAGAAAGCGTGAGTTTATGTATGTATGTAAAAAAACAGAAATATTCATAGTAACCGCTAACCGGTCGTTCATTTATCAACTCGAGATTTAGAAAAAGTTTTGACTATAAAGAGCTTCGATTTTCTCAATTATACTTGGTACAAGGCGTGTTGGTATGCTAGATATTTTATACTTGTCTATGACTTTTTCTGAAACTCTATGTGTCAGTCATACCCGCCCGGGTATATACTGTAGGTAGGTACTATGGTGAACTGTTAATGTCGTATTAAAACTTTTAGAAACGCAGAAGCAAGTCTATGATATTCATACAAGTAGCTTTTCATACGGAAATATCACAGACGTTTCCTGCAAAAGTTAGCTCATTCCTTAGAGAGTTACTCGCTCAGAACTTTGTAGAGGAATTCAAAACGAAATACGAAACGCACATGCCTTTTTACAATGCAAAACATTAGCAAATTAAAATCGGGTTACTAAAAGACGATAAGAGCACAAAAAATCCTTAAGGTACACGCACATTAAGTATAGGGACGCAAAAGATACGCCAACTAACACCTAGTTTCGTTTTGCACATGATGCAGATTTTTGGGATTCTTTAAAAAATCTAATTCGTACTCGTTCATCAACTCATTACAAACTGCATGTGATCTAGTTTTAATGTGCGTGCACCCTAAGACATTAAACGCTAAAGGTTTACGCACACTTGCATAACACCAGCAGCATCAATCCAAATTTATAATTATTTAAAAGTTATCGAGATTAGCTAAATGATGCTGGAAGTGTCAGCAAACGCTTTACGAACAATACACACTATATAACTATTCGAAATTTAAAAAAAATCGTTATTTTTATACCTGGGGCAAGAGTGTCAGTTGCTGAGCGTTGATTGGTCGAGACGATCCTCGCTCTCGCTCTTGCAGGTGTGCCACTAGAGCTGAAATGTGTTCGAGCAGCTCTTTGTTGTGAACCAACAGTTGGTGAGTGCGAGCCTGAAAGATAGACAATACAGACAATTAACCAATTATTTTAATTATTATGATTACCTATTCGTCGCACGTCGTACAGACTAGTGCAATATCGCGGGCGCGACGCGATCTAGTAGCACAATTTCTTTGTCGGTGCCTGTCGCGCCCACGATATCGCGCGCAAGTCTGTATGAGTCTTTAAACTTCTTAACACCCGCATCCTCTATATTATGCAAGTGGAACATAAATCAAACAAACATCTTAGCACCATTATAGGTACGTTTTGCGAGAGTAATAATTCCAATTCCGATGTCAGAGACTTCTGAAACGAACAACATGGCTAAAAAGTAACCGCAGTAATTGCCCTGCCTCCATCCCTTTTGTTGATGGTATCAATAAAATTGTTACAAATCTCTTTGATTCCGAGCATCCGTATTGCGTTTTAATTTTTAAGACTTCCGATTCCGATTTCCAATCAGAACTTCATTCAAACGCAGCGCGCCGATCTAAAAAGTAATCCAGTCGGCGATGACAGAGTCATTAACTTTACTCTGACCAGAGCACTCCTTTTTCTACAGTTACAAATGGACTGTTTTCATTTATTTTTATGTAGAATTAAAATAATATGTAAGCACTTAAATAACAATTTATCCCAAATGAATTAATTAAAATAACAAAATTATATCCTAACTAAAACTATTCAGAAATGAAAATATGGCGCCGAAAAATGGACTTACGTTTTTTAGTTTTGATTGCGAGCTCCAAATTACTATTTCAGACAGCTCAATTTTAATGTAAAAATTTGAAAATCTCGACGCTGACTTTTTTTTAAAGAGAATGTTGACAAAGTCCAAGTTTAATGGTTTTTTTGTTTGGCTTCCTGTTTCAGCATTTTGAAGTATTTTATATTGAAATGTAAAACAGTTTCATGACTGACAAGAATTGACTAACAGCATAAGCAGAAACATAATCAGTCTATAATATTCCTACTGCTGGGACACAAGCTTCCTCTCTGGGAGAGGGAATGGGTGGGCCTAGTGCGACTTGGTGGATGTCACATGTCTTCGAATTTTTGGTTCTAAGATATTCGTAATGATGTTTTTCTTCACCGTTTTAAGAGCAGTGGTGATGAAATAATTTACACTAAATAAGTAAAGTGCCTGTCCGGATTGGAACCAACAGTTTCCACTGGGCCACCACTGTTGTTCTTCGGGTATCATATGATTGACAGAAATGAGATGAATATCGTAAATCACTGAAGATTAGAACTTCTAAGAGAACTTCTGAGCGAAATGCATGGTGTTGGAAGTTAGTTAGAAAGTCGTGGGCATTGTAAATAAAATTCTGTTCCATTAGCTTAAGTGTTGAAATGTATCCACATTATTGCAAAGTTAATAAAAATTCAATGTGCGTAGATGAAATGTTCACAATTACATCGACTTGTTGATCCGACAAATGAAAGAATAACAACGAGGGTATCAGATCATTATCATCCTACGCAGATTGTTACCAATCACTGAAATAAAATGGGTTATTCAATGTCGGTGGGTACAGATAAAACATACCTACTCCATCTCTAAATCTACATACAACAGGATTCCCCTTTTTTTCTATCAGTAAGAATTTATAGGTATTCATGTTGGAGGAAATGAAATAACTTATTTTAGTGTTGTTACGAGTAGGTACTCGTACTTATCAGGTGCCGTATTGTGAAGTATAAATGCCATCATGATTCCAGTGCAAGAGAGAGATGGATCTATACATGACCGCTATAGCACCGTCCCTTTTTCGCTCTGGAATCATAATGGCTTTTATACTTCATAATACGGCCCCTGGAGAAGTAATGCTCGTGTTAACAATTTAAATCGCTCCTGTAACCCAGCCCACGCCGGTTGTAGTAGTTATGCTTTAGACAACTTGCAGCCGATCCACAAATTATGTCCATAGATAAAATCGTCCAAAGAACCTAGAGATCTACTACTACGTCTACCTACTTCTCATCATCATCTTCTTTTATCTACTTGTTTCTTTTTCATGCCTAAAGTTTATGCCAAATAATATTCTTTCTTTAAATCAGGTTAAATTCCCCTAAAGTCTTAAATCACAGTTACAAACCTGGGCTTCGCAGCGCGCGGCTTGTTCGGCCGCAAGTTGATCCCGCAACAGCAACAGTTGCGCGACTGCGGCGCGGGTCTGTTGAGCTTGTTGTTCGAGCCGTTCGCGCAACAGTTGCAACTGGTGTTGCGCACTGAGCGGTGTTGCGGACTCGCCAGTTTCTTCGCCACTTGTGATCAGGTCCACTTTGGTCACACACTCTGGGAGATCTGGCAGGTTTATGGTTGGCGCTGGAGTTGTGCGCTGCTAAAACAATAAAGAAATAGTTTTTTCAAACATTGATTGAAATGCAGTATATATGGTGTTTTTTTATGAGTCAAGGTAACATCATAATGAAAGAAAAACGTACGAATACTGGTAGTCTACGGCTCAAAGGAAGGCGAAGACATGAATGAGCATGTTTAGTTTGAAGCGCACTGCTGTTTAAAGCAAGCACTATGTGCAGAAACTATAATACTTTTCCACCACTTTCAAACGGTTTCAGTTAGAGAGTAACTGAATTCCATAAAATAGTTAACTTAGGCCGATGTAACAAGCGCCCAAAGGTGGCCCCCTTGGGCCAAAACCTTTAGGGGACTGCATGAAACATTTGATTTGTGACTTCATTAAATTCTACCAGACCGTCGGACCCCGCTCGCTCAGGATTTACCCCGTGGTGAGTTCCATTCTAGCGTGGTTCGTTGTGACTTATTAGGCAATCCCAAGGTAGCTAATTTAACATTGTATGTAGCTACTTAGATCATTAATCTGTCTGTCTACTCGGCAGTGATTACGGCAATCTCCAAGCGTGATTAAGAAACTAAAGAATATATATTATATAGAAATATATATATTATATATTATAATATTTATATAATATATTATTAGAATATATATTCATGCTCCAGCTGTAAGGAAAAACATTGTAGTTTTCTATAGAAATATTGTATTCCTACCAAGAATTTGGGGATAAAGATGTTGATGATACAAGTATTTGGTTTACGTGTAGCGTAACACAAATGATTGCAGCTATTGTTTACGTGCAGAACAATAATAATTTGTAGATATTTGTACGATCTTGAACGGAACACGGTCAGGGTTGATCGCGGTAAAGCATAGGAATAATAATACTTTCGAATCGCAAGATGAAAAGGCAAGAAAAGTAAATCATATTCGTGGACAATAATTGGATCTTTAATTTTTTGCTCGTTTCCCCCAAAAAGTTAAAAAGTTATAGAATAAGATGGTATTTAATTTTCATCGACGAAGGACCAAAAACATTTAATTGACGATTGGAATAATCAAAGTCCCTGACCTCGGGATGAAAATGAAAAGAAAACACAGAACGAAATTAAAAGTTTCACACAAAAGGGTTTAGTATTCATTTCAAAGACAAATGAAAATTTTATAATTAAAACCGCGATGACGAACCAAGATGGCACCATTGTTATGTCCTTTTTATCTGCTGCAATCATAATAAAATAAAGACGGCCATAGGTACTGGATACCTACTCAAAACTAATTAAGATATGACCTAATTGCATTAAGCTCTAATTACCATAGTACTTCAATGCACTAGAGATGTGAAGTAGAATGCGATATGGGTTCTCAAGTGCGACTACTGGATCCGACATGCTTTCAGGGACTAGAGCTTAGACGCCATGACAGTTGGACACGTACTAAACAGCGCAGACATCCGATATACGTCGGATCCTCATATCATATCTCCCATACATCATAGTGAAGCACACAGAAATATTGTATGTTGAACGAGATATAACAATACTTTGTACGGAAACATAAAAATAATTTTCTATAATGACCTTTTCATACAACACCGCGGAAACGGGGAATAAAATGTTTTGTTCGTATGAATACGAATTATTGTAGATGCCTAATTGGCACAATTCCAATTCCACAAATAACGGCACAATGCCTACAGAATAGTAGTAAAAAGTCATCATATAGACAAAGATCTGACATATAATTTTCATCTGAAAATATACAGTACACGAGAAATGCTTTGAAAATTTTAATACCTATCGCTTTGTTCAAATATCAAAATGTTTTACATATTTAAACCAACATACCTGGATTAATTAATTTGTAATTCAGTTAAACGCCTCCTTGCCTAGTATTTCATTGGGAAGCTATACAAATATGGTTAGCGAGCAAAGCGAATCCCAGCGAGTGCCAAGAGAGAGGTCAACAGCAGTGCAGAGTCGCGGTCTTGTATCGAAGAAAGCGTTCTGTTGCAAACAAGAGGCGTGACTGGGGTGCTAATGGTGTGCAATGCTAGCTCAGAGCTCCGAAATATCTTCTAGAGAAACAGTGCAGACATTTGGAATTCCTTCTTGAATCCAGTGCCATCATGACTCGTGGCGCAATGTGTCGCGATTTTAAACTTACCGTCGTTACGCGAGACTTTTAGCAAAATTCTAAGCTCCTCCAAAAGTTCGTGTTAGTTTTGTTGTAAACTCTTACGCGGCAACCTCATGTGGCCTTGTAAGGCTTAAGTAGACACATTTCGGTGGTAAAGTGCCCCTTTAGTGTAATGTAAACGATATCGTTTGTTTAAGACGTGGGCTGGCTGGTAATTACGTATTTACTAGCCAATGTTTGTCCAAGTGAACACAATGGTGGACAAATAAGGGTTTTGGCGAAGACTGTAAATTCATTCAAAGATCATGAATTTCTAACTCATATATTATTGAAAGCTTCTCAAACTAAAACAAAAGCTATTTGGTGGTGCATAGGTTAGGTTATTCATAATATTCTAACTACATTGAAACCAAGTAGGTAGTTTTATTTTATAGAAGTATTTACTCAATAAAACATTCAACAAGAGCAAATGTCATCTATTTACACTGATATTAATTTATGACGTGTAATGTATGGCGTAATATACGCAAATGACACAATACTGAAAAAGCAGTAAATATATGAAACGACTATCATAACAGACACAAATAAATCGTTGAACTGTTTAACGATGTAGAATGAAAATTCAGAACCAAAAGGAAAATACATCCCAATCATTTCATCATAAGTCAGTTTTAACACCTCTCTAGCTACATCATCTTTCACACTGTCCATCCATCGTTTCTTTGGTCATCCGCTCCTCCTAAAGCCTTAACATTCATATTTAAAACTTTAACATAAAATAACATAGTTATCATCACGCCTGTATTCCTCGAGAGGTGTTCATAGTATCATCCACATTTTTCCAACTCGACAACTTTTCTCACGACATTTTTCGCATCCTGTATACTTATAATCGTAGCGAAGTCAAAAATGTACATTGAACAATTTTGGAAAAAGTACACTACGAGGTCTGGGAACGATTTCACTGCCGAAAATATATTTATAGATTGTCTGTTTCTCTGAATGTATGTTTTAGCATCACGCAAATTCTACTGGATTGATTCTGTTTACATTTTGCATACATATTCCATATAAGCCTGGACAATTGGTAGGCTATATATTATCACGCTACTTGCCGTGGTGGATGAGCAATATTGTAATATGTTTGTATTCCTCTATGAATGCATGTTCCGGCGCGGCATCACGCAAATTCTACAAGATAGATTCTGTTAAAATTTTGATTAGACATTCTCCTTCACGAGCATTACTTCTACGCAGAAGGAGGTGACGGCCTCCCATGCACTGTCGCTCCGAATCATGGCCTGAACCAGGGCCGGACGCAAGAGATCGCCGCCGCTAATCGCCTCCATGCCTCCAAATCCCGCCGGAGCTCTGTCCGCTGTGCCGTGATTTCTCGCGGCAGCAGAGTTACGGGACTAATTATCCCTGTGGGACACCGCACGACATCTCTCGCCGGTTCCACTCTTCTTGGTGACCGGGGTAGATGACGGCCCTGTCCGTCAGATAGGTCTCGACCACGCGACAGAGGTAGGTCCGGCATCCGGTGATACCGGAGTGCCTCCCTGATTCAACTTCAGGGCAAAGTATTGATTGGCGATGTCAAGAGACACTGCCAAGACGACCCCACCAGCATCCCCCGTCGATCTTTATGGGGCTAAGCTTTTAATCATCATGACACAGGGTGAATTTTTGAGATGGGGCAGTAAAGTAAGGGTACCTTAACCGTTGTAGCTACATTAAATCGGTCTTAGAAGACTATCCTTAACTTTTTAAGACATTTTGATCTGCAGACATATATTTTGAAATAAAACCGGCCAAGTGCGAGTTGGACTCGCGCACGAAGGGTTCCGTACCATTATCTATAAAAACGGCAAAAAAATCACGTTTCATACTACGGACGTGATTTTTTTGCCGTTTTTATAGATAGGAGCCCCCCTTAAATATTTGTTTTATTTTAATTTAATTATTTATTTTTAAATTGAATACATAACTAAATATACTGTGACTATTTCAAGCGTCTACCTGTTGCCGTTATCAATATCGAGCAAAAACGAGCAAAAAAATCACGTTTGTTGTATGGGAGCCCCTTAAATATTTATTTTATTCTATTTTTTAGTATTTGGTGTTATAGCGGCAACAGAAATACATCATCTGTGAAAATTTTAACCGTCTAACTATCACGGTTCATGAGATACAGCCTGGTGACAGACGGACAGACAGACAGACCGCGGAACCTTAGTAATAGGGTTCCCGTTTTTACCCTTTGGGTACGGAACCCAAAAAAACGAAATTGACATTTAAAAAAAATTGTTTCATATGAGGATCAAAAAGCTCTATTAGACCAACAGCTGAGGTTTGAGTACCTACTAGATGAATCAGAAATCGCAAAAACCTTTTCCTATACATATAGTGGGAAATGAGACTCCAACTTACTTTTTAGGGCTCCGTATCTCAAAAAGAAAAAACGGAAGCGTTACAGGATCACTTCGTTGTCCGCCCGTACATCCGTCTGTCTGTCTCGAAGGCATGCGCGTATATGACGAGATGTATGAACGTAAACGAAACAAAAGGAGTATGTAAGTAGCGTAGCAGGTGGTGTTCCATAGTTTCTGCCTACCCCCATGGGAAGTAGGCGTTAGTTTATGTATTTTTTATATTTTATAAAAATAACATACCTGTACCCCAAGGGTTAGGCAGAGATGTATCTACCCACATAAAATTTCACCAGTTATGTTTAGTTCCCATGTAATAGGGGGAGAGCCTATTGCCACTAACCTGGCACAAATTCAGACTTCGGAGTTTAACTGAGAAATTCCAGACGGAAAACCCAATATCACTTTGCCTGAACCGGGAATCGAATCCAGGACCTCATGCCCAACAGTAGCGCTTGCGACCAACGAGGCAAACGAGGCAGTTTTTTATAAAAATGTGGCTGTTATTTGTATATTGTGCTGTCTTACGAATTCCACGCGAACGAAGTCGCGGGCAGAAGCTAGTGATAAAATAAAATTAGGTATTGAAACTTATAGATAACTAACTATATTAACTATACATCGAATTATTTACTAGTGTGGCAAAAGCTGAAACAGTTGAAATTGAATCGAAGTCATTCGCGTTCCGATGATATTATTATAGGTTTGATTTATAGTAAGTAACGCTCTCGGATTCAATGTGGGAGGGCGATTATCGTGAGTAGAGGCTACTATTTTCAGTACGGATAATAATGTATCTATTTTTACCAGGTTTGTTAGAATAATGCTGATCAACATATACAATGGTCAAATATTTCTTTCATAAGTGCGGTGTAGACGATCTTAATGGTGTGTACTTTACGAAAGAAGCTTTTGTGTTATAGTTACTCGGTTACGAAAATATGCTCGAGAGCTGTCCTATAATTTTAATAAGTTTTTAGTTTTTATGCCAAAATTGTGCTTTGGAGGTTGGGAGTTTTGCCAGACTTTATTGTTTGAAGTTTTGCAAGTATCGCCTAGGTAACAACTTTAGTCTTTATAGGCTTCACCCAAACAAGTCTGGGCGCATTAAAATAGCCTCTGTGATGATCATTCAACTAATGACATAAAGAAAGAAATACGTTTAATTGCGGTAAACCAAACGCAAAGAAATAAAAACACAAACACGAAAGAACAAGTTGAGGGAAAATATGCGTCACATTCACGCAAAACGGCCATCGCTCAGCATAATGCTGCGACCCTATGCGAGACAGAGCCCCAGCGCTGGTTTTCAGCAACAGCCGGCCACACACTGGGCAGTGAACGATACTACCAAGTTTGGCATGAGACATTCTCATAAATCCCATCCCAACATGAGACTATCAAGTGCTCCTAAATTACGACGTTTTTTTTTTCATATTTCCATGACATTATATACCTACAATTTTAATTTCAACAATTTATTAGTATTAGTGGCTATTGTTTTTGTTGTGTATTAATTCAGATTTGTCAGTTGTAATGGCAATCATGTCATTTGGTTTGAAATAGATTTTTATTTTAATAATCGTTTTTATAGATTCTTTTATTTTTTGTGAATGTTGTCGACATAATAGAGTGTAGATTTATAGACCATTTTCTATTTTGTTTGTTAAGTAGGTACCTGGCACTTGATGACATGCTTCTACTGTCCTCCCATACCTATTAACATTTAAAGGCTCGTGCAGACTGGCGCGATATCTCGGGTGCGACACAGTCACGCTGCCTGTCGCGCCCGAAATATCGCGCCAATCTGCACGGCCCTTAGTTTGAAACATTAATAAAAACAATAATTTTAAAAAGAGTAACCGTGGAGTTTCTAGCCGGCTCTAGTCCGTAGAAAACGACCAATTGGAACCGTGCACCTACCTTCTGACGTTTTATGTGAAATATAATGATTTTGATTTTTGATTTTGAGACAGGTATGGTATCACGTTGGCAAACCCTTGTAACCACCAGTGTACCCAATTCTAGCAGATAAATAGAAACTGGCGCTTTTCTCGCAGCTCATATTCATGACTAATAATCGTGTTTATGCCAATGAGAGTATTCCCTACGGAAATTAAATCCGCCTATCAGCGAGGCTGAATAACTTTCCTAATAACTGTGTCAATGGCCCAAATCTATGTTGAATACCTTTTTCCCTCGATACAGTTGACTAGGACGTATTCACATACCCTGCTGACAATACCGTAAATTATTCAGACTCCATCCGATTCAATTCGTTATCCCGCTAGGAAAAATAGGGTCGTTAGAAGCCCGAAAGTCTGACAACCACTCTTACTATGGGGTATCGTATTACCCGGTAACTGGGTTGTGGAGGTCAGACAGGCAGTCGCTCCATGTAAAATACTGGTATTCAGCTGCATGCGATTAAACTGGAAGCCGACCCCAATATAGTTGGGTACTCGTAAAAGACAGATAATGATTGGTTGCAAGAATTTTTACTTGATGAAACAGACTATCCATTTTTGGACCGACAAATTATAGCCTCACGTGTTCGCACCTGATGTTAAAGCTGTGGATTATAATCGACGATAGTGCACGCTTGCCTAGAAGCATAATATGCTATTCAAGAGTGACTTGAGGATTTCGCGGAGCAAAGCAAAGATAGGAGTTTTACTCCATGGTGGTTTTTTGACGGCACGGTTGGCGCAGTGGTTAAGCGATTGACTGCTGTGCTGCGTGTCGCGGGTTGGATCCCGCACGGAACAAATATTTATATGACCTACAAGTAGTTGTTCCGGGTTTGGCTGTTTGTGTATGTGAGTTTAAATGTTTGTAAACGCACCCGCGATACAGGAGAAAATCCTAGTGAGTGAAAAAGAAAGATGAGAAGAAGACATTAAGCGAGTTTTCAAAACATTTTGGGAAGTATCTGTTACCGTTTAATTATGAACTTCGTTAGTGGTATTATTTCCGTTAGAATATAAACTGTCGAAAAACTGTGAACTGCAACAAACCATATTTCGATAAGATAAGATTAATTTATTTGTATATACATACAACAGCATGCAAGATGATAATAAATTACAATAAAGTTCAACCATGTTTAGGTTTATAATAATTGGCGTACAAATATTTTGGTCACATTAACTTTATACAAATATTTTGGTCACATTAATTATAAAAAGAAATTAACCAAACTGTTATGTCAAACTTACAACGATATTATAATAAAATGTCAGACAAGTTTTTCGACTAAAAATTCAGACACACTTTGTTATGCTTTTTGCGATAAAAACACTATCAACTGATAACGTTTCAACACATTGATATTTAGCTCCTTCCAACGTTTAGGTATTTTGTTAAATATAGTTGGAGCCATGCAGATGATACTTTTGCGGTTACAGTTCTAACCTAACCTAACTCATGTCACCCAGTTCTCAATTTTTCGACAGTTTATAATCTATCGGAAACTAACGGTTCTCACAATCTTACGATGTCACATCCACTACATTTCTGTACGTATAGTCTAGTAGACATGATTGAGATGAAGGTACAATGCGAGTGATGGATCTTGGCCGGTCCGACTTTGCGCAGGAGGCTGCGCAATAACATTTTTTTAGGAACCAAATGGTGACATGAGGCGTGTGTGAGTGAGGATCCCCCCCCCCCCCCCCCCGATCGCTAAAGTCACTCATGATCCCATGATCCGGGTGGTTCTTAGTCCCGGGAACAAAAAAAAAAACAAAAGGTTACAACTGTGTTGTTGCAGTCCACAATTTTGCGATAGTTTATAATCTCGCTAGATAGAAACTAACGATGTTCATAATAATACGGTGACATATTCTTTGAATTTTTCAGAATACCTATACATATGTATGAGGAGCCTCGTTCTAAATGATTGACTATGTAACTTTTCGCGATTTCCTAAATGTTTTTATAAATCATAGTCTTGTACTATCTATTATGCTGTGGTCTCCCATACGTAAAGGAGTACACCTACTTAATACCTAATGTTGCCAATTATTTACGTGTCATGTATTGTGTATATCTTTGGTTGGAGATCATATAAATAAATATGATTATACAAGCTTTTCCTCCAATCTACGAGTACTTATTAAGAATGGTCCGTAGTAAATAAGTACATATTTTATTGAATGAAAAACTGGCATACAAGAGGCGTATTGAGAGTGTCATAAATATCAGTCACACGTAACGAGTAGGAGATTAATTGCCAACAATGATACTAAAAATAATAGCTGCGACGAAAGTGATGACGTCATGAATACGAACCCTCTCACAAAATAATGATTTCACGTTTTCAGCAAACAATACGAGTTCAAACACTCAAATAACGTAGGTACCGTTGTACTTATGTCTGTGAATGAAAAACATAATATTTTATATATGTAATGGAAGTTGTTATTGTAATCCGAAATTAATGTATTGCACTTTCCATAAGTTTTCTCTGTTTCCATTTTCAATAACTTACCTTTGTATTTTTTACAGGTATTAATAATTCAGTATATTGTATTTAGCATTAATTTGCTTTAAAACTAAAAAACATTTTACAAAAAAACAACTGACTTATTTTTCACTTGGTAGTGTTTTCTGGACCCCTGATGTTTTTTTAAAAAAATATATATATTTTTTTAGTGGATCTGTTTGTAATTTTCTAAGTTACAATAGCATAATGTCAACTGCTCATCACCTTTTATAGTCCTGGGACATTACGCCGAATTTTAGGCTAACTTAGCATTAAATTTGCTATTTTTTTCATTTAACGTGTAGAGTATGTACAAGGGAGTATGTTTAAATATATACCGCAAAAAATTCATCCCCGTGTGTACGTTTTTTTTTATAAATAACATATTAATTTAATTTTACTTGGTTGAAAAAAATATTAACAGATATGTTTGTATGGAGTGTTTGTCGAAGAGATGAGGCATTACAAGTAGGCTAGAAAATAAAACATTTTCGTCCACGGAAACTTTGTTAAAAAAGATTACGAAATGTTTGTTGTAATTTTAATACTAGAAATAAAGATAAAATAGATCAACCATTTTCCAGATTATCTAAAGTACATACATCTTTTATGGGGTACTGTGTTAAATGTTACAACAAAATACCTTGTGATATATTGAAATTAAATGAGAGAAAATTTAAAACACATATTAAAAGTACACTTTGTAAACAAGCATATTACAAGTTAGAGGATTATATCCAGGACAGGAATGCTTGGAAACATGCTGGTCCAGCTCCATAGGACAAGCTAGAGTCTAGACAAAATCAAACTGGTTGCTATTTTTATGGTAAAATCTGTTATTTTTATGATATTGATTTTACATTCTGTGATAACCTATACTCACACACTGACTTATTTTTTTAGAAAAACATACTTGTATGATGTTTGTAAATATGTGAACACCACGTATCTATCTAATAATTAAGTTATTTTTCATTGCTTAGTTTTTAATTCGTTTTACCTATTATGGTATAGTAATTTTATTCTAGGTGCATCGTCTTCACATATAATCATATAATTAATGTAATCAAACAAAATATTGTAAAACATTTTTAAAAGAGTACCGGTGGAGTTTCTTGCCCATTCTTCTCCATACGAAACTACCTTTTGGAAGGGGCAACTAGAATCAATTCTATTTTTTTTGTAAATTTTGACGTTCAAAAGTGCCTCTTATGTGCCTATTTGAAATAAATGGTTTGACTTTTGACTTTGACTTAGTACTTGAAGTAAAAATATTAACAACGGCTTTTTTCATTTTTTTTTTGCATTAAGTATTTTAATACAATAGCTGACAAAATTAAACATATTACACTAGCGCAACATATTAATCAAAGTTTTGTTGCAATATTGGTTCAGGCTAAAATGTAACAGAGATAAATTTAGTTTAACTTTTATGTATAATTAAGTCTGATAGTGCATATAAATAAAAGTTCAACTAAATTTAACTCTGTAAATTTTTTCCTGAACCACTATTGCAAAAAAACTGATTAATATCTAGCGCTAGCACTGTAATTATGTTTAATTTTGTTGGATTGCGTATTAAAAATTTTAATTTCATAGATATAAATTGAATGCAAAGAAACACTGTTAATATTTTTGCTTGAAGTACAATTTAAAAAATTAATAATATTATTTTTATCGAAATTTCCGTAGACGAAAATGTTTAATTCTGAACAAATAATATATAATATTGCTTTTACCAATTTTTTACATAATGAGACCAAAATTTTTCTGTCAACTATTTTGCCTCAATTTTTATTTACAAAAAAGAAAACTTTTACCTTGATGCGGTCCTGGAAAATGTTTACTTTTTTATTATTATTTGAAGAGCTAAGCTCAAAACCACGATTCAAGAAAAAATCGCTGTTAAGATTTAGTGCAGGGTTCAAACCTAATTTCCCTGGCCTATTACAAAATATCGCTTTTTCCAATGTTGCGACGATAATTGTTGAGGAATTCTCCTGGTAAGAACCATCAACTACAATTCACCATATAGGTACATTATGACGAGCATAAATTTTAGCAACGATACTGAAGTACCTAATCGAATTGCAACCCGTGAAATACTTATTATTAAGTACTTCCGGTGGCCAACTGTGGTCTTCATTATCAGTTTCACTTCACATAAATGGTGCTTTCCGAGAGTAAATGCACGAAATACTATAAAAAATACCTAAATCGATATAGGTATACCTATAAAATTTGAGGAATTCCTCGATTTCCATGGGATCCTCAAGGTTCTGACTTGGTACCAATGGGACCGCCTCGGGAGCATACCCTTTCCAACAAACAATAATTTTCTAAATCTGTCCACAATTGACGGTGACATCGGTAAAAAAAATTGCATACAGACGGACATAATAACCTCCTCCGTTTCGGAAGTCGGTTAAAAAGAGAAGAATGAACAGCTTTGCTTCTGATGGTAACATTTAAGTTAGCGGGTTGAACGTTATGAGTTTAGTTAGGCTTCATTAATTGGCCGCTTTGCTTTGTAAATACTAAGAGAACGTTGTGAATAAAAAAGAGAAATAGAGCTACAAAGCGTTTTAAAATAAAATGACAGCGCGTAGTCGGGATTGGTTTTATTTACAAATAAGACAGAAAGCTAAATTATATATTATTTAGAAACTTACATACATACATACATAAACTCACGCCTTCTTCCCATGCGGGTAGGCAGAACATATAGAACGCCACCTGCTACGCACCTTAAATACACCTTTTGCTTCGATTACGTTCATACATCTGGTCATACACGCACGCTGGTTGCGAATACTAAGCACCTGACCTTTCTGAAGATTATCACCAATAAGGTCACAGTTTATGTCCTTCAACATCATCCCCTCCCAGCGTTTCCACGCACTTAGAAACTGTTTAGAAAATTATCAGAATAAAACTTTAATGACAGCCTTAGAGGCTTGCCCGCGAATATGGATGTACTGAATAACCCTTTTGGGAGAACAGGCGTGATGGTATGTAGGTATGTTTAATGTCAACTAGACTGCTTTTATTTGGAGCCAAATGAGGCCAAAATTACCAATTACTTTAGAGAAGAAAGAAAGAAATAAAGAAAAATAATTTTATTTTTCACAGAAACACGCAAGCATAATCAGCCTATAGTGTTCCCATTGCTGGGACATAGGCCTCCTCTGTGTGAGACGGAATGGGCCGTAATCTTTGGAAGATATCATTATGTCTTCTAATTTTTGGTTCCTCACGATGTTAATGTTCTTGCGGCTTGATAAGAAAAACAAAAATAATAGTTTTTTTTTAAATTCCAATAGGGAGAGTAAATCGTGGGATTTGAAGATTTCCTCGAGGGAGTCGCCTTACTTGTGTATTAAAGTTACGGAAGAAAAAAGATCAAAAGCGGCTTGTCTTGTCTATCTATACCTACTTTAATATGATTAAAGTACGAAATATGCAGACCATTATTCTGTTCGAAGAATTCCCTTAAGTCATAACTTTGGATTAGGATGGCGTTACCGAAGATAAACGGAAAGACTACTTAAGGCCCTTGATGTCTAGACTGTCTTTAGTCTGACTCGCTCTATAAAAAACAATTATAGCATGCTAATTCGATAAAATAGTTCCAAATTCAAATATGTCAGAAAATCTACTGACAAACGTTTCTTGCTCATAACAAAACTGTTCTGTCTGCAGCAGCCAAAACTGTTTTGAATCTGGTGAGGGAACAGTCTAAGGCACCTTATTCATTGTAACTAAAGGATCACAAAAACACGTTGCTGAAACAATGTTGTGGACTTTTTTCCCAATCAATGACAGTCTATACAGACTACATATTTATGTAAGGTCAGGTTAAATCAAGTGAGTAATGTAACAAGCATTTACCTGTTATCCAGTTCGTGGACCAGGGTTATGCCACGACCTTTGTGTTTTATGTAAGAAAAGAAGCAGTAAATATAATACAGAACATGACATGTTCATTAACCGAGTTATAGGCTTGTTTTACTGAATTTCGGCCGTATTTTCTGATACAAAGGAAAGTTGGTCGATCCAGAAAAAAATGGTTTGTGAAAGGAAAGCTTTCGTGTTTCATGTTGTCTTTTGCAAAAATATGTATAAATGTTTCCTTTCGGTTGCATTCATATTCTTTTATAAGGCATAGCGTAAAAATGACTCACTTTTAAAAGGGGTTCAGATGATTTAAATCCTATTATATCCACTCGGAAGAAACGTTTTGCACAAGTAGTTAAAAAGTTATCGAATGCGAAATACTTCAATGCTGGCAACATTGAATGGATTTGGAAACTTCGCGGCCACAGAATTGATAAGTCTGGAAAGTCACAAACGATTCCAAAGTGTTCTAAACTTAAAACTGTAGATTGTGGAGGGAGGAGGAATGAGAATGGGCGAATCACAGTGGTCCCAGGTGACGTGCAAAATGTAGTGCCCCACTGAAAATGTTAATTAGGTAACAATGCCAGTTTGAAAGTCCTCCAGACTACTCGTCTAGAACTCTAGAGAATCAGTGGAACTAAACTATTTAGTATTTACGTACTTTTATATAAATGCCGAGCTGCAGCTTATAAAATATGCAGTTAGTGTTTAGCTCGTTGTAATGTCAATTTTAAGGTTGTAAACCATACAGTTTTATTGTGTCTCGAACTTACGCCATTTACGATTTTATTCTGGGAATGTCTATTTTGAATTTTGATCCTATTTAAATCCTAAAAATAACACTAATAACCCTACCGCCGTATCTCTACGTTGACATCGTGGTGGGGTTACGCGCTCCTAAGTCTAGGTCTGTGCCGGTAGAGTTTACTTTGCCGAAACAGGTCTTGGGTCAGGAGCCAAACTAAGTGAGCTGACCTTTTCTGACCGACCGCAGTGAACACTGACGAGGAACAGAGCTTCCTCCTCTTTCTTGCCTTTACTGTCCGGCTTGAGTGGAGATTCACAACAGCAAACGTGCTCGGAGGAAGGAAGTATTCCAGTAAGATTGTGGTAGGGATCTTGACCGTACTTCCAGTATTGTCCCGATAGCCGTGTAAAACCTCCCCACTCCTCAAGCATCTCTAGAAGTGTTACTCTTTGTCGCTACATCACTATGTGTTAGCGAAAGTATCCGGGGGCCCATTATAGAGTGTGCAAGTCACCCTATGCCATTTTATCGTGTATTACATAACACTGATCAGACAGGGGACATAGTCCTCCCATAGTTTTAGGTAACCAATCCACTATAGCCTACCGAAACCCATAGCACAATATGTTTTGGTACCATGTTCTGCAATGGTCCTGAACTAATTGGGGGTAGTTCTTGGATGCACTTGCATTGAACAAACAGGTATAATCGTCTGTTGGTGTCTGATTCCATTTAAAATCGTCTATCGTCTAAGAGGCCTCAGCCAGTTGGCTTCGGTCTCTCGTACGCCTTCAAAAGGACCGCGACCACAAGGTCCCGAAATATGTCAATAACTAATAATAATAATGCAAGAATTCAGATACTTCCTGCTTAAATCGCGCTAAAACAGCTGATGGATATGCAAGGTCAATCCTGGTTGGAATCTTAAATGGTTTTGCTGAGACTTTTTGTCTCAGAAAACATTATTCATATTCAAGATAGAGAAGTTATTAGATTAGATAAACATTTTTTTATAGCCTATCGTTTTAATGTATTTGTTTATATGCGCATGACAAGTTGCAAATCATATGTAACGCTGCGTGCTCTGCGTTCACTACCGTGCGAAAATGCACTCGATTATAATGTAATTGCTACTGCCATTTTTTCTTAGAAAATAAAACTGATATGCCTCGAAAAAAGAATTGTAGGAATAGTAGTATTACTTTAACTATGAATCTACAGGGGAGAATTGGTTAAGAAAATGAGCAGAATTCAGGAACTGGGATAAAATAGAGGAATATTTTTAAAACTGTTATCAAGAAAGTTCCCTATTATGTAGCTATAGCATGATGAACCCTCATTGTATTAAGGCATTACAGTAGATGGAGCATTGAATATGATAATTTTTCTCATGCATAAAAAATGTTGGAGAACGCCAGCTTCGTAATATTTTTGCCGCTTTTATTAAACACCTTAAGCTTCAATGTGTGACGGTAGAGAATCTCGATTTTAAATTGCCATATTTCAATTTTGGATCAGACTTTATTATCTGGATTATAGAATAAATGAAAGACGGGAAGACAAATCCCATCTCAATTTGGGACAATGAATAAAGTATAAAAGCAGAAATGATTTGCTCATTAAGTTCATAACAAAAAGAGCTTATTGACGACAGCTTCATTTTGAGCCCTTCTATTTTCCAATATTATAACTAATTATGGGATAATGTTCGTAACTGAAGTTGAAACTTGTGCTAAACTAGTTGATAAAGTACCGTTTGCATCAGACTAGTTAGTTCCAGCTAGGTAAGTACCAGCTGGGCTTGCAACTTGTGCAGTCGACTCAACTGAGGCTTCAAATGTTTGGTCAATCGCTTGATACATTGTTTGCTAATTTAGATATTAAGAGGATGTACATACTGTCCTTTGTTCATCAATTTAGGTAGGAGATGTACTTAATGAAGAAGTAAGACTAGATGTAATGCAGTAGTGAAGAAAGATTGAATGAACGGTTTGGATTTGCAGACAGAAGGCAAAAGAGGTTTGGATTTGTTAGCGTATACGTCGTAGTGGTGGTAACCACCAAAAAGTTCAGATGCATATCGCTCACAATCGAAGGCTTAAACATGGAAAAACAAATTAAAACAGTATTCAAAGACCGTAGCATGTGGCCTCCGATAATATGCGTACCCCAATGAGACAAAGGTTTGCGTTAAGTAGGTGTGTTTTTCGTTTCTTTTTTATTATTTATTGAATTTATCGGTAATTTCAAAGGTAATGAAACTATATAATTGAAGCATGTATGAATAAATACAAGTAGGCGTAGACATGTTGAATAAGTCTAGTGATCAAATCCCGAACAACGAAGTTTCGTGCAATTTGCTTGAATACCTTTCACTAAATTCCACCGTACATTTGCGATTGTGAATCGTTTATCGTAATGACCAGAATTATTTTATCGATAGTATTGCATTGAGATTTTTTTACTGAAAATTTATTGATAGTTACCTGTGGCGTTCGTTTGCTCTCCTTCCTTGGTGGTGGCGGTAGCAGTTCCAGATGTTTGGGTCTTTCCTCACGACCCCCCCCTGCTCTGTCCTCCACGACCACCTTCGTTGTAGACGAAGCCGCCCCCTCAGAGGCACCGCACTCAGAAGCCGCTTCTGTTGATCAGACATCACTAACTTCTAATAACAACTCCTGGAAATGGATCCAATTGTCCAAAGCCAGCCGTGCATATCCACGTCATTTTAATTGTCTAAGCAAACGGCAGACGGATTATATGAAATATTATTTCGTTAGTGGTAACGTTTATTGGACCATAATGAAATGATTTATTAAATACTGTGTTTACTGGAAGATACATTTTCTGTCTGTTCTGAGTCAACATTCTTTTCTTGGTACTGCGGTGTGACACGCTACTCGCGGTGTATGTTTGTGCCACCGGTTTACATGCAAGAAGTGACAACATGAGGTAGAAAAAAATATGAGACGAATGTTTACGATAGTTGCATGAAACCAAAAATTACGTGCAGCGAATGAAACGACACGGTGGTCATGGAATCATAAAAGTAGATTCACACGATGAAGTTGTTAGACAAAATAGCGTGAAACTAAAAATATCCGAAGATTATTAAAAGAAGAATTAACTTTGACAAAATGTCTAAGTCTATAAACTGAAGATGACCAGTCAGGGTAAGTACGGTTTTATGTAGATTAAGGTAAAGGCAGTAAAATTATGACGCTGCCCGTTAAACCAGCTGTAACCTACCCGTTACGTCGGATGTCATAAAACGATACATAAAAGCTAATTATAAGCAACCCGCAGAAACAACGAAAAAAGAATATGTGACGTCATCTACTGTGATACAAGTTGAGCTGTCAAATTACGATGTGCTCACACATGCGTGACGAGAGCACGAACATAATATTACTGTGTACTATTAAGATTCATGAAAAAGAGGCGTAAGTGATTCGTCGCTCTATGTAATAACGACTCTTTCCTCTGTCTCTGTATCCAGTAGAACTTCCAGACTTGGCATAAATGAATGAATAGTTGCGTCACATAAGTGATGAGATGACAAATTTTGCGAATAAAATTATATTTAAGACCGCCCACTGGGAAATAATATAATAACGTGAACCTTGTTGGCACAAATCTCTCGCCTTTACGACTTCCCGCTTATAAGCAACGTTGCAGCGTTGTGGAGTCAAAACCTAACTGTACTCTACCTCACCATATTTTATTTGTTACCTCCGATAAACAAAAGAAAATATGGATGCTTTTGGAAATCAATATCATAATGCCATAATCGAATAACACATTAAAGGTTTATTTATTAAAGGATAATTTCTGTAAGAAATTGTTTCATAGAACATCATCAATTTATCATGTCTATCAAATATTACGGTTATGTCACTATTAAAAAGTTACATAATATAAACACAGAAATCTACAATTCAGTAAGTATTTTATAATTTAGTTATTTTTCTTAAAATAAACAGCTGAATATATATAGTATATAATTCCGTCTGACGTCTTTATAATTTATATAAAATATGTACACTCACATAAATAAACATTCTGGACGCGTAATTTATATAAGCGACACATCATATTTTATTCGCTTTGCAAAAAAAATCTGTGTACATTGATGAAGTCGCTATCTGGCTAAGAAAAATTCACTCGCCAAGATTAAAATCAGGAGGCAAAGGCAGTAATATTATAAATGGGAAGACAATCTGTCGCGAGCGGCGAAAACATGAGAAGATCAACCAAGAGATCTATAATTAAATTCTCAATTTCATGTGAGCAGCGATGTCAAGTAAATCAAATTAATTGCACTCCAGTGTAAAGGGGTCATCGTGTCTTATGGTTTCGTGTATTGTTCAACACTTCAGTGCAAAATTATTGTGTCATTTTATTGGTATGACAAGATAAGCCCTTTTGTTGTCGTTGGTATATCAAACCTTTGGAGGCGGCGATGTCGCTGCCGCTGGCGACCGGCTCTTCTGGGGCAGTTGAGGTGGAGGGTGCTGGTTGCTCGGGGGAGTTGATCTGCATCTTATGACACACCTCGAATGCTTGACCCACGGTGCGGACGATCCTCATCGCTTGACTCTGTGGAAAAAAGGTTTATTTTACTTTTGGTATTTCGCATGCATCTTATCCTAAGTCTTGTGAATAAGTAGCGCATTTTAGACTCAAGTGGCATCCAGACCAGGCAAACGTTATTAGAGTATATTATATTTAGTTTAAGATGTAATTATCCATCTCGAAAATTGAGTTAGGCGCGCCTGCTATCACATTGGGACTAATACGGTCAAAGATAAACGACCGTTGATATCCACCGAGGCTTTTGTTTATTATTTTAAGACCTCGCTTTATATTTCAAAATGCCATCAACAAGCGTAATTTTTAACATAAAGTACCATTGGAATCGACATGTTTAAGTACTATTTAGCACTGTGGATGGTTTCCACTCGAATGGTAATCAAAGCGCAGAATGTGTGCGTTTATTGAATAAGTATTCCCCTTAAATAGGTTTACACATTAAGGGCATGATACGTCAGTGATCTCGAAATTGTGTACTAATGTACACAATACACATTGTCTCATCACTTAATTAGGTTGTAACGAAGAGCGAACAGATGGCTCAACATAATGAAGAATACGAAAATGTCATGTTACTGAATGAAAAGAAAATAATACCTACGAGGAGGGGCACTTTCTTCATAATAAGATGTTAAGTAAGATACAACACAACAGTGCTATTTTCCTAATATAATTATGAACTGCTTCAAGGAGCTGTTTATTTTTTCGGTTTTATGATCCATTACGTTTAGCTCTCAGCCCTATCGTAATTTGCACAGATGTTTTTCATCGTAAAGGGATCCCCTTTGCTTCAATTTTGGCGTCACCGCGGCGATCACTCTAGATAATCACTCTTCTTCAGGAATCTGTTTCAGAATTATAACAGTCAACCGTTTTAAGCATTGGAGAACAATTATTATTGGATTTGTGTTTCCCTAAATTATCATCAGCGATTTTTGTAGCGAAGTATGAACTCCTTCCATTGTCAATAAAGTCCTTTGTTTGTAGTTATTGCTTTCCTTAAAGTAACGCACCAATAGTCCAAGGTTCATCGATTGTTTATTAGGTATATATTTCACTTTGTTTTTTTTCAACTTTGACTGGGTCAAATATTTTGCTCAACAGAACATAATATATTTATATAAAAGTTTTATTTCCTTCTACCGCAGTGGTCTTAAAATTTTATTAATGTAAGCTACTCGCTAGAAGCGGACGTGATATTCTGGTGTTGAGGAGAAGGTAACATTGTCGCTGGTTATGTTATACAGCTGTCAGAGCCGACGACAAACAATTTAATCAATGTCAAGGTATTAATAATAGAGGGTTCCGCTACTACAAATTTAGTGTAGTTCAAGTTTGTCTGGAATATTAGTTCAGTGCAGACAGAACAGTAACTGTGCCGGCAAGTTTGTGTAAGAATACTAAGTGCTTGGTTACAAAATATGTAGGACAGGGCAACTTTTAGTTGTACTTATGTTAAGGCGAAGGAAAACATGTAAGTAGTTCGGAAGACTGAAAGTAATTCTGCGTTTTAGAGCGTTGAACCCTAGTACAAACGAAATCATCGGTATAACTACACAATGTAAATAAAAGCGTACAACTGCAAATGATATTTTACAAAAGGGATATAAAAGGTCTGGGCGTGGAGCAAGCGTGGGAGATGACATGTGTTTAATTAATGCTTCTCTCATTCAGCCGACGTAACGGATGGAACAGATTATTCAGGTTCAACGCTTATGTTTGAAACCAAAGAGTCGCCGCGAAATTTAAACAAAATTGTTACTCAGCAAACATCTATGTGAAGCGATGTATCGAACCACCCGCCGGAGATATTATTCATAACGCAATCATCCGAGGTAAATGAAAGCACAGGTAGGCAGAAAAAACCATATCTGCTTATCTACAATTCATATTCATGAGTAAACAATTTTTACAGCTGTCATGAAAGCATAGGGGGCAGTAATTGACTCTGAATAAATATATTTTGCCTGTGATGATTAATAATCGTCAATTTGAGTGTGGTATACGGAATGCTAAATGATAAATATGTACAAAATGAATTATAATAAAATCATATTATGGTTTTCTACATATTTATGTCAATTAAATTAAAATGTGGTAAACAATTGTAATTGCAGTAAACAACTTTTTTTACTTCGCCCAGGAGATATGTAACTTTAATGAAATATTTTTTGCAACATGGAAAGTAGAAAGTTCAATTAAAAATTTGTATGTCTTCTCAACGTGTTTCGACATTAGTTTGAGTTCAGCTGTTGGTAGAAAGCAATCATAAGTTAGGCACTAAATACCATGCGCTCTCAACATGGCTCGGCTGAGGGAAATGACTATCACGCCAAGTCTGATAAGAGTAGCCACAGTTCAGTAGCCGACACATGAAGTCATATTTTGAAACGTTAATCGCGTATTAGCCATCTAATGATGTTCTTCAAACGTAGATAATTATATCTCGTATATTAATATTAAATTACGCCTGCAATTTTGGTATATCTGATCTGAATGTGCTAATGAAGTGGAATCTTTATTATAATAAGTGTAATGGAGTGGACACTAGACAGAGTTCAGCGACAGTGCTTGGCACTCGGCCAGGGATCGACACGATATTACGCTTCACGTGCATTTCGAGAAAGAGATACGACATCACTATTTGTCACGCCTCGCGATTCTACATAAATTGACGCTAATATGACAGTATGTACAGGGAAACAAAAAACATGCTCGTTTTTTACACAGAAACTAATTAATTTACTTTGAACGTCTAAAAAGCTTTACGAGCGATCTTGATTCTGCGACCGAATCTCGGCACGTTGCCCTTATAAACCTACGTAATACACCTTTGTGAGGAAAAAAAAAAAACCTTTGCAAAGGAAAATAAATCTGTTTCTCGAGAAGTTTTTCATGTTACCTTCAATACGCACGCACGGACTGGCTGAGAAAACTCCACAGGGGCTGGGAGGCCGAGAGAAACTAATAATTCAAGTTCCTTAATATCCATAATAAAATAAATAGCCGTTCAAGGCCCGTTTGTGTGAATAATGGCAAAGTTTGACACTGATCGATGATTGAAACGCCCAATATTTGTACGCGGATTACTGATGGATCACTAAAACGGGTATTAGCTACCTGCTCTGAAACATTAAGCTACTCACTCCTATGATACGTCTTCAAAAACATTATTGGAGACGAGTCGAGGTCATGAGAAGCCGTTTAAGATTACAAAGCTGAATAACATTTTGATGAACTATTTCAGAAAAGACATATATGGTCATCTCACGTCCTACAGCGAACTCGAATTTTATGATAAGTAATTACGTTTTGATTGACGGATGTGGACACATGACAGGTTTTATACCTTATGTCAAATATTTATAAGATTCTATTTATGGTTTTAAGGACATCGGCTGTGTCGTCAAACTTTCTTCGACCAGATCTTTTAAAAATGATATCTTTTGAATGCAGAATATCAATAAACCGTGACCGGATCGTGACAGAGCAGGTAGGATAGCAGGAAAAAATGGCCGAAAAAGGAGTAATGGTAAAAAGAGCGAACAGTAACATCTGCTCCAGAAATAAGGAAATTGATAGTTTTAATTAAAATGTAAATGACTAATCAGACAAGAAACATGGATTTAATAAAGTATAACAGATATTGCAGACGCCTCCACCGCTACGTTTAGCTAGACAGCTGTGCCGTACTTTTAGTAAAATTGGGACAAAAATTAGTGAGGCCAAGACAATGACCTTTATGCCGATCACAATTTTTGGCTACCTCATTGCCATGAATATATACGTCAGTGGTCTATTTTTGCTGGCGTCGTCACTACAGCTGGAGTGAGGTAAAAGAAATATGGTTGGTTTAGGATAAAAGCTTTTGTACGTGCCCGTGCCGCCTCGGACGGCGTTCGCTCTCAATAAAAGCGCAGCCCTGTGTTTACGACTCCTGCATTACACTCCTACTTCTAATAAAACAACCATTTTCATAAAGAACAACAACAAACTATAGTCTGTTCCTAAAGTATCTGATAAAAATGTAAACAAATGGATTTGAAAACGTATCTGTGGATGCCTGAGGGGCTCGTGGCTAATTAATAATAGCCGCACGGATCGATCCATCAGGTTAAGCTACGCTTGCCGCGATTGGTCCGCGGATGGGTGACCATCTTTACATACCAAGACTCCTCGGTGCCTCGGAAAGCACGTTAAGCTGTTGGTCCCGACTGTCATTCGTGAATCTTGGACAGTCGTTACGGGTTGTCAGAAGCCCGAAAGTCTGACAACCAGCCTTACCAAGGGGTATCGTATTACCCAGTTACAGGGTTTTAAAGGTCAGATAGGCAGTCGCTCCATGCAAAATACTGGTATCCAGCTGCATCCGGTTAGACTGGAAGCCGACCCGAACACAGTTGGGAAAAGGCAAGGCAGATAATGATGACCTGTGGATGCCAATTTGTAGTGTGACTTACCTACAAATTGAGTGCATATATTTGATTATTTCAATACATAAACCCGAAATTGTAATTTTAAATTACCTCAATTCATTATTGAGATTCATATTATAAACAATTTTCGTCAATGATTTTTTACATACGTAAACTCACAGTTTCTTCCCATGGGGGTAGGCAGTAACTATAGAACACCACCTTCTACGCTCCTTACATACATCTTTTGCTTCACCTACTGTCATACATCTGGTCATACACGCACACCGGTTGTAAGTACTACGTACCTGACCTTTCTGAAGAACATCACTAATTTGGTCACTATAATATGTCCTCCTAGGGCGCCCCCTTCCGGCGTTTCCACTCACCTCTGCTTTATAAATATCATTTGTTAGTCGACTTTCACTCCTTTTCTCAACATGACCAAACCATCTCAGCATACGAGTATTCTTTTAAAATTTTGTTCCTACATACATATTCTTTTAAACTGCACCGTTGCCTATCACCTCATTTTTCAGCCTATCTTTCATAGGCACGCCAGACATGCTTCGCAGGGAACGCATTTCCACAGCATTTATTCTACTTTCATGCTTCTTTTGCCACACCCAACATTCACTTCCATACGTAAGCGTAGGCACCAGCACACCATTGTGAACAGCCAGTTGAGCCTTTTTTGGCATCGACTGATTGGTCACATTCACATGTATAGCACCATTCATTTTATTTCCCGCATTTACTCTCCTTTCCACATCTTCATCAATCTTTTCATCCCTTGTAAACTGACTCCCCAAATATATAATCTCACTTACTGATCATTTATTTTCACATCATACACCGATACATCCTCTGCTCTTTCAAACAGCATTTCCTTCGTCTTATTCACATTTATATCCCTTTCCCCTTGTATGCTTCAGCCAATTACAATTTAATAATGTAATTAAAACAATAATTGTTGGAAAAAGTGATTAGATATAAATTTGTAGTTTAATGAGTGATTGCGCAAGTATTTACCCAGAACAGGGTTTGTTTACATTTTTTTGCATTAGCTATTTTTACGGACTATAAGTAGGGATGTGACACTAGCTGAAAGTCCTCCAGGTGATGTTGGCAAGGTATCGAATATCGATACATCAGCCAACACCAACTGTTACCAATACCTGTTTCTCTAAACCTGACTCAAACTACATATTTTTGAAACAGAATTGAGTAGGCAGGGATGTGGCCCTAGCTAAAGTCCTCCAGGTGATGTTGGCAAGGTATCGAATATCGATACGTCAGCCAACACAAACTGTTACCAACCAATACCTATTTCCCTAATCCTGACATCAAAGGGCTACGTACTAGTTAATCATTTTGCATTATAATTATTTTATAACGTTAGACGACGCAATAAAATGTATTATTGTGTCGTTCAACATTATTTTTCTAAACGTCATATTATTTGCGAATAATGTTTTTTTTTTATCTGAGCCAAAACAATTACTGATCTCATTTCTCTTAGACGTTTTCCTTTGATTTAAAGACTGAATTTAGTAAAGTCGTTGTTTTAGTAAAAATGTGAATGTTCAGTACAAAGTCCATAGATTATAAATGTTATTTCATGCATATTAATAAAGGTTCCATTAAAATTGGCTCAGCATTAACAGAGATAATAAAGTAACTTCGATGTAAACACTAAAATTGGCCTTTTGTTTCTAACAATAATTTTGCATGAATTGTTTGGTAAATATCATTATTACCTATAATGTAATGTTTACCATTTATTACCGAGCTTACACCTGAGAGCATCCATGTAGTTTTAATGAGTAGGAACCTACCTACCTAGATAATAATATGAACTGTGACCGAGTGAAGGATAACGGCGTTCAGTAGACCGATAGACCATTTTGATATTTTATGACATCATTAATATAGAAGGCGATATGAGACTGACTCAGGACCAAAAACGATGACGTAACAGCCAGGAGCTCTACACTGCGGTTAGAGACTGGGCTTGAGGGCTAATTAAATAGATTACATCCATTATCCATTAGAGACAAGGAAGGGTGAGAGACGTGACATTCTTGTAGACTCCCTTTTTTAGCTGGTTCATCTATTACCACATAATGTAGGTAGGTATGTTTTAGTATAATTATATTACAATTAACAAATCTCGGTACATTGTATGCTTCATTTCACTCCATTAGCACTTGTATGTTGATTTAGAACGTAAACTTAACGCACCGAGAGAATTAATGATAGCGAGACTATGTTTTCTAACTATTCCAGTGCGTAATTCACACGTTGGCGGCGGCAGTTCCAAAATATCTCTCGTGCAAACATTACTAGTTTACTAAAGTTTTCTAAATAATAAATGGCGTCGACGACGGAAGTATCGCCCTTGACGTAAGTCCATGCTACGGTAAAATAATGCGCAGATAAATGTCACTGGAGAATTCGATTTATAAGAAATCGGCGCTTCCGTGAGCGGTGCGGTCCTTGGCCACGGCGGGCGGACGCTATCAAAATAAACATCAAACAGTTGCGCCGACACACCACAGTCGCCGCCGCCGCTGCCCGCTGCCCGCTCCGCTATTGTTACAGCTTCGCATGTTACACCATTGCGTGTGTTTCTTGGCCATCACCATAAGTGTACCAATAATTAGTCTGCGTTGACGTAAATGTACTGTAGGTTCCTACAACTATTCCCATTTAACTATCATCCACACAATAGATCCACTGTTCTAACATCGTGAAGTCATTTAACGTACCTAATTCAGAGTTAACAACCGACTTGACAAGCGGACGTCTTTACTCAGTTTTTACCAAGTCCGAATCAAACGGAAAGTTTTCATATTTCTTGTTTTTGACAGTTGACGGTATAAATAAACCGAATTAATTTTCTCAGAAGTTGGGTTCTAGATAATAATCAAAACTGAGCCATATTTCAAATAGATGGATGTATGTCATTCTTGGCATCTACAAACAAACATGTTTTTTAAATTAACTTATCTATAGAAGTATAGTTCACATACCTCTAAATCCGAGTCCAATCCTTCTAAACTCGAAGAATGTGGTTCAGATCTAAGTGATAATCTGTTAGGTCTTCTAGAGAGACTATTCACACCCATCAACTTATGAGAACGGCCCAGTGTCGCGCTGCCACTACTGACGATTTCGGGTTCACGAAACGACAGTTTCTTCCTAGGTCTTTCACTAACATCCTGCATCTGGACATCTGGATTCAGTCTTTCAGTAACGGGTATCACAAGACGTGACTGTATACAAACTTCTTCCGCGGACTCAAATTGCCGATGCAATGGAGACGACTCTTTCGGGAAACCCCCGCTGTGGTAATCCTCTAGTTCCTTCTCATATCGCTTATTAGCTCCCACTGATAACGGTCTAGGTCTCAAACCACCCGAGTATGAATCGCGAGAATGACCATCTTCAATTCTACTTCTGTGTTTATTTTTCCGAACTTCACTAAATTCCGGCTCAGATCGGCTGGGTTTGAGTCTGTCGTGACTCTTTTTATCTTTGGGCTCTTGTTTGGGTAACTTGGGTCGTTGCTGCTGCTGCGGTTCATGTTTTGGTTTGAGTGCACCTCCTAATGAGAAGAGAGTGCTTCGCGCTTTCAGTAACACTTCAGTCGGCAAGTTTTTCAATAGATGCTCATTTTTCCTTTGTTTACTATGGTCCCTGTCCTTGTGGTTGGACATTGTAACTGAATCACTTAATCAGGCACACTTGTAATTTTTTTAATCACGACACACACACATTTTTTATCATAATGCGCGCGTCCGTTCGGCTTGGTACGAAACAACTGAAGTGGCGAAGGCATGGCTTGCGCGTGCGTCGCGCGTCGCTCCAAGTACCACAAATAAACATATTCGCGTGTTTCTAAGCGCTAAACTCCTCAGTACGAAAGTGATTGGGAAAACTCCTGTTGATAACACTTGACATTTCCAAGATGTTATATTTTTTTCATTTCACACGTTTTTAATTAAATTAGAAGGAACATTATAAATCACAGCCCTAAATTGTGAAGTGGCAGGTTACGACGTAAGGAATGGACCTGATAAAATTTATAAAGACTTTAGTTCGGCACAACTTGTTATTAATAGCAGCACCATATTATTTTATTACTCTCGAGCTACTTTATCGTTGGCAAATGTTATTCGACTGAGTGTTAATTTAATGTATGACAAATGGTATATTGAAAATCGATGAAACGAGAACGCGTCGAGGATTTTCATTTTATGAACATATTCGCATCCGTCGTGTCAGTGCACTTAGGAAAGTTTGTGATTCTTTTCCATGTTACATTAAGAAAAGTTTCCGTTCCTCAATATTCTTATTATCATTTATCAAACAGATTTAGTGGAAGAGAAAGGTAAGAGCTATTTCTTGGTACCTAGGGGTATTTTATTAATTCGAGTTGTGTAAGATCAATGGCACAATCACAAAGTGTAATATTGACATGATTTCGTTTAGATTCAAAGTGGGTTTATAGATAAGAAATGTGACTGTAGTCCCCTGGAAATTTTTTGACGAAAAAACGTCATTTTTGCTTCGGGTTGTTCTGGGGCTCGAACGTCAAGCGTAACATTATTAAACTTGTTTTTTTGAGTTTACACAGCATTAGGAATAGGTGCACGTGCGAGTTTATGCGTACTATTCGGTTACTGAACGTATAACTGAGCCATAATATTGTAATGTGGGCTATAATAAAATACTCTCAATCAATTGGTGTAATTAAAAAGCGGCCGCAAACGATTCAGCGCAAACAGCTTACGAGTAGTTACTTCTTGAATATTTATGGGCTCCGGGAACGAGTGATCGGCGACGGTAATTGATTATAAAAGTCGACTAGCTGGTGGACGCGAAGATTTATACAGACTATAAAACGAAGGTTTGCGTACAACATCCCGAATTAGATAAGTAATACTAGCAATAACCTATTACCATTGGAAATGCCGTCATCTTTGCAAAGTGCGATGTAATCATAAGACGGTTTCGCCTTTCAAAGATGTCAAATAATTGGGTATGGTGTAGAACTATTAATAAGACATGTATAAATGGGAAGATAGGATAGTTTAGTAGGTACAAGCTTCTTCAATATTCTTGGTGAAGTGTTGAACGCAGAGGCGCTCGGTTAATTGATTGATTTAAAGAAAGAAAATAAACTGAACCGCGATAGATCGAGGCGATGTGTATTGTTTGTTCACACGCGTGAGCCAGACTTTTGATGTAGAGACTTCGACGTCATTACACTATTATTTAATACGGAAGGTCGTAGGTAATTTTGTATAGTACAAAATAATTTAAGGCAAGTATGTAGGTACATACCTACTGGACTCTAAGAGAATCGTTTCATATCAATTGTTTATAAGTAACATCAAATGTGATTTATTATAGCTGATAATATTTTAGCATGACGATTTAATAATTATTAAAAGAGCCGAAAAGTTTATAGGGATTTTTACGGCCGGCTGGTAATGTTACAAAAGTTAAACAAAAAAAACCTTATCTTCCGTATCAGAAATAATTCTTGGCAAGCAATGAATCATTTTATTTTAACCGATTAATATACCTACTCACTGGTTATTTTTAGGGGCCCGTAGTCAACATGAACCCTTATAGTTTAGCCATGTCCGTATGTCTGACCGCGGCTTAGCTCAGAGATTCCTAGTACTAGGAAGCTGTAATTTGGCATGGTTATAGATGTTACTAACGCTCTTAGGCTCCTCAGCTCGATCATACTAACTCAAGATGTGTACCAGTTCACAGACAGCCTGAACAAAGTTATATCTGCGGTAAATGCCCATTTCACACACCGTAATACAAGCATAAAAACGACGTATCTATGATAAGTTGTATTCAGCATAAGTTAGTATTTAAGCAATATTAATAATATTTAAAAAAAACTGTAACTGTACGTATACATATTACGAAAATGTAACTTGTTTGTAGACCCCTTGAGTTGACCTGTTAAGTCTACGAAATGATTAATAAATAAATAAATTAAAGGTAAAATAAATAGATACTGAATATTTTGTTTTTGTTGGGTAGGTACTTCTCTTGCACGTAAAGTGGGGATGATATTTTTTTTTCATCTATCCCTTGGTGTGAGGTATCGTTGGATAGGCCGTTCAAAAATATTGCGGGTCTATGAAACCATTTTTCGATTCAGGGATCCGTTTGCGAAATATTATGCTTTAAAGTGCAGTTTTTTGTCAGAGTCAAGTGTCCGTCACCTGCCAGCTAAATGGTTGTTTTTGGCTACGTGGAAAAAATCATGGCATTAAAAAATCGTATAAAAACTAAAAAGGTATAAAAAAAACCGGTTTAATCCATTAGGAATGAATTATTGGGCCTGAAAAGATAGCAATTGACCTCACCTATCGGCCAATTCAATTTGGCAAACAATGCACCACGAAGTTAAAAGGAAAACTGTCACAGCTCACAAGTTAACGAGTAATAGTCCACCAACTTACATTTGCAGTTGTAGAATTGACCGTGACGTATATCAATGTATGGGAGAACATGTTTTTCAACTACAATGTTAAGTTTGTTTTTGGGATAAATTCATCCCAACCGAACCCTTGATTATGCGTAGTCAGACACGCACTTCGCCGGATTTTTTAATCAATGATCGAACGAATTTCAAGCAAGATTAATCTTTGAAATTATATTAAAACTACCCCTTATAAATGTCGTGGGTAGTTAATCAAAAAGAAGGAATGTGCCGACGTCATTGTAGGGGAGCATAAAATTTAAATTATGGGATTTACTTCCATCCAACTGTATGTTATGCAATTTTGATAAATGATTCGGTTCGATTTATTAATGTTTAAATTTTGTTGAACGTCACTCCAGACTTGTACGAATCTATAACAAACAATAAATATGTTTACCTACCTACTATTGTTGTTATTATTATTGTTTGTTCGACAATCTTCATTTATAATGTAATTTGGTAAAGCTATAAACACTAAACAGTAATCATAAGTTACAATCAGTCTGAAGAAACCTTAAATTCCTCGTTCTTAGCAATCTTATCTTCAACAAGGTGATGGAACGACAATGCATTTTCAGAAGGTTGTCTTTTCGTCATTGTAATTGCATTTAGTTTTAGCCCTACTTACAGCCAGGACACGTAAACTCCAACTTGTTTTACACTTGTTTAATTAAACTACTACTCGTACTCCATCCGATTTTCAAACAAAAAAGGCTTTAATGAAAATGGTTCACAAAGCACAGAAACTTTAATACCTTTACCTACTCATCAAGAGAAATAAAAAAGCTCCATGAATTACCTCGAAAGTCTAATTACTAGGTATTTCGAACGTACCTTTTGGAATAATTTTCTTTATATCTTTTTCTGGTTGGCTTTATTCGAGGCATAATATGTCAGTGTCAGCTTTGGCAGGGATTTAGCAGAATTACGTTTCGTGTACATTCCCAACTAATGCGTGGATGAAAAAAGATATGTGATGCCTAGCCTACCAATTTGTTACTAACAGATAATATAGGTATTAAAGGAATATGTTACACATGTCAAGCGCCAGTAGTGTTCTATGAAGTGGTGGGCAGTCCCAGGAAATGTCGTGCTCCTACAAAATGATAGGTGTAGGTTCCAAACTTTTGACAATTACTGAGAATTTGACAGAGCTACCATCAAAGAGTTCATCGTGTGTCAAACTTATGTTAGGCACATAAGTTTGCTGTAGTTGATGCAGAGGGAAACGAACAGAACCGTTAGTAAGATTAGGCATCTAATCAACCTGCCAGGGTTGCGGGTTTGTTCGAAAGGGATATCGTGGCCCTGGCACACAGGCAACGGAAGGAACACGGGTGGGTTTTAGGCAGTAAAAGTCCCATACAAAAAAAAGGCATCTAATCTAGGAGGCAATACTTATAAATATATAAACTATATACAAAAATCATGCGTGATGTATTCATGAGCTGATACAAGTAATCTCAGATTTTAACGTAATCTTAACGGACAAAGTACATCCTGCCTGCTAGATACTGACTGTACACCCAAAATAATGGAAGACCAATGAAGAAAGCTTATTGAAGAAAAGACTTAATCAATCAATCTGCCTAGCTCTGCCTACCGGATGCAGCTGAATACCAGTATTTTACGTGGAGCGACTGCCTATCTGACTTCCACAACCCAGTAACTTGGTAATACGATAACCCCTTGGTAAGACCGGTTGTCAGACTTTTGGGCTTCTGACGACCGCTAACGACTGTCAAAGATCCACGAATATCAGCCGGGAGCAACGACTTAACGTGCTTTCCGAAGCATGGAGGAGTCTCGGTAAGTAAAGAAGGTCCCCCATCCACGGACCAACCCCGGTAAGCGTAGCTTAACCTGGTGGATCGACCCATGCAGCTGTCATTACTTAGCCACGAGCCTAATTAATATAATAATAATTATCTTAATTAGTCATCTTTAATAAGCTTTCTTCTCGTTATCTAAATCCGGTGGAAAGTGTTCCGTCACTTTGTGTGCAAGGTATGACTAAGCTCTTGGCTCATTTTTAGGGTTCCGTATCCAAAGGGTAAAACGGGAACCCTATTACTAAGGCTCCGCCGTCTGTCTGTCTGTCCGTCTGTCACCAGGCTGTATCTCATGAGCCGTGATAGTTAGATAGTTGAAATTTTCACAGATGATGTATTTCTGTTGCCGCTATAACAACAAATAGTAAAAAATAGAATACAATAAATATTTAAGGGGGCTCCCATACAACAAACGTGATTTTATTGCTCGTTTTTGCTCGATATTGATAACGGCAGCAGGTAGACGCTTGAAATTTTCACAGAATATTTAGTTATATATTCACTTTAAAAATAAATAATTAAAAAAAATTAAACAAATATTTAAGGGAAAATAATAATCCCATACAACAAACGTGATTTTTTGGCCTTTTTTATAGATAATGGTACGGAACCCTTCGTGCGCGAGTCCGACTCGCGCTTAGCCGGTTTTTATAGATAATGGTACGGAACCGTTCGCACGCGAGTCCGACTCGCACTTGGCCGGTTTCTTTAATCTATAACGCGTGGATAGTTAACTTTAACCCACGTAATAGTTTTACCTCATGAAACATTGTAATGCATCGCCAGTGGCGCGGCCACGTGCAGTGATGTAATGTCACAAAAGGAAATGAACTTTACCGTGAATGACGTGACTGATATGAATTACTTAATAAAAGTTGTTTTTACTTTAAGTTGCTTTTAAATAGTTATCTCATGTTATTTTTTTTTTCATTATTTGCTTAATGCATTTGGTACAAGGACTGCGTTTTCAAAAAAAGGACTTATTTTTCTAACGTTTCATATATTATTTAAGGCTTGAGTTGGTGATGCATCTGAATACCAGTATTTTACATGGTGTGACTGCCTAGCTGATCTCGCATAATCATCCACATTTTGGGAGGTTTCAGTTTATCTGTAAGGAATGATTTCAAAGCAGCACGCTTGAAGTGAACATCAAAATGCCGTCACCGTCAAGATGTCATCTGGACTCAGCTCGAGTCTTGCCCTTTCTGGCTCTGATTGGACGTCATACGAAATACAATAAAATATAACTTTCAAGTAATTAATAAGATTTTACACATTATAGAAAAAGGTAACGTCAATTCAAATTAAATTAAATTAAACAAAATATTTTTAGAAACATTAGGTAATAGTTTTTAGGGTTCCGTACCCAAAGAGTAAAACGGGAACCCTATCACTAAGGCTCCGCCGTCTGCCTGTTTGTCTGTCTGTCTGTCACCAGGCTGTATCTCATGAACCGTGATAGTTAGACAGTTGAAATTTTCACAGATGATGTATTTCTGTTGCCGCTATAGCAACAAATACTAAAAACCAGAATAACACAAATATTTAACCCATACAATAAACGTGATCTTTTTGTCGTTTTTATAGATAATAATTACGGAACCCTTCGTGCGCGAGTCAGACTCGCACTTAACCGGTTTTTTTTCCTCATGTTATAAAACTAGCAATCAACTCGGTTCAGACTACTTCCTGCGACAATTTTGCTTTACCATTGCAAGAAACTACTGATATTCCTTTATTAACCGACTTACAAAAAGGAGAAGGTTTGTTCGCCGATTTCTCTGTCAATTGTGGCCCGATTTGGAAAATTCTTTTTTATTTCACCTTCACTTCTTATTCTCACTGATTTCCAAAAGGGATGTCTGTCATAAAGTATTTCAGCACGGCAATATTGAGTTTTCATTGGTAAGGGACCGAATCCAAAGAGGTTAATTTTATTGGACACGGTTCGGATTTTCGGAACCCATAATATTTCTTTCAAATGGAACGGTCTCGCAAAAACTTAACCCTCTTCCTGATTCAATACGAGACCTCTGAGTACCTCACCTTTACGAAGAGTAAGATAAAATTTGTATCTTTGAAAATATTTCGTGAAAGGTACTTCAACAGCTGGGCACAAAATTAGTTCCTTCCTTAATGTGTAAAGCGTTTTATTACATACGGAGATATTCGCAATTTTGTTGCCACACCCGGTGTACATAATAATGTTTTCTTCCTGTAATTTGTACCTTCAAAATTTAAAAAAGGAGAAACTTTATTCGTCTCGACAGTAAGCTAAGATACAACTATTGTATACTATATTCAGGGACGTCTTTATCCTGTTGGAACCCCAGGGTACTTTGGAATAATGAGAAATGTAGAATGCAATGGGAAACGAGCCTAACAATTTGAACACCCCGTCTCGGATGGGTTAAGTTTTCATGGGACTGTTCATTTAGAAATAGAAGAAACTTTATAGGCTTCTGCAGAAAAGCTAAAGAATAAAAATCATGTAGGAGCAAGAGCAAGCGAAGCGAGCTCGTGAGTTTTCGCACCTCGTCTGGGATAAGCTAGGTTTTTTTTTAACAGCCCCTAGCTGCCCCTATAAGCTGCGAAAATCGGCCCTGTGTATAGCTAGAGAAATAGCCATTAAATATCTTCATCGGTGTGCTATTTTAAAGTGTTTGGCAGAATTTTCATCATTGTATTGATGTAGCCATAACAGACTTTCCTTTTAAATAACATTTTTATTCGGTTGCCCATCTTTAGGACCTAATGGGCTTCCGTAACAGTAATAATTGACACAAACTAACAGAAGCTGCCCTTGTAATGTAACAATGTAATCGAAATAAAGAATACAATGAAACATTTAAAACAAATGAACATACATATGAAAGAAAAAATTGTGCGACGCGGACTCTAAATAAAACTTCTATACGGGCAGGAAACCGGGCGATGATAGAATATTAAATGCGTTTTTTTGAATCAGCTTAAAAACAAAAGTTCTTGTTTTAAATATATATTTTTTTTTTATAAAATTTTATAAATATTTTTATATAATTTTATAAATAAAATTTAATATAAAATAAGTTAAATGACTTTCAGAATATAAAGCGGTTCAGGAGAAGAGAAACTCTCTTGTGGCCTACTAACTACTTTGAATTTGACTGCCAAAAAAGAAGACAATCACTGTCTACCCTGATTACTTGTGGAACAAAATCGGTCCATCACTGGAGATTGTAACGAAACCATATCGACTTATAATTTTTCCACTAGCACCATCTAGAAACGATGGCTCAAACTTTGAACCTTACTTTATTGGCGCCATCTTCTGGCAACCGAGTTCACTATTTTTACCCGACTACGTCAAAGAGGAGGTTTGTACGTCCTGGGGGATGTAGGTACTGAGGGTTGTTCAACTTATTATTATTATTGTAAATGATAACGTAATATTTATTGATACCGGAAATGTATCTTGGATTTTATATTGATGCGTTTCTGAAACCTGTCAGTTTTACAAGAATAGGAACTAATAAAGTTTAAATTCGTAAAACACATAATATTCGTTTGTATGAAACTGACAGGTGTCAATAACGCATTCTCTCGGCGGCCGCGGTTTAAGAATGACAATCAAATCGATTCCAAATAGCAGACATACTGCTAGTTGCACGTAAGTCCATTATATTTAACCCCATTAAAAGAAATGCTGTCTTTATCTAACGGAAAGTATCAGAAAGTGACAGCATTACTTTTAATGGGGAATTAAATTTAATGGAGTTACGTGATAGTACATATTATGACACTGGACATTAATGGGGCTTGACAGGTCTACGACAATTTGACTGCGAGATTTAGAATTTGAAAGAACATTCTGGGTCATTCCAGTCTCAAGAAGCGAGGAAAATCAAGTCACGTGACACGTGATGCAGGTTCAATCGAACCAGCTGAACCGCTCACTTACTGCACCGCTTTCTTAGGTAAACCCAAACTTTAAACATTGTCAAAAGTAGCCACTTAACAAAGAGCTTTCATCTTCTACGAGCCAGTCCGAAAGGGATATCGTGGCCCTGTCACACGGGCATCTGAAGGAACACGGGTGGGTTTTAGTCAGTAAAAGTCTGACACTCCCTCCCGCTCCACCCAGAGCGGGAGAAGTTATTTGATAATTTCACACCCAAAAAAAAAAAAAAAAGTTTGGCATCGATTAAAGTCCATCAGTATGAGTATAACGTTACGTTGGCTCAGTGGAGTGGTAATTTCCACTTATTGTACGGAAGAATGATACGCAGCTGCGGTTTATAGCTGGGCCCGTTTACGAGCTTGTGCGATCTTAATAAACAGCACGCTTGGCTCGAGACCACTCTCGGAACCAACGACTACGGTCCGCTCTCCGGTCGTTAAGGCACCTTTACTCCCTCTTCAGATAGTACGTTTAAAGTGGATTATCTAGGAATACGGCGACGAAATGTTGCCAGGTTTACCTTAAAAGGGCGGTAAAGTCTCCGTGTTTTTAGGGTTGCGTAGTCTGTTGACTACGGAACCCTAAAAACACGGAGACTCTACTAACATGACGTTACGGATATGGCGAAACTATAAGCCAAGGGTTCCTTGTTAGGAACCCTTGTAGTTTCGCTATGTCCGTCCGTCTGTCTGTCTGTCCGCGTTTAGCCCAGATACTATAATATTATTATTAGAAAGCTGTTATTTGGCATAAATACGCCGACAAAGTAGTACAATCAAATCTTGAATTTTTTTTGGTGGATTTGCTCCTTTGTATGTAAGTAATGCATCATGTATGGTAAAGTCGGGATGATATTTTTTTTCTCGTCTTTTCCACGATACGGTGTATCCTTGGATAGGCCGTTCAAAAATATTGCGGGTTTGTTCAAACCATTTTTTGGTTTATGGATCCGTTTGCGTAATATTAAGCTTTAAAGTGCAAATTTAAGACAGTGTCCCTGCCAGCTAAGTAAATGGTTGTTTCTGGATATGTGAAAAATGTATGGCATTAGAATATTATAACAAAATTAAAAGGAAAAAACTATCTTTACTAAGTAGGCTGTACAAGTTAACGACCAACTTACATTTGCAGTTGGGGAATGACGTAACGTATTATATTATCGATGTATTCAGACCATGTTTTTGAATTACAATGTTAAGTTTTTTGTTGAGATAAATATTCATCCCAACTACGGAACCTTTAATTGTGTGTGGTGCGACACGCACTTGGCCGGTTTTTATAATTGCTTTGGTTTCCGATCGAAAAGTCTTTTATGTTCGAGGTATCTGAGAAAGTTTTGTTTATTTTTTGACAGTTTTTGAGGAATCATTCTTGATGGGACATATTGACCATCATACATAATCACCCTATAATGTTCCCACTGCTGGGACACAGGCCTCCTCTCTGCGTGAGGGAGTGGACCGTAATCCACTACGCGGGCCCAGTGGGGGTTGGTAGATGTCACATGTCTTCGAATTTTTTGTTTCCTAACGATATTTTCCTTCACCATTTCCAGAGCAGTGGTGATGAAATAATTTTCACAAACTAAAGCGCCTGCCTGGGTTCAAACCTACGACCTACCACTCGTAAGTTGATTTATCGACCGTTCAATATATATATTATGTATATAATCCAAATCGAAAACAGAATTGGTAGATAAGTATACCTACTTGTCTATACATAGTTTATTTATTATTCAAATAATGACATCATTTGGTATTGTGATATTTGTAGCCTTATTTCTGACTACAAAATAAATGGAATAGTCCTGTAAATTACGAGCCATCCAAAATGGTGAATGAATATGAAATATTTTCTCAAAAAGAGGGTGCGAATCTTTGATACCTATTTATTAATCTTTCACAAATTTGGGATTCTTCTCCATCTCGAATTGAAGTTGAGACTATAGCCAATTTGTATTATTGTTACGAAACATTGGATTTTGCTTTTGATAAATTGCTTTGCTAAGATTTTTAATTTGAATACCTATAATTTTAGTAGTATTTACAAGGCAGACGTGGGTGGAAACGCCGGGACGGGACGCCCTAGCAGACATAGTGACCTAATTAGTGATTTTCTTCAGAAAGGTCAGGTGCGTGGTGGTAGCAATTGGCGTGCGTGTATGACCAGATGTAGGAACGTAAACGAAGCAAAAGGCGTTTGTAAGGAGCGTAGCAGGTGGCGTTCTATAGTTTCTGCCTACCCCCATGGGAAGATGGCATGAGTTTATGTGTATTTATACATAAAATAACTACTTTAAGACGTATATTAATGGAACTGCTGCTGGAGCAGCTCCACAAGTTCTGCTTTGGCGAACGCGTACAGGTAGGCAAACTAGTATTCTATGTATAAGCCGACCTCTGTTTATATTTAAACTTCGCACTACGTTAGACCAGCTCAAAATCGAAGAGTTACCACCGACATGCGGTCTACTGTTCCTGCCGTGAGGCGCAGCGTTGTTAGGGCCCGTAGCCAAGGTAGACCGACGTCTTGATCACGGACTCCGTTGTTTGCAGGTAGTACAGGACTAGTCGTGATGGTTTTTTAACCAACTTCCAAAAACGAGGAGGTTATAAATCTACGTTTTTTTTATTACGTATGTTCACCGTTCTCTCTGTAAATTGTGGACCGACTTTGAAAATTATTTTTTGTTTGAAGGGGTAGAGATGGTAATTGCCACCAAGTCAGAATCTGATGAGAGGATCCCATGGAAATCGAGGGAAATCCTCAATTTTTTTAGGCACACCTATAGTGATTTGGGTATTTATTATAGTAACTCATGCATTTGCTCTCGAAAAACACGTTTTGGTGAAGTGGAACTGATGATGAAGACCAGAGAATGCCACCGGAACTACTCAATAATAAGTATTTTACAGGTTGCGATTCGATGGTGATTTCACCATCAGCACCAGTTCTCCTGGTCCAGGAGAACTCCTCAACAATTAACGTCCCTGAATCAGGAAAAGCAAAAGAATGAGGCATAGACATACATACGCGTACAGCATCATTGCTGGACGTGGACATACCACTCGGACATACATTCCACACGTATTTCGACAGAAATTATATCATCATTCTCATCATCTGCCTACCCAAATATTATGTGTGGCAGGGGCGACGGCTTCATACAACCCCTTTCGTATCGGCTTCCCTTCGGAACAAAGACTCTATCTGAGTTTACTATTACTTAATAATACAGTACATAGTCATTACAGGTATTTAATAAGTAATAAGATAAAAACACGTACCTATATACGTTTTTAGGATAGACTATAGGTATCCTAAATCGCGAACGCAGTTTACATTTTCTGTTTTAACTAAGAATTCCGACAAATTTAGATGGCGCTCAATTAAGAAAGGTGAATGACAAACATTTTTAAGGTACTTTTGATGTTATCTTGAATTTATGTGAACTGAACAACTTTTTCTTCGGCTTCCCTCTAATGCAAGTTGTAGCTTCGCTACTGATGTGTGGGGTCGGCTTCCAGTCTAACCAGATGCAGCTGAATACCAGCATTTTATATGCTTTGACTGCCCTTTGACCTCCACTACCCAGCCACTGGGTAACCCTTGGTAAAACAATTCTGAAACACGTTGGAGAACTGTTTCAGAATCTGGCTCTTGACAACGTGTATCGACAGTCAAAGATCTATAAATAACAGCCGGGCTTAACGTGCTTTCCGAAGCACGAAGATCAACAGAAATTATAATGCTCGACAGAAATAATCTTTTATCATCAATATTTGATGACCAAATACGTACTAACCTTGCGGTTGCTCTTAAATACGTTGCACTTGAAGACATTGGTGGCGCCATCTCTAGCGATGTAGGAGAAGATCTTCAGGTCAGAGCTGTCATGAGAGACGTAGAAGATGCGGTAGATGGGATGGTGCATTATTTCGGCAGCTTCCGCGGTCACACTCGACTTGCTGCCGCGACCAAACAGCTTACTTGAACTCTTCTGTAACAAAAATTGCCTTCAGGTTTCCTCAAACGTGATGGTATTAAAGCATTTTCTAGGAATGATATAGAATTTAGTGATACTTGAAACTCCAGCAGTGGGGGATATGTCAAAATCTAGTATAACATATAATATATCTCCTGCTTCTAACATACTTACTTGTAATATATTTTATGAATCGTCTGAGATTCATAAAACATAATTAGTGTTATGATTTTGACTCAAGATATTTTAGACCTACCATAACACATAACAACATGTCTGTATTCCTCGAACGGTTAGTCAGAGGCAGTAGATATTTTAGAATGTTGACGAAAACTACACTAAATTATAAAAAAAAGTGGATCGTTACCTAAAGTTATACCCACCGTTCTATTATTATACGTACGTACTAGTAGGCACATGAGGTTGTAACCTCAGAAAAAAAAAACTTTACCTACTTACGTCCAAAAAGAGGAAAATTTTTAAAAAACTTGAATGACCTAATTTCGAAGTACTTACCTACATACCTATCATAAAGAAATATAAAAAGCTCCATTTTTTTTTAAAGTAACTCTAATAATGAAGAGTGGACCAAGAATTATTCTTCAGGGGCAACAATGGATCGATGCTACAATAGATGCTGAACGCGGCGGCTCCAAGACAGCAGGTTGACAGCCGTCCATTATAGCCGACATGATTTACGAGCCCCGAGAAAAAATCACTGTCACCGGTTACTCACCCATAACAGATAATTTAGAAATATGTGGTGTAATATCAGCCAATGTGTGGAGGAAGATAATGTCTTTCATATGTTACATTAAAGCTTCTGAAAAAACCAACCACTCATTACACCTCGGATTTAAAATTGCTACCAGTTTGTCTATTTAGCTAACTGTACATTAAGCTTTGTTTATTCCAATGGCTACAGAACAAATCCCGCTGAGACTTCCAACAATAGTGCCCCAATTAGAAAATGACTCGATTAACGGGAACAAAACCCAGTATTCTGGGAATATTCGTTCAATTCTAAATCCGCAAAACAAGCAAAAGTATTTGAAGAAGAACATGTGAGACACGCATTATCGGACGATTCCATTTCTGATTTGAACTAACATTTTTCTTCGGGATGCTACGGAGAATATAAAAATCTTACTGAGATAGTTCCTCAAACTATGTATGTATAGACGCCAGCAGGTCAAGATACCCGAAATTGTCAAATTTTCCCAATCAACCTTGAACCTTATGCTTTAACGATAAAGTTGAAAATCTTTTAAACAAATTTGACAGATTATAGTAGCTTGATGTGCTGGCGTCTGTTTGTTAGCAATTGTACTTAGGATATATGGATCTACGAAGATAAATTGTGTAGATGTAACAGAATCACATAAAAAGGGTCTATGAAATAAATTATTCATAATTGGTGAATTCAACAAAAAAATAACAACAGGATCATCGTCCCCGAAACGATTACATTTTTAATTGCATACGAACTCTTTTCTGACATCCTACGTGCGCAAATGGTTTAGTCGTGAAATGAATCAAACTTTTTTACTGAGTTGTCGAAGTTTTCAATTTAACTTGAGACCGCGTTCAAGCGATCAGATGTGTTTAATATCAGCATTTCATGAATAAAAGGCCAATGCATTAAGACAAGTATTGAATAATATTTTTGAAAGCCTGTCTGTTTGTTAGCAATTGTACTTAGGATATATGGATCTACGAAGATAAATTGTGTAGATGTAACAGAATCACATAAAAAGGGTCTATGAAATAAATTATTCATAATTGGTGAATTCAACAAAAAAATAACAACAGGATCATCGTCCCCGAAACGATTACATTTTTAATTGCATACGAACTCTTTTCTGACATCCTACGTGCGCAAATGGTTTAGTCGTGAAATGAATCAAACTTTTTTACTGAGTTGTCGAAGTTTTCAATTTAACTTGAGACCGCGTTCAAGCGATCAGATGTGTTTAATATCAGCATTTCATGAATAAAAGGCCAATGCATTAGGACAAGTATTGAATAATATTTTTGAAAGCCTTTCAATTTTCTCTTTCGGGTTTTTCGACTTATTGGAACGAGGACTACTTTTCATTTACTTTTTATTTTTGTACAAACGAGTGTCCTGTAATTTATTTATTTGGTCACACACTCTGTGACCTCTATCACCCAGACCTACCTTGCTATTCACAGTGAACTACATTTGTTAGTATAATCATATTAACACCCACGTAAATGTAACTTTAAGTGGGGTTAAAACATTTCTCGGGCAGCTGAGGGTCGCATTTAGCAACAATACTACCCGTTCATCTAATAAATATGACCCACGTTGCATACATTATCACTAGTTCCTATTGTAGCGTATCATTTGTCTTTATGATGTTAGGATCTTTTGCTGTCCTTGCATATTCTAACTTTCAGAGATCACTCTGACCCTTTGAGCTCTAGCGTATAAAGCTCGTTACGACTTTTAGCCAAGTTTATACCTATTTAGTACCGACTCATTCTTAGCTTTCAGTTATAACTATTCTTCTATTTTTCTATGTCACTTTTAAACAAACACAAAAACACAAACACACAACACACAAAAACAAACAACACACAACAACAACAGACAAAAATAGTTTCCTTACTCTAAGCTCTTAACTGAGTCAATATTTTACTTATGACTTTTTTTTCTGTCACTTTAGTTTTAGTCTGTCTATTCGCTAATACTCATTGAAAATTAGTTTTGAACTCACCTTAGTCTTCCTAGTTGTGATATTGGTCCTAGTTGTCACCCGAACTCCGTCAGTGGACACGTCCACAGTCACCTTGCGTTTCTTCACACCCCTCGCCTTGAATTCATACTACGGAAATAAAGTTTCATTAAATCAAGATAATTTATAGGGATAAAAGAAAGCTGAATGACCGTCTTTACAAATTATAGGCCATGGGGTCAATTTTCGTAGTAGATTTCCGGTTGGGACCAAACCGCCAACCCTTTAGTACAGCGCAGTGTTCCTGGTGTAAATTCAGATTATGATGTTGACGCGAAAAACCATTATATAAATATCCATTAGATTTTTTAAAGTTTTGTATCTTAAAAAATACAATGAAGTACACTTCCGTATTTTCATTACTTTATTAAAATTTTCTAATATTAGAGTCTTTAAGACAAGCAGATTACCTATTATTTATAAATGTTCTTGTTTTTTGCGCATTTATTGTGTGTGTTTGTCGTTCTATCACCATACATTTGTGACGAGGGTTAGTTAATAATAAAAGGAAGTCTAGAGATCATACTGGCACAGTATAATAAAGTAAACAGTATTACGTCTTCATTCAAAATGACCGAAACGACGCGCATCAAAATCTCGGTGTATACCAGTACTCAACCGTCGCGAGTGCACCACAATTACGTACGGACGCGGACGGTGGAGACGCTCCCGCACATTTATTTACGTGTGATATGTCACGAATTTATTGGCTGTATTGTTCAGTTTTTCAGCATGTTTGAATTCATCAATGTCGAAACCAAAAATAACATTTAATTAATAAGTTACCAATTATGTTGGCTTATTGTAGCTTATAATAAAAATAACATTATTTGTAGTTTTTATTTATTTGTGTTATGCAGGTATTTGTATATTATTGAAGCGTAGCGAGCATAATTTCCTTGACACCTACTTAGTAGGTGAGTGTCTCCCTTTGCCATGCGATCGAAGCCAGAGTTAAGAAATGAAATAATTATGACTATACTAGCTTCAGCTCGCAGCTTCGCCCGCGTGGATTTCAGTGGGTGCCTGCCGTTTTGCCGAAAAGATTTTGACAAAATTTCACTACCCAAACAAATTTTAGCAACCTTTTTTTATACCATTGCAATATTTCGAATGATTTTAGTACGCATATTTTCATTTGGTCAAATTTTTACTTGGCAAAATATTACCAAGTATAATGTCATTATGGCATTTGGTCTTTAATCAAATGATTTATTACAGCAAACAATCTTCAGACAATAAACGTTTGGTGAAATTTTTAGGTTAGGTTTTTAGTAGGTTACCCGGAACTCAACTATTTAGATTAGGTTAATTTCTTCAGAATGGGTAGGTTAGGTTAGGTTAAAACTGTGAGCTCCTACGCACGAGCCGAGCGAGCGAAGCGAGCGGTGCCGCGGTAACGGCCGGCGAGTGCCAGAAACGACTTGCATTAATAGAAAAAAAGAGATTGTTTTTAGTAGGTTACCCTAGTTAGACTAAATATTTGACTTATTTGATTTTGCGTAAAAACTGTTATTCCAACTGAATTATTTGACTAAATAAAAAATGTTAAAGTATTAGTTGGTAAACAAGTTATAGTTTAAACGTTCATTTGCCAAACATTAGTTTTGCGTTACAATTTTTTGTGAATAGATTTTTTGCTAAGTAATAATTTGACAAATGAAATTATGCGAAAAATTTTTTGGGAAGCGGAAATTTGTCAAATTCCTTTCGGTCAAACAAGAAAGACCCGATTTCAGTCTGTCACAGAAAATCTTTATCGTTCATCATACGATTAAAAACACGTTCGTAATATCTAAACTATTCATCCAAATGATTTAGTGAAAAATGCATTAAATTTCCCTGACGATTAGCAAATTTATTTCGATACGGATTTAACATTACCTACTTAAATTACCCTAGCCAAATTAACTTTTTATAAACAACTCTGTCATATTTTATCAATTTGTGTATTAACCTGAGCATTTGGATATAATTAGGTCGCGCGGTCGTGCGGTTCGCAGACTTTTATATATGCCTTTTTATGTAACTTTTCTATACAAAATATTTATTCTTGAACTCGAATAAATGGATAATATTTTTTTTTTCAGGCTATCCGAAGGGCTTCGGCTGATGTGCCGAGATGAATTAGCAAACAAACCTAACACACACAAGCTACCAGATTTTTGAAAAAAAAATGAATGTAAAGAACATACTGCCTACAACAAATCGCTAGGAACTAGGATGTAAAATAGAATGCTCTCCCATCATTTAATTTGCTGCACTTACAACGTACAGTTCAGTACAACTCAAGAGACACAGTCAGTGGACAATGGGCAACCTTAGTGCGTGTTTATCTATTTCAAGGACGATGCCGAGACGTAATACTGCTTATTTTATGATACTGTGATACCAGTCTCGGGTTGGATTTTACAAATTACAAGCAGATCTTCAAGTAACGTCCATGATGAAATTAATTCGAAAGATGGTGAATGTCTTTAAATATAAAATTTTTTCGTTAGTGGCTATTTAAAAGCTGCTATTTCAGTGCGAATTTTCAAGAAGTCGTCTGACGCTGTAGGAACCAAAAATAACTAATCCCGCTTCGGATCTCTGCTTCACTTAAACCAACTTCAGAATTCCTGTGAAGTTTGGTGTGAAATAAATACAATTATAATCATCCACGTTTCCGCCGCGCACCTGTACACTGAGAATAATGTAATTGAGGCACCTTATTACGAGTACTTAGCGACATGCATCATAATTTAGTAAAGGTGGAAGCTGCGAACATTAGGCAGATGACAGGCAATTAGCAAAGAACAAAGAGGCTCTTATTAAGAAGTCTGAAAGTCTACATGCTGAATAAAATGTTCTTGGTTTTCTCCTGAAACTAGTTCAGTGTCACGAAGAATTTGAGGCTTTTAATCAGGTGGCGTTTAAAATAGCGTTGTATTTACTTATTAGGACGAATTGTTTGACAAAAACTGATAAATATACCATGAAATAAAAATAATGAACGAGAATCAACTGGTAGGAACGCTGACACACCACTAAAAAGTAAACGTAGGTTTAGGAAGTCTATGACTTAATTGAATCAACGTTTTACGAGGATATGACTACCGTTTTTAGGGTTGCGTAGTCAACAAGGAACCCTTGTAGTTTTCCTTTCCATCTGCCTGTCTGTCTGTCTGTCCCCTGCTTAGCTCAGAGACTCTTAGTACTAGAAAGCTGTAATTTGGCATGGGTATAGATATTAATTACGCCGACAAAGTGGTAAAATAAAATCTTAAAAACAAAACACTTTTTTTTCCTCCCTTACACGTAAAGTGGGTATAATATTTGTTTTTCTCGTCTATCCATGATGCAGGGTAGTGTTGGATAGGCCGTTCAAAAATATTGAGGGTCTGTGTATACTGTTTTTCGATTCAGCGATACGTTTGCGTTATATTAAGCTTTAAAGTGCTAATATTTGTTAAAGTCAAGTGTCCCCCCTCCCTCCCAGCTAAATGGTTATTTTTGGTTATGTGACAAAATGAATGGCAGTAGTACCTACATATAACGAAATTAAAAAAAAAACTATCACAGCTAAATAGGCTTTACAAGATAACGAGTAATAGTCGACAAAATTAAACTTGCAGTTGGAGAATTTACCGTGACGTATGTCGATGTCTGGGAGAACATGTTAATCAACTACGATGTTAAGTTTTTTTTTTGGTATAAATTCATCCCTTGTACGGAACCCTTCATTGTGCGTGGTCCGACACGCACTTGGCCCGTTTTTAGGGTTCCGTACCCAAAGGGTAAAACGGGAACCCTATTACTAAGGCTCCGCCGTCTGTCTGTCTGTCTGTCCGTCTGTCACCAGGCTGTATCTCATGAACCGTGATAGTTAGACAGTTGAAATTTTCACAGATGATGTATTTCTGTTGCCGCTCTAACAACAAATACTAAAAAACAGAATAAAATGAATATTTAAGGGGGCTCCCAAACAACAAACGTGACTTTTTTTGCTCTTTTTTGCTCGATATTGATAACGGCAACAGGTAGACGCTTGAAATATTCACAGAATATTTAGTTATATATTCACTTTAAAAATAAATAATTAAATTAAAATTAAAAAAAATATTTTATCCCATACAAAAAACGTGATTTTTTTTGCCGTTTTTATAGATAATGGTACGGACCCTTCGCGCGCGCGTCCGAGTCGCACTTGGCCGGTTTTTTATGATTACAGCGACTGACGTCATGGAAGGAAATTACGGCCCGTAGGTGTTTGAATCTTATAATTACTTTGTGCTTTGATGAGTTGATCAATAGACGCCGTCTCATATCTATTTTTATATCTCAAAAGTCTCTCAATATGCTAAACTAAATATACAGACTTGCAAATGTCTGGAGCAGTTGAACTAGTTGTGGAGTATTTGCAATTGTTGTTGAGTTAGCTGCTGTGCTGTACGGCTGGTCAAACCGCAGATACGGAATACTTAGGTTGGTTTTAGCTGCATATTGTGTGTGTTCATAAAACTGTGTTTGTTTGTTGACAACTGACTTTCATTATTGTAATAGTTTATGGCAGAAAAACACAACAATGCTTGTTTTGAAATATTTATGTACACTCTCACTGAATGAATTAGATAGGTAAAGATATGGCGGCAGAAAAGAAAGATATTATATTTCTTAAGTGTTACAGGAAACGAGAAAATACTGTCTTGAATGGCTTTTTAACCGCAATTTATGAAGGCAAGGAAGGGTAGCAGTTTGCGCATACTTATTATATGAATAAATATTATGTGTATACCCCAGTACAGGTGTCGCTCATAACGGTACCGTCACGATTTTTCAGCCGTTTATAAACAAGTTCATTTATATTCAGATGCGGAGCGCTACCGGCGCGGCGGCGGGGACGCTCCTTCGTGTCGTATCACTTCCATGTTTCAATGTAACGATCCCTCATACACGCTTATGCAAGGATAATGCGTCTTCATACCTTACAATATCCAAAAGAAATATTGGTGTACTTTAATAGAATCTAAGACCTAGCCAGACCAACCACTGAATTTTTTTGAGCGAAACATTGTCTTGAAAATCCTTTCCACTCGGAGCTGCTTTCAGGTTTACTTCGCGGTAAATCGGATTTTTCACAGACGATAAAACAGAGCCCGCTGATAATATCACTCATGTTTTCGGATGAAATTAGTGTTGCCCAAATTCAGTCTTGGTCTTGCAGTCTTGGTCTTGTTCTTGCGTTTTTGCAAGACCAAGACCAAGAACAAGACCGCGTATTTTTAGCAAGACCAAGACCAAGACTGACCGTGCAAGACTTGAGCAAGAACAAGACATAGCCTGCAAGACTCTTGCGTCTTGCAGCTAGGACTTAGCGCTATTTCACTGAGTAGTTAGGTGTAACAGTTCGGTGTATAGGTAGGTACGCTTAGGAATTCTATGAGACGCAAAAAACTGTATCAAAGAATATGAAAAACTGGACCTATGCGCATTACGACTAATACCATAAACATAGCGAATAAAAAAATATCTATTAAAATCAAACTGAGTGGATGCATAGTTATGTTTTAACCATCGGCACTTTGATAATGCGGCATCAAAGGTTTTGTACTTACTTCTCAAAAAAATTTGCCGCTTTTCGGAAGTACATGGTTATGATACACGCGCCGGCGGCTTCTTTTGAAATCTAAAACAATCGTTGCCGCCACGCCGAAATCATAACATTTGTGACACTATTTGATTGCCGCCATAGGGCGTAGGTATACTCATGCAAAATAATTTCGAATTTTTTTAAGAGTACCTACAGGTGTTCCAAAGCATAAATAAGTTTCAGAGTGCTTAGAATGAAAATGAATACATTATACTGATCACGCAAGTAGTATTATGATTAGGTTATAAATCAAAGCTTATAAATCATAAATGTTTATTAAGAAACAGTTACTTCCATGGAAAACGACATATAGGTCAGTTGATTTTTCGAATTTCTTATCAAATCTTCAGTTATTTATTAATCTGCTTGATCTTTACTATGGCTATGTTAATTCAAGCTCACAATGTTCCAATTCTAATACGTTTTTCTAAGATTTAAAGTAAACTTTAATAAATAGTAATAGACTAATAGGTAATTGCAAGACTTGCAAGACTCTTGCTGCAAGACCAAGACCAAGACCAAGACTGGGAGCGCAAGACCAAGACCAAGACCAAGACCAGGTGTATTGGCGCAAGACCAAGACCAAGACTGGCTAAGTCTCGTCTTGTTCTTGCATTTGGGCAACACTAGATGAAATGGAGTTAGTTCAACGAAAAATTACTGACAAATTACTACAGAAAATTATGTTAAAGATATATACATAATCTAGGTTCTAGGTAGGTACTAGTAGTGAGTAGTAGTAGATAAAATATCAAGATGGTAATGTTCATTTGCACATCAGACCAAATGGCATTGATGAAAAATTACAGTTGTTATTTTATGTTATGGGTTTACGATGTTGAGGGGCTTCTGCGTCTCTGCAGCGCTTCGCAAATGTTCGCGGAAGCCCATGTCGATGATTTTCATGGTATAATGAGAAAGAGGGCAGCGTCAATAGGGAATATGCACGTAATTCAAAACGTATCCATTATTTTAATATACATTGTGTAGGAGTCAAGAAACAAATTCCAATATTTTTTAATGCATTATTATACAATTTATTAATTTATGTTGCGTTTTTTTTGCCGGAAGAATGAGAATGCCGGAAGTGACGAAACAAAACGTGTGAATAAAATCTAATCTTTGCTAAATGCTTGAAATCTCACTAAGGTAAATAAATGTAAGTGCGATTTCTACTTGAATAAAGCATAAATAATAATTGAATATATAAGATTTGGGGCTAAAAAACAAAGCAGTTTCGTGAACAATGACGTCACATCATGACGGCGACAGAAACGGACGTTTGAACTGTAGTAGAAAATTGTTGGAGTAATTTTTTTGAGCATCAATCAGTAGTTCAATTTAACTTTCAATACTTTTCTTAGGTTTATATAATTATATATTATTGATTTAGTGAAAAAAAAAAATACATGCATATTCCCTATTATGGGTAGATTGCGCGGAAGCTCCAACAGCATCCTAAAAACATTATAATTAAGATAAGGTGGACTGGGCAGCCCCTTTATTAGGCACTGGGTGCGGAGGCACGTGCCAACACGTGTTGAGCCACGTAGTTATTAGTTGTTAGGTTAGTTTGTAAGTTTTGCTAACATAGTTTTTTTAAGTTGTCGTTACTAATTATATTTATGGAACCTGTGTATTTTTATGTGTGATCCGAAATAAATGAGAATATATATATTCAAAAAACCGCTGCTAAACTATAGTTTTATTTTGACAGTTTATTTTCTCGATTAAAAGTTTGAGCACATTTTCAGTCGTTTTGTTAAGTTCAGGGAATGGCCATGAAAGTGGAATTGCAAAAACTGTTTCGAGAATCTCAGTACAAGTTTGCTCGTCTGGGATATTTGCAAGTTATCGGTTCTTTTTTTCGTGTTTTATGCATCAGTGCAGTCGTTTGACTTGTAAAGTGATCTTTTGAAATACAATCTTGGGTTGTAATTATGTTAAGGTGCAGTTGGCGAAACGGTTTATTTTTTTTTGTACTTAAGTTTCTGGATTTACTCGTGCCTGTTTTTACTATGGTATTAACTTTTTTAAATACAAAAATTTCAGCTGGGTAAATTACATTCTTGGTCGATATAATTACTTATATAGTAATATAACTTTTCCACAAACAAATATAATGTTTAACACCTAATCCTAGCTATGCTTATATCCTAACTATATAATATTATATTTTATTTATATAATATTATAAATATACAGGGTCAAATTAAATTAGCTATCGAAACTGTAATAGTGATGGGTATCGATATCTAAACATGATTAAACAAAAAATAAATGATTTAATGAGTTTTTTTTTGGGCTCTTCAACCGCATTTATTGTAATCACTTGAAAAATCGTTTTTTTTTGTGTATAGTTCACAGACGTGATGGGTACCGATATATAAACATGATAAAACAAAAGAAAACAGATTTTCCCAACTAATACTTCAAGTAACAACACTAACAGAGGTCCAATTTTTTTATTTTATTTTGACGTATAAACGACAAAATAAAAAATAAAAAATTTGATCCAAAGATATTGATACCCATCACGTCTGCGGAGTTTCGCTGGCTAATTAAATTTGACCCTGTATATGTACATAAAGTGAGTTTGTTTGTTACGCTTTCCGCCCTCCACGCGGGCGAAGCCTCGGGCAAAAGCTAGTATCGTATATTTCAAAATATGTCATAATTATAAAACGATATAATCGTTTTATAATTATGACATAAACACAAAGGAAACATACACACAAAGGAAACACAATAAACAAGAATACTTAACATTTCGAAATAGATCGCAAACAACGCGAAGTTCAGAAGTAATATTAAACTTGTTCAAACCATTGCGCCTACTTATGAAGAAAAGAAACGAGAACGCAATATTAAAAACAAATTTTTCGTTATTATATTCGTAACTAAGAGAGATGAAATATGTGACTGAAGTGGAACGAAACGGGAAACCAATTGTGGGAACAAGGGGCGACAAATTACGCAAGGGTAGGAAGAAAATTCTGCTGCCTCTGTATGTATACTCAACCCTTTTCTACACGAGGAGAATCCCAAAATGTAGCACCATACACAGATAAAGCACTAGATCCGGCAAAAATAATGTTAATTAAATATAGAAATAATATATAAATAGAATATATAAAACGGAAAAGTGAGTATGGTTTAGAAGCTCGGAGACTAGTTTGACAAAATGCATTTAGAAGCTCGGAGACTAGTTTGACAAAATGCATTTAGAAGCTCGGAGACTAGTTTGACAAAATACATTTAGAAGCTCGGAGACTAGTTTGACAAAATGCATTTAGAAACTTGGAGACTAGTTTGACATAAAGCACAAACTTTTCATTCCTATCTTGAATGGAATCGCGCGAACGCTATTTATAAACTGATAATTATTTTAAATATCCAGTAACAGTCGAATACTACTCGTATGGCTATCACTCTTTTGTTTAATTTACTTTCTTAAAATTATATAAATAGTAAATACTGGCATAATTTATACTCGTATATGTGAATGTACATTACGTAAATCTACGTTGCGGAAGAGTGGAGTGTCCTAATGCAAGCATTTATTTGCTTAAAAAGACTCTTCTATCACTAGCTATTTAGTACAAAGCTTGTTAAAGAAAATAAACTATTTCTATTTGTAAAAGTTATCATAAAATATCAGACGATATTTATGATAAACTTGTGGGTAGAACCTGGGATGTACGAGGGCTGCACTAAAAGTATCGGGAATGGAATATTTCCACTGTTCCTGTCATATTAAAATCTTTTTAATTGAAAACTCCTTGGTTTTAAAAATCGAATACCATTTATTTATTTAAAAAAAGATTCTCGGTCTTGTCACAAGGTTTTGTCAAACTTGTTTAGTCGTTGAGAAAATGGAATTGACTCGAGAAAATTCAAGAGCGATGATTTATTATGACTTTCGAAGTGGTTTAACACAAAAACAGTGTGTTGACCGGATGATTTCTGCATTTGGTGATGAAGCCCCCTCCAAAACCACAATTTATCGCTGGTTTGCTGAATTTCAACGTGGACGTGTCAAGCTCAGTGATGATCCCCGTCAAGGTCGTCCAAAAACTGCAGTCACCCAAGAAAACGTTGATGCTGTGCGTAAGCTGATTGAGGAAGATCGACATGTGACATACCGCGAAATTCAGGCAACTTTAGACATTGGCATGAGTCAAATACAAATAATCTTGCATGAACAATTAGGTGTAAAAAAATTGTTTTCCCGATGGATACCGCATTCGCTCTGTGAAGAGCAAAAAGCGGCTCGCGTTACTTGGTGCGTCAGAACTCTCGAAAGATTCCACGCAGGATCCTCAAATGCTGTATACAACATTGTATCAGGTGACGAATCCTGGATATACGCGTACGAACCCGAAACAAAAAACCAGTCACGAGTTTGGGTGTTCGAAAATGAGTTAAAGCCAACAAAAATTGTTCGTTCACGGAGTGTTGCAAAAAAAATGGTGGTCACGTTTGTCTCCAAAACCGGCCATGTTGCGACTATTCCTCTTGAGGGACAAAGAACGGTTAATGCAGAATGGTATGCTAGCATTTGTTTGCCACAGGTCGTTTCTGAACTCCGTAAAGAGAACTGCAACTGCCGCATCATCCTCCATCACGACAATGCGAGTTCTCACACCGCGCACAGAACAAAAGAGTTTTTAGAGCAAGAAAACATAGAATTATTAGACCATCCGCCGTACAGCCCCGACCTAAGCCCTAATGATTTCTATACTTTCCCTAAAATAAAGAATAAATTGCGTGGACAGAGATTTTCATCACCTGAAGAAGCTGTGGACGCCTACAAAACGGCCATTTTGGAGACCCCAACTTCCGAATGGAATGGTTGCTTCAATGATTGGTTCCATCGTATGGAAAAACGTGTCAAATTTCGCGGAGAATACTTCGAAAAGCAATAAATACATTTTTAAATAGTAATGCTGTGTCACTTCCTTGATTCCCGAAATTTTCAGTGCCGCCCTCGTATTCTAAGTAAAAAGAGGTAGATAGTTTATACACGTTCCGCAAGTGGGACGTTAAAACTTGGGTAATTAGCCAAGTTTTCTTCGACTTGGTCTGTTTTTTGTTCCCGATAATTACGGCATGCTATCCTACTTCCACGTGTCGTCTAGTATGATAATGTGCCGTTTTTGAAGATGGAATGTTGGGAAGGTAAACTATCTAAGTCTTTTTACTACTTTTTACATTGGGTATGACTAGGTCAGTTTAGACTCTAAATCAGGAAATAGAGGTTTTGATACTTCTATCTCTACATATTCAGCAAGTAGAACGTTGACGGTTTCCGATTTTGTTTACGAGGAAAAAATAAGCTTTTCTCCTGTAACGGACAAGCTTAAGAGGATTCGTTCAGTCCCGCATGGATTATGTTACAAATCACTTTGTCTGCCCAAATTATTTTTTGAGCTCGGCACAAAAATATACTCTCATTTTTTACCCGACTACTCGAAAAATAAACTTTAAGAGAAATTATTATATTAATAGAGTGGATTTCCTTGGCTTGATAATGTTTATTTACAAAATCGATGCATTGTTAAATATTGTGTCTATCATCATGTAGATTGTCTCTATTTCCTTCGTTTTTGCTGTTCCTGTTATAACTATTTCTTGTGTTTCAATGACATCAAAGCGTCTTACGTTAAGTTAATTATGTGTCATAATACTTCTCATCCGCTAACTATATGAGGAGAGTCGCTTTTATGCTTAAAGCTTTTAAAGGGTAAGAAGTACTTACCTAAGCAGTTTACGAGCAATCAAGTTAAAACGGTTTGAATGGTTTGTACGCTTACAAAGGTTAACTGAAGTTTATTTTATTCAGTAAGCAAGTCAAAATACTGAAGTATTTATTTTAATTTTAAATAATAAACAAAAGAGATCCTTGTGATCTTCACATGGACTGGTACACAAAGAAAGCGTACTTTTTAGGTCTGTTAGAAGCAATTTATTAAGAAATAAGCAGTACTCAAAATTATAAGTATGTCTCTGTATCTCTGTGTATTTTACTGTGTGTACATTATAATAAAATAAATAAATAAAACATAAGTTTATAGGAATACACGGCAGGTAATATTAACTACTAATAGAGGTCCCAACTGTAGCCATTCAGCCAAGCAAATTTGTGGGATAAGCCCACGCTCAATAAAATCTCTATTTTCTTGTTCCTAAACAATGTAAAATTACCGACAAAGCTTACTTAGCTAAATCAATTTTATGGGAAAACGGCGGCTACTCGCGTCTCGTTCTGCTTTGTTAAGTGTTCCACCGGGGGCAATTAGGTAGTTGGAAATTAGACTAACCTAATCTTTTGTTACAGATTGATATGGATTTTGTGGTCTTTGGATTCGCTAACACAAAAGCAAAAACTATAAGAACGGCACACAAGCTCATAATTTCTCCTGTCTTTTTTTGATCTGTGTCGCCAAGCTGTTTTTGTCATACAAAACGCATTGCTTTGTATGATAACGTGTGAACGCTCTTGCGCAAACGGGTTCCTAACCTACAAGGATTTATAACCACGTATATTACGCGTGTTCAGCTGGTTAGTGAGTGTAGATAGTAAGTGTTAATTAAAAGATTTCCATGAATCAGAGAATAAAAATAAAATTTATATTTAATAAATGTCGGCATCATTATAAAAGCATACTCACACGAACGCGGCGCATCGCAGCGACGATCTCGACCCGGCTGGTTGGGCGCGGCACGTCCATTGTCCCGATGTACTGCAACAAATTAAAACTTATTACATTTCGATTCAAAGAAAAGATCTCAAAAAGTTACGGACGGGTATTGTGTCTAAGGATTTTATCCCGGATCGAAATTATACTGTAATAGTATCTGAGACTTTTGTGCACTTAGACGACTTATAATAGTAACAACTTTCTACAAATACACAGAATGCATATCGAGCGTCATACTAAGAAAATGCAGCATATTGCTATTTAAATTTTAGCCACGTAAAAGATACAGTGTCCATTATAAATAGCAATAAAAGCTAATGACAAAAAGCGCAGGGTCGCTTTAAAATTCACTCAGCATCAACAGCAGCTTTTACAAGAATAACAAAACAGCGTCGGGTCCTCACAAAATATAAACAAAAGTTAAAAAACAAATAGTTCAAGCTATCAAACTGAATTTCTTGAACAAAACATACAAAACACCTGGCGAACGTTACGTCGAAAGATCACAAATCTTTTATCTCATAGTGTGTTCGCGTCACGTGCTCACGGTGCCGTCGTGTGGAGGGAGCATTATAATAAGATTATATCAGTGTCAAAGAACCTAACCAATTTATTTAAATCTAATACTGAATACTGAGATGAGGTGCATTTAACTCCATCCTCTTTCTCATATATCTCAAATTGAATATGTAATTTGCAATAAAAATAGAAAAGGGTACGGTTCATACTTATACCATTTTTTTTTTGTACTTCGCCAAATGTGATTGTCCCGAATTTAATCCTAGCAAGGGCCCAAATGGGATATAATATTTTTACTTCAGAAAATATGATTTTATTGGAACTATTTATGTAGGATAAATCAATAAGGATTTTTTGATAAAAATCCTGATTTTATGCATTGACTAGGTATAATTTAATATTTACAAGCTGCAAAACGTCCTATAGAAATACTTTCTAGATAGACAAGTTAAGATGATCAACTACGAAAGATCAGAGAGCTTTCCAAAATGTTCAATATAACTAACATTTCTAAATTCACTGTGAAGTTCTGTGTTATTTATGAATGTTTGCTGAATATGTACGCAAATAACGCCTTAATTCGTAGGTATACAATAAAACAAGGGGATCAAAGTTGTCGGTACATAAAGTGTCAAATATAAAATTATATGTCTGAAGGCAAATCGCGTTCGTGTTCACACAGTTTTTACGAACCAGAGATAATTAAGAAAATCGCCCTGGAAAACTTGTTCAATCTAAGTGATTAAAGTGATAAATTTTATTAAATAGCTGCGTCGTTTAAAAATGGGTAGTCGAGATAAAAATTAAGATCCTATTACACCGTCCAGATAATCCAATACTCTAGATTTAGTAGGACGTCCACGAGCCCCGACTGAGTTAATTAAAAGAATTATTAGATTGCTATGAACGTATTTCCGTGCCTCGGAAAGCGCGTTAAGCCGTTGGTCCCGGGTGTCATTCGAAGATCTTTGACAGTCGTTACGGGTAGTCAGAAGCCAAAAGTCTGACAATCAGTCTTTCCAAGGGGCATCGTGTTACCCAGTGACTGAGTTGTGGGGGTCAGATAGGCAGTTACTCCACGTAAAATACTGATATTAAGCTGCATCCGGTTAGACTGGAAGCGGGACCCCAACCTATTTGGGAAAAGGCTAGGCAGATTGATTTTTGAAAAGTATTTTCCGAACTTAAATGAAGGAGAAGTCACCAGCACCCCAATTACGAATGGCTCTTTTAATTACAATACGCTGGTTGTCTGACTGAGAGCAGTGGGGGCCCCATAGATATAAGAAAGAATATTTCTATGGGTGGCATTGGTAACGGCCCGGACTTGTGAGTTCTTCGAACCCAGGCAGGCGCTTTACTTTGTGTAAATAATTTCATCACCACTGCTCTCAAAACAGTGAAGGAAAACATCGTGAGGAAACCGGCATGTCCTAGAACCAAAAAAATCCTAGACATGTGACATCTACCAACCCGTACTGTATTGGGCCTGCGTGGTAGATTACAGCCCACTCCCTCTCACCAAGATGAGGCCTGTGTCCCAGCTGTGTGAACATTATAGGCTGATTATGTTGTTGATGCTAGTTGGCGGATTTCGAAAACCAATTTGTAATGTTCCTTGTAGTTTTTTGCCTCGAAGTATGAATATTTCAGCGAAATATTTTTATAACGTTGTTTAAATTTGATTGTCAAAACGGGGCTCAAGTGACTTCAAGGCTTTCATTCTGTCGAATCTGCGAGTTTTTTTAACAGTATTGCTCGCACACAAACATTAATTATTGCTTCTGTTGGAATCTACACGTACCGTCAAAACTAAGTCATGTTCGTGAACGGGTGCCATCAGTAGGGACTGGTCATCTCTTAGCGGCCATTGGCTTGTTTTAATTTAATTTTGAATTGTTTTTTTATCTTTTTATAAGGACGCTTTTGACGTTTTCCATCGTTCTCACATGTATATTTCAACACGAATGATGTAACCAATATTTTGTAACCATATGTCAATTTAAAAGAGTGTCCGTGGAGTTTCTTGCCTGCTCCATAGGTACCTACTAAGCTTTGGAATGGGCAACTACCTTCATCTTTATGACTGACCGACCCCTTGACAATTCAAAAGTGCCTGTAATTCGTTTATTTGAAATAAATGCTTTGAGTTTGAGGAGTACCCAGAGCAACATCTTCATACAAACGAAGTCATTTCGAAGCCTCGGTTCCCCGTCAGGTAACGATTCGGGTGAGATCTGATAGCAGCCTTCCAGAGTACGGATGGAGGAGATCTAGTGCGCTTAAGTCACTGATCATACCGGAGTTGTTCATGAAACAAAAAACCTCCAAAATAGCATCAAAATGTATAGAAATCCGAACACTCAGAACTCTACACACTCTCTGGTGTAAATGGCTTGTCTGATCAGTTGGGTGCCTTTGGCGCTCTAGACCTCCTGCATCCGTACTCTGGAGAGTTGCTATCAGATCTCATCCGAATCGTTACCTGACGGAGAACCGAGGCTTTAAAATGACCTCGTTTGTATGAAAATGTTGCTCTGGGTATTTAGTTTTGACGGTAAGTGTATATAGGTAATAATAAATAAAACTAAAGAGTTTGTTTGTTTGTTTGAACGCGCTAACCTCTGGAACTGCCAGTCGGATTAACAAAAATCTATTTGCATTAAATTCGATAGGCCAATTCTTGAGGAAGGCTATTTAACATTAGGCTACGATCCTTGGCAGCCGAGCAAAAAAACGTTTTGCTGAAAACGAAGTAAAGGCGCGGCTGGGCGATAGGATGCGACGCGGTGGCGGAGGCCGAAATTTCACGCGGATGGAGTCGCGGCCAGAAGCTAGTAGGTACATAATTTATATTATTCGGTAAAAAAATATATTGAAAGCAGACAAATAAATATTTGTGTTATTAATTGTCTACTTTGACAACAATAGGTAGGTAGACGATTTCCATTGCCTAATTTTTAATGTGCCACAACACAAAATGACTAAATACCTAGTTCTAATTAAGTAGATGTATAATGAACACATTATGCGAGAGCTTAGGGACACATTACCAATCAGTGTTGTTCCTTTCAACACCATTCCTTTCGTACTTAAAGATTATTTTGCTATACCAATAGAGGATTGGTATAGCAAAATAATCTTTAAGTCATTAAGACATACGTACGTCAAGTTTGTTTCTATTTACAACTTGAAACTGGCGTTTGAAAGTCGTGACGTGACGTAACGTGACGTATCGCGCTCTGATTAGCGGTCAATGTCACGTGACCAGTGGCTTAATTTTTACGCAATATATTATTTCGCAAAAATATAAATTAATCTAAAATAATTTATAAAATTAAGTTGATATTTTAGCTCACACAATCATTCTACTATACAAAATTCATAAGGTATTTTTCTTAATGTCAACTAGCCTATTCGGAATATTTCGAAGGAAATTGCTAATCAGTCACTTCATTTATTTGAAAAACTCGTCTGCTCAGCAAAATAAATAACGTAACGAATATTATTGACTTACTCAAATGAATGGCATTACGAGTAACATTGCAAGTGTGCTACTTATTCGCCCCGCAGTATACTTATCTTGGAAACAGGCGAAATAATGAACGACAATAATGTTTTTTTGAATTTGGCCTATTAAATACGTTTTCCTTTACAAAGCGCCGCCGCCTAGAGCTGTGAAGATTTATGTGGCTCCAGGGTTTCATCGTCAAGTTTGACCTCTTTGGCAGACGGCTACCTTTGTGAGGACAGCCTTTCACGTGGCGAGACTTGAGAATAACCCGAATGACTTTGAAAATGGGCCTAGGTAATTGGAAACGCTACTATTAAATGTTTCCAGTACTTAACTACCTTGCCATTGAGATATGCGAACCATTTTGTTACTATGTTGGTACAAGTTGGCAAGTTTTGCTCCTGAACTTGAAACTTAGTTTCACCTGCATGATGAACTTTGATCGATAAGATCACATTAGTTTATCAATGTGAGACTGAAAGTTAGAACGAAACGACTCGATAGTTTGAATTTCTAAAATATTGACGATCGAGACGTTTAATGAAACTTCGCAAAAATAATTATAAGCACTTGTTTCCTATAGTGTTTATAAATCAAGTTTGTGTGTGTAAATGTTGAGTATATAAATTAATTTGTTCCTGAAATATAGAATTTGTTAATATAAACAATAGGAACGGAGTCGTAGCTCTGCTGCCAAATGCAATAAGTGGTAAGCAGCTTACGTCAAAGACGTGTAAATGTCTTTGACGTAAGCCACCTATTACCACGTCGGCCGCGGTAATTGTTCGACACACATAGGTTTGTAATCCAATCTTAATCTTGAGCTTAGACTGAAATGATAAGTCATCCATCACATGTGCACTGCCTGAAAGATATTTTTAAATTGTTGCACCTTAGAAATGTTAAGTGACTCGCCGCATTAATGTCAGCTTAAAAGACAAATCTCCAAAAAAAGCTGCATAACTTATTACGTTTGCTCCTAACATAGCGTTTTTCTCGTCTACATTTCATCTACATAATTCCGGAGGTGACAATTTGTCTTTTCAGCCTGCTAATTTGCTTCCTTGCGAATAAGATAAAAGAAAACAATTATTTGTCGGTTGTAATTTTTACAGCGCCTGAATAATTTGCGGTAGCAAAAAGTCGAGTGTAGGTAATCGCTAACGAATAATATTAGGCGTTGTGTTGACACCGAGTAATTCTTTTGCTATTAAAAAAGGTAAAAGATTTTATTATCTACTTTACTTTATTTTAAATGTCTTTTTTAATTTGAGGGGCAGTTGTTTCTCAATTTGAATACTATGTTATTGAATTTGTGTTAGGCGATAGCAAAGCAAAGCTTTTAAACCAATCTAGTAGCTTGTATTTTATTCAAAAGTGTATGTTTATTATCATATGTAGAAATGAAAATGCGGTAGGTCAAAACCCCTCGTAAAGGAAACGAATTTGCGCTTCTCCAGTTACCGCCGTACATTAGCAATTCCCCTCGATTTCCGCCCAGAGGACGTCGCCTTATACCGTACCTAAATGTCGAATTGACTACTTGAGGAAGATTTCACACTTTGTGGTCATAGAATACCTACTAGCCTTATCTATTTTGTATTTGAGTCCTAATTTAAAATAGGTGCTCTGATTTTATTTCGAGTCTAGCCGTAACTTATCCGGAGGTGATGAAAAAAGCCATAAGTTGAAGTGTATAATTATTTTGCTGATAAGTAGGTAGGTACAAAGATGAAAGAGATTTCTTGTGAATGTTTGGCGTAAGAAGGGATAATAACCGTGTGTTATGGATAAACATCCCAAAATGCTTACAGAGGTAAAATTAACAGTTAGTTATACTTTCGTACCCGTCAATTCTAAATTCATTTAAATATCTTCACTAAAGCACTAAATAAGTTCTACACTCGCAGAAGCTCTTGCTGACGTAATAACGAAGCTGTTCAGACTAAGACCTCCTTATTTACATTGTGATATGTTTTGCAACAAAGTGTTGAACACACGTCCCGAAGACGGAGCGACTCGGGGGAAGTTCCGCGCTATGCGGTCTCACGTATGTACCAAACTAAAAGAAAGAGCAATAACTTTGTAACATAAGTACAAAACAAAATGTAAACCTGAACAGACACGCGACAAGGAAAGACAATAAAAAGCGAGAAAATTTTAACTAGGAAAGTACACGTGTTACCTGGTACGGACAAAGAAGTATTAATTATTCAATAAATTTAATAAAACCGGCTCTTCCGCTGTATGATTAATAAACTGACTGAATCTCAATCAGCCATGCGAAGAATCTCGTATGATCTTCTTAACAGGCAAAATTTCCGCCCGAACTAACATTGCTGTGAAAGCACATTGACAATATCCTTTATGCGCCCAACCTATGTTACAAATAATGAAGAAAACTTTATGGGCACGAACTAGTAACGATTAAATATTTTGGACATTCAATTGTCAAACTGTCGAAAGCGAATTCTAAAGCCACGAGGAATTTAAATCTTCGTTTAAAAGATTATTATTAAGTTTAACTTTGGTTAGAATATTGACTTGATTGCAAAAAGCAATTTATTGACTCTCGGAAACCAAGGTAATGATTATGATAATTAAAACTTGGGAACGTTGACGGCTTATATTAAATTACCCACTAAATATTGATAGGTACCTTGTACCAATGTGTAAATGTACCACCTTGATGTCTGGTTAATTTTTAACATGAAAAGTATGGAAATATGATCTGGAAAAAGCCATCCACTTGTATTCGCTAAGTCGATAGAACACACCATTTTAAAAGCAAGAGTACTTACCTACATTACTCCCCTGTGACAACTTTGTTCCAAACTGCTAATGTATGTAATTTATTTAAATCTTTTTCTAAGATTTTCATGAAATCGCTTTATGTAACTTTGGATCTGTTTCCTTTTGTTGTAGGTATAATAATTGTTTTGTATCTTTAATGAAGGTACTTGGAAATCTTCTTGACAAATAAGATTTGTACAAGTACCCCACGTGTGAAAATAACACTTCAGTTTAAGGCTACCTAGTGCTTAGGTATGCTATCTACGAAATAAAACAGTGAATTATACCTAATTAATGTTTGTTTTATTGAACTGGTGGCGACGAGGAATAAACTTTAAAGAATGGAGTGTAGGGCAGTGAAGTTTAAGGAATTTGATTCTCAAACAGACAATTGGAACAATTACATATACAGGCTAACATTTTGCTTTGAAGCAAATGGCGATGTGTTGGACAAATGTAAAAGATTAAACTTTTACAGTGTGTGGATCGAAAGTGTTTGATACGCTTTTTGCGTTAATTACACCAAGAAAACCTTGTGATGTTTAATTTATAGAAATCGTGAACGTTTTAACGAAATATTAAGCCCTAAACCTAACGAAATATCAGTGTCATAAAAGATCTATAAACGTGACCAACAATAAAAATCAGTAGCGGAATAGGTATATTGCTCAGCTGAGGAAGATCAGTTGAGGTTGTAATTTTTCGGATTTAGAACGTTTATTACGTGACAGACTCGTGTGTGAAATGAAAGATCACAGACTGGAATATGATTTATTGAAAAGAGATAAACTTAGTTATGATAATGTTGTTGAAACTATGTTGTCTTCCGAGAGTGCGGTAAGAGATGTTCGCATTATACAAAATGTAAATGGGAGCAGAGCACCAGCAACGTTGACAAAGGTATTGGTTATACAAAGGTATTTTGTGTCAATAAACTTATTTTATTATTATCGTCAGACATAACTTTAGTTCACTATGATTTAAGTAAACTCTTAGCGATAGCTCCGAGTATGCTGTAAGCGCAGTATTGTCTTATATGATGCAGGATGGGCCAGAACGACCCATCGCTTATGAGTTCTACGTTATTACATTCACACGAGCGTAAATACTCTCAGCTTGATAAAGAAGCTACAGCAATCGTGAAACTTCAAAATTTCATAACTATCTCATGGGAAGAACTTTTACAATAGTAACGGATCACAGCCACTGGTCAGTATTTTTGATCTTAAGAAGACAATATCCAATATTAAATCGCTATTGTGTTGACTTCACACAGTTAAATATAACTTGTAAAAAAATAGGAAATGCAGATGGTCTCAGTCGCTGGCCACAACCGGTGCCAGAGGAACCTGAACAGCAGCTTTGTGATATTGAATTGCTGGCGGAGGCTCCCGAAAACTTTCCAGTTGGTGTTAATCATATCGAGCTGCTCACAAAAACAGATAAGAATTTATCACGAGTCATGACATTACGTGTTATCTGGTTGGCCAGCTAAAGTGACAGAGGAAGCTTTGCACAGTTATTGGTTACATTACATGAAGGTTGTATCTTGCTGGGTTGTCGCGTGGTGATCCCATATAGGTAAATATATTTAACGTGCTTTACATCGGCCACACAGTGGTATAGTTCAAACAAAAGCTTAAATAACGGTAAATAACGACATTGAGGCATTGGTGAACAATGTGTGCACCAAACACCAAGTGTCTCGAAAATAGGCACATTCCTCCCAAGACAAGTTGAAATGAAATGAAATCGTTTATTCTGTAAATAGAATATCGGAATCACTTTTACGCGTCATATTAAAAAATATAAAATAAGTTAGATGTTGTCGACATTTCCTATCTGACTACCCCTGAGAAGAAATGGCGAAACAAACTCAAGGGTCAAAGTCTCTTTTAAAGTCCAATAAGTTGCAAAAACAGTTGCACAAAGTTGCGAGTGGGTAGTATCTACAAGACCTTGGTCTCGCATAAATATTGATTTTGCTAGTCCATACCAAAATAAAGTCTTTTTGATAATTGTTGACTCATACTCACGATGGCCTGAAGTATTTGTAGTAAGTAACACAACATAGTGCATGACAACAGAAACTGTGATTCGGCATCTAAGAATGCTATTTGCTACACACGGATTATGTGAGACATTGGTTTCAGTCAATGGAATACTCGTAGCATTTGTTTCAGTTGAAATTAAACAATTTCTAGATTTAAATAAAATTAAGCATATCACCACAACACCATACCATCCTACAACAAATGGATTGGCTGAACGAATGGTGCAGACGGTTAAGGACAAATTACGCAAAATGGATGTATCTTAGGACGTGAAGGTACCTAACAAGTTACTAAGATTGCGTGTATCGCCAAGTTCAGGAACAGGCAAGAGCCCTTCAGAACTGTTAATGAATAGACGGTTAAGGACTTTATTTGGACAATAATCATCCAGTAATAAACAGCACATGAGAGTCGAGCAACAAATCACGAATAACGCACAAAGAAAACAGAGAAACGTACATTGGTCAATGCGTGATATACAGAAATTATGGAAGAGGGCCACGTTGGTTACCAGGCACTGTAACAAGTAAGGATGGCCCATCTAGCTATCAGGTGACATCAGACAATGGAGATGTTGTAAGCTGAGATATTGACCAACTGATTCAGAAGAAGCTATAAACCTCAACTACAGTAGCGGAGGAGAAGAAGGATAAGAACCTGAACAGGAAAAAAGGATACAGGAACAGGTGGAAGCGTCAAGTCAAAAAATTTAACGAATAATCCAAATTGCTAGCTCGGAATGGGCCGAGATGCTTGGGATACCTAGTGGGGCAGAGATCACTTATCCAGGTGGCGAACTGAAGAAAAAAGTTACTTGTTATGCAAAGTCACCATTATGCCCGGCCTAGCAAATTAGCAACAGAAATTATTTGGTGTAATATTATGTGTTTAAGATTGGTTTTGCTCCTGTTTACTTAATTGTTATATTTGTTGAATTGAAAATATTATGATGTTTATGTTTTGTTTATATTACAATTATGTTTATTAACATTTTATGCATACTTGGGGGAAAGGTATGTTGTGTCTTTAATGAAGGTACTTGGAAATCATCTTGACAAATAAGATTTGTACAAATACCCCATATGTGTGAAAATAACACTTCAGTTAAAGGCTACCTAGTGCTTATGCTTAAATAAAACAGTGAATACACCCGAGCTGTTAAGCATCTCCTCTCCGCTTTGCACACTTCCGCCCATTTCCGCTTTGGTGGAGTCCACCCGCTTCAATCAAGCGTTTTCGCTAACACTTTGTTCCAATTATTCTATGTCGCAAGACGTTTTAGTCGCAAATCTGTGTTAGGCTCATACTGCACCCTCATTCGTCACAAATGTGTCGTATCTGAATGTGAATAAAGCGCGAGCGTCTCTCTACGCGTGAATAATGACCCTGTTCGCAAACCCATTATTTATTTGGTGTTATTTCAAAACTACTTACTGTTAGCGAAAATATGGGTATTTTATGCAATGAAGAAATACGTCTGTTTTTACAACCCTTTTCATTCTTAGACAATATTCATTTAAATGGGATAATTATAGGTGTTTGGCCCTGGATGAAACTGTAGTAGGTAGTAAGGTTCAGTTTCTGCCTGCCACTGTGGGAAAAGGCATGAGTTATCTATAAGTACCTAAACATGTTTTTATAGATACAATCTTGATAAGAAAGTCGAGTAAATCAATCAGTCGCTAGTAGCCGACATTTTTAATATTTTATTGAGTGTGTCTCTGGTCAAAATCTCAGTATAAACTCGATACGTAGGATGCATAGTACCTACATGGTCTTTATGACTTAACTTTTCTTTGGAATCAAAATGATAATGACTTACGAATGTTCTTGAGAAATCATGAGCTTAATTTTAATTGCACGCTTTTGAAAATGCACTTTGCACTGTATTTTCAAAAGCTGTTAAAACGCTTTGAAAATCCAGAAGTTGTTACCATTTCAAAGGTCTCCGTACGCTGTTATTTAACATTTGCAATTCTGCCCGAAAGGGATGCTGAATATATAAATATAAGTAAATCGCGACACAATGTATAAAGAAGCCGAATTCGATGTTATATTCGACTTTTTTCGCTCCCCGACAGCTTTGCTATTCATTTTTATGTAGGAACATAATAACGTGTTTTTTCACAGACATTTTTTGGTTTTACCGACCGGAAAACCTGTTTACGTAGTTCAAAACCTAGAGCAGTAAAGTTATGCATTAATTACTGAAATTTTACTGAAACCAATTTATTTTAATGGAAGTGACTGAATGAATGCTGATTTTGAATGTCAAAGGAACCGCCCAGAGTCTCCGCTAATTAACTAATGGGGCTGGCAAGTGAAAGCTGATCTCAGATGGCGCCACAACTGTACGAACCCTTGTCATTAAGTGAGATAAACATATTCACGCTTCAGATTTCTTATTTGCGTTGATTTCATGTGAATTTTCCGTTTTAGAACATGTATTTCACTTGGAAAATATGTAAGTTAATCCATAAATAACTTAAAAGAAGAGTTAAGAAAACCGAACAAGTGCGAGTCGGACTCGCGCACGAAGGGTTTCGTACCATTATCTATAAAAACGGCAAAACAATCACGTTTGTTGTATCGGAGCCCCCTTAAATATTTATTTTATTCTGTTTTTTAGTATTTGTTATTATAGCGGCAACAGAAATACATCATCTGTGAAAATTTCAACTGTGTAACTATCACGGTTCGTGAGATACAGCCTGGTGACAAAAGGACAGACAGGCGGCGGAGCCTTAGTAATAGGGTTCCCGTTTTACCCTTTGGGTACGGAACCCTAAAAAGAGGCGCCTCTTTACGACCTCATTGAAAAGTAATTTGTTGTTCCTAAATTCCTTTATATTTTTACAATTTAATGGTCTTTAAACTTGCTTCATATGAATGTTTACTTAGGATACACTCTTGTGTGTGATAAACATTGTATTATTCTAATAATAACTTTAAACGACGGATAAGTTCCGTCGTTTACCTTTCTGTCGTGTTAGAAAGTTTGTGGTTATATTTTATGTCTGAGTGATTTTAAATAAAAAATTATGTTAATAAGATGGAAATTAACCATTCATTTGTTTGTTTGTTAGTTTTTATGGACAGTCTGTTTTCTTTTAAGGTTTATTAAATCGCATTATAAAAGTTAACAAAATTTTCTTACATTAAATGATAAATGATTTTTATTTCTGTAAGTAGGTTTGTACAAACACTTTTACACGTCCATCATATTTTTAAAACTAGATGAGGTCGACGTTTTCTGTTTGACTACTCTGAGAAGAAAGGCCGAAAGAGACTCAGTGGTCACAGTCTCTTTTAAAGTCCAGACATAATCTTAGTCAGATCATGTGAAGGCCATGTAGATTGGTGTCTGAAATGGTCTTTTGAGGAAAGAACCACACAGATTGAGTGGACCTGATCAGTTAGTGCACGCATTTGTCAGTAATCGTGCAGCTCTACTCAGAACTTAAGGAGCTCAACGATGCGACGATCAATACCAAAGAAGGACATTTGGGTAGGCCGCATAAATGACTCAAACTGCCAGACCATGATTAACACTAACTGAGAATAAAAGACAAAGGGAAAATAAAAAAAAGAGCAATAACCCACATAGTCGTCACATTCACAATAATTAAAATAATATAATACTTTATACGTAAATATTCATGTCATTACGTTTGGCATTACTTAAAGGTTATGTGATGCAGATAGAGGTTACGTATAAATAAGAGGAAATAGTTTTTGATGACCTAGTCAAACTGAAAATAATCATTTTTAATACATACCTGAGTATTTACCGATCATACCATAGTTACTTTTCTTGAAATGTTTATTGTCACTCGCCTCGCTTTTAGATCTTTTTCATCTCAAGGAAACTGGTGGGCTCCAGTTTCTTTACAATTTGGTACACAACATCTCGCCATTTCCTCAATAATTGTCCCCATGAATTCACTACTAATTCCTTACGAAAACTGCTTTGTTATTGGTATTTGCGCTACTAGCGCCACTTTGACAGTTGTCGGCCCCAACAACTCCGGTAGGAATAATATAAGTTCGTTACGTAGGTAGGTACCTACTTACTTTGTTTACTAAAGATTTTCTCATCAATTAGTTCTTTGGAGAGCTTCGGCCAGTCTTACTTATTATAAGTAATGGTACTCTAATTAATAATTTTCTTATATATTGATGACTAGGTAGGTCCCTAAGGTATTTTTTCAAAAGTGCTCTATTAAAGTCTCTACGTACGAATAACAATACGAGTACAATCATATTTGCATGATGTAGATCGTGCGTACTATTGGTACCTGTAGGGTAAACGCGGGTAAGTCAACAGTGACCCAGAAGTCGTCTTATTACCTGAAAACATTAATATCTCTTTCTACTGAACATTACGCCGATTTTTATGGCTATTTGTTTCTGGTAACATTGCACAATTAAAATTACAACACAGTTTTAACTGTAATGGCATCTCAAATATTTTTCTTGAAATGTTTGTCCCATAATTTAATATTATATTGTATTGTTTAGCTGTTATTATGTGATACTCGGCACGTAGTTTTGTTTTTTTTATTTGTGAAACTTCTGTGGGGCTTTACGGTTAGTCTAATTGTTTGATGAATTAGTTAAGTTAATTTCCGCAAAATTTCATGTAGGTATAAGTTTACCGGCCTTCATCTCTCGGTTCACAGTACTGATAAATTAACCAGGAACATTTTATCTTCCTCACTGGTTGATTTTGAGGTACCGTGTTTGACCGACGCTTTGAACGCTTGGAAAATGGCTTGTCCCAATACGGATTTACCCGACAACCCGTCCTCCCAGAGACGGTGGGACGTGCCGCTCTGCAGTGTTATTCGGAATACCCTGATAAACACGTCACTTAATACTGCTGAGCGTGCCCGTCTGCTGGCTGTGGGAGATTGGGAGTCTGGTTTGTGGCTTCAGGCGCTACCGTCATCCACCTTAGGCACTATGATGGATGACTCATCGTTTCGGCTCGCTACGTGTCTCCGTTTGGGCGCACCTTGTGTTGCTCCGCATCGGTGTCATTGCGGTGAAGCGAAGAGAAGTTTCGACAGTCTCGGACACCATGGTCTGTCCTGCTGCAGGAGCGCAGGTCGCATAGCTCGGCACGCCAGCATCAACGATATTATTCGTCGAGCCCTTGTCACCGCCGGCGTAACAGCGGTACTAGAACCAAACGGATTGGTACGTGACGATGTGAAGAGACCAGACGGCATGACGTTATTGCCTTGGAAGATGGGTAGGCCTCTGGTGTGGGACGCAACCTGTGTCGACACCCTTGCGCCATCTCATGTTCCAAGCACGGCTGGCTGTGCTGGCTCCGCTGCTGCGGCTGCTAAGACCATCAAGCGGCGCAAATACAGTAATCTTATGGGTAACTACAGTTTTGAGCCGTTTGGGGTCAAAACGCTCGGGTCATGGGGCCCGAGTGCGCGCCTCCTTTTTAAGGAAATTTCTCGCCGACTGATCGACACTTCACGTGACCAGGGGGCTGGCTCGTTCTTTGCCCAAAGAATTAGCCATTCATTGCCATTCAACGTGGTAATGCTGCCAGTCTTCTGGGCACGTTTCCGGATGACAGCGATGCGGACAAGTACTTCGACGCTTAAGTGTTTATTTTTATTTTATGTTGTATTTTTTTTTTGTAGTTAGTACCTAGTTAGTGTAAATAATTAGTTGTGTAATTTAATAAACATAATATTACAATCATTTAAAAAAATAAAATAAAAAAGTACAATTTGTTCACGATTTATTTTGTAATTTGGAACACTTTTATCATAAAGGTTTTTTTTCGAATGTGACATTTATTGGTACCCAAAAATTCCTGGTTGACCCAGACCACGTAATTTTATGTAGGTACTATAGTCTCTAATTGTAGTGTTTTCAGCCACAAAGTGCGTATAATCACTATTATCGGTACATAGTTCTTAACTCTCTTGTACAAACGTAATAGTATACATACAAGGTTTGGACTGCATTAGACGATAAAGCTGCGTTTCTCTTAAACTTTTTGCTTCGTTCACTCAATGCTTGAGTAAGCGTGCGCTATTCAGTCGTGGCGTCATTGAGCTCGCTTCGCTCGCTCGGCACGAAACTGTGTTCGTTTCACTTGCTGGTTTGATCATCGTGTGATAAAGTGCACTCTGATCATTCGTGTCAAGACTTGTCGCTTGTTGTATCAGATGAGAGCACTTGCTTCGCTCGCTTGGCTCGTAAAAAGTATTCACAGTTCTAATCTCTAAAAAACGTTCAATTTTTAAATAGCGCCATATAAAAAAGTGTCTGGACTGCAAGATGGTCACGGTATAGGACCATAACTATGTTTGTACGAGTATCCACTGCCTTGCGAATTGCCGGAATTCGATTGTTTATTTTTGGCCAGTCTTCATAATAGCGGTCCATCATAAAAAACTAAGTTGGAGTACCTATCATTTCTTACGAAACCTATGGGAAAAGTTTTTGATGTGAAACATCTATAGGGACACGAAAACTGATTACTGGCGGGGCGACGCATGTCGCGTGGCGATCGGCCGCCATACACTTAGGTATACAGTCTTAATTATGTAGTAGTGTGTAAAGGTGTGTGTAGTGCGATGTTTCACATCTTTCAGTCGTCCCGTGGTGGCTCAATTTTTTTGCGATTTATGACTTTTCTAGTACTCAAACCTCAGTGGGCCCCATAGCGATCGAGGTTTTATAATAACTTAATTAGTAAGTTATGTATCATCATCCGCTGATGAAGGGAGATGTTCACCACTGGACACAGGCCTCCCCAATTTAGGAGGGGTTTGCCATAATCGCCACGCTTGGCAGGCGGGTTGGCGATCGCATTATGGTGTTAAAATGCATAGAGAACGCTGCTGCCCATTCTCTATTAGCCTAGTAAGTAGTAGTAGTCCCGTAGCCAAAAAAAAAAAGGTGTCGTAAAAGGCCTTTAGTCGCCTTTTACGATACCTTTTTTTTTTTTTTTTGGGTGGGAAATTATCAAATAACTGCTCCCGCTCTGGGCGGAGTGGGAGGGCGTGTCAGACTTTTACTGACTAAAACCCACCCGTGTTCCTTCCGTTGCCTGTGTGCCAGGGCCACGATATCCCTTTCGGACAAACTCGCAACCCCGGCAGGCATTGGTCCTATCGGACCCCGTCAATTGGTGCTGACATCTCTTTGAGGCGCGCGTGGAACACAACGCGCCGTCGACCCGGGCCTGGTCCTTATCGGACGGCGAGCTACCCATCGCTCACCGTCCGCAGGCCCGCGCCTACGGTGGCCGGAAATCGGCTTGCGACTCCCGACGCCCGGGGCGTCTCCTGCGGCGACTAAGGGCGCGAGGGCGCGAACCTTGTCTCACCCTCTCTCTCTCTTGTCTCTTGTCTCTCTCTCTCAGTAAGGTGTTTGAAAAGTTGATGCTCAATCAAATGTTACGTCACTTTAATAAAAAATCCATCTTTCATGAACAGCAGTACGGTTTCACTAAAGGGCGTTGTACCACTGACGCCGGTGTTACCCTAATAAAGAACATTTTTAACGCCTGGGAGGAAGCACAAGATGCCATTGGAATCTTTTGCGACCTCTCTAAAGCGTTCGATTGCGTGAACCATGAGACACTTTTGCTGAAACTAGAGCACTATGGGATTAGGAATGCAGCTCTTGATTTACTAAGATCATACCTAAAAGATAGAAAGGTTAAAGTTCAAATAAACGGCGTTAACTCATTAGGGTCTGAAATGGCAATGGGCGTTCCTCAAGGTTCGATATTGGGTCCATTCCTCTTTTTAGTTTACATTAATGATTTACCCCAATTACTTCAAAATCAACCGAAGATGGTGTTATTTGCTGATGACACATCATTGATCTTTAAAATAGATCGACGATCACAAAATCTTGACGAAGTGAATAACTCTATTCTTCAGGTCCAAGATTGGTTTACGGTAAATAATTTGGTATTAAATGAAAAAAAAACCAAATGTATTAGATTTAAATTACCTAATGTTAGAAGTAGCGAATGTGATATCATATTGAACGGAGAAAAACTGGAATTTATTAATCAAACGGTTTTCCTAGGAATCACTATAGACGAGAAACTGCAATGGGGACCACATATAACCTCTCTGGCGGGGCGGTTAAGCTCGGCCGCTTATGCTGTTAGAAAGATAAGACAGCTAACAGATATAGAAACCGCGCGTTTGGTTTATTTTAGTTACTTCCACAGCATTATGTCGTATGGCATTTTACTGTGGGGTCGGGCTGCTGACATTGAGTCCATCTTTATTTTGCAAAAGAGAGCTGTCAGAGCAATTCATAATCTCCGTCGCCGCGAATCTCTTAGGGAACTATTTAAAAGGATTAATATTATGACGGTACCTTGCCAATTCATTTATGAAAATATTATGTATGTAAGGAAAAATCTACATATTTTTAACAAGATAAGCGATAGACATAATTTTAATACTAGAAATAAAGATAAAATAGATCAACCATTTTTCAGATTATCTAAAGTACATACATCTTTTATGGGGTACTGTGTTAAATGTTACAACAAAATACCTTGTGATATATTGAAATTAAATGAGAGAAAATTTAAAACACATATTAAAAGTACACTTTGTAAACAAGCATATTACAAGTTAGAGGATTATATCCAGGACAGGAATGCTTGGAAACATGCTGGTCCAGCTCCATAGGACAATCTAGAGTCTAGACAAAATCAAACTGGTTGCTATTTTTATGGTAAAATCTGTTATTTTTATGATATTCATTTTACATTCTGTGATAACCTATACTCACACACTGACTTATTTTTTTAGAAAAACATACTTGTATGATGTTTGTAAATATGTGAACACCACGTATCTATCTAATAATTAAGTTATTTTTCATTGCTTAGTTTTTAATTCGTTTTACCTATTATGGTATAGTAATTTTATTCTAGGTGCATCGTCTTCACATATAATCATATAATTAATGTAATCAAACAAAATATTGTAAAACATTTTTAAAAGAGTACCGGTGGAGTTTCTTGCCCATTCTTCTCCATACGAAACTACCTTTTGGAAGGGGCAACTAGAATCAATTCTATTTTTTTTGTAAATTTTGACGTTCAAAAGTGCCTCTTATGTGCCTATTTGAAATAAATGGTTTGACTTTGACTTTGACTTTGACACCCTCACGCGTTCCGTCTCCTCCTTCGCTAGCATAACTGCTTCGCAGAAGGAGTAACTTTTACGACACCTACGAGAAGAAATAGGTTGGTGCGTTTTTTTAATGTGTATACGTCGTACGTATGCATTACGTCATATTAAAAAAATGTAAATGAATTATATTAGGAATTATTTTCGGTAGTGCGCACCGAGTTCAACGATACTTTAAAAAAGAAAACAAAAACTATTTTCCCAAATTTTTTGTTCAGTGACTGGGTAATTAAGGGCATTAGGAAAAGTAGGGAAAAATTGTTTGAGGCGTATGGCCTTATCCTTTTTTTACATTAACTGAAACTTTTAATAAATGCGTCGGTACTTCCTCTAAAATTAAAAAAATACCTGTAAGATAGCTAAACTCTTGTACATAAGCAACAAGATCAAATCAGTCGATAATGAAATAAAGACGGTTTGGAGAATTATCAATGACGAAACTAACAGGAATAAAAGACATAATAATGATTTCACTCTAGAAACTTCACGTGGCACGTAAGCACAAACAAAGAAGTTGCGCAAGAATTTGTAAACTTCTTTACCACTATCCTACCTCAAACTATTGAAACCCTAAATTCCCCGCCCTCGCGTTCTATTAATTTATTAAGAGCAAACGTTTCATCCTGGCCGATTGAATTTAAATTCAAGCATATAAACCCCTTATCAGTAATAAAAGCTTTCAACCAAATCAAGATGAAATTAACAGAAGATCTATGGGGAATATCTATCAAATTTTGTCCTCCATTATTGAGACTATAGCCCCGTAATTTTGTGTGTTGATCAAGGAGTCTTCCCGGATATAATGAAATATAGTAAGATAATAACACTTTTCAAAACCGGGGATAGTAAAGACACCAATAATTATAGACCCCTATCCGTGTTGCCGGTTATCAGCAAGGTGTTTGAAAAGGTAATGCTTAATCAAATGCTCAATCATTTTAACACCATTATAATCTTACACGATCAACAGTATGGTTTCACCAAGGGACATTGTATGACTGACGCCGGTATCACCTTATTAAAACACATATTTACGGCGTAAGAAGAGGCCCAAGACGTCATAGGCATCTTTTGTGACCTCTCCAAGGCATTTGATTGCGTCGGCCACGAAACATTACTCTTGAAACATGAGCATTACGAACTTGGAAAACGTGCGCTCAGTTTAGTAAAATCTTATTTAAATGATAGACAACAGCACAGTCAAATAGGTAAATGGAGTCAGTTCACTCGGCTTAAAAGTAAAAATAGGTGTACCACAAGGCTCGATATTGGGTCCTTTCCTCTATTTAGTATAATTATATTATTGATCTACACCATTTGTTAAAAACTCAACCACAAATGGTGTTATTTGCTGACGATACTTCCTTAATTTATTTTATAGAAGGGCACCAAATCTTAACGACGTAAGTAACGCTATATTGCAGGTTGAAAATTGATTCACTGGTAATTATTTAGTATTAAATGTGGAAAAAACTATGTGCATAAGATTTTCTTTACCGAATGTCAAAAGTAGTCATTGTGAGATAGTATTGAATCAAGAGAAATTAGAATTCGTCGATAAAACTGTTTTCCTGGAGATCAAGCTCGACCCAAGGCTTCAATGGGGTCCTCATATAACATCCCTAGAAGGACGGCTAAATTCAGTAGCATATCTGTGAGAATAATCCGTCAATTTACTGATGTAGATACCGCGAAGCAATTTTAGTTACTTTCATAGTATTATGTCATACGGTATTTTACTATGGGGACGGGCTGCAGACATCGAGTCTATTTTTATTCTGTAGAGAAGAGCTGATAAGTGTAAATCTGAGTTTCGAATTGACTACGAGTACTCTACTGACTACTGTTACTGATCTAGTATATACTGGGTAGTATTATATTATCTAGTATATACAGGGTGGTTTTATATTATCTAGTAGGTATAAACAGGGTAGTATTATATCATCTAGTATATACAGGGTAGTATTATATTATCTAGTATATACAGGGTAGTATTATATTATCTAGTATATACTGGGTAGAATTATATTATCTGTGACAGGGTCAAATTAAATTAGCTAGCGAAACTGCACGTTAAATAAAAAAGGTTTTTTTTTTGGGTGTCAAGTGGTAGTGGTTGTTACTTGAAGTATGAGTTGCAAAAATATTTTAGTTTTATCGTGTTTAAGTATCGATACCAATCACGTCTGCGAAGTTTACACGCAAAAAAAAGGTTTTTTAAACTGATATTTCAAGGGAGTACATTAACAGCGGTCGAAGACTCCACAAAAAAACACATCAAATTAATTTCTTATTTGTTTTATCATGTTTAGATACAACCCATCACGATTGCGGAGTTTCGCTAGCTGATTTAAATTGACCCTGTCGAGATAGTGGGGTGCAACCTATGAGTGGCCTACATGCCTAATTGACCTTTAATGGACTGTGAAGAATAGATTGATACCTAAAGCCCTACCTACCTAGTACCTAGTACCTAGCTATCTACCGACTAGATTTTTGTTTTCTCAATTTGATATCGGGATCATAATAATTTACATAAACATTTTATTCTGAAGAAAGTAATTAAATAAGGCTCTATGACCGGATAAAATAATTTAAATATACACCAAGTTGTTGAGAATCTCTGTATAACTTCTTAAATCTTATTTTAAAACTTCAAAGTGCGCCATCTAACTTTTGGGATTAATCTTGATTAAGTATCGTTGTTTAAGATATTGTCTTAAATATTTTTTGTTTGGTTAAAACATTTTTTTCTTTTTATCGTCAAAATTGTGTTATGAAGTAAGTAATAAAATGATGAGTACTTGACTATTAGAATTTACCTACATATTGGTATTGTGGTTTCTGTTGCTTTTACTATAAATCAAACCGGCCAAGTGCGAGTCGGACTCGCGCACGAAGGGTTCCGTACCATTATCTATAAAAATGGCAAAAAAATGACGTTTGTTGTATGGGAGCCCCCCTTAAATATTTGTTTTATTTTAATTTAATTATTTATTTTTAAAGTGAATATATAACGAAATATTCTGTAAACATTTCAGGGTAATTTTCAAAATTTTTGTACAGTTACAAAAATGCAACAAAAACGAATACCGTTACAAAAATGAACAATGTTACAAAAAAATAACAAAAATGAAATATTAGGGCTATTTCACAGATGGGCACGCCACAATTGTGGCGATAAGTCCCCTCTTTGAGGAGTGGCTGGAGAGGCGCCACGGCGTCCTCACCTTCCGCCTGACGCAGGTCCCCACCGGACATGGATGTTTCGGGAGGTTCCTGTTTAGGATTAAGCGGGAGGAAGCGCCCGGGTGTCACCACTGTGTGGATCGCCCGGAGGAAACGGTGGAGCATACGGTGAAGGTCTGCCCTGCTTGGGCGGAGCACCGCCGTGTCCTCCCGGCAGCGATCGGCGGCAGCGATCGGCGGCGGCGATCTCTCGCGTCCGGCCCCGGTTCAGGCCATGGTTCGGAGCGAGAGTGCATGGGAGGCCGTCACCTCCTTCTGCGAAACAGTAATGCTTGCGAAGGAGGAGGCGGAATGCGTGAGGGTAAGGCAAAATCAACGCCCTCGCGCCCCTAGTCGCCGCAGGAGACGCCCCGGGCGTCGGGAATCGCAGGTCGATTCCCGGCCACCGTAGGCGCGGGCTTGCGGACGGTGAGCGATGGGTAGCTCGCCGTCCGATAAGGACCAAGCCCGGGTCGACGGCGCGTTGTGTTCCACGCGCGCCTCAAAGAGACGTCAGCACCAATTGACGGGGTCCGAAAGGGATATCGTGGCCCTGGCACACAGGCATAAAAAAATCACGTTTGTTGTATGGGAGCCCCCTTAAATAATTATTTTATTTCGTTTTTTAGTATTTGTTGTTATAGCGGCAACAGTAATACATCATCTGTGAAAATTTCAACTGTCTAACTATCACGGTTCATGAGATACAGCCTGTTGACAGACGGACAGACAGACAGACAGACGGCGGAGCCTTAGTAATAGGGTTCGGTTTTACTCTTTGGGTACGGAACCCTAAAAATAACGAAAATGCGTTTATTGGCAAAAATACAAATATAACACCTTAAAAGTTATAAAAATAACATTTCGGTATTTGGTTATACGCAATGCAAAAATCAATATCCTCTCTTCTAGTGAGTATAGTAGAAGGTACCTGAACAAATTTTCAGGAGGATGCAATAAGCTGTAGCATCCGCCAGGAGGATGCAATTAGTTGTAGCATCCTCCTGATGGTACGTACTTTCAGTACACGTATAAGGCTTGAAATATGTTTATACTTATGTAGAGAAAATATTATAGGTACTTACAATAGCTGTTCATGCTATAGTTTCCCACAAATTTTATCTTTCCGCGATCCATAATGAATTACAGTCGGAAAACTGTATACATACGTCATAAATTAAGTAATATGCGCTCATATACACCTTGTAGCACCTTACTGAATTTAATGTTGTGTGAATCGTTCCTTGCGGTTTGGAGTGGGACGCGCGTATGCATACTTGCATAGTGAATTATTAAGGGTTACATCTAGGCATGACCATCACGCTTTGACCCGGCTGTGTTAGGTAAAGAAGTGTTCGGTTGTATTAGTGTTAGTACTCATGTTATGAGTTGTGTTGTGTTTATATTTACTTGTGGTAAACATGGGTACACGACGACTTATCAAAGTAGGTACACTTCCAGTACAAGTTGACCTTGAATTTTATAAGCTTTCTGTACAATGTAGTTTTATTGTAGATTCGACAGACCAGTGGCAAGAAAAACTTACTTCGGTAAACGGAGATAGGCGCTATTAAATACACCATTATTTTGTTTTTTGGTTATTCCTGTTTTTTAGTCTAACTCTAATCTGGAAAAAATAACTTTTTCAGAGAAACTCAAACTCAGAAGCATATACAGGGTAAAATTAAAATAGCTAGCGAAACTCCGCAGGAGTGATGGGTATTATATCTCAACACGATAAAACAAAGAAAAATATGATTTGATGTTTTTTTCTGGGGTAAATGACCACAGGTCGTGAATTTACTTAAAATGTTTGAGGTTTTTTATCCTGTTTAGCATATATACTCATCACGTCTGTAAAGTTTACACAGAAAAAAAAACATTTTGAAACTGATATTTAAAGTAAGTCATTGACCCAAAAAAAAAACCATGAATACCTATATATTTTTTTCATTTTATTATATTAAGATATTGATGTCCATCACGTCTGCGGAGTTTCGCTAGTTATTTTAATTTTACCCTGTATATAGACTTTAGCACTCAATGAGAAGATACGTACCTATGTAAAATTATAGCTTTTTGTTCTCGTATCGAAACGAGAACAGCTCAGCAAAAATATTATGAGACAGTCAGGAATTTACTTTACAGATGCTTAAAAGGCTATAGCCAAAGTGGACACCCTGGAAATATAATAAAAACAGTAGGTGGATATCATCAGTGAACTGGAGCGTATAATCACGTTAAGAGATACTCTCCCAAGTCCTCGAGTGGACAGCATTCTCACAACGGCGTGGAAATCAGGTTAAAAGCTTAAAAGCATAATTCAGCCTTACTAAAGTTGTTTCTTTTTGAAGTTTATTAGCCAACTGGGTTATCTTATAGGTGATCGTTTCTTGATAACCCTTAAAATATAGCTAAACAGTAAACTTAGTAACTAATTTGATATTGGAGTAGGTATGTGTATGTTTATCTATGTCAATTTGAAGCGGCTGATAGGGTCCGAACTCACGACCTCTTGTATATAAATATACCGCGCCTTAAAAGCTGGGCTATTGCGACTTATTTTGTGATCAGAGTAAATTAAAATTGTGATATTTACTTGCCACTTTACGTGCCACAAGCATTCCTGAGTGCCTAGAATTTAGCTTCGCGCTAACTTTAGATCTTTTAAGATCACTTATTTGCTCCGATTCATATTTATTAGATTAAACGCTAGCAATGCTTTTATCTCCCATCAAACCAGCCAAGAATCACTCCTCATCAAACTGGGCTCTTATATAGCCTCCGATGCCTTTATAAGTAGCCAAAATATCATTTCATTTATATAATAAACTTAGATGTAGACTAAATAAACATATCCTTTCTCAAAAAGCTACCAAAATAGCGTAGCGTGGGTGGCTTTTTGAAGACGGAATGGTCATGATAAATGTCTAGGCTGTATACTTAGCTATAAGTTCACATTCTGCGGTGTAGGATGGTGAACCGGTCTTAGTCAAGGACGAGGCGAGTCACGAAAGGCGTTGAGATCCCGCTCTTATAGATAAAACGATACTGTCGACTTATCGACAGACACGGCCACCGTACTATTGCTCAGAATCAACGTAACTTTATTCATAATTACAACAACATTACCTAGGCTCGTAAGGAAGGCAGACTTCGCGCGGTCAAAGCATACCTTCATATTATTACGTAGTTAACCAACTGGTTGTACGTTGTTATATAGAAAATAGTTGCATAGAATTTCGTTTCACATAAAAAAATTCTCATAATAGGTTGGGGAAAAAGTTTCTTCGCATTTTTTAAGAAAATTCTATACATTTTTTAATATAGTTTATTTACATTTAACTAAAGTATGTAGGTACCATTTTGTTCAATAACTTTTTGCCATCTTGTAGGTACGGACATGATCCCATTGCTATAGAAATTTTGGGACTTCTGATCAAAATACCGCGACAAGTGGTTTTGGCAGTCCTCTCGTGATGTTAACCTGACACTGCCTAAAGAATTCTGAAGAGACCGAAACAGGTGGAAATCTGAAGGTGCAAGGTCAAGACTATACGGCGGATGCATTAACACCTCCCAGCCAAACTCTCTTAATTTTTGCTGAGTGGCTAAAGATGTGTGAGGTCTAGCGTTATCATGATGAAAAACCACACCCCTTCTGCTGATTAATTCCGGCTGCTTTCTCTCAACTTCTTGCTTTAATCTCATCAGTTGTTCGCAGTAGAGTTCAGAATCGATGGTCCTGCCTGGTGGTAACAGCTCATAATGAATAATGCCCTTCCAATCCCACCACACACACAGCATCACCTTGTTGCGAGTTAACCCGGGTTTCGCCACAGTCTGTGAAGCCTGACCGGCCTTTGACCACGACCTTTTTCGTACGTTCTTGTCGTACGTGATCCACTTTTCATCACCAGTTATCAGCTTCTTCAAAAATGGTTCGGTTTCATTACGTCGTAATAAAGAATCACAAATGAGCACACGGTTCATTAGGTTTCTTTCAGTGAGCTCGTGAGGTACCCAAATATCGAGCTTTTTTGTGTACCCAGTTTTTTTCAAATGTGCCAAAACTGTTTTGTGGTCAATTCCCAGTTCTTCAGCTACGTCGTAACTACTGATATGCCGATCTTGCTCCACTTTTTCAAAAATGGCATCCATTTTATCCGTAATAGGGCGACCAGAGCGACGTGCATCTTTGACATCAAAATTCCCGGATTGAAAACGCTTAAACCAAATTTGTGCTACTCTCACAGACACTGCACTAGGTCCATAAACATCGCAAAAATTTTTCGCGGCTTGCGTTGCATTTTTACCTTTTTTGTAGTAAAATTTTAAAATGTATCGAATTTCTTCATTAGATTCACTCATCTTGACAGTACGAAAAACGAATGAAAATCACACATTTTCCTAATTTGAATTTGGAATTATGTTCTTTAAAATTTAAACTTTCAATGATACCAAAACCAGCCAGATACAAATAGTATAGACAAGGAGATTTTATTACAAGTTCATACATACTGTAATGCGAAAAGACTTTTTCCCCAAGGTGATATTATCATTTCATAGAATAATCAATACGCAGAATACTTTGAAAAAATTTAAATTAATGATTTTTGTTACAAATAAAATTTTATGTTTTAATATTCATATAATAGAATAACAAATCAAATATTCTCTATCCTCATATTGCTTAGTTAAATATCAAACTTATTACCAAGAAAAACATTTTATCGAGTGACAGTTTCTAAACGTTTCAATTCGTATCTTTGACAAAATGCATACGCTCATATAAAATTACAACACTGCGTTCACAAAAACAATGCGGGTTGCAGGAAAACAATCTTGTTATTCAGTGTTTTTATCTTATACTTCCAATTATAATTTGATTTTATTTTATTTTACAGAAGAATTCAAGCAAACCAACTTGCAAAAAAATATGCGAAGGATTTAAAATTCAATCTTGAAATGAAATGTCTTATAGCTATTAGTTACTTGAAACATTCAAAATGATTCACCAAAAATAGAGGGAATCTGGCGATCGGCTGCCGCTGCCGCGGCACGCTCGCTCGCCTTCGTGCGTTAATGGTCACTGTTCTAACCTAACCTAACCCAAATGATTCAATAACAGTAGATGGTATCTGACACTTTTTGAAAAAATACACCGAACAAACAATATTCGTTAGAAAATAATTCTACTGTTGATAAGTTTGTTCTAAAAAAAATGTTACTATAAAATTCATTGAATTGTGTTTCTGTGAAATATGTTTCATTCAACAAAATAGTCGTTGAAACAATATTATTCGAAATAAAAATACAAGGACCAAATACTCGTATTATATGAAACATTTTCTACGAAACAAAATTCTATTAAATTTCTGTCTGCGAAACAAGGGAACACCTAACCATCTAAACCTAAGACTGCTTATGTGCTGTTGTGTAACCGTATTTAAGCATTGTAGCTAGCTCACTATCGCTACGCAAACAGAACTTTTGCATTTGCTGTATAAAAATCCCCTTAGACTAAGTATTCAATTCTCCCCCGCAAGCAGAATACATTCTTGAGACCACTCGACTATCGTCCCTTTGTCTGCCGTAGAACGGCGCGGCTCGACTCGTGTCAACGTAATCGACAGTGAAATTGTACAAGCCACAGCTCCAGATGAATCGAATGCTTTCGATGTCACTTATTTCTACTCCGGGCACGCCTGACTTCTAATAAATACAGGTGTCCCCGCTGTGCCGTCAAATGTATTGTCATTGTGTACGAACGCGCTTCTGTATTTATGTGGCAAAATACAATCTGAGCATGCCGAACGTGTTTATCGAGTTCCTTGTAATTGTTTACAAGGAACCTTGGCACAAAGTACAATAAAAGAACACGAACGATCGAAGGACGTAATTGCTGACACTCTCCGCATTTAAACAAAAGGTTTACAAGATCTGTCGGGAATCCGTAAAAATGTAACCCCCAGCGAGCGGCGCTCACTGGCGATGTTCTTTTCACAAAGTTTAACAGTTGTAAGCCGAGTAATTGTCTTCGGAAAATAATCGGACTGTAAAGTTTCACTGAGTTAAATCGCTTAAAAGACTTTAACACTCCCAAATCATGACGAATTTTATAAATTGATGGGATTGGGTGGGTTATGGGTGTTCGGATATAAAATGTAGTACAAACTAATGTATTTTTACTGTAAAGTTGACATACTAAAGAACGATGATGTATTCCATTCAGACGCCGCGAGTCTATTATTCTGTCTAGTAAATGTGTTTCTCTTTTATCACAGGAATGTCTTGGAGGATGTTTAAAGGACGCATGCATAATTCAGAGTACATCAGGGTTTCATCTCTCAGATTTCAATGAATACCTGCTTGAAAACGGATGCAAAAGAGGGTCGTCGGTACACAGCCTATTTATGTACATACAGTGGGTTATGTGGGAGGTACAGTAGCACAAGCCAAGGCCTCACAAAAGTCGAAACTATGTTTGTTTAACCCTCAGAATGGGAAATGAAACACACCTACTCAGCCGCCAGTCGCAGCGTTTTCATTCAAAGGGAGAATACTTTAGAAACCCAATTACGTACTCGTCTATCTATAAACCTAATTTATGTCGGGTGGTCTTTTGTGTGATTAAACATTTTTCCGAGCAATTTAGATTCTGTGTCGGTAATTTAAGTACCTGTGCGTATCAGCGAATTTACGGAAGCTCCGCTGAATGGGTAAGTAGGACATGAACGCATATTAGTACGTAAGTAAAAAGGTAATTTTGTCTTATCTTCTGAAAATGTTCACTCCAAGAAGTCGGTCGTCTATTCTGATTTTTAACATTGGTAGTAAACACTTCCTAGCAGACAAAGTAAGTATTGTTTAGAATCAAATGACTTTGTAGAACGATATAAAAGTTACGGTAGGTAGGTACCTACAAACAAAAGTTCCTGTTATTTATGCGAGACTGGATGATAAATATTAATTAAAATTCTTTCGAAAGTAACATATCGCAGAGTTCGAAGTATTTTTAATTAAAACCTTAATGAGGAGAACATCGCCTTTTAGGAAGCCAAGTTGAACTGAACAAATGATGGCCTATGAGAATTTGTAAAAGTAATTAAATTAAAATAATCTGCCTAATAACCTCGTACCTAAATTAAATTAATGGATACCGCTATACATTTTTACTTTGTACGATGTGCTTTGAACCAAAAAGCAAAACGAGATGAATTCATCCTTGGAAACACGTCTGTGACATTATATATATATATATATATATATAGATTGAAGCGTTAATCTCACAGTAAGCGGAGCGGGTGAGCTGAACATTTTTGGCTTACGATTATGACCAAGAATTAGTTAAGTTATTTTTGATGATGACAAGCTCTCCGAAGCAATACTGTGTGCCTCATTGGTCTTACAAACAATTTTCAGAGTTTTGTTGTATTTTTGGGATATCAAGCAGATAAATCTAAATTCCAGATTCCTACACATGGCATGCAAGATTTTCAGATGTCTTTTTTTAATAGGTTAGGCTATCGGTCTTTTTACTCGACTGCGGCGAAGCCAAAGAAGGAGAGTTATGTGTTGTCTTTATTGCACGAGTATCACTGACTATATTAAAATTATAAAAAATCAGTATGGCGGATCGTTAGCGCTAAAATGTATGTTATAAAAAAATTCTACTGTACCTATCACAATGAAGGGTTTTAAAAGGTGTTTACAAAAATATATACAAATTATACGTTTACACTTAATTTGGAACGAGAAATGATAAAAAAGACTATCCCAAACTTTTGAGTGTGTGAGTAAGAGGCCGTTACCACCCGATTATAGCGGGTTTAATACTAAGCAAAAATTGTAAAAAAACTCGCAACCCTGGCAGGCATTGGCCCTACCGGACCCTGTCAGTTGGTGCTGACATGTCTTTGAGGTACGCGTGGAACACAACGCGCCGTCGACCCGGGTCTGGTCCTTATCGGCCGGCGAGCTCCCCATTGCTCACCGACCGCAAGCCCGCACCTAGGGTGGCCGGGAATCGGCCTGCGATTCCCGACGCCCAGGGCGTCTCTCGCGGCGACTATTATATATTATATTAATATTACATTCCTTGGTTTGCATGCTATAGTAAATTACATACTTCAAGCCCTCGTCCCATTAGAGGCACAGATCTCCGTTTTTTTACCTATTATATTTTCAGTGGTTACGGCGTGTCACATCAGTCAGTCGGTCACGGAACTGTTGATTATCTAAGAAAACGAAGAAGACGTTATAGCATAACATCCGTGGGTAATGATTGGACAACAGTACCAAACGAACCAACTCTTTCTAGGTTATATGTTCAACGCAGCTATTACCAATCTTCGACGCAGCCTCATGATAATCCGACGCCGTTACATTTGAACAGCACGACTGCAGAATTGCTCAGTAACTAGCTGACTCATCGCTGACTAAGCGAGCAGCCAACTACGAACAGTACAACCAGTCCACTTACTAATCTACCAACAAATGCCAACAATACACCAGTGTTTTACGCGCAACTTAACTTCGATTCGCAACTAAGCGTTAACGGTAAATGCGAGAGGAAACTATATTGCGGATTCCATTTCACAGCCGATTGCTTTATTTTCACGGTCATCATAAATGCAATGCTATCGAAAGAACGTGAAACATTACACAGCCCCCGGATTTGACGCTTTGCAGTGCTTACGCGTTCAGCCACTATGTTTCTCAGTGTACGTGCATAGACACTGTGTTCGTAGCCACCAGGTTGACCTGATTTCCTTTTGCGTGCCTTAAATAACAAACATATTGACTCTAATAAAGCTGAAATCTAACAAACAGCACAAAGTTCACGAAACTCAAAATATGAACAATAAGAACGTGATCGGATTGTTCAAGGTTTTTGTTTATAAACAAAGTGCATTGTTTGATCATTATGATGCCAGGAGTGGATCCCCTTTCTCGTTAAGGCGGTAGGTACTTGTGTTTAATGGGACTGACATTATTGCTTGTACAACGTGTCATGATCAGGGGAACATGTGCGGTTGAACAGGTGTAGTTAGTCGCACTTCTCAGCTGAAGATCGTGACCCGCAACTCAGGGTGGTTTGTTGGCATGGCAGTCTTCGGCAGTAAATTGTGCGAGTTCTATGTTTCGATTACTGTTGGCGTGTCGACGGGGCTGAGTTACGCGTTACATTACCGAAGCCAAAGTAGAGTGTTCCAAGTAATGTACGTATTTCATTAGAATAGCATCATGTTTCAATCAACGCGTTTATAAGGTTTATTTGTATCACACGGGAGATTACACTGTGCATTTTCGAAGTTTGACACGTGAATACGCGATGATTTACAACAGTAACAAGTCAAACTCATCTTTTGAATTGTGTGACCTCACTTGAGTGAGTTTTGAACGCCACACAGAATAGCACTACAGTACCTATTGCTTGTATCTAAATTCAGTACAAAGGAGAAAACTCAATATTTGTTATAGGTGGAAATAGCGGTGCCTTCACACTTAAGTGATATTTACTCTTTGGGAGAGAAAAGTTTGCTCAGTGGTTCTCGGCTGGGTATTGGCGACATCCCCTTTTTTCGAGTCACCTCGAGCACCATTTGGCAAGAAAGATTATTTGAAGTAGGTACCTGAGTTTTTTTTAACAAAAGTACGATGTTAGTAATCAGACTGTGATATTACCTAGGTATTGCTATTGTACTCCAATTAAATTGTTCGTAGTTTTGTTTGACATGTCAGAACAATAACTCCTTTTTCCATAGCTTCAACTAAAGGTGAGGTAGGCAATGAGCAATGTTTACTAAAGGACATTTACGATATCGATTTGTATGTTAGGCTTTGTGTAAACCAATATTCAGGGTGTTAGGTTAAACAATGGACATACTTTAAGGGAGTGTCGTTCTCATGGAGACGGAGGGACTTTTTCTACGGGACCGATTCTGAAATATGAAAGTACTACCCCCCATAAAGTATTAACTTTACACACTGTCGCTCATAGGTCAGTCATATGAGCCTAGAACATCTTTTTATTGCGAAATGGGCCTACTACTACTCTTCTCATGGATCTCGCCTCATGGAAAGCGGTGGATCAGGACAACGATGGAACGAGCAAGTCACACACCTAACACTGCTGGACATAGACCTCTCCCAATAGGACCCCGGTTGCCATAATCGCCAAGCTTGGCGGGCGGGTTGGCCATCGCATATTAAAAATGCATAGAGAACGCTGCTGTCCATTCTCTAGTAAGTCCTTAACAACCACCTAAACCCAATCAAAACACACAATCCTCGAACTATCAGGTTTAATTTTATCTATTGTAGGGTTTAGCTCATATCTTGGTTCTCATCCTATTCCTTTGTTTACCAAGACGCTAAAACAATCAAGAGAATGATTGAGTTTGATCCGCGTTCAGTCCGTTAACCAACTATTGATTTAACATTAATGTGACGTAAACTGGTATACTTTTATCGTGTTATGACGTCATACAATATTCATGTGATGTGTCATTGTGCTGGCGGTACAATAAAATGGTACCTAGGTTGGTGACGAAAATGCGTGATGTTGCTGCAAATGATGCACCTACTTCGAACTATTATACAGCATGGTTGATGCCGTCATTCGAATGACCAATGGACTGATTATATAGAATAGCCTATTCCTGAGATTATGTTTCTGAATAAAAATCATTTATACAGCGTGTATCAGACAGGTGTGGTCCAATCTACCTAAGGGTGTGGTACAGACAATCAAACTGATCAACTTTTTCTATGGGACCAAGATAGTAATCGCGAAAAAATTATCATTACGATGTTGGTCCCATGGAGAGAGTTGATCAGTTTCATGGTTTGTACCCCACAGCCTTGAATTTGACCACAATTTTCTGACACACGCTGTATGGACACAATGTTTTCATTAATTCGATTATTTACCTTATTCCTTTAATTAGATTCAGAGTACCTAAATCTAGTAATATGAATAAAATAGAATAATAATCTAAATTAATATTGAGCAGACGAATATTTTAGTATCAACTTCTAATTTAATATTTAACTCCCCCGCAGTCTCGATAATTTACAAAACTCACGAAACTATAAGGAGTTCGATGTACGGGAGCAAGTATCGAAAATGCCTTTTGTGGAAACGAAAGTTATAGGTCCTCAGGTACCCTTTGCATCTAGCTTAGGCGTATGTCAAATGTAGACGCTGCGTTTACGCGACGCTAGCGTAGCGTCTACGCGGCGTCAACCGACATCAGGTGTGAGAGCTTTATGAGGTATCACAGAAAGAATAGATAAAAAACTTACATTGTTTTGTATTATTATCCGTCAGGACATTTTTGTTAGCCTTTTTCGATTAATAAAATTGTCTCTTGTTCATAATAATAAATTAATTAGTATCTTTTATCGCCAAAGATAAATCATCCGCAAAGTGAAAACTTATATCTAGCTAACTCTAAAGTAACTTGTGATATTATTAGAAATCGAAGATTTACTCCTAGATTAATTAGATAGAAAGCTAAACTTTGTTCAGATAATAATTAAGTAGCAAGTCGTTATAAGGTACTGATGAAGGTATTAGAATGATATTTCTTCTTTTATGGATTGAGAAGATAATATTTTTTTCTTACAAGTTTTATTTCTAAGACAAACTACAAAATTACAAGCTTTAGCATTAAGCACACGAAAATCTCGGTTGTTAAATTTACCTTCCAACCTACCTAAATTTAAAAACTATACAGGGTTATTTTTAAGTCGTCAATAACCTCTTAAGGGGTCATTGTACTCATCATTATGAACAACTTTTACTATGGGACCAAAACTGAAATCGCAAAAAAAAACCAGCTGTTCCCTACATTTATGTTCGAATAATTTGTTAAAATGTAGGGAACAGCTGTTTTTTTTGGCGATTTCAGGTTTAAAAATAACCTTGTATAAAAAGGATTAGCTCTCAGAGTCTTAGTACTAGAAATCTGTAATATGGCATTGGGTATACAGATTAATCACGCCGGACAAAGTGGTAAAACATAATCTTTGCATGTAAAGTGGGGTTGATATTTTTTTTTCTCGTCTATCCCATTGCATTTTTCGATTCAAGGATCCGTGTGCGTAACATTAAGCTTTAAAGTGCACATTTTTGTAAGAGTGATGTGTCCACCACTGCTTAATGAACAGTGTAAATTATTTTATCACCACGGCTCTCGAAACGGTGAAGGAAAACATCGTGAGGAAACCGGCATGTCCTAGAACCAAAAATTTGAAGACATGTGACAGAATATGTAACATGTGACAGATGTCACATGTCACATCCACCACGCAGGCCCAGTGCGGGTTGGTAGATACCAACTCCCTCTCACCGAGAGGCTTGTATCCCAGCAGTGGGAACAATTATAGGCTCATTATAAAAGAAGATTAGAAAAGAATATATTAAAAAAATCATGGCCGTAGGATATATAACGAAGTTAAAACGAAAACTATCACAGCTAAGTATTCTTTATACGTTAACGAGTAATAGTCGACCAACTTACATTTGCAGTTGGAGAATTGTACAAGTTTTTCAACTACAATGTTAAGTTTGTTTTGGGATAAATTCATCCCAGCCACGGAACCCTATATTGTGCGTGGTCCGACACGCACCTTGCCGGTTTTTTTTTCAATGAACTTCCTCGACTCAGCCGGCTGGCTGTCACGAGTTTTAAGAAAATTGTGCAATTATAGGTGAGTGTGAAATGTGTCACCAGCGTTTGCGTTATTTGTGGGAACCCACTTGTATAATATAGGACATCAGTCGATGGAAAGCTACGTTAAAGAAACATTATCATGTATCGTTAATGCCTTGTTATTGGTTTAGCTTTTAATTATTTTACTCTTATAATGTCCTTGTTTTGTTGCCGAATATAATCTGTCATGCAGATTCCCACCCAGGGAAGCAAAAAGGCCTAATCCATCAGCGCGAAGTTATAAGGAAAGTTCATGTCATGGTCAAAATAAGGTCAGTTCTCAAGGCGTCAGTGAGGCTAGGATGCATCAAACGTAGCTTCTTTCAAGTTTCACTAAACTGCAGTCAAAAATTCCTTCTTCTTCAAGAACTTAATAATCCATTTCATTAAAGTTGGCTTTGCCCAAGTACGCCTTCCAAAGGTCCAGGACTACAGGGTCCCAAGAAATGTTGTAAAAATTTAAGAGAAGAGACGTACAAATTATATTTATAACTCCCCACCGCCGTATCTCTACGTTGATGTCGTGGTGGGGCTTGCGCGCTCCTTAACTCTAGGTCTGTGCTGGTATTGTTTACTTTGCCGAAACAGGTCTATAATGAGGAGCCAGATCAAGAGAAATACATAAACCCGCAGGCAGCAGATTTTTATAATATTTTTCTATGCTAATTCTGTTGATCATTTTATATTATTTCAAAGCTAGTAGCTAGTAAGCTAGTTTCAACAAAATTGAGTGTCTGTTTTAATTTTTGTTTTGCTATTTTATTTAAAAATCTCCTAATTAATAATTTTTAGACACTTAAATACTAGCTTTTAAATAATATAAAATGCTCAACAGAATTAGCATAGAAAAATATTATAAAAATCTTGAATAAGATTGTAAATGTCAATCCCTAGCATCAGTGAGATGACACTGACAGCTCACTCCACGCTATATTTCACGGTAAGATGGTTACAGAATAGCACTGCGTGGAATTACACCTCACTTCACCTAAGATTATTAAAGGATAGACCGGTTGAAGTTCAAAGCAGGGATCCATGAAGAGCTCAAATAAAGCTATAATAGCCTACAACCTACTATCTATCTACTACGTTAGTCAAGTGACCTTCTAAGAACAAATCCTTTCTCAAGAGGATTACAGCAGACCGTTACTACTAAATATTGTAAGCCTGGGTACACAAGACAACACTGTTAGCTAAGCTTTCCGACATAAGACGATTAATTTTAATAACAACGCTGCCCCAAATTGGGACTTAAAGTTTCATAGTGCAAGTTTAAACGGACCTGCAACTGAATTCATACGATTTGCATGAATCGTGGGGAAACTATTGAAAATGCTGAGCAAGAGATCGACGTTTTAATATTTAATGGTAGGTACTCGAGCCGATTTTCGGGAAGCTTGTGATCTCGAAGACATTTTTGATTTACAAAAACGGAAAGGATTTATTCTTCGTTCGTCCTGAAGTTTTGTCCCACATTCCAAAAAATTCTTAGTTTGTCCCATATCACTATTGAAGTTGTGTTTCGTCCCAAATTTCAAGTACTTTGCAGGTACAGTCAACAAAAAAAATGTAATTATTTGAAACTATAATCTATATACAAATGAATCCCTATTTCCCCTGGTCACGCCATAACTTGAGAATGACTTTACCAATTTCATTCATATTTTTTTAAGTTTTTTAATACTTTGTAGAAGATTCTTACGGAAAGAAAAATAAAGCACAACATGTAGTCCAACTAAATGAAACGAAATTTAAATCTTGTATAAAACGCACACTATGTAGCCAAGCATATTATAAGTTGGGGTTTTACATCGCTGACAAAATGCTTGACTCAACGCTCGTCCTGCTCCACAAGGGCGCATAAACTAATTGATTAGCATTCGAAAACCGATCGATCGATTGTTGGAGCTGCTGAAGATTGTAAATACTATCTTTATATTGTATAAATTCAAGCTCTTAGTATTGTATAATTGCATAGCACATGTGTGAGCGCTATTTACATATCAATTACTCATGAATGAAAGACGTACCTTTCATTGACTTGAATGTGCCCTGGCAGCTGAGAGTGTGTCTTGCTCACTCAAATGTCTCGCTGATGGTGGCGTGTGTGTTGGATCATTAAGTTCGCTTCAAAATGGTTGAGCTAAATGGTGCTGATCCATCCGTCATGTTCGTGAACGGGCGCCGTCAGTAGGGACTGGTCATTTCTTAGCTGCCAGGGCTTATTTTAATTGTTTTTCTTGTTTTTATTTTTTTATTGCGAACGCTTTTATCGTGCACGTCTTTCTACATTGTTCTTATATGTATAATTTCAACATGAATTATGTAACCAATACTTTGTAACAATATTTTGATTTAAGAGTGTCCGTGGGGTTCTAACCCGTTCTTCTCCATAGGAACCTACTACGCTTTGGAATGGGCAACTAGCTTCATGTCTCTGACTGACCGACTCCTTGACAATTCAAAAGTGCCTGTAATTGGTTTATTTGAAATAAATGCTTTGAGTTTGAGTTTTTGAGTTTTTTAAGAAAATTGCGCAGAAAATTTCAGAAATAGCAAATAATAATTTCTCTGTGGGTAGTAACAGAAGTAACCTAACATAATGTACTAGGCTTGCATGAATTCAAGATAGTATTTCCAACATTAGTATTATCCCACTAATTAGGATTTAGTCCGTCTGGTGCCGGACGTAATTAATCCATGTGGTGCCAGACGTAAAGAATAGCACGACCCTATTACTTCCCGTGAGTGTCGTAAAAAGCGACTAAGGGACTTACTAGAGAATGGGCAGCAGCGTTCTATGTGCATTTAAACACCATACTGCGATCGCCTACCAGCCTGCCAAGCGTGGCAATTATGGAAAATCCCTTTTTCTGGGAGCCCAATGTCCAGCAGTGGACGTCGTTCGGCTGAAATGAATTAGGGTTTGGATGAAATAGTTTATAACCTGGATAAGTTGCATACAAGCCGGTATTCTGTTGCCGAAACGACACGTTGTGCACAATTTCTAGCAGTAGACCTAACAAAAAGAACTAGACTTCCATGAATATTGTTATTATAAAATATTACGAGTAAATTTTCTCTAGCGGAGAAGACAAAGAGGAGCGGTTGGTTTAAATAGTTGATTGATGTTATAATATTAATTAATAATATTATTATTTATATTAATAATATTTATTAATACGTAACCCTTTTTTGGCGATTGTACAAAAAAGTAAGTTTGGCCCATACAAAAAAAAATATGGGCCGTACAAGGAATATAAAATAGGACGAAGCGGGAATAAAATAATTAAAAATATATTTTGGGACGAACGAAGCATATTGTTTGGGACGAACCAGGATTTTTTTGTGTAGGACAAAACTCAATGGGCCTAAGGAAGAATAAATCTCCAAAACCTCAAGACATACCACATCGTAAAAGCTCGAATAACATCACTCTCTCGAATAACAACGACAGTTACTTGAGAGTTTCTACTCGCAACAATGTTTAATGACAGTCAATTAAGCACATGTCATAAAACAACTGGGAACAAAATATATACCTAGGTATTCCTATAATTCCCTGAATTAATTGTGACAGACACGTTTCATCATTGTTGCAGAGGTGTGAAACTGCCAGTAATTAAACATCTTTACGGTCTTATGTGTATGGCAAATTCGTAAGAGCAAGTAAGTAATTATTGAGACATGACTAAATTAAGCAGCAATTTTCTGCGCCTCGTTAATTAGAAGGATTCCACTGCTGGGTTCGCAAAATTTTCATACAGGTAGGCTGTCTGTGACGAACTTTATGATGGCACATATTAATTATCCAAATTAAGATGACGTATAAGACAAACTTGCTTCACATAGATCACTAACGTCGATTGTCACCCGTAAGCTCGTAATTCAGTGCCTTGGGGAACTAGTTAGTACGATGTGTGGCTTTGTGACTAAATGGCAGCTAAGTAACAGACAATTTACAATTCCAACAAAACTGTTCACTTCCTCAATTAAATTGGAGTTGTAGATCAAACAGCTGAGCAGTGAGAATTGCGCATTATTTGTCCTATCGTCTAAGAGATTAGCAGTTCGGTTCCGACGGTTCATGGCAGGAATATTAAAATCTAGGTATCTATATCACTTAATACTCGTCATAGTCCCAACCGGCGTGAGTCTAGACCAGATGTATGAACGTAAACCCCCATGGGAAGAAGGCATGAGTTTATGTATGTATATCACTTAATTAACAAATGAAAGGAACAATATAAGCCATAAAATGCGTATTCATAAAAGGCAATACATAAGAACGGTGCTGTTAATAATTATCGTCCTTCTTAATTTAATCTTAAAAGAGTAACCGTGGAGTTTCATGCCGGCTCTTCTCCATAGGAAACGACCAATTGGAACCGTGCACCTAGTTTCTGACGTTTCATAAGTGCCCATGTAGGTTTATGTGAAATAAAATATTTTGATTTTGAATCAAAATTACAAAAGAACAGACGAGAGCGTTTTTAAATGTCAAAAATTTGTAAATGAATGAGTGTGGGATAAGAAAAAAATGTCATACAATGTAAAGGTAACTAATATTAGATTCTATAAATACGCTGATGTTCAAGGTAAAGATCACAATATTAAGCCCCTAAATAAGGTTTGCCTGAAACTGAATCCATCACGTTACACGTAATTTCTATATAGTCTTGGTTAGCAAAAGTTTACTTGAAAATGCATTAAGCACAGGTAATAGAAAGAACAAAATGGGATGGCTAATTCAAATTAGCGTACCACTAGATCAGAAATGCTAATGTTTTCCATATTTTCAGATGCATTGGTGAGAAAAGTGGCACCTTAACCGACGGGCGGTGGATTGTGAATTCATACGCGGCGCTTGCCCAGCTCAGGCTACATTCATTATTCATCCGAACTTATTTCCGGTCACTTTTTTTTAAAACTGCTTTTTCATCATGAATAATTCATTGAGCAAGTAATTAAGGCAGTTTAATAAACATATTCCTGTGAGCTGCATGCGAGAGGAATTATTAATGAATGCTTCTGAAAATGCAGTCGGTACTTGTAGGTAGTTAATTTCCGAGGAAGAAAATGCCCTTACGAAATTCCCTATGGTTGAAGTACTTACGTAGTCAAAAATTGAAAAAAAAAAAAACTATACATCAAATTATGTTCGTAGATAACAATTGTGGTTCAAAGGTAAACTTTTATATAGCATTCATTTCCACTCACAGTTCCTCTTTGAAGGAATCAGAGAAGTGTTGGATCGCTACTCCGTCCCCTGAGAGGGATTGTGCTATCCACCTTTTATGGCTTCATCCCTCCCTCGCTACGCTACTGTAATAGTTTAGGTCTTCATGCTACAACTTTAAATCCCTGTTTTTGAGGTAGACCTAATAATTTTCAGTTTATTTTACTAGGTTTTTATGTTAATTAGTGACAAAATGTTTGACTTCATGACTTAGTTTTGACAAGACTACACCAGACTTTGCTCGGGATTGTATTAACTCACATCTCCCTACATCAACGGTCTACGGCCCGTATTACAGAACCCCACTAAAAACTCAAGCTTTCAAATATATTTTTTAACATTCTGTTGTTTTATTTTTATATCCCTGTTGTTGCTATACCTATTTTGGAATTATATATCTACTGCACGGAATAGTATAATTTCGTAGATTTATTTCTAACTACGAAAGCGGTTGTAAATGTTCACATATTAATTCTAGGCACGTACCTATGCCATGACTCGGCGGAAATTAAACTACAGGAGGTACTACCGTGTGGAACCGTACAAGAGACGGAAGAAAAATTCAAAATCAAACACGGATTCAATAGTTCTTTTTTAATGGCGAAATGTGTTTTGCGAATCTGTTAGAAAACGGACAGTCGGAAGCAAAAAATAATATTCTATCTTCTATATAAATAAATATGAGGGGCTTGTGGCTAAGTTTTAACAGCCGCATGGGTCGATCGATCAGGTTAAGCTACGCACGCCACGGTTGGTCCGTAGATGGGTGACCATATTTACGTAAACCCCTCCATTTACGTGCTTTCCATGCCTCAGAAAGCACGCTAAGCCGTTGGTCCCGGCTGTGATTTGTAGATCTCTGACAGTTGTTACGGGTCGTCAGAAGGCCGAAAGTCTGACAACCAGTCTTACCAAGGGGTATCGTGTTACCTAGTTACTGGGTTGTGGAGGTCAGATAGGCAGTCGCTTCTTGTAAAATACTGGTATTCAGCTGCATCCGGTTAGACTGGGAGCTGACCCCAACATAGTTGGGAAAAGGCTAGGCAGATAATGATCATATAAATAAAATGTAATTCTGTCCGTTGGTAAGCGCATCACTTGATAATGGCTGGACCACTATGGCAATTTTTAGGGTTCCGTACCCAAAGGGTAAAACGGGAACCCTATTACTAAGGCTCCGCCGTCTGTCTGTCTGTCTGTCCGTCTGTCACCAGGCTGTATCTCATGAACCGTGATAGTTAGACAGTTGAAATTTTCACAGATGATGTATTTCTGTTGCCGCTATAACAACAAATACTATAAAATAAAATAAAATAAATATTTAAGGGGGCTCCTATACAACAAACGTGATTTTTTTGCTCGTTTTTGCTCGATTTAGATAACGGCAACAGCTTGAAATATTCACAGAATATTTAGTTATATAATCACTTTAAAAATAAATAATTAAATTAAAATAAAACAAATATTTAAGGGGGGCTATACAACAAACGTGATTTTTTTGCCGTTTTTATAGATAATGGTACGGAACCCTTCGTGCGCGAGTCCGACTCGCACTTGGCCGGTTTTTTATTTTAAAATCTTTGTAATAGTCCGAAATAGGATTTTATGGAAAGAAACATTGGAAAAGTTGCCCGGATAAATGCAAAATCCGAGAAAAACAAAATATTTTTTACTCTAAGATTTATCAATGAGCTCAAGACCATGTTTTGACATTTTGACAGGACATAGTTTGTCAGGTCAACTAGTGTTAAATATATTTTTTTAGTTAAAATGGTAAAATAGCAGCTGAAATTGTATTGCTATTGTGGAGATAAGACAGATTTCGCTCATTTTAAAATAAACGTCTCAGGGAAACTAAAATAACTGACTAAGTAGAGAGAATAAGAAGTCTGAAAGGACCCGAGGGTCTGTCGGGTGTCTGAAGTCTGAAGGGGTATCGTATTACCCAGTTACTGGGTTGTGGAGGTCAGATAGGCAGTCGCTCCATGTAAAATACTGGTATTCAGCTGCATCCAGTTAGACTGGAAGCCGACCCCTACATAGTTGGGAAAAGGCTAGGCAGATACATTGAAATGGAAATGGGTGGGCCACATCTGTAGAATGGAAAACGAAAGATTGACAAAGAAAGTCATTGAGTGGGTACCTAGAGATAGAAAAAGAAAACGAGGAAGGCCGCGGAAGACTTGCGAATATAATATTTCAAGAAAGATGTGGACCAGACTGGACGAGACAAGCTAGAGATAGGGAACCATGGAGGAAGTTGGGGGAGGCCTACACTGCAGAGACGACTTCCATAAATAAATAATTTCACGTGCCCAACATTTAATAAAAATATTGTTATCCTTACGGCCTTACCTATACAACATGTCGCAGAATTAACGCATAACCTCTTAAGGGGTCATTGTACTTATCATTATGAACAACTTTTACTACGAAACCAAACCTCAAACCGCGAAAAAAAAATCAGCTGTTGCCTACATTTATGTTCGGATAACTCGTCAAAATGTGGGGAACAGCTGTTTTTTTTGTCATGTTGTATACATATTTTAAACTATATTTTGCTTATTACACTATACAAGCTACAAATAGCTGCAACTATAAATGTATAAATTTTAATATGTGATTAGATCACATATTAAAAATGTCATTATCATTATTTATTATTTGAGTTTATTCATATTTACAATTGTATTATTCTTATGTGCTTGTTAATAAAATAATGACTAAGCTTAAATTGTGTGTTTACGTATATTATTCTATGGTAGAATAAAAGGAATTTTGATTTATTTTTTATTTTATGCTAGCTGACCCGACCGACGTTGTCCTGTCCAAATTTCAATAATTTGTACAAAAAAGGAATCCTCCGGAATTAAATTTTTTCAATCCATATTTTTTAAAATATGAAAAAAATAAATAGATTAGCTGACCCGACAAACGTTGTCCTATCCAAACATTAATTTATACAAAAATCCCATAGAAAAAAGGATTTTCAGTTTTTCCCGAATTTCCATTTTTTCAACAATTTTTCCAATTTTTTATTCCCTTAAAACCTTATTCAGACTATCACAAATATTTAAAAACAAAAAAAAAAAAACCCAAATCGGTCCAGCCGTTACCAACGAACATAATTTCATTTTTATTTTAGATTATGTCTGACGCCTTATTTAGACAAACGGAGATAACGATTTTCCATACAACCGTTTACATCCAATTTTGTAAGAAATTTAAATTCTCAGTGCACCTCTAGGGAGACTACATCACCTACATATCTTCTAATTTTAAGTCGTTTTTAGGGTTCCGTACCCAAAGGGTAAAACGGGAACCCTATTACTAAGGCTCCGCCGCACACTGGTCCCGAATGATAAAAAAGTGGACATTAAGAAATTTTTGACAGAAGGTCAACGGATTCGGCTGATTTTTTTTTTGTAGACAGCTGATGCAATTACAAATCACTTTTATAGATTGAGTTTTTGCCAAATAAGCCGTATTTTCAGAGAAAAAAAATATTGAAATATTTTTTGTATGAAAGAAATCCTAATTTTGTCTTTATCTTCCAAGATTCAAACGTATTCAAAATAAAACTTAGCGCAGCTTGTAGAGGTACTAATTGCTCACCACTTTGTCATAGACACTCTTCTGCGATTTTGTGCTCCTTTTGAGTTACAGGCACTTTAAATATTTTTTGTATAAAAAAATTCTAATTTTGTCTTTATCTTCCAAGATTCAAACGTATTCAAAATAAAACTTAGCGCAGCTTGTAGAAGGGCTAATTGCTCACCACTTTGTCATAGACACTCTTCTGCGATTTTGTGCTCCTTTTGAGTTACAGGCACTTTAAATATTTTTTGTATAAAAAATTCTAATTTTGTCTTTATCTTCCAAGATTCAAACGTATTCAAAATAAAACTTAGCGCAGCTTGTGGAAGGGCTAATTGCTCACCACTTTGTCATAGACACTCTTCTGCGATTTTGTGCTCCTTTTGAGTTACATGCACTTTAAATATTTTTTGTATGAAAAAATCCTAATTTTGTCTTTATCTTCCAAGATTCAAACGTATTCAACCTATATTATTATATAGGTTTGTATTTTGACGGTCCTAAGCCCGTTAAAGTACGAAGGAAAAGTTTTAATTGCAATTTATACCTTTTTATCATTCAGCGTTTTCGACGCATTCACTAGCGTTAGATGACCAAATATAGCCCAAATTGTAAGTAATCGGCTAATTAAGCAATGACTCATTACCAAAAAATGCTTATAATCTGAATATGAGTCACACAATAAATTACCTGTACCTGAACATGTCTGTACACGTTTTGAGATATCCAAGTTGTTTATTTGATATATTTAAAATAAGACTTTTTTTAATAGAAAGACATTTATAAGAGTTACTTATTAATGAAGAAAATGTTATTACATCTTAGTCTATCTTTAACAAGATTATTTCTAATCCGCCTGAATTAATTTTTTAACTCTGAAAATACGGCTTATTTAACAAAAAATACATCTTTAAAAGTTACTTGTAATTGTATCAGCTGTCTACAAAAAACTAGTAAAGCTCATCCGACAACGAAAAATTTAAAGTGCCTGTAACTGAAAAGGAGCACAAAATCGCAATTGAGTGTCTATGGCAAAGTGATGAACAATTAACCCCTCTACAAGCTGCGCTAAGTTTTATTTTGAATACGTTTGAATCTTGGAAGATAAAGACAAAATTAGGATTTTTTCATACAAAAAATATTTAAAGTGCATGTAACTCAAAAGGAGCACAAAATCGCAGAAGAGTGTCTATGACAAAGTGGTGAGCAATTAGCCCTTCTACAAGCTGCGCTAAGTTTTATTTTGAATACGTTTGAATCTTGGAAGATAAAGACAAAATTAGAATTTTTTTATACAAAAAATATTTAAAGTGCCTGTAACTCAAAAGGAGCACAAAATCGCAGAAGAGTGTCTATGACAAAGTGGTGAGCAATTAGCACCTCTACAAGCTGCGCTAAGTTTTATTTTGAAAACGTTTGAATCTTGGAAGATAAAGACAAAATTAGGATTTTTTCATACAAAAAATATTTAAAGTGCATGTAACTCAAAAGGAGCACAAAATCGCAGAAGAGTGTCTATGACAAAGTGGTGAGCAATTAGCCCTTCTACAAGCTGCGCTAAGTTTTATTTTGAATACGTTTGAATCTTGGAAGATAAAGACAAAATTAGAATTTTTTTATACAAAAAATATTTAAAGTGCCTGTAACTCAAAAGGAGCACAAAATCGCAGAAGAGTGTCTATGACAAAGTGGTGAGCAATTAGCCCTTCTACAAGCTGCGCTAAGTTTTATTTTGAATACGTTTGAATCTTGGAAGATAAAGACAAAATTAGAATTTTTTTATACAAAAAATATTTAAAGTGCCTGTAACTCAAAAGGAGCCCAAAATCGCAGAAGAGTGTCTATGACAAAGTGGTGAGCAATTAGCCCTTCTACAAGCTGCGCTAAGTTTTATTTTGAATACGTTTGAATCTTGGAAGATAAAGACAAAATTAGAATTTTTTTATACAAAAAATATTTAAAGTGCCTGTAACTCAAAAGGAGCACAAAATCGCAGAAGAGTGTCTATGACAAAGTGGTGAGCAATTAGCACCTCTACAAGCTGCGCTAAGTTTTATTTTGAATACGTTTGAATCTTGGAAGATAAAGACAAAATTAGGATTTCTTTCATACAAAAAATATTTCAATATTTTTTTTCTCTGAAAATACGGCTTATTTGGCAAAAACTCAATCTATAAAAGTGATTTGTAATTGCATCAGCTGTCTACAAAAAAAAAATCAGCCGAATCCGTTGACCTTCTGTCAAAAATTTCTTAATGTCCACTTTTTTATCATTCGGGACCAGTGTGCGCCGTCTGTCTGTCTGTCTGTCCGTCTGTCACCACGCTGTATCTCATGAACCGTGATAGTTAGACAGTTGAAATTTCACAGATGATGTATTTCTGTTGCCGCTATAACAACAAATACAAAAAACAGATTAAAATAAATATTTAAGGGGGCTCCCATACAACAAACGCGATTTTTTTGCTCGATATTGATAACGGCAACAGGTAGACACTTGAAATATTCACAGAATATTTATTTATATACCTATTCACTTTAAAAATAAATAATAAAATTAAAATAAAACAAATATTTAACCCTTCGTGCGCGAGTCCGACTCGCACTAGGCCGGTTTTTTTATACGTTTAGGGTTTTAATCCAGTTATCAGCCAGTTAGGTACACAGAACTTCTCAAATGTATATGTATATAGACTATCAAAATAAATTGATATGATCGCCTACGAATAAATTATAATTATTACCAGTCAGTACATTAAACAAAATTAATGTAGTGGTAGAAACGGTTCATGTATCGATTTGCTTTGACCGATTGGTAATTATGAATTAATTTATGTACCATCCGTTTTGGTTTTAACTGTTTTAAGAAGTTATTACTGCTTTTAATGGAAATATACCTAATCGAACTGAATTATCGTTAACGTGGACTGAAGTCGAGAAATCACATCACACTAATATTATCATACTAATCATCACATCACACTAATATTATCACACTAATCATCACATCACACTAATGTTATAAAGGCGAAAGTAAGTGAGTGTGTGTGTGTGTGAGTGTGTATGTTTGTTACTTCTTCACGCTCAAACGGCTGGACCAATTTTGATAAAATTTTGTATGGAGGTAGCTAACACCCTGGATTAAGACATAGGCTTTTTATCCCGATATTCCCACGGGATCGAGACTTACGCGGGTGAAACCGCGGGGCGCAGCTAGTCATCACACTAATATTATAAAGGCGAAAGTTTGCGAATGTGTGCGTGTTTGTTACTTCTTCACGCTCAAACGGCTGGACCAATTAACATAAAATTGTGTATGGAGGTAGCTGACACCCTGGATTAAGACATAGGCTACTTTTTATACCGATATTCCCACGGGATCGAGACTTACGCGGGTGAAACCGTGGGGCACAGCTAGTTAGCTTATAAAGGTGTAGTGATTAAAATGCTAATCCAAAAACAGGCTTATTCCAACTATTCTAACCTCTTTTTGAAAGTGCTGTACCCGCACCGCACCGGTGCGTTTTCGCGGCTCAATCGGACAAGTAAAGATAATTTCAAGAAATACCTACATACAATTTCCTAGCTTATCTGCGTAGGTAAAGGTAACAAAGTCAAAACATGGTGGGGCAGTTAGATTTTGAGATCAAAATAACTCATACGTTACTTACCGGCGTTGACTGGTCACACGTTGTCCTGTTTCCTAGAACTCGATTGTACTGCCACCTCCCAGGTCCAATTTTGAATCTAAACCATCTATGGACCCCAAAGATGGACCCACTCAAACGCACACTAAAATGTCATCAAAATAGGTCCAGCCGAACCTATCTGGGTCCGGGCGTTTAAATGGAGTTCAGTGACATACACACGTACAGAATAATCCTAACTAATATTTTATAAGCGAAAGTAAGTTTGTTTTTACCTTTCCACGCCTAAACCACTGAACCGATCATCCTGAAATTTTGCATATACGTTGTCAGGTGTACAGAGAAACGGACATAACGTACCTTTCATCCCGAAAAAAAGTACTGCTCCCGAGGAAAACAACGTTAAAGTTCTTATGATAATAGATGGCGCCACGTGTCTTTCGAATCATGATTGAATTATGTTATGGGATGTGTATAATAGCACTTTAAATTTTGATAAGCAGAGTACAACCCGAAATGATTGTCAAATTCTAAATTAACGCGAGCGAAGCTGCGGGCAAAAGCTAGTTATACAGATAAAGATAAGATTTCCTCCTTGACGTCCGAGATCCGACACAATGCACGGAGTAAACCTGCATGGAATAGTACCTACTAATAATAGTAATAGACAAAAGACATTTCAACCATTCTGATTGCGTTGATTTTATGCTTGCCTGGTGCTAAAAAGTGTTCAGAACAAGTAAAAAAAAACGCGTTGAAGTTTTAAGGCTCGTACAGACTAGTGCGATATCGCAGGCGCGACGCGACACTAGTAGCACAATTTCTTTGTCGACGAGTTTTTATGCTGTAAATTGATTACCAATTTTTTGACGGCCGAAAGGAACATCCAGGCATAAACACCTCCGATTTTAATAACATAAAGGCCAAGTTTTAGACATGCATGGAATATTTTTTACAGTAGGTTATCCTTCAGTCTGCGACGCGACTGATGTTCACTCAAAGTCACAATGTTATCGGTAACACAATAAATCCGAGCCGCTTGTTATGCAGGACGCCAGGACCAGAATATTTTGTTGCCCCTTCAAAAACATGGTCCTTATTGTACTAAGCTCGATTTACATTCAGCGCGTCAACTCAACAAACGTCGGAGTTGATAGGTTCCCATTGCTTAAATAAATCTTTAAATTATTCAATGAGATTAGGCTGATCGATTTCCGACACTTTCTGGTACCAAAAGACGGGGTATCTCGTGACGACGCGGCCGCGGAATCTTAAAGGTTCCTATGTATAATGTTGGAAAAATTTACTTTTTGGTTATGTTGTTAATAAAAAATTTGCGTCAATTTTATCATTATGCAGCAATGAGCACTGACCTTATTTTATTCATGTGCTATCTATGAGTACCTGAATTAAAGCGTATACAATTTATACCGAATTACCGATAGGTAGCGATGACTAGTAGGTATATCGGCGAAGCTCTTAAATGCGCTTTACCCGCGAATAAAAACATCTGAAATCCGATATTTCCGATATTTTCATACAAACATCAAAAGCTCTAAAGGGGCTGTTTTTTTGTTCATAGCACTTTTAAGCTATCTCTATATTCTATTTATTCATAAAAATAGGTTTGGGGTTTAGCCGCTAAAACGTAACAAATAAATAAATAAATAAATATTTGACATAAAAGTACACATATACAGGCTGACACTTAATCTAAGCATGGAAATAGCCTGGTACAAAATAAATGACCTATGACCCCATGCTAGGAAAAACCTTTGTTACAGGGGTCATCCATCCGTCCATTATGGATCTATTCGTTATTTACAAATTAGCAACAAGCACTTTTGAAAAAAAAAAACCGGTCATGTGCGTGTCGGACCACGCACAATGAAGGGTTCCGTAGTTAAGATGAATTTATCCCTAAAACAAACTTAACATTGTAGTTAAAAAACATGTTCTCCCATACATCGCCATGGTCAATTTTCCAACTGAAAATATAAGTTTATAATCGCAAAAAATGTTTTTTTTATGTGATAAAACTACAAATTAACAATTTTCGGACTTTTTCCTTTACTTGTGGTGACCTTGCTTCTTACCAAATTTCATGATTCTAGGTCAACGGGAAGTACCCTATAGGTTTTGATTTATTTGCGAGAATCTAAATATGTCGCAATAATGTCACTTATATCGCCGTATTTTTTTATTGCGTTGACTTGGAAGCTTGATTTTAGTAGAACTTCAAGGGACCATAGACTTACGTATTTGATATTAATTTCAATTTGATACCTCCACGCGTTCTTGAGGAAAATGGCTTGACAGACTGACAGACAGACAGACGGACAACGAAGTGATCCTATAAGGGTTCCCTAAAATAACTAGCCTAATACAATTAATTGTGGGGATAAGATACGGGGGGAAGACAGAAAAAAAAAATAGACGGCACTCGAATTTATAATACTGATAAGGAAGTATGGATGTGACTGTGGTACCTATTCCAATTGCTAACAAGAGACAGTTTCATTTTTTATCGAAGCTTGTTTGACGAAAAGCAGGTCCATAGTAAGATAGGGCTTTTGCGGCTACATTTTAAGTTCGGAACAACAATACGTGTAAACGGCACGTGCCCGACAAGATGTGTGAACATGGAAGAACCAGAGTGGAACGGCACATGCTACCTTCCTTACATACTGAAGATAAGTAGGTTTACGTGAGATTCCGAGGGTTTCACAAATCAACAAAGGAAAAATATAGCATAAATATACAGAGTACTATGTAATATATATTATTACGTAACCATTACGTCAAAACGTCAAACAAATAGCTTTATGACAGCTGACAACTGCGCCCACAGATCGTTGCAGACGTTACGGAATGTTGCTATTCTAGATATTATATTTATATAAACATTTAGAACTAAGTATTACATTTATTTCTTATTTTGTTATTTTAATCTCCATAAATGCCGCACCGGTTGACGTCATCACGTCAACGCTGCCTGTCGCTGAAAACCTGCGCTGGGGCTCTGTCTCGCATAGGGTCGCAGCATTATGCTGAGCGATAACCGTTTTGCGTAAATGTGACGCATATTTTCCCCCAAATTGTTCTTTCGTATCTGTGTTTTTTTTCTTTGCATTTTTATTTACCGCAATAATACGTATTTTCTTTTTGTCTTTATAGCTATGTGAACTAGCTGCCCGGCACGACTTCGTTCGCGTGGTGTCCTACCCCTACCCTACTTCTACCCCTACCCTACTCCTACTCTACCCTACTCCTACCCTACCTTACCCCTAAACCTTCGCGGGCGTATGCAGAAAACGTCACCAAAGTTTCATAAAAATCGGTCCAGCCTTTTCGGAGTTCATAGAGTCCAACAAAAAAACATAGATTTTTATTTATATTGATTGTATGTAAATTATGGCTATAAAATAGATTGCAGATTCGTGTATTTTATCATGAAACACTGAAAAAACTTTGATGATATTACGATAACAGCCTTTTATATTATAGTTATACAATGGTTGCAAGTTTCTTATAATATTTGACTTTGGCGGGCTAGAGACTTCATAAGAGAAAAAACAATTAAACTTAGGTAACTCAACATCATCAGAAACTGAACAGTGTTATAAAGTTATAATATAAATTAATAGTACATTGTGATACAAGGGTGGAAAGTAGGTTATTGCAAACGAGCTGTCATTAACAAGCCCGAGCCGAAGGCGACGGTTTTTAATAACACGAGTTTGCAATAATCTACACACCCGTGTGTCACACGACGTTTTTCAATACACGTGTGGGAAATAGTAAAAAACAAATGAATTAATTAATTAAATTTTTCAGAAAATGGCGCGTGCAACTGGAAATATTTTTTCTTACAACGAAAACAGCCTATACAGCCTATTCGATTTTTGACAAATGTTGATGTGAATATAATTGACTTAAAACTCGTAATTAAATATATTACAGAACCATTTAAAAGACTTTTGACAATTCAATGCTAAGATGCACGGACTCGTTCATTTTTTTGGTCGAAATTTAAGTTGGTCAACCATTACTTGTTAACTTGTAAAGCCTACTTAGCTGTGATAGTTTTCCTTTTAATTACGTTATATGTATATACTACTGCCATGAATTTTGTCACATATCCGAAACCAACCATTTAGCTGGCAATGGGCAGGGGGGGGGGGGGGGGCACTTGACCCTAACAAAAAATTACACTTTAAAGCTTAATATTACGCAAATGGATCCCTGAATTGATAAATGGTCTTCACAGACTCACAGTATTTTTAAACGGCCTATCTAACGATATATACTATGGGATAGACGAGATAAAAAAATCTCATCCCCACTTTATGTACAAGGGAGGTACTCTTAAAAAAAAAAAACAAGGTTTTCCTTTACGACTTTGTCAGCGTGATTAATATCTTTACCCATGCCAAATTACAGCTTTCTAGTACTAATAGCCTCTGAGCTAAGCTGGGGACAGATGGACGGACGGACAGACAGACAGACAGACAGACGGACATGGCGGAACTATAAGGGATCTTTGTTGACTACGGAACCCTAAAAACGGATAATTAAAATCCAATATTGATCACAGCAAATTGCTGCCGGAAACTATTACCGGTTCATATTAATAAATAAATAATAACAAACGAAACATTAATTGCACTTTTCCCATTAAAATTTGGGTCATATAAAGTTGTCACCGATAATAATCCGTGTTAATATTAAATTTTTAATTGAAACGTGGACGCAAACAGCCCGCAAATGGTCAGAGTCAGAGCACTATCCGGTTATAATACGTTCGGTTTACCGAGATTTACCTTTTTTTTGAGTTTATATACAAACGAGTTATTTGTTGGAAAATTATTTCAAAATTTCACGAAAAGTATAGGGTGACGTGTTTTCCAACAATTGTTATGATGACAAGAGAGTATAACAAAAAAAAAATGAATCGTGAATGGCTCACCGTCTTTTGAAAACTCATATTATCTTTTTCGTATCTCATTTGCGACTTTAGTTGGAAAGTAAAACTTTAAGAATTAATCTATCAACATGAAAACATTGCGAAGTTTTTCTCCCAAGTTACATCCACAAAGAACTCGGAGGAAAAAGCTCTTAAATTCGCTAGCTACAGTGCCGAGCTTATGTACATCATACTAAATTTGCATGCAGCTTGAACACTAGAAGAGAATTCTTAAGCTGAAAGTATACAAACGTTGAAACATGAGGCAAAAATGACTAACTATGCGAACATGATTGTCATAAGTATTTAAAATGTTAAAAGTAAGTATTAATTTTAAAATAAGGCGTGTCACGAAGCTTGTGTGCACATATAATGAAGAATTTTTATTTCAGACTACAATAAAGATCCAAACAATATCTTTGATACTGGAACATTTTAAACGCTCTAATGCAGCCATACTCAAAGTGTGTTCCGCGGAACCCTAGGGTTCCGCAAAGCCTCTGTGGGGGTTCCGCGAAAATACTGGCCAGAATAAAAAAAAATACTAAAGGGGTATCTACTATATTTTATTTTACTCTGGTACCTGAGTAAAATAATATCAATCTAAATATTCCAACACAAGTAAAAAAAATATGCAAAATTTAATGTCAAGTAATATGATTATTAATGAAGAATACACATAAAAACCTTTTTGATTACTTTAGGGCTCCGTCAAATATTTCGTTTTCCAAAAGGTTTCCGTCTCCAAAAAAGTTTGAGAACCACTGCTCTAACACACTGCTCTACTGATTTACATCCGTCACCTCACACTTTCAGGTCCAGTTGAAAACCAGCGTCAGGCACTAGTTGTCTGGCAGTTTTTTGCTGAACTGGGCCTTTTTGGCGCAGCCGTGAGGCGCACTTTACTGCTAATTTCTTACACCGCATTTTACACTTTTTTACTTGTTTGGGTTTTTATTATATTTTTTTTTTTTTTTTTTGTAATCTGCTGTATTATAAATTGTGTGCCTTTTAGTCTGTGCTAAATAAATGTATTTTCTTTCTTTCTTTCTTTTTCTAATGAATTTCAATATACAAAAAAAAAAAGAAGTTTTTATTTTCTTTTCATCCTATAACATAAGACAGTAGGTTAGACTGAACGTATTTGAACAGCTTATTCAAGCAGTTTTTACCACGGATCTTAGCACTGTCGCAGCCAGGCAGTCTGCAGTTTTTACAGTAATTTTACCAAATGTACCACAGCAAGTTGCGGTAGAAATGCGCTACTGCAGTCGACTGCACGATTAAGGGTCACACTACGACGACGATATACGACACAGAAAGCTTCGGGATTCACGGCGACGACGTGTCAGGCTAGATTTTTTGGCCTTTCTTACAGTGACGTAGGGTAAAGATGCCGAATATGGGATACCATTTATATTTTTGACTATAAAAAATTTGTTTCCGCAGTTGGAGCTCCACTAGCTACAATATTGAGTCAGGAATTTAATGTACTTCGAAAAAATAATTCTTATTTAGTCCTATATTTAATACATTTTTAGATATAGATAGATAAAACGAAAAAGTCAGAAATTGCGTTGCAGGCTAATGGTCTCATAATATGAGATACGAGGGGTTCCTAATTTGAGATAGTATCTCATGTTAGGGTTTGAGGTTCAGACAAATAAAAACGGTTGTTAATCAAATTTTTAATTTGCATTTTTAAATAAATATAGACTAACTTCAGTCTTTACAATACAAACAAAAACTTTTTCTTAATCTTATAAAGTTATTAAACTAATTAGTTCATATCTTTCATATCTTTTCTTATAGTTAGTACATATCTCTTATTACAACACACAGAAATTTCACAAAATAGCTGCCTATTTTTTGTTGACAAAGAAGACACAGTAATATCGCACTCATATCGTGAAATTGATCGTATAATTGATATAATGACCGTAAATCTATAACATTTAGCACGAAAATCATGTTGTTACATACCTCGTAAAGATGTGATGCCAAACTTTATGTTTTCTGCTTCACAAAAAATCACATGCCCACGATCTATCATGGCCGCTGGCTGGCGCGCACTGTCACACATTTCAAATCGTTGCTATGACACTTCGGGCGACACTAGCGCCAAGCGGTTGCCGTGAATAGTTTAGCCAATACCATGCTATCTCATATTTGGCGCCTATCTCATAATAGGCATCTTTACCCTACCTATTTCGAATTCAATCGTACTAGAAATAATTTTAAACTTTGCTAGTTTCTCATAGCCGTGTTATCATCATCAATAATGTTACGTGGCGTCTGCTTTTAACACGTACCATCATGCACAGCACCTCATAATTTCAGTCAAAACTTTAAGTGATATTCGTTGTGGATTTTACCACATTTTATGCACGTGAATGCCATACCTGGACGTAATTATGCAGCCGTGCATAGCAACAACATATTTGCTTGTTGCTATTATGCTGTACCATAAAGCATATTCTATAATAATATATCTCCGTCACAGCTTGGATGTGGTTGCATTAGTAGATGTAGTATGTACTCCGTCCGAATTACACGATGCATTCAATCAACTTGCGGTCGAAAGTTTGTCCATCCATTCGTCCCAATACTGCGGTGAACCCACTGCAAAGTTACGTGTGTTTAGATCAGTTCACTAGAACAATTACAGAAATAGCTAGATGCAAACTACAAGTATGCAACACATTTTCATTAAAACTTGCAGTACTGGTTTCTGTTAGGCATGAATAAAATCATCTAATTAAGCTTAGAGCGTCAGAGGGATTTTTATAAAGTTAACTCGTTTAGCACCCCCGAAAATTAAATTTATTGTGCTAGAACACACATGTTGAGGAACACTCACTTTACTCTAGGTATGGAGAAAATTAACTGTTTAGGAAATTCAATCTAGAATAAGTAGGTAGTGTCAAAATAATTTAAGTTATATTTAAGCATTTTTTTTTAGTATTGTTTGCTTAGTACTTGAAATAGTGAAATGACCTCAAAGGGCAAACTTTATTGTACCTAAATAAACAGAAATAAAACTGTTCCTATACAGCGATGCGCTAGCAACCTCAAAGTATATAAGTAAACAAAAATAAAGAAATAGTAACTCGCATGGAAGACATAGTTTAATTAGCGGGGAAATAATTTATAATTAGAGGACTGTTTCCCGCCCGAACACATTTGTTTACATCTTTCCGAACATATAAGTTTTGTACTAACCCCTGTTTGAAACAACACCCGCAGGGAACCCACGCATCGTACGCCTATACAACTAACTCACTTAGATAAATACTGGTTACAACTTTAACTGTACCCGGTTTAAATCTCCCTCGAGACTTCCATAATTGACAACAAGCCAGTCACCATTTTGTCAAATCACGCCTTGACTGTAACGTCATCGACTTCGCGGAAAATTCAATAACAGTGACCTTTCAAGAATTCATTTAACATAAAAAACTGCCAACTTTTGAGTGCTTCCGAAATAATAGACCATATACAAAGTAATTTTTATCCTAAGCTCGACGTTTTTACATTAATTATTCCAAACAACCTACAGCAAGGTTCTATTAAATAGAAAATACTTGAATGAATCATCGACGTGGATTTATGTGCTCAGCGTAATGAATATTACCTACGGTATTCATTGAATTGGAAAAAATGCATCCCCTAAGCAAAATTAATAAAATCAGCATTCGCTTGGCAGAACTTATGCTATACGCTACCTTACGATGCGGGGCTCAAAACTGGTATTACCTGAGAAAGGAAAAAAAATGTTAATCGATGAGATATTTGCTTTACAGTTAGGATTTTTACAGGCGATAAAGCCTGAGTGTGATTATATGTCAGAGTCGTGGTGTAAGTGAAACGAGCGCGCGTTAATGCATTGGTGAGCGAGGGAGCTTCCACAACGCAGCCTCATTTGCCCGCGGGCTCTCACAAAGCGCTCTCTGACTCACCAGCCTGGAATTTATTCGTGCCCGAGCGGCTCTTTTTGACCGTATTTGCAATAAACCTAGTTAAGTATACAAAGAAAAAATACTTCAAAATCATCTCTACTTACACCATTCTGATCAGTTGTCGTTATAAATTCAATTAAGACTTCTTAACGAGTTTGTGGTTTCGATCGAGCGAATCTCATTAATGTTTAGAACACAAATATTTAGGCAAGTAGAAAGCTAAGTAGGTAAGGCGTTTGACAAAACGTCGCTACTCGAACCGAGACGGTACTTGCGACGCGTAAACGGATTACAAGGGTCCGCGGACCCCTTGTTAAAATCAAAGTGATGACTGCGAGGGTAATGGCTGTCAGAACTGGGTGACGTCCGGAACTGACACGTGGCCATGCGGGGCTTTTCAGTAACAGCTTCCAAGAACCAACGCTAATACTACAACCACAATAACATCCTATGTATAAACAGACTAGCTGCGCCCCGCGGTTTCACCCACGTAAGTCTCGATCCCGTAAGAATATCGGTATAAAAAGTAGCCTATATGTTAATCCAGTGTGTCAGCTACCTCCATACACAATTTTATCAAAATTGGTCCAGCCGTTTGAGCATAAAGAAGTAACAAACACACACTCGCAAACTTTTGCCTTTATAATATTTAGTGGGATTCGACCAGAATCTCAGAGAATCGGTTCAAGCCTTAAGTTAAACTCAGCTAGCAAAGTTTTCATTACGCAAATCTAAAGCTCAAGTGGCCCCGTTGCAGCTATGTTTAAAGGTATGCCAATTTTATTGGACCACAACAATAAGGAAAGGAATTACTATAACGTACATTTATTTGTCGGCTTTAAATACAGATGCAGATACAGTGAGACATTGATTGAGATTAATTTTCTAGTCAATAACCATTATCGTTTTTAGATCTTGCCAATGTACCTAAGTTAAATAGCTAGGCAGATAGATATTTCCCAAAGAACGTTACAGTTTTTCACTCCATAGTGCGATTTACTTTATTTTCCTTTGGAAGTCTATTTCAAAGTTAGCGCCAACTACGAGTACGATTACGTCAATCCGATGTCTCCGTTGAATAGTTTTTAATGAATGAGCTTAATCCTAAAGTCTGCCAGCGTTCTGGTCCTAATTCTAATTTAAACTGCACTAGCTAAGAGCTCTTAAAGTGACTTGCATTTGGGGCGAATGCAGATTTGGCTTCCTGCTCTTTATTGCGGTGTAGGTAGATCTTCAGATGAAGCCTCTGGTAAAGTTCAAAATGAATTTCTTTCTCCTATTCTTATTGAATTTTGGAAAACGTTTTTCTAACAAATTCATTCTTTCTTCGCCGACTGCAGGCTACTAGGCGAGCTGTGGTAATTTTCATTTTCTCAGTAGCACCTTTCTATTCAGTTAGGAGTAATGTAATTGTCACCAGATCGTGGAGCCCCGGGCTGATTGTTTCAGTGTTGGAAACAACTGACTCGACTTAATTTGTTGGATGTAGACTAATAAGTACTTCATTTAACACTTCGTCTTACTCTTGAGTTCTGGATGCCTCGCTTTATTAATTACTTTCTTAATTGTGTATGGTATTGTTTTGAGAATGTAAACTTTACTCACTTGTTACCTAAATGGGTCAAGAATTGGGAATGACTGGGCGCCAACGCTAAAAAAGATATATAGCCGTATCTAACTATAGTTTTTAGATTTTTTTTTCCGTTTGTTTAATTGTCTGGATTTATGTTCCGCATTGGCGCAAAAACGGTTGAACGAATTTGGATGAAATTTGGGACACAGATAGTTTATAAGCTAGATTAATACTTAGCGTTCGCGTGGTATATTTTCCGACAACCACGTGAGCGAAGCCAAGGGCAAATTTAGTCTTTGACTAAATAACTTTTCTGGCTACTAATCCGAGAACTTAAACAGAACTTAAAAAATTTTTTACTCAACCAATACAAATGGACCAGATTTTGCCCTAGATTATATCCCACTTCTGTTAGGCCTTCAATCTCAAAAGTGTACTTGGTATGAAACTGCTCGTTACCGGGAATCTAATGAGGTTACGAGCCCTTCACCTGTACTTGAATGTTTTATCAAAACGTGAAAAATATTTTTAGCTAAATATATGCGAGAGTGACGTCACAACTTAACGCCGACCACATCGGAGCCTTCGGCTTATATGAAAGTAATAAATGAGGCTTGGCATCAGATAGTCCGCCAGCGGATTGGATTTTGAATTGGAGTGACAGTATGATGAAGGAAGGGTCCGGCTTAGTTACGGCGGCGTGAAACCGCAGCCAACAGCAACGGTTACGACCAGTTTATACTATCGAATTTCTAAGATAGCACTAAAACGTAAATAGTTATATAGCTGGTTCTATGTTATAGGGTTTGGTTTCCGCACTTAGTCCTTCATGTGTACCATTGTGCGTGGGCCATGGCGGCTGTCAATTGGTTATTCCAACCAGCCCACCTCCCTCCAGAAGCTGATTAGGTCTCTTAGTCTGCTTAGGATATCTGTGAAGGATCTGGGTGAACCGAGGGTTTCTGTTCTGATCTGAGTGACGCCTGTGCATACAAAAAGCAAAAGCGCAAAAAAAAACCGTAAATATCTAAACCTATTAAAATATATTTTTATGATCACTATGAAGAAGTTTCCTGGCACATGCGGGGTTATTTTTCAAACGCTAGTTCAAACTTTGTACGGTAAAAATTGCACGAAAAATTAAATTGTTGGTGCATGGTAGGGCTGGAATATCACGAATGAGAAAACTGGTAGCCACTGACATATTCATTTGAACCTAAACCTTCACTGTTTTTATTTTGATGTTAGTATAATTTCCCAAGAGTGTACTAGAAGAAAATAAATGCTAGATATTCTTACTATAAGACTATCTAGGCGCCTAATAGTTACATAATCATTGCCTATTTGAAAAATAAACAAAACCCTACGTTCTGAGTTAAAAACTTTTCAATTTCTTTAAAGTTATTATTAATCCTCAGGACAGACTTGGTATAATTTGTTAAAAAAAAAAAATGTTTTTTTAAGACTTTCGAAATAAAATCGCAGTGAGTTAAGTGATAGAGTTTTTTTTTTGGCATAACTTAGCTTCTTAAGAATACAATTTGACATTGACTTCGGCTACTGATGAAATAATGGCACTAAAGTATACTTTTGGTACCTTTGGTTAATTTATTTTTGATTTTTTTGCTCTGTACCAAAATGTGTGGGTTAGGAGATCATATCACATGAACTCAAAATCATCTAAGTACAAAGTCTAAACTTAATTATGATTGTAGCCTAGGAATTGACTTCCAACACTTCGAATCATACATTGAGAAATAAATTATAGTATCTACATTATCTAAAACTACAAATTATGATTTAATGTGAAAATAAAATAATTCTATCTATCTATACTAATATGAGCTAATATATATAGAGGTAAAGTTAGTGAGGTAGTAGGGGGTAATCTTCGGAACTACTGATCCGATTTTGAAAATTCTTTCACCAATGGGAAGCTACAGTATTGCCGAGTGTCATAGGATATATTTTATGTTAAGAAATTTCACGCGAACGAATTCGCGGGTAATGGGATTTATATATTTATTGAAATTCGGACAGGACTACGTCTGTCACCCGTATGCTAGTGTAGAATAAAAACTCACGCTTTCTTCCCATGGGGGTAGGCAGAAAAGTCTTACATAATCCTTTTGCTTCGCCTACGTTCATACATCAGCGGAGTAATTGTGTAACACCATAACAGTACCAATGGGTTTCATTTTGACAGTTCTTCAAAATTCATTGCGTTATTTATGTTGTTGAGCAGACAAATTTTTCGAACTTATGAAGCAATGAATTAGCAATATAGATATAAACTACGATAACATGGCTCGCCCCTCCAAATTACTGTTTCAATGTGCGTAGTCAAATGCTTACGAAAGAGTTTGTATGTAGTTGTAAGTACTCGTAATATCTCACTTATTACCAGATTTGTTGGTCAACTAATCATAACTAGCCGATCGCGCAAGCCAACACACTGTCGTTTTCATAGAGTACGTCAGTGCAGGGCCATACTAATAATAAATTAGCGATTAATGACGCCACTATTCGAGCAACAAATCCGTGATTTGTTTTCGTTTGACGGCCAAAAACGTACAAATACTTTCAAACGTTTTGAATTTTGGAGAGGCGGGCTATATTATCGTAGTTAATCTTTACTGAGTACTGAGAAAATTGCTCATGTTATTTTGTATCAGCCTGTTCTCTTTTCAAACTGCGAATTTAATTAATGTCTTAACTAAGGCAAATACTAAAGGTCGAATAAATTAAAAACTTTTTGAAATCTTTAAAAATATAAAGTCATTTTTATTAATGTTATTTAAATATTTGCCCCGTTTAGGCTCGGTTATGTCTTAACTTATTAAATTAATATTACTTTGCTTATTGTTGGCATCTGTTGAATTGTGTGCTGAAATTATAATAAGTACGTAAGACCCAAAACACTTACTTTCAGCAAGGGAGCCATTTTTTTTTTCGGTATAATTCCTAATGTGTTTATTTCGGTTATTACCAACACAGCCGCACTTTGTCCTGTCTTAGTTTTTTGTTATCCTGTTTTTTTTTTTAATTGAGGAACATTTTTGTTTCCATCTAAATATACAAAGCTGGTTTGCATTTTAATTACATTTATAATTTTTAGATAGAATATTTAATTTATGTATTGTATGTTTAAAAGATAATTTAAAGGGAATTAAATGATAAAAAACCACGTTTGTTGTATGGAAGCCCCCTTAAATATTTATTTTATTCTGTTTTTTAGTATTTGTTGTGTTAGCGGCAACAGAAATACATCATCTGTGAACATTTCAACTGTCTAACTATCACGGTTCATGAGATACAGCCTGGTGACAGACGGACAGACCGACAGACGGCGGAGTCTTAGTAATAGGGTTCCCGTTTTACCCTTTGGGTACGGATCCCTAAAAACAATTACCCTCGGTTGCTAGCCCGCATTCGTATATCCGAATGACTTTATCCGAATTCGGGCACCGCAGCACATACCTATACTATGGCGAACTACGAAGCTAGACGAAGTTGTTAGCCTGAAAGGTATACAAATTCGGGTAAAAGACCAAGTTGTATCCAAGCTATTGCGCTAAACTATTGTAAGGGTGCGTCACATTATTCAGGGTGTTACCACTCTTTTTTCCAAAGCTTTTTGTACCTACAATATGTAGATCTTTTGCTGGGTACAGATTGGTGAAACTTTACTTGAAATGTCACACATGTTGAAATAAATTCACCTAGTGGTTGTGTTGCATTGCATTCATTTGGACGGCTTAGGGCGAATTTCACCAATGAAACTGAACGCGGATCAGCACATGATCTAAACCGAGTTCAAGAGCTGTCAGTGTCAATATTCCAAAGAAAATAATGATACTGACAGCTCTTAAACGTGGTTTATGTGCTGATCGCGTTCAGTTTAATTGGTGAAATTGGCCCTTATTTGTGTAACGTGGCTTCACTCTGTACCCGGTATTACGTAATCATGTAGGTTGTTTTACATTGTTTGTATACAAAAACAAAACAATTGACAACTAAGTTAAATGATGTGCGAAATATTATACAATTTGCGTTTCTCATTTCTAAAAAGTTAGGCCAAAATTGTACACGAGTAACAAGTACGTAATGCCGTAGGCTGTCTGTTACATGCTACATATACTACTACGCTTACGCTATACGCTACTAAGTAGGTACTAATCCTTTGTGAGTTTAATTTATCTAATAATAAGAAGGTAAATCTGTTTGCTTTTACTTTTGATCATTAATGGCTACACCGTTATTTTATTATAGCCTTTTCCTAACTAAGAAAGCGGAAGCCTTCTCAAACTTAGGAAAATGCTAATTAGGTATTATGTGGCGATACTTTAGGTGAAGCGACAGCCATCCGACAATCACAAACTTTACTTATTACTAGGGAATATCGATAATCGTAACTGAGGAGCTTGTGGCTAAATAATAACTGCTGTACGGGTCGATCGATCTGGTTAAGCTATGCTTGCCGCGGTTGGTCCGTGGATGGGTGACCATCTGTTCATACCAAGATTCCTCCGTGCCTCGGAAAGCACGTTAACCCGTTGGTCCCGGCTGTCATTTGTAGATCTTTGATAGTTGTTACGGGTCATCGTGTTACCCAGTAACTGGGTTGTGGAGGTCAGATAGGCAGTCGCTCCATGTAAAATACTTATATTCAGCTGCATCCGGTTAGACTGTTAGGCTTTCTTGCTCTAAAAACATAGAATTATTAGACCATCCGCCGTACAGCCCCGACCTAAGCCCTAATGATTTCTATACTTTCCCTAAAATAAAGAATAAATTGCGTGGACAGAGATTTTCATCACCTGAAGAAGCTGTGGACGCCTACAAAACGGCCATTTTGGAGACCCCAACTTCCGAATGGAATGGTTGCTTCAATGATTGGTTCCATCGTATGGAAAAATGTGTCAAATTTCGCGGAGAATACTTCGAAAAGCAATAAATACCTCTATTTCTATTTTAATTTAAGTCTAGTGGTAATTATCCAGAAGATATTTGTAACTCAGAAAATCTATGTTCATAAGTATAGAACACGCAGAAGAAAAGCAATATCTGGTCCATTAACATCCCAGTAGACCCTAAAACGTGGTAATCGTCCGTGAGTATAATTCAAATTGGACCCGCTTTTTTCATTAACACTTAGATTAATTGAAATGAATGTACATTTTTCTAAAGATTGTATAATTAAGGCGAAATACAATTTACGATTTTAAGCAGTTACAATTAATTATTATGTCTAAGAAATTCGATTTAGTTAATGTCATTCAGTAGTAGAAGGCATTTATTTAAAACACCAAAATAACAAATTGTAGTATAGACGATGCGAATATTTCAACATTTAGGTTGAAATGAATTGTTTTCTCAGCAAATAGTAAGTAAAGCCCTATAATATTTACTTGTACAATGAAAAGCTAAAATAATGTTTGTTGGTTGCCTGAAGGGCTACCTTTGAACGACCTACAAATGTTAATTATAACTGCTTTTCATTCGTGTATTTGTTTAAGACAAATGTTCATGTCGTGTTTGGACATTGTAAACAAGTAAATGGTAGACCGTACATTTCTAAAATGAACTTTAACATTAAATGTTGAATGTACAAAGGTAAAATATTAAAAATAGCAACTTAGTGAAGCCTACTAAAGATTTCAATCAAAATGCCAATTTTGGTGAAAAGCTGCCAACAATGCTAAATAATATGGAAATTAATTGATTATAAATATAACCGTATCGTTCAAACGTTAAATCTTGTAACGTTTTATTTAAAGTCGCAGTTAGAGCCACAGAAAATCAATTATGAAAATTAATTAAAATCAAGAGCAAGATTTCAATGCAAACAATTTCGATGATATTAATTACCCGATACATTTCGCGTGTAACCACGAAGCTGAAAATGCTTTGCCAGAAATAAATTTAAAGTGATAGGTAAGAGAAAAACGAAAAACAATATCAATGAAAATAGACGACTCACGGAGAGTGTATTGTGAATATTTTGTTTGTAAAGTGTTGGGAGGAAGATAAAGGTAAACTAGGCTTGAGATCAGGCGAGGACGAAAGGAACCGAAGTGGCTCTTAAAAAGAGAAAGGTATTCGATAATTCAGGGGCGACGTGCCGTATCAGAGAACTGGATAACATCTTGAAAGCTTTTAATTTGAATCGGGGAAATTTAGGACATGTCGCTACGAGAGGCGGGAAATTTTAATCCCCTGTGTATTTCTAAATGAGAGATCGTTTTTGTGATACTTTTTTGGGTATTGGTACCGCAAAATTGAACAGCGGATTTTGTTATTATGTTTTGCTTTTGTATCTGTTTTTTTTTATCTAAGCTGTAATTCGACGATGTTAAATATAAAACAATAGGCATTTCATTGAGGTCTTTCAGGTATCTACCTACTTAGTTGTTACTAAGTAGATACTTATCTACTTATGTACATATACAACATGGCCCAGAAATAACGTACAACCTCATAAGAGGTCATTGGACTCATCATTATGAACAACTTGTAGTATGGGACCACACATGAAATCGCGAAAAAAAATCCCTACATTTTGACGAGATATCCGAACATATGTAGGGAATAGCTGATTTTATTTTCGCGATTTCAGGTTTGGACCCATAGTAAAAGATGTTCATAATGATGAGTACACCCCTTAAGAGGTTGTGCGTTAATTGATGACGAAATTCTGTCTCTCAATAAAATTAAAGTTAATATTTTATCGCCGTAAGCATTAGCTATACCAAGGTTACACAGATTCAACATCAACACTAATTAAACTTATCAAAATAATATGTATACTTTAGGAAGCAATATATTTGCCAATAACCGAAGCTGACTTAGTAATGGGATAGATAGTATTAATTTATGGTAATCTTTGTAAATTGTGTGCGCTGGCCAGCGAGACCCCTTTGTGTCCGGCTCTAATCGGTTTTGAGAAAATATAGCTTTTGGAATATGGTAAATATTAACGATGAGCAAAACTCATTGGGCTAGGCTGATGAAGACAAAGTATTAGTGTACTATAATAGCTTTTATAGAAATCTCTAAAAAGGACATTTGACGTTCAAAAGTGCCTCTTATGTGCCTATTTGAAATAAATGGTTTGACTTTGAAGGAGATTTTATTTAATGTTTTAGAAGATGTGTTTGAAGTCTTTAAGTAAAAATCCATATTTGTTTGTTATGTTTAGGTACTTGAGCTATGTTGTCTTGTATTCTAGAGTTCGTGTTTGAGCTTGTAGAAAGAATTTTATAAGCGTAAAGGTATAACCAAGTTTTTTACTTTTAATTTTGCGACACCATACGCTCGTCAGGTAGAAAGGATACGCAGATTCTCCGCAAAACCACACGGATTTGCGGAGAACCTGCTAGAAAAATATTATTTCCACGGAATATTCTCGCACCTCTCTAACCAGATTGAAAATTGTATTTTATCATGCAAACTAAAATTTACCGTTCACCACAGCCCTTGATTCAGCTCGTGTGCAATTTTAATTATTCAAATGTTCAGTTTTACAACGTTCCACTTAAATATTTATTTAGTTAAACGTTAAACTACATCGAGCATTTTTTTGTTCAATTCATAATAATATGTACCTACACCAACCAAATAGCAATGGTTCCGTAGCGTTTTACAAAAACTTAAATAAGTAAAGACAAAAGAGAATCAGCGTCTGTAACCGCGAAGCATATTCACAACAGGATAAGCCAATAAATAAATAAGCTCCTAAATCCCTTGTTTTTTTAAATCAACAAAACAGAATGTTATTGAATTCGTAACATAAAATAAATATACAACAAAGAGTTCCCTAGAAATCGGAAATAGACATCTATTGAGCGTACCAAGGAGTATTTGTCATGCGCCGCGAACTGCGAACTGTTCGGCATTTAAATGCGAGGATCGCGAGGCATTCCAACGTCCTTCGCTGTGCTGAACCCCTAGTTCACTATTTGCTCGAACACTCAGTATTCTAGTCTCGTGTCGCCCACACGTAATCCTCTGTATCGAAAGGATGTTTCGCATTGACGCCGCTAAAATTAACTAGATACTCTACGTGATGGTTATTGGACTTATTGAATTAGAATAAGTTAATCGAATCAATATATGATTTTGTATCGCCCGAATACATTGCAACATTGCATCGATATGGCAAAAAAAAATCCTACAGCAAGTTTAATTGAAACTTGAAGTTTTTAGGTTTTCAAATGAAAATGAAGGAAAAGGAGGACCCAAAATCTAAAATCTGCAGCGGTTTTTGGACGGCTCATGTTAGTATTACTATTGCGGGATTTATTCTTATCAAAAAAGATTAAGTTAGAAAATATTGCAAACTCGAACACGTTAACAACATTACAATCGATATAAAATCACTTACGGAATGCGTTAGGTTTCTGACCTGACCTCGAGCACTGTTTACAATAATCTTTCCAACCCGCATGCTGCGCATGTTGATCGAAGACTGCACCTCATTTCAATTAGCTAAGTATTATACGTTTTAGATTTATTTTAAAATGTGTATAGTTTTACAAACTAACCCCCCACCCCCGCTTCCAGCTCCGCTCCTTTAGAAGAAGTAATCAGAAAAATTTATCGAGCACTTAGAGCAGCACCCCCGCTTAGGCTTCTCAGTAGCAGCCCGGAGCTTGAATTTGTGCCCGGTTGGTGGCAATAGGCTTGCCCCTGTTATATGAGACTTACACATAACTGACGAGGGTATACCCATGGTACAGGTACACCTCTGCGTAGCCCATCGGGAAATACAGGCGTAATATTATGTTATGTTACAGTTAGTACTTAAAATCGTATAAGTAATTATTAGTATTCCCCTAACGGAGGACAAGACTGAAAGACGCACGTTTTATTGGGAGGTGCATAATCATCATCATTTCAGCCAAAAGGAAGGGATCGCCACGTTGGCAATCGCAGTATATGGTGTTAAAATGAATAGAGAAACCTGCTGCCGATTCTCTAGTAAGTCCCTAAGTCGCGCTTTACGACACCCACGGGAAGAATTAGGCTCGCGGAAATTATTCATCGGGAATTTTCTAGCAGGATGAAAAGTCCTACGTGCTACCTCAGGACGCCTGTGTGCTAAACATCGATATCCGACAGCCGTTAAGTCGTGGTAACAAACAGAGTCACTTACGCATCTATAATTAGTACGAAGTATGGATGCAGTACCTGTAGGATTTACACTGCAGTCATGTTTGTTTGAAGAGATGCATGACATAGACAGCATTATAATGTTCATGTTTTAATACAACTAATACATTGATTTATTGCACGTTCGATCGATAAAGGCAACGTCGACGTGGGTACATTCATTCTGAGATCCTTATAAATTACGTACAACTTCTACGCAGCAGCAGAAAAAAAATGTTGGAAATAGATTCTTAGTAACACTTAACCCAGGTGTACGATTTACGTAATTATTTACTACTCATATGGCGATGTATTTTATTGTACATAACACAAAGCGACGGAAGCAGGTGCACATTGCTGCAAGACAATATAATAGGGCTCCAAAGATGGCATTTGGATATGCCGATTGTTATACATAATTGCAACTAGCTGACTCATTAAGAGAATATTTTCTGCAGCAGTCATTTTGTCTGATAGAATTTAATATTAAATAGGTAAGTACAGTCACAAGCACAAGTATGTAAGTACACACTTGTGAAATTCAACAACGTTTTTCTCTTACTCTATTGATTGTAATTATCAGGTTTGGTGCAGATAGATTTTAAACACGGATTATTACTTTTTTGTACTTATCATAAATCTACTTGTGAATCGATCCTAGGTAGGTACTAGGGATACTTAAGGATTCTTCTCGGGATCGTGGTGCTCTAAGCCACGGGTGAAATTACGATAAATCGTTAATCAGTCAGAGGTCGGACGGCAGTATGGTGTTAAAATGCTAAGAGAACGCTGCTGCCCGTTCTCAGTAATCTAGTAATATGCCTTTTAACTATTTTTTTCGAATTAATATTTAATTCGCGGACGTCGTCGGTTGGCAGACAAAACCTCAACAGTACTTACTCTACGCGAAAATCGCTAAGTGGTCGTGTTGTTCGTGACTGTACCTAGATACCTATATATGAAAGGAATAACAAAGTACACTATGTCATAAACCAGCCAATGACATAGTTAATCGTGATTAGTTATTCAGTACCATAAAAGCTCTCGTGATGCGAAGGTCATTAAACTTGGTTGATATTGTTATGCAAAGCACGCATTCCGTGTCCATTTTAAAATTCGCAAATGACTTCCTCTTGACTATTAGAATTATTATTTTGTTTTGTCAAGGCAACTCAGCCTATTGAAGTCCACTGCTGGAGATAGGCTTCTCCCAGGCTTCGTCACAACTACCTCCACCGTCTTCCGCATTCAGTCCGTCCCAGCTATTTAGCTGGGGGGTGTCCCACACTACGCTTGCCGATACACGGTCTCCACTCCAGGACTCGTCTGCTCCACCAGCCATCGGTCCTTCGACCAACATGGCCACCCCACTGCCAAGTACCTAGATAGTTTTGTCAGCTACGTGTAAATAGATTAAAGTACCCACTCTTTTTTTTTTCATTTCATTTGCTCAATTCTGACTTAAGATGAATCCGTAGCTGTAGCCCGTGAAATTCAAATTTTCTTACGTTTTTTGTAATTTTCAGGCCAGTGTCAGGTTGTATCTTGATTAAAATATGATTCGTGACTGTAACAGATATGTATTTCAGTGTGCAATCACTGACCAACTGTCACAATAGCTGTAGCCTATACTGGTTAAAAGGCTCCTCAACGGATTTCTATAAAGCTCAACACACACAGGCGGTCGGGATGGCAGACGGCGGGCTGAATTCTCTGTATTTATATGAACGACACCACACGAAACGCGTGCGCGGCTCCGGAGCCGACCCGCTGCGCGCCCGACCCGCGCACGCGTTTTGTTTGGCGTCGTTCATATAAATACAAAGAATTCAGCCCGCCCGCCGTACTGTTATCCCGACCCGCGCCCGAACCGCACCCGCTGCCTGTGCGTGTTGAGCTTAACTAAGACTAGCGACATGCCTCTGCTTTGCACGGTTTTTACGACGTGATAAAACATCGAAATTACTATACAGCGTGTTACGGAAAGGGTATATACATATCAAAGGCACGGATTCTTTTGGTGATAACAAACTACATGGCAACATTTTTTAAACAATACCTACTTAATTATAAAGTTAAGAATCATTTAACTAATAACAATCAAATGTTTCCAATTGAATTCTACACATTACTAGACCAAGTTAGCTCATCGGTACACGTTTTAATCCATTCGTTTGATCTCGCCGCAAATCGAGCCACCCGCACCGCCGCGTGTCGGTGCGGCGCCGTGTCGCAGAGCTGTGGCAGGTGTGTGTGTGTACTAGGCGCACAGACCGAGAGATAAGGACCCTCGTAGTGCGCTGACACGTTTGTTATGATTTAAATTTAATAAACTATAGAAATAAAAACAATATCACACATTTTCAAAGTTATTCTTTTTGAGCTGAAATTTTGTACAGAGATTCTGAACCAGATTCTATGCACTCTTCACCCTGTTTGTATGGATATAGGTACCCTTTCCGTAACACGCTGTATTATTCGTAAGTTTAAAATGTATGTATTATACACATAAACCTTCCGGTATAAATTCTCTAACTGATTGAGAAAACCGCATCAAAATCCGTTGCAGAGTTTAGAAGAACAACGTGGTCACACAGACAGACACGAAAACCAACCTTAATTTATAATATAGATATACACTTTCCGTCAAAACTAAGTACCCAGAGCAACATTTTCATACAAACGAGATCATTTCGAAGCCTCGGTTCTCCATCAGGTAACGATTCAGATGAGATCTGAGTACGAAAACTGTTCTATCATACCGGAGTTGTTCATGAAACAAAAACCCCAAAAATAGGAGAAGCTTCGAAATGACCTCATGTGTATGAAAATGTTGCTGTTGGTACTTAGTTTTGACGGTAAGTGTATGTGGATACCTACATAGATACTCTTTATATACTTCACATTCACAGTTTTTGAAAATAAAAAGAAACAGTTACTCAGTTCTACCTACGTACTACCTATCAATCTTTTGACCAACGAAACTGTGATAGATCAAAATACTGAACCAACATACCCCTTGGGTAGGGTAGGATAAGCTTCGTACCAACAATCTCTGTCAACACTCCACTATTCATCCAGAGAGCCATTGTCAGGGATAACAAAGGCTACTCTATCCATCTATGCCGTCTAGTCTATGGGACAGACCAGGGCTAAATAAAACAATTAGGCGCTGTAACTTAATATTATTTCTGCCTGTAATAGCGATGCATAAAACAAACTTGATGCTGGGGCCAGAGAGGTAGAAACTACAGAACGCCATCTACTATTATATGATCCTTACTTAAACTTACTCCTTTTGCTTCGTTTACGTTCATATATCTACTGCGGCTCACCTTATCCAAAACAATATTATTATTATTAACATGTCTTTGTCATATCTCGGGACTCGCAGATGCCCCTTAGGATATTTTAAATGAGGAGGAGGCATCACCAACCGACGATTATCCCCTTTATGCATTATGCAAGTGCACCCCAAGCGCAAACCCCGGTTGGTGCAGAACATGGAAACAAAATATAATGGGCTATGGGTTTGGGTGGCTGTGGACCATAGTTCTCGGTAGTCTTTCCATAGTTCTAGGTTACTACCTAGAACTATGGAAAGACTTTGGCTCCTGTCTCGCCAATATTTTATATACAATAGTCAAATAAAATAGCAGGGGGTGACTTCCACACTCAATAATGGGCCCCCGAAAACGGTCAATTATTATTATCTTTATGTTACTGGGTTGTGCCATAAAAGTAAAATGGAACCTTTATAAATATCACCTTTTTATTTAAAACATTTAGGTATAATTCATTCAACTTTTCAATGAAAAATAAACAAATAACAAAGTTCAGCAACTCAATTTATGTTTAACAAACAGGAGGATCGGAACAGTATTTGTTTTCGATTATTAACATAATTATAATATTTAATTCTGTATTGTAAACGTTTAAAATCTCGCTTTACATAAAGTGTAATTTATAAATTTTCTTTAGCATAACATTTTTAAATATTTCTTAAAATATAATAATATTATTAGGTATATATTAGATAAATAAAAACATAAAAATAGAGTTTTCAACCGAATGTTTTTAATTGATAACACTTTTACATGCCAGTATAAGTAGACCCGCTATACTATCAAAGTTGTAATCCGAATGATATTCAGAAGCACCTGCATGTAAAAGCTTATCACGTGGGAACCAGGCAATGATGTGATTTGCATAATACATAGAATAGCTCAGTCGTGCTTCGAATTAGCCTAAATCATTGATCTGATAGTCCTAAATCAATTTTGTGTGAAGCCTAAAATTTGATTACACAGCTGTTGTTTTGGATAAAATATGAAGAACTTTATCAGGTTAAGTTATTCAGGCCACGCTTTTGTAGTGCCTCTGGTATGTTCGCGGACACGCAGACTGCCGGCTTCGCTGAGATCAGATGCAAGCGTGCAACATCACTGTTGCGCAGAGTTCGTGCCAGCTCCAACAGTCTCCTGGTTGTCATTGATATCAAACTGGATTACCCTACCCATAGAAATATTAAAAAACTTCTTTCATATATCTATAGCCCTATCATTTACTACGTAAGCAAGCTGCATGTACCTGCTAATAGGAACTTAGTTGTTTAAGATTTTGAAACTTTTGATTTTTTCTTTTTTTTAATAATTTCAGCAAATTTTTATCTAACATATGTTTTTGCTGTGCCCTGACAGGGTCTACAACGGCTCTTAGCTCTAAGCCTTTTGTTAACATCTTGTTTTTACCTTGTGGAACGCAAATAAATGAATATGATATGAACATTACTTTATTTAAGTATAATATAACAAGACAGAGCTACATACATTGCACACACATATATAAAAATATTAAATAACACAAGTAGGTATTTCTGTTTCACGAGATCAGGCTGTCACTAAAGTATTCCTGCTCCATCTTCACATTGAAAGGCCCTGACATGTTTTCGCGTGCCTCTTACTCTCATTGAAACTGCTCTTATAACTAAGATTTGTATTTTCACTTTCAGCCAGTACACTATTTGAGAATATGCGTTTCCCCATTTCTCATTAAGCTTTGATGCGGTTTTTTTTTTAACTGTTATATTTAGTTCCTAAGGCTCCATCGTATGAAATGACCAACGGGGTGAATGAGGCTCTGAGGTCTTCAGCTGCTCGGTCGTATTTTAAGTGTTTCTCTCGGTTATGTCTCTGTGCTGTTTTGTGCCAGGTGAGGTTGCTGTAAGAGGAAGCATCAGCATTTACAATGCGAACGTTGAAGAACGCTTTCCTTGCAGGTTCCCACACTGTTTAGTAACATATCACCTATAAGTGCTGGTTGATTGATATTTAAGTCTTGCATTATGGGTTCTATTATGCCAGCTCCCCAGGATAGTTCGGCCCAATTTTTAAAGTCTCTGTGTTGATTATGATCTTTTTTAATGAATCCTCCTTGCTTGCAGTTTAGTGCGTAGTTTAAGTAGAAATTACTCTCTCCGCATCTGTCGCAGGCCTCAGGGAGGTTTGCAGGTTCGTGGGCGTATCTAATAGCTAAAGCATCCCTAAACTGGGTAGCTGTGAGATCAGTATTGTTAGCGGTGGTCGGTATGATAGTCAGCCATTGTGAAGAGTACGTTTCAACCACTCTTTGGATACATCTTTTTATTTTATTTGGTTGTTTAGATATTATAAATTTACTTTTTTCGGCGTCTCTCTTTTGCCGCGATAGTTTTTATTGTTTAGTTGTTTATGTTTTGTAAATATTACTAACATAGTTTGTAAGTATATTGTTACTAACGTGAGTCCATGATACTTGAAAATAAATGTTTTATTATTATTATTATTTAAATACATAAAGCTGTTTCTGAAATTATATATATCGTCTGTACATGCCATAATATGTTTAGCAATAAAAACAAACGACAATTTTATTTATATTTTCTTAGTAAGATTTACTTACAGGTTATAAAAATACTTTCATATTAGACAAAGATTTTCATCACCCCATATAGAATTAACGCCGACTAACTTTCCTCATACAAACTAGGCAAAGTTTGTATGAAACGATCTGATCTGAACGTATTTTTAAACTCCAGCATTCAAATAACCTAGTATTTGTTAAAAACCGGCTAAGTGCGTCTCGGACCACGCACCATGAAGGGTTCCGTAGTTGGGATGAATTTAACCCAAAAACATTTTTTTTTATAGTATGTTGATACTACAAATTCACTTCTTTACATACCAAGACCCCTCCATGCCTCGGAAAGCACGTTAAGCCGTTGGTCCCGGCTGTCATTTGTAGATCTTGGACAGTTGTTACGGGTCGTCAGAAGCCCGAAAGTCCGACAACTAGTCTTACCAAGGGCTGCGTGTTACCCAGTTACTGGGTTGTGGAGGTCAGATAGTTGTTTCATGTAAAATACTGGTATTCAGCCGGTGAGACTGGAAGCCGACCCCAATATAGTCGGGAAAAGGCTTGGCAGGTGATGATGGCAGATGATGATACAACAAATTTAAGGTTTTTGGACTTTTTCCTTTACTTTTGCTGTGAGACCTTGCTTCTTGCCAAATTCCATGAATCTAGGTCAACGGGAAGTACCCTACAGGTTTTGATTTATTTGCGAGTATCAAAATATGTCGGTTAAATCGCCGTATTTTTTTATTGCATTGACTTAGAAACTTGATTTTTTTAGAGCTCCAAGGGACCGTAGACTGACGTATTTGGTATTAATTTTAACTTGATACCTCTACGCGTTCCTGAGAAAGAGGGTGTTGACAGACTGACAGACAGAAAGACAGACAGACGGACGACAAAGTGATCCTATAAGGGTTCCGTTTCTTCCTTTTGAGGTACAGTCACGAGCACCAACATGTATACACTCAGCAATTTTTAATAGTGATTTCCTCAAACTATATTGATTGAAATTTTATTTTACTACGAACATAGTATTTTGGAACCAAAATTATTATGAAATAGATCTTTTGTCAAAGTCGCAATCGTTATTCCACGAGAAAATCGGTTTTGAATTCTGCTAAGCGTTTACATATTAGTGCTCATGACTGTACGGAACCCTAAAAATAAACAGTTACATTGCTAAACAGAAGCCGCTGAATGAAGTAATTTAAAACAGAGCAATTAGTGAGGAATTATGACTCAAAACAGTTCATTTTTGTTTTCCTTGCCAAGGTGGGCGTGGCGGTAAGGTCAACTCCCTGAACTGAACCCAAGCGGCTCACCTCCGGAATGCCTTGATTGAATTTAACCACTACCAATAGAACCACATACCTACAGTGGTATTCAGTGATAATTGGGGAATTATTCTGATAAATGATAAATGATTTTATTTCTGTATGTAGGTTTGTACAAATACTTTTACACGTCAATCATATTTAAAAAAAACCGATGAGGTCGGCGTTTCCTAACCAATAATTCATCGGACCTCCATTTAATTTCGAAAACCAGAAAGTTTCTTGTTAAGCAAATTGACTACCAACTTAAATTATCCATACAGTCATATCACAACTGTAATTCTTTATTGTATGAAATGGCTATAAAACGGCTAATTGTCAATTAACTTAACCTGATTAGTTACTCTGTCTATACCTTCATTAAACCGATCACAACGGCTAATACGAGATTCCACACCAGGTTTACTTAATAAGGCCTTCAGAAACAGGGAAAGAGGTACGATTCTCTATATTTTTTTGTATAGGTTTAACTTACCCGCACTGCAAGCAAAGGAAATCCAAAGGGTTTGTTATTCTTTCCTTTACAAACAAACGTGTGTCTTTTTAATATAACAGGATTCGTTTCTCCCCTGGGGCTCGGACTGACCTTTTACAAAATATACATTATTGTCAAGTAAAAGATTTTTTTATATTAACTTGACTGGCCCGGGGCTCTCTAATACCAAATTTTTCAATCCTTATTCGAGTACAAATATTAAAAAGTACATTTTTGGACCCTCAAGTTAATGTTTCAGAATATTGATACGTTCTATATAAGCTCTTTATGTACCCTCAATTTCAATTGTGACATATCGGGCAATTAACAGATTCAGGGCCGTATCGTATATACTTAAAACTAGTTTCAACCAATCAAATGGCTTTAAACGAGTTTTAAGTGATGCTCGAGTTTTGAGTGGGGTTCTGTAATACAGGGTAGTAGAATGTATATATAAAACCTGCAGTAGGTAGACTATTAACTTATTTGTAACATTTATTAAATTCCTATAAAATTGAAACCGATTTATTCTATTAAATATTTAAATTAGAACATTAATGAGCATTAAACATTTGTTTACGGAGTATTTTTAATATTTAGGAAATTAAAAAAAAAGGTGACATGAAGCTAACAACGCGATGGTATTAAAAATGTACCTATTACGTATTCACTGAACTTGGAACACAGGACTCTATTAAGAACGACTGTATAATTGATCCATAGAACACATTGGTACTATGAATTAATTCATGTTATAAGAGCTTGAAGTGTGAATTACTAAGTAAAACAGAGGGACGGCGACAGCAAATTTTGGGCATGACGTTGATTGAAGCACGAAGTCTAAATACTATACAATTTTCCTTTTTAATAAAAACAGATCTTCACTGCGTATTCCCGTTTATTTATAAACGTTGCTTAAATTTAAAAGACGATTAAACAAAGACATTAAATTATTTACATAACAAAAGACGGAACAAAGCGAACAAAATCCTAATCCGATACATTTGTCCTAGTGGGCAAAAATCGCTCAGTCTAGTGTGGGTACGCCTTTATGTCAAGTCGCAATTCTCATTCGTGTCCACCAAAAGAAAATTATTTTCAAAGGATAATGTCTAATTGTGCAATATGGTATTATCAAAGTTATAAGCTTTTGTTGAATTTTGCTATATTACGCTAGATGGCGTCACTGAGACATGGGATCACAATTTTGTCTATGACATTACTTCTGATAACCTCTCTATAGTATCTATCTTAAATAGTTATAATTAAATACTGGTATTCAGCTGCATCCGGTTAGACTGGAAACTGACCCCAACATAGTTGGGAAAAGGCTAGGCAGATAGTAGTATCTATCTTAAATCTCTTTGTGTTTAAACGGCAAAATTTTGCTAGTCCTTGCTTAACTTTAAACAAGTTTATAAATAAACCCCTATCAGATTAAATTCTATATACAATTTGTGTTAGAACTTACATAAACTCAAGTCTTTTTCCCATGGGGGTAGACAGAAACCATAGAACGCTACCTGCTTCGCTCCTTACATACTTCTTTTGATTCGTTTACGTTCGTACATCTGTTGCGTCCTCACCTTATCCAAAACAATAATATTATTATCGTTAGGTACCTTTAAGGGAAAAACCAAGCCGGATATCGGGTGGGTACATCTTGGCCACCACAGAGATGCAAAAATGGTTCGCTATCCCTGGAATGGACTATCCAGGTTCCAACTTCGAAGCGTACATCGAGTCTGTCCGATAGGGATATCGGGGCCCTGGCACACAGGCATCTGAAGGAACACGGGTGGGGTTTAGTCAGTAAAAGTCTGACACGCCCTCCGGGTCCGCCCAGAGTGGGAGAAGTTATTTGATAATTTCCAACCCAAAAAAAAAATGCGTCATTGTTTACCTTAACAGAGATAATAAGGTCACATATTATGTATCTCTGAGTGATACGAGTATTAAAAGCATTAAAGGACAAACCTTAGGAGTTACCTTTAAAGTCTCCCGCAGATAGGCGCGACGCGACACTAGCAGCACAATTTCTATGAAAACTTCATGGAAAGTGTCGCGCTGCCTGCCGCGTCCGCGATATCGCGCTAGTCTGCACGAGCCTTGATGCTTTTTATTAAAAACCTGTCTGTAATAGTCTCAATATCTAAGCATACAAGCAAAATATTTATTTGAAAAACATACATAATGTTCCTGTAGTTTTACAGACTAGCATGCGTGCATAGGATTCGAATACTAATAAATTTAGCTTAACAATATTTCGCAGAACGTTGATGATTCGTTTACGGTTAGTGAACCGAATTATTTCAATGTTAGTGACAATTCATCTGTTTAGTTTCTTACTGTGATGTGGTCTTCCACTCCACAATATTAGGGATATGGTTATTAATCAGAATTTTATAATTATGACGAGATTACAATACCTCTCGACCTGTCTGTATACAACCGTATCCATGAATACCCTTTTTTTTTGTTTGGATTGGAAATTGTCAAGTAAAAGCAAGCAGACTTTTACTGATTAAAACCCACCCGTGTTCCTACAGATGCCTGTTTGCCAGGGCCACAATATCCCTTTCGGACAAACTGGCAACCCTGGCGGGCATTGGCCCTATCAGACCCCGTCAGTTGGTGCTGACATCTCTTTGAGGCGCGCGTGTAACACAACGCGCCGTCGACCCGGGCCTGGTCCTTATCGGACGGCAAGCTACCCATCACTCACCGCCCGCAAGCCCGCGCCTACGGTGGCCGGGAATCAGCCTGCGACTCCCGACGCCCGAGGCGTCTCCCGCAATATCCTAAGGTAAGATCGCTCGCCCGACTTTCGGGCATCTTAAGTCCGTAACTCTAAAAAAGTACTGGTTTGGGATTGCTTGGCATAATTATGTATGTAATCACTTCCATTTATTGTTATATTGTTGTATTATAAGGTGTTTAAAAATTAACCTGACGATCTTTAAGGAGAGGTTTAGTTAGGCCATCGAACTGAAAAAAAAAACTGCTGTTCCATACTAAAGGTCCCATGTTCCTACTGTTCTAAGCTGTATGATTATTACGTTTTTTTTTTCGCGATTTCAAAGTTGGTCCCGTAATAAAAGTTATTCACTTGGTCGGGTTCATTTTTAAACACCTTTTATTCTACCAAATTGTAACTGGCATCGTCGCTCTATTAAGTTAGCAATTAATTTTCTTTATGCTGGTTTATTTAACGAACTAGGTATATAATAGCAACATCCATCATTATGTATGGGTACGTTGATATAATCACACAGCATCAACATCAACAGCCCATAATGTATGTCAGTTAAATCAGAAGCTATTACATGGACATAATAAACACCACAAATGTTATTTAGTTGCCCGTTAATGAGCAAACATATTAGGTATATTCAATATGAACTGGCTTTGCGTCAGTATTGAACACCTCCTGTTTTGTATGTGACTAGTGCAACACGCTGTAAACTTTCCCAAAGTTCTTCAGTCCAACGGAAAACTAGTTTTACCAACCTTCCAATGTTGAACTAAAGAAGTAGGATTTATGCGGGCGTAGCATCCTGAATAATATTACGAGTAAGCCTGACTTTAATAGAAATCTATTACCTTCTGCCTATTCCACCTTAAAATTGTCCCAGATTAAATGTCTCTCGGATTCCTGTACCTGACAGTAAAGAATACTTTGACATTGTAATCTAAATCTTAAGCTGGATTTGTACAGACGTACTTAAAGAACATTATTATAAAACCAACTTCACTAAGTATGTTAGGACAAATCCGTACCCACACGACCGACGAATTCGGTCCCGGCTTGGCTTCACGAAAAAGATTGAGCAGTTAGTTCAAATATGTGAAAAATTTATGTAAATACAAGTGATTCTAACCATTGTCGAATTGTTTGCGAACCCTCTTCCCTCGGGAGAATGCGAGCTAACAATGTGACGGAGAAAAATGAAAATAGTTGACACTGAATTTTCCGGCAAATTATGAAACAGCTCGTATTATTATTTGGCTGTCTCTTTATTATATGAAAGGAAATAAGAAACTGGCTTAGTACCTTCGTCTATGGACACATTTCGTTGAAAATAATTCAGACAATTTTCACATTATACCTACAGAGGAAGTACCTACAGGCATTTGAATGAAAAAATAATTAACGAAAACTTTATCAGAATCTGTAAAAAGTTTAATCAGATAAAAAAGGTTAATGTTTTTTATAAGACATGATAATCACACTAATATTATAAAGGCGAAAGGTTGCGAGTGTGTGTGTGTATGTTTGTTACTTCTTCACGCTCAAACGGCTGGACCAATTTTGATAAAATGTATGGAGGTAGCTGACACCCTGGATTAAGACATAGGCTACTTTTTATCCCGATATTCCCACGGGATCGAGACTTACGCGGGTGATACCGCGGGGCGCAGCTAGTAGGTTTATATTTTCATTTCCTTTCCTTTCCTACTGCTGTTCTGTAGGTTTCATTCCTATTTTCATGCAGCGTATTCTACTACTTATATGTATTTCTCTGCCTACAAAGCGTGAGTTGTGCTTTGCGACATTTTATATCCAAGATTGTATAGCAGGCACGACACGACATAGTTTACAATTCATACGAAGTAAATAGGTTAGCTAGATGGACACTACTTACACATTTGTTAAACTATATTCCAATATTACGGAAGGTACATAAAGTCACTTCTTGGATAAGAGTGTTAACGACATGAACTCTTGGTTTATATATTTGACGGTACAGATAACCCTGATGTTCGGCGTTAGTTCACGCTCATAAAACTGTATATGTGTGTGCAGCAAATACAGGGTGTGTTTCGTAGATAAGGGTGTAGTGAAAGAAGCGTTTCCGCGTGAGGGTGACTGGTTAATGGGCGGGTGACCACCGGATTGTAAGAGTATCGACTATCCGCCACGAGGCTACTAGGTGACGTCATCACCCTCCACTATTAAAGTACACGGGTACGTGTATCGCCCTATTGAGCTCGTTATCGGTGCAATTTATTGCTCCATTGGAACTCTAATACATTGTTTTGTGACCCATGATTCAGTTTATAGTAACGAATAGGAACTGCCACTACTAGAAAGAGTGGTTTTTTTTTTTGTGAAAATACAGACGTGGATTTTACTGTTTGCGTAATTCGCGATCCACACCAACTTCGAGATTTATCTTTTCCGGAATTGGATGTGAAACAGACGGAGCATATCACACACCGCATCGAGTTTTTTTATAGAACAACCTTTCCAATTTTACTGAAAAAAATGTGAATAGGCACTCTGAAAAGTCAAGCCGTCAATTCGCTTTTCAATTTCAGGTTTCGTTGAATAAACGTACAATCAAAACTGGATGAAAAAATAGTGCCGGGCCCGTAACAACAGTGGTTAGAAAGTTTTCTCGTCATCTAATATAAAAGTTTCGGAGGCACGGGCTAAGTGAAAAACTACCGCGTAGGGGATTTTTCGGAGCGAAGTTTTTGGGAAGTGAGAAACTTAGGCCGTAGTTCACTCAAAAAGTAGGGATATTGAATGTCGATTATTATAAACAAATATTGAAAGGCAAACAAAAGACCGAACAGAGTATTTTCTTTATCATAAATGAGTAATATTCTGTGACGTGTTAGCTCAAGATAATTATTATAGTCATGGCCGTCTTAAAACGGTAAAGACTACAATACTAAAGATGGAAGAATGACATCACATAATAATGTTATAATTACCTTGTAGTTATTTCAAACATATCCTTTGGTCTTGGAACAGATTTTCATAAACAGGAAGTTTGCTTATCCAACACTAAAAGTAGTCACCCATTGGTCGAATTTCGACCCCTTCTACTTACAATCTATATAGTACTTACTAATTCCATACTATTATAAAGTACTTAGGTACTAATTCCACGCTATTAAAAAGTACATACTTATTCCATGCTCAATCTGGCACTTCTGTCACCTATCTATCTTCAAGTCATGAGGCGTATGTGTGTACGAGTGTGCGTCAAACGCATGGTAGTGTGTGTAATGTTTTTTTATTAATTTAATTTATTTTTAATGCATTTTTTATAAAATTAGTATCTTTCTGAACTCCTCCACCATATAAACTTTAACTGTGCCAAATTTCATCCTCCTCCGTCCGCGTAATTTTCTTAAAAAGGGGTACAAAGTTTTCGCTTCACGTATATTAATAATGATTCCTTATTCTTAACACTACTTGCATACTAATATTACCTGAAGCGTGAGAATTGTGTGGGTTTTGTCGAACCATATCGTTTAAAAACTACTGTTAATCAATAGGTATTTTACCTTGACTTCGAGATCTCATTAGGTGACAAACGCATTGTTTACATCAACTTCACCAAGAGCGCTTGGTTCCACCCTTCAAGATTGAAGTTTTAGTAGAATTACGACTCGTAAGTACATGCCCCGCTACCTCGCTCGAAGGGTAGATAATTGCTATAATTGGACAGCTATAAGTGATACTGTATAAAAGCCTCGGGAATGCAGGTAACGTAACAGCCAGCGATCACGAACTCCGCATGTTTTAATTATTTGCAAAGAGCGGCAGGTTGTTCACTTGTCATTTGAGTAACACCTTCAGATCATTGTCAATAAGATATTGAAGTATTGTACGCACATAGTGTTAATCTTCAGCTATAATGTTTGCATTGCTAGGACTCAGGCCCGTAGTCCCTGGAAGGCACCACGGGTATTTTTTTTACCCGTGGTCCGTCCGAGAAATATAATGCTGCCGAATTAAAACGGTAGTCCCTATCGTAGTCCCTGGAAGGTACCATCCCACAAAAAAATACAATGCTGCCAAATTAAAATTGTACCAAAGTCAATTCATAATACAGCTAAAGGCATTTTAAGTAATTAAAGAATCACAGGATGAAAAAAATTACGAATATATTTGTAACACGTTGTTACGCCAAGCGTGGCGATTATGGCAACACCCCCTTTTCTTAGGGGAGGCCTATGTCCAGTAGTGGACGTCTTTCGGCTGAATTGATGATGATGATGAAGTGCCTGTCTGGTTTCAAAGCCCCGACCTAAACTCGTAAGTCGGGACCGTTATGACTGTGCCAACACTGTCATATTTATCTTTTTCTATTCCACACACAATGGCCGGTTAATACAGCGGAGTTGATCCTGTTTCTGCGAACTTTTTTGATAGTAATATTATTGATATTGAAGACGTAAACGGAAACATTTATACAATAGAAAGGGATTTATCGATAACTTGGATTTGATAGCCCGTAGTATATTGTGGTCTTACGAGCCGAATTGTATCGCTATTATCTACTATCACAAGAAACTGATACGATACGAAAATTCTTAGCACAGTATTATATTTCTCAAGACCCCGCACTAGAGATGACTTAAGAGCACTTTATCTCATGCGACATTTACGTTCGGAAACTATGCCGAAAGTTTCAAGTGTGAGTACTTATTTTGCGGTATAAGAGATTTCCAATATGTGTTGGTATTTTGTTATAGGTGTATCGGAAGCCTTTATTGATATCGCTGGAATGATTTCATTTGAACATCTCACTGACTTTGACAGCACCCGACGTCAGTCATTAAAAGCTTAGTCCTCACTCTAGATTAGTGTCCTTTAAGCTTAGATGTTTCATCATGTAAAACAAACTAAGGAGGTAACCATTAAGAAATAATGGAAACGTATTTATTTCCACGTCTGTAAAAATACTTCTTACAAAAACTGTAAGTCGATAAAATTTCAATAGGTAGATAATACAATAGGTAGAGAAAAACTAGACCCCTTAACAAAGACATTTAAATATACCTACATTAAATCTCTTTGCTCTTTAAGTATATGATTCCACTTTATAATTATATTAACGTGAATCTACTTCTACGACATTATAACGAAAAGAAAACTTATTCCCTTGATATGAGCAAGGATATTATATCCTTTCTCCTAGATTTTCTTCCCTTTTCATAACGGGTGCCGGAAAAATACAATGTGGTTGGTGGGTGCTGCATCCGTTGGATTGCACTACATTGTTGTAAGCTCAGTTATTCAGAGAGGGCTTTCATTCTTACAATTATTCTCAGTCTTACAGATTTAGTAAAGTTGGACTGTTATGCACATTCATCGACACCATGTTCTAGTACATTCTACCCACTGTTATAGTTTGTAATCAAATTACTAAAACCAGTGAATTCTCATTCACGGCTGGAAACTTTTGTCCAATTAACAACTAATATTCCCTCCCTGAGATAAATGATGAGCGTTTGACCATAGCCACTAAATGCGCTAGGATAAACCGTTTTATGGACGAGTAATGCAAAAGTTAGGTCTAATGCAATCCGTGTGGTCTACAATTTTGTGAACATATTTGTGAACTGTATTTGCTCAGCATCCATGGAAAATGTTTTGCATTTTATCACCTAATACGTTTCTGTACAATTCGTCCATAATACCGAAGGCATCACCTTGTGAATGTAGACCTTCCAATGACAGGCACAGCATAAAAGATGTGTAAAGCTTCTATACACTGCTTTTACAAAAACCACGGAATTTAGCTGGGAGCTTGGCATAGAAATGCAACATGATTGTTTTTGTGAGAATTTTCAAAATTATATAGCAAACTTGGGGGAGACGAAAATTGCTGGGGAATACAGGTATCTGGCTAAGGTCATCACTAAAAATCAGCACCCTAATTGCGTAACACAGTTTGAATCTCAATCGGAATGATTTTGAAGTTTTTTGCTAATCCATTGCTTCATGTTAGAAAAATTTGTCTGCTCGACAACGTAAATAACGCAATGAATGTTGTTGAACTGTCAAATTGAAACCGATTCCTACTGACAGTGTGTTACGCAATTAGCCGGCAGATCGCTGTTTGTGTTGGCCTGTCTGAAAAAAATATCTCACCACAATATTGGGCTATTCCCATCGGAATACAACGCTTTATTATTATTTTAATCTCACTAAATAAGTTCAACAGTAACTCGTGTTGCGTTTCGGTTATTGTGAATGCCTGAGTTAAAGTACACGTAGTTTTACTTACCCGACTGTAATCAAACTTTGTGTCTGTGTTGTTTCATAGTTAGTAGTTCTACAAATTGGGGTTATAAAATAACATAACATACAGCTGTTATCCGCTATTGTATAGAGAAACATATCTACAGAGTATAATGCAAAATTTGAGCTTCCACTGCATTACTAAACGGAGCTAATGAACCGATTGCGACGGGCCCCAGTTAGAGTAATGAAACCATATTACCGTATAAAACAGATGTTATGTGGTGTGTGATTTGCGGTCATTTTGTGATGTCATTTGGAGGTATTTTGGAGATTTGATTTACTTCATGGGTAGGTAAATTAATACTCGCATAATTTTGGGAACTGTTATCGAATTCGTAATCACGATAAAAATAATATTCTAAAGACAGCTTTAGGTATTAGAGCTCACTAATTTTAATATTTGGACAAAAAACTCTATGGAAGTAAGTGCCTATCTACATAAACCTACCAATTCAAAAATTTTGTTATTTAAAACTCAGAACCTCTTCACTGCATTTTTCATAACTGAGTAAAATACGATTTCAGAGCAAGTAACGACATAAAGTTTTCAATGCAAAGCACTAGCGTTGTCGGCACTGCATTGTAAGTAGACACAAAGTAAAACCCGTATGGAAATGGTTCTAGAACGTTCTTCAAAATGAATATAAAGAGATAAATATATAACTCCAAGTCCAAGGCCGGAGTTTCCAGCAATTTATCTTTAGATTCGATGAATAGAGGCATGGTATTTTCGGCTGCAATCGACTGAATATTTAAAACTGGCTGAAACCCCTCTCTGCCTTGAGCTATCTGTTTTAAAGAAACTGAAACGTGAAGAAAACCTCGTACATATTGTTTAAATTTCTAGTGACTATAGAATTGGGAAAGACTGGAACGAATGAACTGGACGTGGGATCTGGTTGTTCAAATTGTAATTTTAGTTATCTTTGGATTAATTTTGAATGATAATCATTGATAATAAATAGATTTGTGAAATAATTATAAAGCTACTTTTAAGCTTTTTTATAATTTACTATACCCTCGACTTTTTAAAATTGTTATGTTACGGAAAAGGGTCGACTTTTCGAGCCTTACCAAAGGGGCAATTTGTATGAAACGTCCTTGTTGTTATTTATACTTTTATAATATGGATTCCGTTACAGAAATAAAAATTCCCGTATTATTAAGTATACAAAATTCTTACGTCCGATAATATCGTTGCTAGTGAAAGCCGAAGTCAATATGTAACCAAGTTAAACGTCTGGAAAGGAATTTAATTCGTGCCAGCAGATACAAACCTTGAACTATCAGGTAAATGGAACAAGTTGACAATAACTTAAGTATCGATGCAAAATCGTTTTCCAATAATAACGCTGTCTATCACGTGGACAAATTGACCAATCAGTCACCTTCCACGCTCTCTCGGTTTTCACTATAGCCACCTACATATCGACGAACCTAGGTACCTATATATTTTCTCCCTTCCCTACATAAGGAAAAATAGGTACTGCTCCCACCGAAAATACTCCAAGGCAAAAGGAAAAAATATTTATTTTTCTCATGGGAATAATCTAGAGGATTCTGAACGCGTACCAGATAATTTACGAGAGCCTTACCTCCGTTGGTTACCTACTGAAATTTGTAAACTTTGCTCAGAAACAATTTGTTTCTAAAACCCAATTTATAAGGTCTATATTTACAAACAACAACTGGGAGGGCCAAAGGTAAAATTTTTAGAAAAAATAAAACAATATGGATTACTGTGAAGTGCGACCCAAATTGGAAATGCAAACTTTTGTGTTTACAGACAACTGTTGTGTTGGTTTTAAGTCAAAATGATGAGCTTGTGCCTCCGATGAACATTAAAAAAAAAATTACACTCCGAGATCAAATTCGTGCGCACTATTTATTACTATAAATCTAAAAGGACCTGAATTCTAAGATCACCAATGCTTCAAAGTTAACGATGAAAACTAAGAAATTTATATACGTAAGTCTGTCTGCTGTAAAGTATTTAGAGTACTGATTCTTGGTACTTCCGTACCAAAAATCAGTACTCAAAATACTTTTCATAGCCCATGATTCCGGAAATAAAATGTGTTGCATAGTTGTAGCCATAAAGACTTCAGAGACATTATTTAGAGTAGTCTAGAAACACAAATTCTATCGTCACAATAAGAATAGGAGGCCAGTCAATGATAGTATATACTATGATTGGTCTCAAAAACGCAAGTTCTATAATAGGTGTTTGATGAGGTCTGATTTACTGCATGAATTGCTTGTACATCATGTGTGAAATTCAGGTATGAATAGGCAATTTATTCAAACAGCGAACGTCAGCCTACCAAAAACAGCTATAAATAATAATCAACATCGCCTACACAAAAAGTTCTGGTTACACAAAAATCGCAATCGTAAAAAAATATATTTACTAAAAAGATATCTCATTTCAGCTCTGAAATTGTTTTTATATTGGACGTTTCAATGTAACAGAAACTCGGATTACTTCTAACCTACTCTTGTTGTAATCTCACTGAAAAATGAGACGGGTAAATCAGTTAGAAATACCTACCTAGAGGCTAGTCTAAGTATTTCAAAGCTACCAGAAAAGATAAATGTGAGAGGTTCGAGATTTTATAAGCAAAAAGAAAAAAGGTTTTAGCACCTACTTTGGTATCTTGGTCGTAAGAAACTTGTGAGTTTTGTAAAAGTTTTGTAAGTCTCCAACCCTGAACTGTAGGAAGCACTAAGTTCTACAGATTCGTTCGACGCGTTCTTGTAAGCGCAATTCGATGAATAGGCTCTTTGTGTCTGCCTTATTGTGTACCCTCTCTTGTAAGGAGAGTCTCCACAGAGCTGCGAACCTCTTCACACCAGACCAAAATGCTATACAACCGACGTTTTATCTTACTGCTATTGTCATCTAAACTAAACTAGTTATATAAAAACCAGGTACAATGACAACCCCAATTTATTAAATTTTTGATAGGGGAATAGCTAGCAACCGAAGTGAGATTGTATTGAGATAACCTTTTGTCGTATAGAAGACATAGAGACGCAAGGGAACAACTCGGTAAAGCCAGGGTAATCCTGGCTTAGGAAGCCGCTCCGGCGGACCGGCCAGGTGCGGATACGTTACCTCCTTAGATACTAACTACTCGTATAAGTCACTATAGTTACCTGAAGAATGTTGGCGGAACAAAAAGTACCTAATGGCTTTGTTTATTGTTTTCCCCTTGCTTGAAAGCCTGAAAAGCGTAGGAAGCTCCCTTAATAGTTTAATAATTAATTCAGCTTTTGTGAAAATGAATAATTGGAGCTATTTCCAGAAGTAAGTTGGAGTTATATCGGTATCATTCAAATATTGATTAACCATAAATGCAGGTACACCTACGCTTTTCAACAATTTGTTACGTTACATAACTCGTTTCGTTTTATTGAGATTCTTCAAATGTTTATCCAATCTTGTTATACCCCTTTTATATATATTTATTGCTTCAAAATTAAGGAATGTTTATCTCACGGATTGTGAAATTTCATCTCCTTCGTATTTGGTGTTGATTTCAACATGAATAATACACCTACATAAATTTGATACATTAATTAGACCCTCGCCTATAAGCGAAGATGTTACCTAAATAAAATCGTCTGACTGTGGGATGCTAAAAAGGTACGAGTACAAGGGTATCGATGCCGACAATAATTTTGCTCTACAATTGATCAAAATTGCCCGATCGTCACAAATAACAAAAGTGTTCATTGGACCAGCAGAAAATTTATTGTTCTCTATTCAGAATTGTTATGAGTAAAACAAAGTTTAGCAATTCGGTGGCGCGGAAATATTTAGGATCCTGGTTTACGATCCAGTTATATACAATCATTATAGATTTGGTGGGTGCGATATGCGATAAAATTTTTGTATTTTAACGGTCTCAAATATCTGTAACTGCTCAATATCATGCTGAACGCCAGAAGGTATTAATGCTCAACCCATAGGTAAACTTTCGGTTTTACAAAATGGATTTTCCCAAGAATTTCTCAAATTAAACTATGCCTTTAGGTACTATTCGACGTCGATACAAAAGAGATCATAGATGGTTAACTTCCAATTATTATTTAGTGTTAAATACGTCTAAATATCTACTACAATAAATTAATATTCAAGGGCAACCCGAAAGCGAATGGGCTTTAGTTTTAAGATAGAATTTTGATTCCAATGTTGGTTTCTGTGATATGCGCAGAGCTGTTAAAATAGAAAAAAAAACATATTATCACCTACTAGAGGTTCATGTGCGAAGGCTATTATTAATTTACAGGTATGCCCTGCCCCAAATATCGTGACCTTTAGGTTCCCTATAACGTTGTTTTCAACATAATCTGGGTCCGAATACCTCTTTGAATATGAAAGGGATCTATCGTCATCTTTATATTCATCTATATACCATTCCAATTTTAGTGAATCTCACAACGGTGAAAATTGTATTCATAATTATAATTATGTTTATGCATTGCATATTCTAAAAGAGGCTATTCGTAAATATTGTGCCCAATTTACAAACTATTCAGTGACTACAAAATATTCAGTGCAGTTACGCGATTTTGTTGTGTAGTACTTACTGAGGAAAAAAGTTCAAACTTTTGGCTCAAAGTCAAAGATTCGCAAGGGTATTTTTTTTCTTTATTTGTAATTACGAGTAAGTGCACTATTTAATATAATTTTCTACCTCTCTAGAAGAGCTATCCATTTTTAAAACTGAAAAATATACCATATTTTTTTTTTTTAATTTAAGTACCATGTTTACATTGAATGAAATATAATTTCAACGACAAACCCATTTCGTAGATAAGTACTATTTCCATTGCGATAGGTCAGACGATGTATATTCAACATTGCAAAACTTCAGTGTTACTCGTATCAATTAGTGCCGCTGAATATTTCGCGAATTTTCGATGACGGTCCAGTGTCCATCATTTTCTATCAATAATGGGTTCCGACCATCATTTCGATTTTCTCCATTACCGTCACGTCATCCCCTTTTGTTAGCGGATATTGTGACGGAAATGCATTAACACAGATATCAATCGATATACGATGTGAATTCTCATGGGCATTAATTAATTTTGTTTTGATGCCATTTTTGAAAAGTCGTGCTTTAAAAATATTACAATAAATAGGTGTTTTTCTTCAGTGATAAAGGTCTTGTTCATCATTTACGACAATCCGGAGCAATCGTTTCAGCTAGGTCATCCCTTTTGTTAGCTTTAAATATTGATGGCCGTGTACAATAATTTTTATGATGCTGGTTTTATATTAAGTAGTTGAATAATTAAGTTTTCTCTGAAAGCCAATACACCCACACATTGAGCTTAAAAATGTGATTCAAATAACGATCACTTTTTTATTTTGTCAGGATTATTTTATTTTATTATTATAATATTATGATACCTACAACAAAACATGAGTAGAAGGATGGAGATTACGTCTAACTTCTTTTTTACTGAAAAAGTACAGATCTCAAACTATACCTCTCAAAACTTTGGTTTAAAACTGTTGGGAAGCACATTTCAAGTTTTAGTATCAAGTGAGTATATGCTTTCTAGGATTCCGTACCTCAAATGGAAAAAAACGGAACCCTTGTAGTTGAAATTTGGTACACATATGAAATTCTGTGACCCAAACACGGGCGTGTACCGTAATTGCATGAATTTTATTATGGCGGTCACTTTTGGGGGGCAAATTAGAAAATTAAATAAAAAGTTTTACAAACTGTACCGTGTGACATATCAAATTAAAGGGCTTGTTTAAGAATTTATTTTTATTTTAGAATAAATGCTTTTAAAGTTATTTATGAAAATAGATGATAATTGACTATTCCCCTTATCTCCGAAACTACTGAGTCTAACATTTTTTAAATAAAATACAGAATATAGTTCTTTACTTATAGATTACAAGAAAACCTATAAGAAGACTATGGTCTTAAAACAACATGTTAAATCTCATGAACCGTGATAGTTAGACAGTTGAAAATTTCACAGATGATGTATTTCTGTTGCCGCTATAACAACAAATACTAAAAAACAGAATACAACAAACGTGATTTTTTTGCCATTTTTATAGATAATGGTACGGAACCCTTCGTGCGCGAGTCAGGCTCGCACTTGGCCGGTTTTTATAAATATGTCGATACAGGATAGCCTATACCAGAAGTAGTAGTTAGTTTCTTTCTTTCTTTCTATAGCGTAGTTTATACAAAATCTATGGTCTATAGCGTCTAGTACGACAGCAGCTCTCCAGACATCATCTGTCATTTAAAGACAGCCGCCACCATGCCACCGCACGCAACCATCGATCTGCTAGAGCGACGGTCACCAGCCCAGTGTCACTCTCATCCGACGTTTTCGGTGATTCCAGTAACTTCGTAATAAAACTAGACGGCGCCATATGCTGCGCCGTCAAATATTATAATAATGGACCAGTCCGTCATCCATTAGCACTTCTAACTCGATAATCTCCTAACTGAATTACCTACTTGTTTAAGTTTTACTTAAGCATGTTCTTTGGTTAAGTTTAAGCTTTGTTCAGTAGGAATAAAATATGCAAAAGATTTTTTAAAGAGTGATATAAGCACATAGTATTCATCATCTTTGGAATTTCAGCCCCCAGTATCCAACAAAAAAAAAAAAAAAACAATTTCTTTCTATTTGTTTAGTAACAAAACAAAACCAGTGTGTTGGGATTGGGAGTCATAACATCAAATTCAGCTTGTTATCCACCAGTATCTATTTGCTGCAATGCGCTACAGCGCGACCGGATAGTTACGATACGTTCTCTCTCACAATCACAACACACAAGACCTTTCTGGAAACGGTGGTCGATGACCGCTAACTCCTTGACGAGAACGTGTGGTTTAATGTTATTGCAATCGATTCCTTTTTTTGTAAATCTTCGTGGCTTTTATTACTGGTGAATTATTTATGTAGTGAATGTGTCAACATTGGAGTAAAGTCTCTCATTCTGTCACTCAGCCTGGCATTAATTCTGAAATTAACCTTTTTGTTGCAGCCATGAGGCACACACTATTGTTTTTAAAACATTATTTTCATTTTTTTATTTTGTGTTTCACGAACTGTGTACAAATAAACGTTAGATATTTATTCATTCTTTCTTTCTAAAGAATAAAAAGATGGCTGGTTTTTGTATTTTTTGTGTCGTTGTTCTATAAGTAGTTTAGTTTTGTTTATTTTTGGAATATAAAACATGTATTATTGCATAGTTCTTGTGTTTGGATATGTATCAGTCGGTACCCACAGTTCCGCACTGTAACTCTAAAGTATGCGTGGATGTAACAAAAGTTCTTATGGAACAAATCTAACTATGAGAGATGTATTAAACATTCTAGTGATTATAATTCTGTAAGTACACATTTGTTATGGTCGCGAACCATTGCAAAAATACGTAAGAAATTTAAATTTCGCGGGCAACCACTGCGGGTCAACCTGAAACCGATTTACGGCGTAACTCTGCGGTGCAATACGTTTGGCACACCCCAAAGGTTTACTTAAACAGAAAAGTTAACTACTTTTCTGTTTAATTAAAAGTCGGAACAACAGCCGCATCTAAATTAAGCAGCACCTTTAGTATTTAAATTAGTTTAGATTTAATGATAACTCCAATTTAAATTGCCAACTTTTGTAGAGACCAAAACAAAATATCAAAGGACACTTGATTGAATCGGTTAAATAAATTGAGCTTTTGTATACGAAATCGGCACGCCTACACAAAATGGTCGTATTAAACTCGCCGTAGCTGCTACGTTTCCGTTGCCATTTCACGTCTATTTCTCATTGGTCCTCTGACCTCAAAGTAATTTGTTACATTGGCGTCAATCCCGCGATTCGTTTCATTCACGTCTTCACTATCTGCTGAAGTCTTTAAAATGTGCAGTTTGTCTTACCTTAGCTTGGAACGTGATGCCATAGGTGAAGGCTTCATCGGGATGCAAGGGGATCCTGGTGTCGTACTCATCGTTGGGCACGAGATTGTACTGTTTGGTGGACGGCATCTTCCTACCCCACTTTAACAGCTTCATCGGCACACGCTTCCAGGTCCTGGCCTTGAGCACCACTCGAAAGTAACGCGTCTTGTAGCCTCTCCTAAACATTTAGGAGGCTTAATGCACTGCCACCATTATAATCTGTGCCCGAACTTGAATCAAGTCACCTGAAACAAAAGAATACGTGGTTAAAGCAGAAGATGAAAGGACATGTCCAAAATGGTTTTTTATTATTCAATAATTCTAACCAGGATCAGTTAAATATATTTGGATAGACAACCCAAAAGCTAGTGGTTCTAACTATAGCAAACATTTTTAAAGGCCTTCCATTTCCATTTTTGAGAAAAATCGTTTTTTTTTATTTTAGTGTGTATTAGTCCTAAAACGAACAAACCTTTCTAACTAACTAGTATATTAAAGTGAATACACCCTAAACAAAAAGAAAACTTGTCAAAATTGACACATGGCACTGTTATTACTGTCTTTAAATATTTGATTGATGATTAAGAAAATGTAAACATTATGAAATATGATGAAAAGGGATATTTTCAGTCAAAAATGTTTAGTCTAAACTTTTAGAATTGAAAGGGATTATATTTTAGATTTTATTTGGGTTGCTATCAACAAATAAAATATATGAAAAACATTAAATATTTTATAGTTTTTCTCTTAAATGGAGGGGTCTAAAAATATTATTTCAGTGGTTACAAATTCCATATTTTTGTCGCTTTTATTTAGGTGTAGTTTGACGCTGGTTAGATTTTTATCGGAATAAAAAACCAACGCCCATACAAAAAGCGGACATCTCCTTTGATATAATGAACTAAGTGCTCAGTATCCAACATAAAATCTTTACATTTGTAACTATTTTGGGTCAAAAACATAGTTAAAAAAATCCATGCAAATTGCGAATGTGTGTTTTCCCAAACATTCTAGCTAATTATTATAATGATTCAAGAAACGCCGTCACAAGTACCGTTGTCTATTTGTGACAAATCGCTAACAAAATCCACTGCGAAATCACGTTGACATAACACAGTAACACACGTACGGATCGCTTTGTGTTTTTTCACAAAGCTACTACTACTAATGGCCACTATTAGGGTCAACGATGTGAACGAGACTCCAGCGAGCCAATCAATGCTAACTGACGACTGGGAACACTTCACCAATTCTGCCCCTCGGCAAACTTCAACTGGCGTCACTCCACTCCACACGTTCCTGTCTGGCTAAATGGACGCAAATGTGCAATATTTGCACGGCTAATCCCTAGAGGACCACGTTGATGTAGACAGAATGGAATGTAACCACCAAACCAACCTGGAATTCCTTTTCACATTCTGGCTAACAATTCCAACAAATCAACGACAGCACCCAATTATTTGTGAAATATCTAGCTGGCTATCGAAAGGCTAACGGAGTGTAACGATATTGTTCGCCAGTTATGTTTAGGGCTCGTTCTTATGAATAAACACTGCTTAGTCATCTGTATGTGGTCAGCGTGGTGCAAGGGAAACTGCACTATTGGGAACTATCTTCGATAATATTAGTAATAATCCTTTCAATTTATTTTTAAATACATCAATAGTTTAAAAAACTGGCCAAGTGCGAGTCGGACTCACGCACAAAGGGTTCCGTACCACTATCTATAAAAATGGCAAAAAAATCACGTTTCTTGAGCCCCCCTTAAATATTTGTTTTATTTTAATTTAATTATTTATTTTGAAAGTGAATATATAAATAAATATTCTGTGAATATTTCAAGCGTCTACCTGTTGCCGTTATCAATATCGAACAAAAACGAGAAAAAAAATCACGTTTGTTGTATGGGAGCCCTCTTAAATATTTATTTTATTCTGTTTTTTAGTATTTGTTGTTAAAGCGGCAACAGAAATACATCATCTGTGAAAGTTTCAACTGTCTAATTATCACGGTTCATGAGATACAGCCTGATGACAGACGGACAGACAGACAGACGGCGGCGCCTTAGTAATAGGGTTCCCGTTTTACCCTTTGGGTACGGAACCCTAAAAAAAATCATGGTATTGTAGGATCAAACAACATCACCAATATGTAGAAAAATCTAAAAACTGTAGTTTTTGTAGTTTTAACTGTAGTCATTTGAGTTAGGTACCGCCATTGTAATGGCGGTACCTAACTCAAATGACTTAAAATTCAAAAGAAAATTATCTTTTTTTAAACTTTAAATTAGTTCGGAGTTGTTTTTCAATTATGAACATGTTTACCCGTGTTTACCTAATCAATCCAGAGCGAAGGTATTGATATTATAAACAAAACTTTTTTAATTTTTAAGTTTTTGTTTTGGTTGTTATTATATAATATATATTGGGTTAATATTAAATATTTCGTCCGTCAATGCAGCCGAGAGTTTTTGGGATCAGTTTGTAATTCGCTTAAAACTAACTTGTGGACACAGGGAAAACATATTTATAGTTCGGAGGTTTGAATAATATTAGTCCATTGTACATAATCTAAAGTTTAATTAGCATTCGTTAATTGGATTAGTTAGTTGTGATTACACGGGACGTTTGTGTAACTAACAAGGTTTCTGTTACGTCATGATAAACTATTAGTAGATTGTAATTTAGCGACTTATCTACCATTATTTAAAACTAAAAATCACTATTCCTGTGTCTAACGTAAGTAATGCCAAAATACCAACCACACTAAACTTTCTCAGTTTCCCAGTGATGGTAAATTAGATCTAAAACTGCGAAAGATAGGATCTTAATTGTGCCACCGTGCGTCAATAAATTAGAAGTTGTTACCAAGTAAAGTGTCGAACATTCAACCAACGGGAACGATTGAGATGTCACAGCTAGCGTCTTAATCATGGCGGGGAATATTAATTAGTTTAACTTCGGTTTGCTATTTGTAAATTGAGTCGCCGCTGTCACAAATAGGGACAATTAAGTCATACATTCATTGAAGAGGTTGGTGTTACCAGTGGGTGTATTTCATATGTTTTGCAAGATTTAATAACTTTGAATATGTCTTGACTTTAAGTGATTTGGTTAAATCGTTATAAGGAATGTGGTTTAGGAACCAATAAACTGCCTATTAAAGTGTTGACTAGAAGATCGGGAAAAATAGTAGAGATAGTGGATTGGGCCGTTGAGCCACTACGCTCGGTCCGCGTCGAAAAGGCAAGAAGTGTTTGCATTTCATACTCTCTCTAAGTTTTAAACTGACTCACGGTGAAGAAAAATATCGTAAGAAAAGTCAGTATTTAACTACTGTGAAAGAACATCTATGAAACCTATTCCCACCACACGCAACTTCCTTACACGCAATGTCACAAGTCATAAAAACGTAATATGAACCATTCGTCTAGTACAACATGAACCCACTCACATACCCTCTCAACACTACACACACACACACAGACATACATCACACCCTCACCCACACCCCACATGCATCTTGAACTCCACTACACTTCATAGAATTCATACAAATTTAAGATCTTATTATTATTCTCTTCCAACAAATAGTTTGCCCTTATAACATGAAAATGTAACTTTCGTTAAGGATTTTCTTTATTAATGTTTTTGATGATATTTTTGCCTCTACGGGGGACTCCCTGGTGTCCTGAAATACAAGTCACGACTTAGTTTAGGCACAAGTCTCTCGCGAATGAACATCATAATTATTTATTTTTAAGTTATAGTTAATAAGTGTTATTTGCGGAAGAAAAATAAACATTTTTATTAATGCATATTTTCTAACTCGTGATGGCATTATCGAAATTTCGATCAATCAAACGACAACTACTCAATTTCAAAACAAAATAATATTATTTTTCTGGAATCAGTGCACTTTCTTCCATTTGACAGTATCGTAGCGTTAAACGACACTGCGTATAATAATAATAAAAAAATCACAATTGCAAATTGCAAAAAAAAGGTGATGAAAACTTTCGATCTTGCAAATAGTTTGCAAGATCGAAAGTTTTCATCACCTTTTTTTTTGCACTGCAGCAATCTTTTTGCAAGTTTAAATGAATATTGTAGATTTGTAGGAATACCTTGACTGCCTTGTTGGTCGCAAGCGCTGCTGCTAAGCATGAGGTCTTTGGTTCGAATCCCGGGTCGGGCAAAGTGTTATTGAGTTTTTCATCTGGAATTTCTCAATAGCAGCCTGGAGTCTGGATTTGTGCCCGGTTCTTGGCAAGAGGCTCGCGCCCTATTACATGGAACTTAAACTTACGTGGCGCAATGTGGATGCAACTCTGCATGACTTTTCGAGGAAGACAGGCGTGATGATGATGTTAAGTTATGTAGGAATGTTTATTAGCAGAAAAACCATTTTTCTTTTCTGTTTTACCAGATTGTCTAATACAATCAATCTGCCTAGCCATTTCCCAACTATGTTGTGATCAGCTTCCAGTCTGACCGGATGCAGCTGAATACCAGTATTTTACATGGAGCGACTGCCTATCTGACATCCACAACCCAGTAACTGGGTAACACCATACCCCTTGGTAAGATTGGTTATAAGACTTTAGGGCTTCTGACGGGCGTAACAACTGTCAAAGATCTACAAATGACAGCCCATCTTAACGTGTTTTCCGAGGCACGGAGGAGTCTCGCTATGTAAAGATGGTCACCCATCCACGGACCAACATGCGTAGCTTAACCTTATGGATCGACCCGTGCGGCTGTTATTACTTTGCCAAGGCCTCCGCTCTAATACACTGTCGATAAACTTAACCCACCGTAAATCAGTTGAGTCCAGTACTCCAGTCGTTACACAGACCATGGGAAGTTTATTTTAGAGAAATACGAATGGAATCGTTCCCTATAGAAAATAGCTTTATCTGTATTGATGATATTTCCTATTATTTTTGCTAGATAGCCTAGGAATTGCGTCAGTTGGAATTAATTTATATTTGTACGACTAGATACTAAGGCTCGCTCGTTTTTAGGGTTCCGTACCCAAAGGGTAAAACGGGAACCCTATTACTAAGGCTCCGCCGTCTCTGTCTCTCCATCTGTCACCAGGCTGTATCTCATGAACCGTGATAGTTAGACAGTTGAAATTTTCAAAGATGATGTATTTCTGTTGCCGCTATAACAACAAATACTAAAAAACAGAATAAAATAAATATTTAAGGGGGCTCCCACACAACAAACGTGATTTTTTTGCTCATTTTTGCTCGATATTGATAACGGCAACAGGTAGTAGACGCTTGAAATATTCACAGAATATTTATTTATATATTCACTTTCAAAATAAATAATTAAATTAAAATAAAACAAATATGGGGGCTCAAGAAACGTGATTTTTTTGCCATTTTTATAGATAATGGTACGGAACCCTTTGTGCGCGAGTCCGACTCGCACTTGGCCAGTTTTTTAAACTATTGATGTATTTAAAAATAAATTGAAAGGATTATTACTAATATTATCGAAGATAGTTCCCAATAGTGCAGTTTCCCTTGCACCACGCTGACCACATACAGATGACTAAGCAGTGTTTATTCATAAGAGCGAGCCCTAAACATAACTGGCGAACAATGTCGTTACACTCCGTTACCCTTTCGATAGCCAGTAGATATTTCACAAATAATTGGGTGCTGTCGTTGATTTGTTGGAATTGTTAGCCAGAATGTGAAAAGGAATTCCAGGTTGGTTTGGTGGTTACATTCCATTCTGTCTACATCAACGTGGTTCTCTAGGGATTAGCCGAGCCTGAGTCCGTCTCGCGCTTGGCCGGTTTTTTTATTAAGTTTGTACCTGTACTGTACGGTAAAAAATTTCGATGATTTTGTGGCTGACTTCTCTATCAAAGATTTAATAATAGTAATTTTTTGATGCAAATGTTCAGTAACTAATGTTCACGCGTTTCAAACGACGTTTTTCAACACACTTGCGAGGAAAAATAAATAAAGTTTCCTTTGTAAAAAATAATACCTATTGAGAACTTAGTTATTTAATACAATGCTTTCAAATACTCGAATATTTTGTCTAAAACTTTGCCTATAACTAAAAAAGTAAACGTATTACCGCTCACATTTTGTTTCTTTGAGATAAGACAAGTTCCTAATGTTTCAAAGAAATAAGATCTAAGCCATTATCATAGAATAACTTATTAAGTTACGGAGCGATAACCATGTCAGATAATATATAATTATTTTAACGCCACAACAATTTTAGAGAGAAAATACCTATAATATTTAGGTAATATTTCTTCCGTGGGTGTCGTAAAAGGCGACTAAGGGACTTACTAGAGAATGGGCAGCAGCGTTCTCTATGCAATTTAACACCATAATGTGATCGCCAACCCGCCTGCCAAGCGTGGCGATTATCGCAACCCCCAATTTGGATTGGGCTATGTCCAGCAGTGGACGTATTTCGGCTGAAATGATAATACTGCACTTACTATAAAGCTACCATTTACTGGGTACGTCTTTCATTGACTTTAATGTGCCCTGGCGGCTGAGAGTATATCATGCTCACTGTAATGTCTCGCTGATGGTGGCGGGTGTGTTGGATCATTTAGCTCCTTTCAAAATGGTTGAGCTGAATAGTACTAATCCATGCGTCATGTTCGTGAACGGGCGCCATCAGTAAGTCCCTACTGATGCAGTCATCTCTTACCTTATTATTTTAATTAATTTTTTAATTTTTATTTTTTTATTACGGACGCGTTTAGACGTTTTGCATCGTTCTCACATGTACAATTTCAACACGAATGATGTTACCAATATTTTGTAACCATATGCCAATTTAAAAGAGTGCCCGTGGAGTTTCGTGTGCGTTCTTCTCCATAGGTATCTACCTACTAAGCTTTGGAATGGGCAACTAGCTTCATCTTTATGACTGACCGACCCTATGACAATTCAAAAGTGCCTGTAATTGGTTTATTCGAAATAAATGCGTTGAGTTTGATGAAATTGTAATAACGAAAGATTTTGAAATAACGAAAAAAAACATCAGCTGTTCCATACAGTTTAGAACAGAAGGTTTAAACTTTAGTAAGGAACCGCAGTTTTTTTTTTTTGTTTTTTTAAAGTTGGCCCCATAGTAAAAGTTATTCAGTTCGATGGTCTAAATCACTCCTGGGGCCCAAGTCTGCTATTTTTATAAATTCAGTCATTCCAACACGATCCCATTGTCAAGCCATTGTCATTTTACTAAAAGTTTGTAATCTAGTAAATTCGATGGTCGATCATTGGTCGGTCAATGTTCTCGTAATATAATTGTGTTATTATAATGGCATTGTCGTATTGCCATTATTATAAAACCCATTAGCTAGTAGAAATGTCATTCATTTGTCACTATGTACGAGATTACCAATATATGCAATTTCATTCAATGTAGTGTCAGTGGCCGACCATTGGAAAGTCATAATGACGCCAATATAATAGTAGATTACCAAACTTGTCAAAGTCACAATCATTCTGACACTATTGTAATAGCCGACTTGAGGCCCTGGTCTAATTCTAATTGCGGTGTTAGGTGGTCTGCGTTAATTCTGGGACATTTTGTATAAAGGCACACTACGAATACGCTAGAGCGAGAGCAGCCCATGAACGCATGTGAAAGTTATAAAATACAGCGAATGTAACTATAACGCATCTATTTCAGTTACATTTCTTTGTCTGCCTAGCTTTTCCCAACTAAGTTGAGGTCATCTTCCAGTCTAACCGGATGCAGCCGAATACCAGTTTTTTACATAGAGCGACTGCCTATCTGACTCCACAACCCAGTTACTGGGTAACACGATACCCCTTGGTAAAACTGGTTGTCAGACTTTCGGGCTTCCGACGACCCGTAACAACTGTCAAAGATCTAAAAATAATAGCTGGGACCGTTTCCGAGGTACAGAGGGGTCTGGGTATTTAAAGATGGTAACCCATCCACGGATCAACCGCGGCAAGCGTAGCTTAACCGGATCGATGGACCTGCGCGGCTATTAGCCACAAGCCCTTCAGTTTCACTTATTTGTATAAAAACCAAATAATGTAGGTTGGAAGTTAGGCAGTTCTGTCAACCAAGTAAAATTAACATTAGCCAATAATCCAATAAAAAAACTAATTTATCACAAGAGGCCAAAGTTTCAATTTGTCTCCCTACACTGAGCTGAGAACTTTACTTTATTTGACTTCAAATAAAACTTTAATTGCACTCCTTTAACGTCGACTCATTGCGAGAAGTGGATGCTGGCTCAGTGTAAACTACGTACATACATTATGCAGTTGGAGTATTAACTTCGTGGCATAACGATACGGATTTTGTAAGTTTCACATTTATACTTTCTGTGCTAACTTTTGTTTCGTATTTTCTAATGTCTGCAGTAATTAGTTAAAGACCTTTAATGTGGTACCTATTTAAGCACAGCGTCTTTACAGTCAGGGAAATTTATTGTTCATCAAAATGACACACCGCACTGCGCCAACTTGCCGTGTTATAGCCATTTCAAACAACTGTCAAAGAATGACAGTTGTCATTTGAATTTAAGTTATGAATAATTTCAGTTGGTAATCAAATTGATAATCAATTAATTTCCCTGACTTAAAATTTTACTGTAATTGGTTACGTCTGTCTGTCTGTCTGTCCGTCTGTCACCAGGCTGTATCTCATGATCCGTGATAGCTAGAGAGTTGGAATTTTCACAGATGATGTATTTCTGTTGCCGCTATAGCAACAAATACTAAAAACCAAAACAACATAAATATTTAAGGGGGCTCCCATACAACAAACGTGATTTTTTTGCTCGTTTTTGCTCGATATTGATAATGGTAACAGGTAGACACTTGAAATATTCACAGAATATTTAGTTATATATTCACTTTGAAAATCAATAATTAAATTAAAATAAAACAAATATTTAAGGGGGGCTCCCATACAACAAACGTGATTTTTTTGCCGTTTTTATAGATAATGGTACGGAACCCTTCGTGCGCGAGTCCGACTCGCACTTGGCCGGTTTTTAAACTTTAGTCAATGACTCGTCTAGGCTTGAAAAATGGGATTTTCTAAGATATCTTAGGTACGCTATCGTAAAATACTAAAATAAAAAAATAAATACTATTAAATTATCTACTAGGTACATGGCTCGCACTTTAACGAAGACTAATTAATTAAGTTAAGTGGCGTCTCTATACTTAAAGTGAATATTTTCTTGCCATTTTCGCTACTAAAAAGTCACACTAACTTTGTCTGATGGCAATAATTATTAATAAAAAGTAGGTTAATATTCTTGTTTACTCGGTGTTTACAAGGAAGATGCTCTATTAAGAACCATATTAGTTTCATAGAATCAGCAAACATACGGAAGCACATACAACTATAAGATTTTGAATGAAATGTATCTACACTATGTACAGTATCATACACAAAGTTTCAACTCGACGGCGACGCTTTGCATTACACTCATAGTGACCCTTTTTTTTTTTTTTTGGGTGGGAAATTATCAAATAACTTCTCCCGCTCTGGGTGGAGCGGGAGGGAGTGTCAGACTTTTACTGACTAAAACCCACCGTGTTCCTTCAGATGCCTGTGTGCCAGGGCCACGATATCCCTTTCGGACAGGCTCGTAACCCTGGCAAACTCATAGTGACCCTAACTAAAACTATTTTAACGACTACTACATTTGTTTTTATTTCATACAATATAAACATTTAAATTGTTGTAGTGTTAAATAAATTCTAATGCTTTAGCGTCATTATGATACACACGTCACTTTGAATATATTGGTATTTCCGGGGATGAAAGTATGTGCATATGCAAATAATATTATTATGTATGGGATCAGTGGACCAACGCTGAAAATAAATATTTATATTACAAAAATGTTGTGTCTCATGAAATGTATGCATGTAAGAATGTAATGAATGTGAATAAGAGCTGAAATCATCATCATCTGCCTAGCCTTTTCCCAACTATGTTGGGGTCGGCTTCCAGTCTAACCGGATGCAGCTGAATACCAGTATTTTACATGGAGCGACTGCCTATCTGACCTCCACAACCCAGAGAATAAGAGCTGAAATTATGGCTTAAATACAAATAATAATAAGTACATAGTTGTGTGAACCGGTATACAACTTAAAGATAAGATGAACGGTTTTGGTAAAAAACTCGAACAAGATGAGGAAGAAGGCCATGTTTATTTGATTGGATGAACAGAGTGCAAAGAAATAATGTACGGAAAATTTTCGTGAACATTCATGAAAGTTTGTTTTATCTGTAACGAAGCATAACTAATAAATTTTTGATATTAGAAACCACTAGATTGTGTTTACAACCAATGGGTAAAGGCTCGTACAGACTCGCGCGATTTCGCGGGCGCGACAGGCACCGACAAAGAAATTGAGCTACTAGTGTCGCGTCGCGACCGCGATATCGCACCAGTCTGTACGAGCCTTAAGAGTTTTAAAAGCCGGTTTAAGAGTTTCTGGTTGGGATATTTCCAGCTAAAATGCACTTTTAGACAATATCTTTGAGGTCTTTTGCCTGAATACTAAATAGCTATAATTTCCCTGAACTTATGAAACTCAGTCCCACTTATTACAAAACAAGGTTTATCTTCAGACCCAGGTTTAACAGATGGAGCCATTATGGAATTTCGAACTTTATTGCGACTATGGTAAAATTCCTAAACACAAAACTGACAACTTAGTACCGAACTAAGTTTTCAGTTTTGTATAAAGAACGGTATTTCAATCACTGTTACGTTCTTATTACAATAACTGGCTGCATGGTTTAAGCCATGTCAAAATATAAATCTTGTTTTGTAATAAGGCGGTATTTAAAGTTTTTCATATTTTCAATGTATCATTTGCTTCACAAGCTGAAGATGTAGCTCACAGGTAATTTTAAAACACTTCATAACTTATTGTAATAAACAAGTCGGACTTTGTTTTTCTTTATAGCGGAACATCTTTGATCAAAGCGAACTGATGATACGGGCTGCGATGCGCAATCATTTGCATTCGATGATTATCTCAGTCCGCCAATTATATGCATCAAGCGACACGCGCACTCGTCACCGTCACGTCACACGTGATAATTACTTAGCAGTTTAGGTTATATTTAAACTAGCTGCGCCCCACGGTTTCACCCGCGTAAGTCTCGATCCCGTGCGAATATCGGGATAAAAAGTAGCCTATGTCTTAATCCAGGGTGTCAGCTACTTCCATACAAAATTTTATCAAAATTGGTCCAGCCGTTTGAGCGTGAAGAAGTAACAAACATGTACACACACACACACTCACAAACTTTCGCCTTTATAATATTAGTGTGATTACTTATTAGCGAGTAAGCTAGATTGTAATGTGAATAAAGTATCACCAGCCATGATACTTTATAAAAGGAAAAAAAAAAACGTCACGCTTCCGTCCGTCACTGCAAAGTCGCACAGCGGTGACTCGTGCCATGCTCTAAACGCAGCACACAACACTTCATTCATTTGTTTTCTCCATAGACGCGTGTCGCTTGAGCGTGCAGCTCGTGGCCACGAGGTTAAAGGCTCGTACCGATATCGCGGGCGCGACACGACACTAGTTGACTAGTAGCACAATTTCTTTGTCGGTGCCTGTCGTGCTCGCGATATCGTGCGAGTCTGTACGAGCCTTTACGTATAAACAAATACATTGTTTCCTGGAGATTTGAATCTTAGAGGATATTGCAGTTGTAGCATTAGCTTGGGAATGTAGTGACAATATTTTCTAAAATAATTATGCAGGAAAACAATCACTTTACGTTATAAGTACCTAAATACAATAAATTGCTTCTCTGCAAGGCAAATTATTTTTTGTGCAAAGCAAACTAGCATTAATGACCATGCTTGCTTAGCGATTTCAGCCTGTTATAAGATAAGGTCTCCCTAAAAACGTGTCCTTCAACGAAGGGAACGTATTTAGGGATTTTATATATACAGGGTCAAATGAGCTAGCGAAACACGAAAAATAAAAAAGATTCGGTGATTTTTTTTTGGGGGTTAACGACCGTGGTAGTGTTGTTACTGGAAGTGTTGAGTTAATCTGTTTATTTTATTTCATCGTAGTTATTTATCGATAGCCATCTTGTCTGTTCAGATTTTTTTAAACTCATTTCAAGTCACTACAATAATAACCGGGATGATGACCCCCAAAAAAAAACTCATCAAATTAATTTATTTTTTGTTTTATCATGTTTGAATATCTATCATCACATCTGTGGAGTTTACTACCTAATTTGACCCTGTATATATGAAAGGATTTTCAATTAATAACTTTATAAATAAGTAGTTAGGTATTAAAATGGAAAAGCCACATTGGTACAGTATGCCCAACTTCCCGACTACCTATCACGAATTTTTGAATATGAAGTTTTTTAATCAGTTTAAAATGACAATTTGATTGCGGTCGCAATTGCCAGCAACACTATTTTTTACTTCATGTTATATCGTATGGAAATATGCAACGATAATTCAATTTCTCAAGCTAACATTTGCTTGGAAAACTCGCTTTGGCAAAGAGAACGTTGTTTTAGTGAAGATTGAGCATGTGATTGCCGAACAAGCTCAACGAAGCCACATTTTTCTTCAGTGTTGCTTAATGAAAATCTACTTTCAAATTGTAATTTTTTTGTTGCGGCAGAACGTTTTTTGAATATACCTAACACGTACAAATCTGGTATTTTTATCGATTATTAATTGACATTTGAAACAATATCGCCTGGATTTATTCAATCCTATGCTTTGATTTTCAATAAGCCTACAATCCCGTTTAGTTTACGATAACAATTCCAAATTCAAACTGTGTTCATTCATGTTCATATGTTGACACGATAGTGTTTCACATTTATCTACAGTAGTAACTTTAGAGGCAAAACCACAATTAAATTGATAATAATATCTCGAGTTTAGGCAGTATTTGAGGCGAATACATACATAAATGTTACGTGATTACTTCTGGCTGACTTGACATTAAATAAGGACTACACCCACAATTTTCTGATAACATGGCTGTATATAATTTTATTCGAGAACAATAACAAACTAAGTCGGTAAATCACTTGGTATTATAATAAAAATCAACACCTAAAAGACTGTCCAATCAAAAATCACAAGTTGACCCGTAAATCTAGAAACTCTAACTAAAAACCATCTTTCAATAAAATTGCAAATACCCTCTAAAACCATGCATTAAAAAAAGAAGACCTACTTAAAGCAACTTTTCCGAAAGTAAGTCATGAGAACAGCTACTGTGTACTTACCGAAGTTATGGCAAACCACTTGTTAACGACTTTGGGAAGTGAAATAAATTCCCCCACATCCCATACAAAGTTACGAATCACTTTAACGAGTCAGCAACAAATACTTTTTCTCGTTCTATTACTTCCAGAAACCTTCATTTTTATAGTGATTGGGAACAGGATTAATCAAAGTTCTCCAGACCACTAAAACACAGAGTGTGTAAAGTAGGGAAAGTTTTCGGGCTATACCATTATAACGCTACATACATTATTTCCATGTGTCAGCATACTGGACATTTACAGCGTACTAAAATCGGCTTCCAACAAACTGTGGAAGGACTTCTCATGCCCTAAAGACCAAGTGATTTTATGTAACAAAAAAATTGTGATTTATGCGCGATAAAAGCCTGCATGCGCGACCGAACTGCGGACCTTTCCTAAAAAAATTTACAACTTTTCCCCTTTGAAAAGAAAACGACCAATCTGAACGGAACCCGCATAATATGTACCCGGAACCAGTTTGTCAGACGCCTCAGTTCTTTTGGTCGAATAGTTTCCACGAAACTAAGTTTTTGAAACAAAGTTTTCACATCGACGTAAATTGTGAGAAGCATTTGATAGTTTGTCTGTAATTGAGACTTGCTGTATTTGAACCTAACACGTTTATTTTTTGTACTTTTTTACTGAACGCGAGGGAATGCGAGGTTGGGTTTACAGTCGCGACGATAATCAATTGTGGACTATCTCATAGCGACACGTAACTTATCCTGAAAGTTATTCAACTCGTCGGGCTAAACGGAGGGGAGGGGGCAGATGGCTCATTATTGAGGCATTGGATAGGCTTTTAACGAGACTACAACCACATAAGACAATTCGGTACACTAACTAAAACATAAAAAAAATCGGACCCAGGGTTAAAAACTTTAGTTTGTGAGGTTTTCCTGGTAGTTTTTTTATTTTATTCAATATTAGATAATATGTATAAGATAGCGTTGTTGAGTTTGAACTCGTTAGTTTGGACTCATTGGTTAAGATTGTATTGACAAGTGCTCTAACGCTAGGTAGTGTCCAGGGTCTGATTATCATCAGACCCTGGACACTACCCAGCCTAGGAGTGCCTCCGGTAGCCAGACGAGAGCAGCTAGAAATAATGTGTCGGATTGATTTCTCCGGACGGTGGCATGCTCCACAGATGTCAACCGTGCTGTCCTTCACAATATATTTCCGGTAACTGTTCGTCATCATAAATTCGTCCATAATCGCAAAGACAAAACCTTCGGTTTCCTCAAAGAGATCATCGAATCGTTACCAGGAAAAGGACACGGTTCGAAAGGTGTCAGTATCCCATTTTTTATGGAATATTGACACTGACAGCTCTTGAACGCGGTTTAAAAGTGCCGATCGCGATCAGTTTCATTGGTGAAATCCTCACTTAGTGTCCTTTTCCTGGTAACGATTCGATGATCTCTTTGAGGAAGCCGAAGGTTTTGTCTTTGCGATTATGGACGAAGTTATGATGACGAACAGCTACCGAAAATACATTGTGAACGACAGCACGGTTGACATCTGTCGGGCATGCCACCGTCCGGAGAAATCAATCCGACACATTATTTCTAGCTGCTCTCGTCTGGCTAACGGAGACTACTTGCATAGGCACAACCATGTAGCCAGGATTATCCACCAGCAACTTGATCTGGCTTGTGCAAGGCTTGTGGAATCGGAAGTACCGTACTGCCAAACCTAGTTCCCGAAAATGGGAATATCATGTTGAATTAAGATCGATTAGCTATTTTTATTTTCTATTCAATACTTGTTCGTGAGATGTTCAAAAACGTGGTGAGTATGTATATGACCACTATGTCTGGATCTGAAATTATTAGGCATATTGTTGCCAATAAGCCTAACAATTTTTATCATTAGACTTTGTTTAAATATCTGTTCTATCACTTCACTAGTAAGGTACTTGTCAAAATAAATCCAACCGGCCGAAATACAACAGGGCTATCTTGTTTAATTGAGAAGTGTCCGTGAATACCTTCAGGTTCTATCATCAGGGACACCACCTAATGTATTATCACATATTAAATGAGTACAAATACGATAGTGCTATCATGTTTGGTTAAGGAGTTCCCATGGCCACCTTTCGGCTCCATCATCAGACTTTAAACACCACCTCACCTAGTGTAATTCAGCACTTGTCAATACAAAGGCAACGAGTCCAAACACAATGGTGCTATCTTGTTTTGTTGAGGAGTTCCTATGGCCACCTTCCGGCTCCGTCATCAGTCCCTGGATACCATCTAACTACTAGTCAAACATTAATTACCGCGTAGTACGTTACTGCGATAGTTCTTTATAGTAAACCTTCGCAGTAACGTACCATCGCGGTAATGAACTTTCGCAGTAACGTACATCGCGGTAAAGAACTTTCGCAGTAACGTACATCGCGATAACGAACTTCGCAACTATGATGTACATTCCGCAAAAAGACCTACTACACGTGCTAGCAATTAAAATCGATTATTTATATTTCATGGCAACACTTTGAGCTGCTCACCTTTGACATTCAAAGCGCGTTCCAGGTATTTGCTTCTAGCTGGTACACCAATCACTTAAACCATGCGTTACTATACAATTTCACCTTGAAACTAAATGCAAAACAAGATATAAAGCTACAACAATCTTTTTTACATTTACTAAGACTTTGCCCGACATAATAACTGTCGAGACATTTTAGCATTTAGCGTCTCGTGAACTCTGAGCAAGTACGAAAGAGCGCACTCCGTAATGGATTTCGAAACATTTTCGCGAGTAAATTTGCATTTGGAGATGATTTTCGTAAATTACTATTCAAATTATATTCTTTCGTTTCATTAACCTTTGAGTCATTCCAACTTTTTATAAATAGAGTGCCGTAGTTTTACGATACTTTTTAAAAATAATTCGAGAACAAAATTGTTAAACTTAACAGCTTTCAACTTTGAGATTCACTTGATGTTTATTTTAACGCCGATATTAAAACAGTGTTTGAACTCGGAAAGCTAAAATGTTAGAACATTCAAATTAATCTAAAACCGTCATATAACATGAATTCTACCGTAATTAAATTAAATGAGAGCTGTCTATTTGGCGGTGTTTAATTGTCTACATTGATGTGTATAATATTCTGCAAACAATTACTGGGGCAATCGTTATGTTTATTTTTAAATGAGCAATTATAGAAGATCTTTAACAACACAAATAAAAATATTATTTGTCACTTTCAAGGAGAACTTCTCTGAATTCTAAAACTTTTAATTAAAAATCTGATTACTACAAAGAAGATTACGTTTACGAATACGCACCAAATATTGTCGGCATTTTAATTTGGTGACGATAATACATTTCATATTGTATGGTAATACAGGCTGTGTCGCGCGCAGCTCGCCTGGCAATGGATTTTAAAAGCCTCATGAATATACTATTATGTAATAAGATGGCAATGTGTCATTTAACTGGCCGATCGGTGTTTTGTATGCACATATAAAACGGCTTCTGAGCCTCGGGAGCCAGCGCTGACCTTCAACTTGGCTAGTTTAGATTCAACGGACGGAAAGGCGGCCTTAAGGCCTCTAAATATTAGAACTTGCTCGTGTCAATTTGCTATTTTTAGATTTTACTTAGATATATTAGCACTTAATTACATGTGTATTTTTTTTCTTAATTATCACAGCCTGACAGCTTGAAGGCGTGGAAGATTGTGAGACGAGCTGGACAAAACCAACAAGCAATGATCCGTATATTGGGGAGAGGATGACAGTAACTTTGAAGCAAGAAAGGAGCAAAATTCCCTCAAATTCTATCAACCGTTGAGCAAGGTAGTAAGTCAGGGAAATTAATTAATAAGCCAATTGACACCGTACGTCAATTTGCCGTACCTACTATAGCCATTTCATACCCCTGTCAAAGAATGACAGTTGTGACTTGAATTTACGGATAATTTGTTAGTCTATTTGCTTCACAATTAATTTCCCTGACTGTACCTAATACGAGTTCCAAAACTCTCAACAAAAATAAAACACGGCAACTCCACGAATTCGGTTTGCTTGTTTTAACAACTTTTTGCAAAAGATTGGTTTTGGGTTTACGTGTCAAGCCGAATTGTTGTATTTACATGTCCTCGCTCTGAAAAGGTAAGCATAAAGTTAGCATAATTTAAAAAAGTTTAATTACAAAACAAAGGCTCATAATAGCATTCTTTAAATCAGGGAAACATAAATTCTAAAACAAATACGAAAAGTTGTTTAATTTCAATCTATGCGCGTACGCGTTATTAACTCAGTCTCGTTAGGTTTTCTTACAATAACGTATCAGCTTTTGTTTGACTTCTAATTAGTAACAATGTGGGCTTTGTTTGAATAGTACGTCAGTGAACGCAGTTGTGCAAGCCGGGCAGTGGTCACCAGCGGCGGCGCGCGCGCAAGGAATCGCCCACAAAATTACACTAAGTACCCGCTTTCACCGCGTATGAGCAATTATTTCAGCTAAGTGTTGTATGAATGTTGTTTAAATGTATACTCATTTGCATACACACATTTCCGTCTCAATATGAACCAAAAGACCTGAAAAAATTTATTTTATTTCCAGCTATCACAAGCACCACACTACTAGGTACTAACAAGGACAACAACTCTCCGCCTTTGTATCTAATTGTGTGCGAGAAGTTTAAATAAATAAATAAATAATAAACTCCCAACTACTACTCAACTATTACTAACGACTTATGGATCTTGTAATTTAATCTGAAATAAATAAATATATTATATTATAATTAATACGTTGGGGAAAAAGTTTCTTCGCATTTTTTAAGAAAATTCAAAACATTTTTTAATATAGTTTATTTACATTTAACTAAAGTATGTAGGTACCATTTTGTTCGATAACTTTTTGCCATCTTGTAGGTAGGGACATGATCCCATTGCTATAGAAATTTTGGGACTTCTGATCAAAATACCGAGACAAGTGGTTTTGGCAGTCCTCTCGTGATGTTAACGTGACACTGCCTAAAGAATTCTGAAGAGACCGAAACCGGTGGAAATCTGAAGGTGCAAGGTAAGGACTATACGGCGGATGCATTAACACCTCCCAGCCAAACTCTCTTAATTTTTGCTGAGTGGCTAAAGATATGTGAGGTCTAGCGTTATCATGATGAAAAACCACACCCCTTCAGTTGATTAATTCCGGCCGCTTTCTCTCAACTTCTTCCTTTAATCTCATCAGTTGTTCGCAGTAGAGTTCAGAATCGATGGTCCTGCCTGGTTGTAACAGCTCATAATGAATAAAGCCCTTCCAATCCCACCACACACACAGCATCACCTTGTTGCGAGTTAACCCGGGTTTCTCCACAGTCTGTGAAGCCTGACCGGCCTTTGACCACGACCTTTTTCGCACGTTCTTGTCGTACGTGATCCACTTTTCATCACCAGTTATCAGCTTCTTCAAAAATGGTTCGGTTTCATTACGTCGTAATAAAGAATCACAAATGAGTACACGGTTCATTAGGTTTATTTCAGTGAGCTCGTGAGGTACCCAAATATCGAGCTATTTTGTGTACCCAGTTTTTTTCAAATGTGCCAAAACTGTTTTGTGGTCAATTCCCAGTTCTTCAGCTACGTCGTAACTACTGCTCTCTTATCTTGCTCCAATTTTTCAAAAATGGCATCCATTTTATCCGTAACCAGACCGACCAGACCAGAGCGACGTGCATCTTTGACATCAAAATTTCCGGATTGAAAACGCTGAAACCAAATTTGTGCTACTCTCACAAACACTGCACTAGGTCCATAAACATCGCAAATTTTTTTCGCGGCTTGCGTTGCATTTTTACCTTTTTTGTAGTAAAATTTTAAAATGTATCGAATTTCTTCATTAGATTCACTCATCTTGACAGTACGAAAAACAAATGAAAATCACACTTTTTCCCCAACCTATTATATACAACATTATTTTTAGTATATGCGAAACCAGAATATAGTTTGTTCAGAATAAGGAACTGAATCGATTTCAATAATTTTGACACCATGTTATATTTTGTCCCAAAAATATTTAAGTGTGACGGAAAATGTTATCACCATTTAATTAAAATACAATCGCCGTACGGTTAGGTACCTACTGCCAAATTATTATCAATGAGCGCAAGACGACCCTGGAGGCGCGGGGACACAGTTATCATGTTTTTGTATGGACAACCCGGTAACATAACTACCTTATAACTTTGTGATTTTTCATGATACAGTTTTGAAATTTTGTACATAGATTCGTTACATAAACATACTAGACACGTGTTTCGGGTTTCGCATAATTATACTAAAAGTAATATTGCATATGTATATTATCTCGTCATAAATCATTTTATGATCCGTGTGGTGCCGGACGTAAAGCATAGCACCATCCTATTTCTTCCCGTGGGTGTCGTAAAAGGTGATTAAGGGACTTACTACAGAATGGGCAGCAGCGTTCTCTATGCATTTTAACACCATACTGCGATCGCCAACCCGCCTGCCAAGCGTGGCGATTGTGGCAATGTCTTTGGGGAGGCCTATGTCCAGCAGTGGCCATCTTTCAGCTGAAATAATGATCATGATGAAATCATTTTATGGAATGATCCATTCATCCACAGCTCGACACCACCCACTGCTGGCCATAGGCCACTCTTTTCCTCTACCAATCCTGCCAATCTCCACGCTCCTGTGGCATGATACTTTAAAATAAAACAAAGTCGAAAAGCGTTAAAAAATGCATTTCGCGAACCAAATTGCTATGGCATCATCCCGAAAAATTTGCACTGTAATAACATCCGATGAGCTATGTCAAAAAAGCTCTAAATTTTTTGTTAAAAAATGAGACAGAGCGAAGAGAGCAGGTGTCTGCGTTCGTAAGTTCATTCACCTTAGACATCGAAGGTCAAACTTGAAAGTGCGCTACGATGCTGCACCATTCAAGAATTGACATCTTAGTGTTATTACTGGCACCGCTTTACACACACACAGACATGGGAATATTATATTGTAGCACAGTGTGCGTAGCTCTATTTGCATTGCAAACTTTTCTCATAAAGACTAACCTAGTTATGTATCTATGTGTTAGTTTTAGTGTAGTAATTTCAGTGAATTTAGTGCTTAGCTGTTTATACAGTTTAGATATATCCTTTGTTCAAGGGCTAGGTTTTAGATTAAGATTTTTTTGAGTTTTTCTTGTGTTCATATAACTGCCTAGCGTTTTCCCAACTACATTGGGGTCGGCTTCCAGTCTAACCGGATGCAGCTGAATACCAGTCATTTACATGGAGTGACTGCCTATCTGACCTCCGCAACCCAGTAACTGGGTAATACGATACCCCTTGGTAAGACTGGTTGTCAGACTTTCGGGGTTCTGACGACCCGTAACGACTGTCAAAAATCCACGATGACAGCCGGGACCAACAGCTTAACATGCTTTAAGAGGCACGGAGGAGTCTCGGTATGTAAAGATGGTCACCCATCCACGGACCAACCCCGGCAAGCGTAGCTTAACCTGATGGATCGACCCGTGCGGCTGTAATTATTTAGCCTCGAGCTTCTTGTGTTCATATCAAGCACTTACTTAGTTGGAAGTCAAGCTACAGTTATCTGGCTAAGTATAGAGACGTTGAAGTAATGTATGGAAAGATATCATAACCCAACATATGCATGAAACGTTATCACGCAATAACATGGGAATCTTTGGGTGATTAATGCATAAAACTAAACTTTGTGGGTCCATTACGTGCCTCGCCATATTTTGTTGTTATCTCAAACCGTTGTAGATCTACATCTAATTGAATTAGTTCATTTAAGTGAATAAAACATTATTTTCTTTTAGAAAGATCAAACTACAGAGCTTACAAAAAAATACTTTAAAATAAGTTTTTAAAACAAAGCTCCCTCCTTGAACATATTATTATTATTTTAAATTATAACTTGATAAAGTACTAAAAATTCAGTCACGATAATTAATTATACGAGTATCGATTGCTAGGCAGCGAATACCGCATTTTAATCGATTTCAATGAATAATTGAAGCTAAGTGTTGTTTGTTCTGAGCAATAAATAAAGATTTTATTATATATATATATATATATCTTTATTTGTAGCGAAGCCTGTAGGCTAGACGGATTAAAAATAAACCAGACGACCTATATTTATAAGTTTCGAATATAACTTATAGAAGGGCATTATGTAGTTTCTGCCTACCCCCATGGGAGTAAGGCTTATGGTTCATCATCTGCCTAGCCTTTCCCAACTATGTTGAAGTCGGCTACCAGTCTAACCGGATGCAGCTGCATACCTGTATAAACATGGAGTGACTGCCTACCGGACCTCCACAACCGAGATACTGGGTAACACGATACCCCTTGATAAGACTGGGTGTCAGAGTTTCCGGCTTCTGACGACCTGTAACGGCGGTCAAAGATGTACAAATTACAACTGAGACCGCGGCTATTTTTTTTTTTTTTTTGTGGGAAATTATCAAATAACTTCTCCCGCTCCCGCGGAGCTCAGGGCGTGTCAGAGTTTTACTGACTATAACCTACTTGTGTTCCTTCCGTTGCCTGTGTGCCAGGGCCACGATATCCCTTTCGGACAAACTCGCAACCCTGGCAGGGAGACGGCCTAACGTGCTGTCCGAGGCACGTATACTGGTTGCATCCGGCTGCATCCCGGTAGACTGGAAGCCGACCATAACATACAGTTGGGAAAAGGCTTGGCAGGTTGATTGGTCGAGCATTCTATCATTTCTATCGAAGGAAAGATATATAATATTATAAAGTTATTGTTCGAAGCCTTTGGCGACCGCGATCAGAATTTTGCGAATGTTGTTCAAGCAGCTAATGAAAATCACGCGAAAATTCTGTCGGAATATTGTATCGTTTGATTGACCATCAGTCAGAGAAAAAATAGTGTGTAAACTATGTACCTAGACTTAGGCCGATCGTTCACGACATTACTCAAAAGTAAATCCTAACGCTTTAGTAAATCGCGTCGTGTACGTATTGGCATTGAAATAATCGTGCTATGACATTCTGACTCCTCATTGGAGCTTAGTTTTGAGGCTGGTGCGATGAAACTATCAGCAGTAGATGTTACTAATCTTTTCGGCTTCAACTCAGTCTTGAACAGCTTCAATAATTGGCAATTCCAAACCATAAATTAACACGATTAACCTAATAAAATAGGATAAAGTCTTATGTGGTAATGGGGCTCTTTGGGGAATTCCGACCCGAAGGTATGCTACTGCTGACGAAGATCGGGCCATGGAAAGACATCATACGAAAAAACAACCGAAGCTTTGAAAAAAATTCCAAATGGATAAAATAATTTCATAATCGTTTTAGTTAGAGGAGCTTGTGGTTTTTATACAAATAAATGTAACTGAGGGGCTTTGTGGCTAATAGCCGCACGGGTCGAACGATCTGGTTAAGCTACGCTTGCCGCGGTTGGTCCGTGGATGGATGACCATCTTTTCATACCAAGATTCCTCCGTGCCTCGGAAAGCACGTTAAGCCGTTGGCCCCGGCTGTCAGTTGTAGATCTTTGACAGTTGTTACGGGTAGTCAGAAGCCCAAAAGTCTGACAACCAGTCTTACCAAGGGATATCGTGTTACCCAGTAACTGGGTGGTGGAGGTCAGATAGGCAGTCGCTCCATGTAAAATACTGGTATTCAGCTGCATCCAGTTAGACTGGAAGCCGACCCGAAGATAGTTGGGAAAAGGCTAGGCAGATGATGATGTTCGTTTTAGTTAGATGTTACATAATTTTCATAACGTATAAATCTCATATCAATATCCCTCCAGTATCCAATTATTAATAGTATATTTGCATAAAAGGGTCCATTGGATTCCATTGGGCAATTTACTTTACATTAACAAACCCAATTAATTGTTTCAGTTTTCAAATTGTAATGGCCATGATCGCCAATTAAGTGCCGAAATCATCCCATTATTCTAATCGTGTGAGGAAACCATAAACATTTCTGTCCAATCCACCAAATAATTACATGTCAATTTCTTGTCGAATGAAGCAATACAAGCGTTATCTATTTAATGTTCAATACACATATCACGTAGGTCGTAGGTTCGATCCCAGACAGGCGCTTTTTACTTTGTGTAAATTATTTCATCACCACTGCTATCAAAACGGTGAAGGAAAACATCTTGAGGAAATCGGCATGTCCTAGAACCAACAATTCTAAGACATGATTGTGAATCTACCAACTGGGTCACTCACCGAAGAGGAGGCTTGTGTCCCAGCGTGGAAACATTGGTTATGCTATTTTATGTACACATATCACTATTTACTGTCCCTCTAGAAAAGTTAGCACTCTACTCCGATAAATAATTGCAGCAAACCTTAAATACTATTATAATAAGCAGGTATTGGAGAAACGGACTCGTTCTTCCAAGCAGAAAATGAGAAAACAATATTCCGCGAAAGCTATCAGTGATGCTCCCATATTGTTTTGACTAGTTTTCTCTAAGTCACCTTTGATCATAATTCTAATCTCTTAGCACAAAAATAATACATTTAGAAATGGCTCTAAATCGTACAGAGCTTTCTCGCTAATTACGTCTAGAACGATTATTTTCATTACATTAACTTTTCATAAGTTTGATTAACGGAGTGTAATTACTTAAGAGAGAGAAAGACGAATCAACTAAGTTAAAAGCAGCTGGTATGCTACATAAGTTAATTTAAAATTTGAGAGATTTATTGACCGAAATCATAAATTGACCAGGAATTTACAATACTCAGTAAAAGCAATAATAAATCATTTTAAGTTGGTCGTGAAGGATTTTATACTGATGAAGGAAATTATTTTGATTAGCGGCAGTTGGCCGCCGCCTGGCTCTGTGGAGAAGCCGCCTTTGTACAGGAAATGAATCGATAGACCAACGAACGTGCCATCAACTTTTCGTGCAGATTACGCAAAGTTAGTTTTGCAGATTATGGATGACCCATATACATTGTCACTGAATTAATTTTAGAATACAGCCTCGCAAAAAGGTTTAAATGATTGTTAAAGTGATACATTCCAGATAGATATTAGTGTGATTAGATTAAAGAAACTTTTAATTCAACACATTTATGTGACCCAAAATATTCTTCCAGACAAGCCAAACAAGTAACGTAAGCTGGTTAAGGCGTGATATAGACAAGTATATGATGCCCATGAACTCTTATGTCACTCTGGAGAAATTCCTTATTTGACAAAAGCACAAGACCACCTTTCGATTTCCGAAGGAATCCAGAAATCTTATAATAAGTTTATTTCGCTCTCAAAATACAACAAAATCTTAATCTATAAAGAACAACGTATAAAGATGTTTGATAGTTGTACAGCAGCACATAATAAATGATCTACCAACTCCCAAACTAAGTCAAGCTTGTATTTTGGGAGTTAGTGGTTCTTAGGATGCAGGACTTACATAGATACAACCTTGCAGCCTAGGAATTGACTTCCATAAGATTAAATAAATTAAATTTCGGAACGCATTGAGAAATAAATTAAAGTATCTACGAGTACATTATCTAAAACTACAAATGGAAAAAAAGAAAAAAAGAAAAGAAAAGATAATTAATAATAAATATATACTTTTCATATCAAAAAAAAAATATGATTTACTTTTTTAAGCTTAGAAGCATCTCAGCTGAACATAATCTAAAGTTAGCAACCAATTACTTAATTTATGTTTATACAAGGAAGAAGGCGGTATCCACGAAGCTATGGTAAGCTACAACTCGGTATATAAGCTATAGTAACCTACAACCCGGTATATAAGCTATGGTAACCTACAACCCAGTATATAAAAAATGTCGAGATATCTCAAGATTTCTCGGGCGCGAGCCTTGCTTCCCTTGTCAATTAAGCTTGTCGTTCCAAAAGAGAACAGGCAATAAATAAGTCATCGCCGTCAGGGCACGCAATAAGTGAAATTATTTTTGAAACGACACGATCTTTGGCCATCTTAAACTGGATAAATATTTAGAATACCTGCCATGAAAAGGAAATGTAAACGTTATGAAAATCAAATGCTTTGTCATTTGTTCCGCTCGCTTTTATTTCCGTTTGAACATTATTTACAAATTAAGCCGCCGAGATGGAATACAACGGAAACAAACTACCTCCTTCAATCTTCTGTAGGAGTGCCTGCAATATTGTTAGATATATTTCTCACTTACCATATTTAGGGTTCTGTACCCAAAGGGTAAAACGGGAACCCTATCACTAAGGCTCCGCCGTCTGTCTGTCTGTCTGTCTGTCTGTCCGTCTGTCACCAGGCTGTATCTCATGAACCGTGATAGTTAGACAATTGAAATTTTCACAGATGATGTATTTCTGTTGCCGCTATAAGAACAAATACAAAAAAACAGAATAAAATAAATATTTAAGGGGGCTCCCATACAACAAACGTGATTTTTTTGCTCGTTTTTGCTAGATATTGATAACGGCAACAGGTAGACGCTTGAAATATTCACATAATATTTATTTATATATTCACTTTAAAAATAAATAATTAAATTAAAATAAAACAAATATTTAAGGGGGCTCCCATACAACAAAAGTGATTTTTTTGCTATTTTTATAGATAATGGTACGGAACCCTTCGTGCGCGAGTCCGACTCGCACTTGGCCGGTTTTTTTTTACTTAACGCAACTTCTTGAAAATGTCAATTAGATTTTTCATTTATGTGCAATTGGAACTAATAATTGAAAAAAACCAAACCATTTGCCTTCTCTGTGACTCCGTACAAATGCCGTAGTAATCGTAGTGGAAGCCAACGTAGTGCAACGCTCTTTACTACTCGAATACGTCTGTCAAGGCGTGCATAATATCGGTCACATCATAAATCGTGTTCACTTCCTCAATGCCAAGAATGAACGCACCGTTTGTTCCTGTTATGTAAGCGCGTGTTAAGCGCCGCGCCGGCGACCGAACGCGATACGGCACGTGGGACCTTTATAAGCCCAAGCACTCACTCCCCAATACAATGGTCTGCCATTGAACCAACTCTACTTTAATGGCTACTGTTTTTATTATTCGGTACACCTTCAATTATTTATTAGCTACTAATTATTATTGTTTTAAGCACATTTGTATGCATAGTCAACATAGTTTGATTTTAATACAGTTCTGGTTAGTGTTAAATACCTATGAGTTCATAAGTTTATTTGCTTTTAGTTGTTTAGTTTGTCCCCATCTTCGGTACTTTTGCGAGAACCACTATATCTTCGGTAACAGCTTCCAGTGTGCGATATTGTCTAGACCCTTGATGTTAATGGAAAATTCTTGCTTCAAATAAATTAGGCGTTTGGGAGGTCCAGAGAGGAGCTCAGAGTGGGCCTGTGGGCCCTACAGTGTAGTCTAAAGACAGTTTACGAGTTTTAACGTAAAACACGTTTTTTGTACGCCTACATTAGCACGAAGTCGTCTTTACAAATGTAAGAAACTTTTTAATGATATCGTTAAGCTTTAGGACATTGAGCTCACGATATTGCCGCGCGTAGGCAAGTTTACATAACTCATGACTTAACATTTTAGAATCTCATTATAGATGAAACGCAAGCCCAATAAATTATTTATAATTTATGGATATAGGAAGATACTTCGGGTGCATTTATACACCTTCATTGCTTACTGATAAGCCTATTATAATTACAAAGGGGAACCATCTAGTGCTTTGCCTCTTTGAAGGTACTTCAATTAGAATATTATAACTTCTATTTTTAGCATCACTCACCACAAAAGGTACTAAACACATTTCTTCTACAAAAATGCTTATTATGTACACCACAGCTTGACAATTACACTATAATGTAGACCCTTACGCACATTAATTATTTTTACACAGATTTTGTGCAGTTTTGTACCAAAACAACATTTTACGCGTAACATCTTGGAAAGTTGTTAAACAAAGCTCATTTCTCCGTAAAAGTGCTTATTATAGCATCTGTTATTCGATAACCCACGTAATGGGTTTAACAAACTAAGACCACCAATTTCGCTTTCAAAATCCAACTTCGCTAACAAAATCTGAAGCAAACACTTGTTTCATTCTTGTGCCAACCAAAATTACACATAAAGAAAACATTTATTTAAGAAGAATTTCCTTTCGGAAAGTGGGAACATTCTCGAAATAGACGGACAAAATTGCGCTAACAAGGTTCTAATCCTACTAATCCCTGAGGAATGCGCGAGGGAAAGGATGCTTTGTGGGACTGAATAAAATTATGAAAAGCAGTTCACAAAGACAGATTACGTACATGAAACTGAGCAAGTATGTTAACTAGCCCTGTGTGTAATTGTGTTGATGTAATTCAAGGAAAGTTTGAGACATTCTGCCTCCTAAAAGACACCCCTACTATAAAACCCCATTTTACCTGTCCCCTGTCCCTGTTCTAGTTATCCTGGTTTGCCAATTCGTCTGCCAGAAATAAGGCCATGTTCACTTCTCTCAAAGCGAAATTTATTGTCACAAGCTTGTGTGTGAACTCTGTTCAAATAATCTTTTGTAAATCAAGTGTTGAATTGTGTAGTTTAAGGTGCGAATGGATATTGCTGAACGTATGAGAAAAAGGTTAAAAACTTTTTCATTGTAGATTAATTTTGTACTTGGGTTTTGGCGTAGAAGCCTATAAAATAGGTATGTATTTTACGCAAATAATACATAAAGGTACATTTCCAAAAAGACAGAGCTTTATCTGGCAGGTTTTACCGCAATTCTATAAAACATAATTACCACTTAATTTTCATTATTGCTTACTAAAACTGTATACAAATAGAAGGCAGTCAAACAATTTTTGTATAACAATATTGCCATTTTCCATCCAGCCAATCGATTTATAAGTATTGCCCATACAATTATTGTTCTAGAGGCCATAACAATAGTTTATGTACCCGCAGTCGCTTTAAACCATTATTTCCTTTAATAAAATACTGCTTTACACCTGCACAAGGTGTAAGGTTTCGCATTCCTTCATTTCCTGGTAAATACGTGGCGTTACTGCAAACAAAGACATTTCAAGCTTTTAACATTCCCCACTTCGCCGACACTGTTTAATAGTTCGAATCAGGAATGAAGTGGCTACAACACTACTGTTGCATTAAAATAAATGAGACACTCTACTCCACACCGACTCGATCGTAATTGAAGACAGGCTAAATTGCTTAGTTAAGTTATAAGTGAAAATCGAAGGCGATTGAGTTTTATATTTAAGCTTAGATATAAAATGGCGTCACGTAGTGTATAACCTGGAGCTTGAGACAGCACTCGATATGGCGAAGCGTGGAGGATTTGCGCTGCCAGCGATAACTGATCGGTTTAACTCGCAAACCTGAATGGCAAGGTTACACGACAACACTTACGAGATCCCACATCATAATTCTGGGCTTCTTTGGAAATATTTCTACTTTAAAATGAACTGGATTTAAATCAGCGGTAAGCGGCGCAGTAATTCAGTGCAATTTAAACGTAATTCCTGTATTTAAATGTGGCTCACATCAGTAACTTGACCGCAGTCGGTAAACGTATAGATTGTGGAGCGTGTATGTATTTATTTATTTAAGCTTTCATTAATTTACGTACTGGCTTCACATAAGAGAAACGTTGATAAAAAGCCAGCGTTATTTCAAATCAGAATACCTAATCAATGCTGCCAACATTAAAAGCTCATTTCTAAAAGTGATTCAAACATGAATAGCAGTAGGTACTTAAACGAAATAATTTATTTCAATATAATCCCTTTCAAAGGGATTACAGGGTATTTAGGTGTTTTGATCCGGCCTTGCGCAGCGTGCACTTTGTAAACTTTGTTGGATCATTCGGCTCCCTATAAAATGGTTGAGCTGGATGGTGCTGATCCACGGGTCATGTTCATGAACGGGCGCCGTCAGTTGTGACTGGTCATCTCTTATGAGCGTATACGAGTACGACGTACGGCATTTCATACAAACTTTCAAGCCCTTGTTTTTTGAAATGACTGAACCAATTTTAATGAAACTTCATACGCAAAACAGGATACAAAGGTCTAAAAAGTTAGTTAAGAACATTTTCGAAAAATAGTTTTACAGCCAAATTAGACCGATTTTAAATTTTCCATTGGATCAGAGATTTCCAGTTATCTGTTTTTAAATAAGACATTTCGAAAATGTTCGTACCTAAATTTTTAGACCTTTGGATCCCGCTGATGCGAATGAAGTTTCATTAAAATCGGTTCATTCATTTCGAAAAACAAGGGCTTGAAAGTTTGTATGAAATACCGTACCTACGTCGTATACTCGTACGCTCTTAACTGCCAGGGCTTATATTTTTATTTGTGTTTTTTACATTGTTCTTACATTTAAAAGCTACCAGAATAATGTACCCAGAACTTTGTTATATCTTGATTTTAAAGAGTGTCTCCAGTTTCTTGCCCGTTCTTCTCCATAAATATCTACGTTTTAGAATGGGCAAATAGCTTCAAGTTTCTAACTGACCAACTCTTTGGCAATTCAAAAGTGCCCGATTAATTGAAATAAATGCTTTGAGTTGAGTTTGAAATAGGCTTTTACTATTGTGGCAATTTTGGAAATCTCTAATGAATATTGAATTTGCTTGCTGAATAATAATTACTTACTAGCTTTTGCCAGCGGCTTCGCCGTTTTTGCGCCAATCCGCAACATAACATCCTGACAAACAGAAAAACGGACAAAAATTCTAAAAACTATATTTTCGGTATCAGACTCGTTCACTCTCTCTATCCACGCCTCGTAGCAAATACTTTTTTTAAAATATTGAATGCACAGGTTTGACTTCGTTTAAGATATAGATAGATAGAAGATAAGAGTATAGATTTATTACATTCTTAATGTTAACAAGTAGGTATCTAAAATGTTCTTAGTTTATTATATTTCACCCTAATAATCGACCCATTAATTAAACTCTAGTTACAAAAAGATTTTTAAAACCTGATTACTATGTAACGTCCTTGAATTGAGTAAATTGCGTCAGTTTTTTACAGTGGTAATTCAAGTAGGCACCCTTAGCTAATCTTAACCAACGTTAAATAAATTCTAATAATACATAAATTATGATGACCGCAGTCCCCTCCCCTGTACTTACATACGGAAAAGATCAGTAAAATAATGTTAATTCGTAAACAGAAAAAGCTGAGCTTGTTGTTAGGTTTAAATACATTACCGTTTAATATCGATAAGTAAGTAGTAAGTTACTAACAATTCTCCAAAGATGTTCCGATTAATGACAGCCCTGATAGGATGACCGAATATAAGGTTATTGCTAAAAATACATTGTTCATTTCCATTTTGTTCATAGGCATTTCTCTCGGGTACCGTAAGACGCGGCGGGAATAAAGTAATATCAAGGATGATTATCAAGTAATTTGTGTGATGATAATCACGTCTCGATAACCCCTCCCCCCACCCTATGGGGGAGGCCTATGTCCAGCAGTAGACGTCTTTCAGCTGAAATTATGATGTTGAATCATGTCTCTAAAAATTCTGTCATTCATTAAAACTTAAATCTGTATGTTTTTTTCTTATAACTAATTTTATTAAGAACGTTTAGTCAACAGATAGTTCATTATCTATTCAATAACAACAAAACGTGCCAAGGACAAACAAAAATAATAAAAAATATTCATCACCCATAATGAAAGTATTGGTAGTATATATTTTTTTTTACTTAAATAGAAAATTCCATGATATTTTTTAACGGACCTTCATACTGCAAGTAGGTACTTTTCAAACCACTGGCACATTTTGAAATAAAAGTAACGTGTCATTGCAAACGTCTAACGATAATGTCACTCGATAAGTCAACATATTATGTAGTTCTTGATAATGCTTCAAATTATAAAGTATTTAACTCGAAAACATAATAAACTTATTCCCAAGGTACTACATTCCGAAGGGACAATGTGTCAAAATGCAAGATCGAAGATAACCTGCCCTGCATCAGGAGGGGAGAAAGCCAAAGGAAGTCCTACAGGTGATAGTCAAGGTCCATTATGCCCAGCCCCAAAAGTCAATGGAGGTAGCAAAGACGATGACGGAGGAACAGTTTTGAAAAGAGCTAAAGCGCCTGGAAAATGTCGTATGGGTTTCATTCCAGAAGAATGGTTTCTTTTTCTCAAACCCATGACTGGCGTATCTGGCCCTTACATATTGATGATAGGTCTCGGCAATTATTTAATGAGCAAAGAAATCTTTGTAATGGAACATGAATACTATTTGGGCCTATCCGAGTTTATAGTGGTATATTATGTTACAACTAGATTTGGACCATCAATTGGCAATGCTCTAGATAAGGAAGTGGATGCAATAGCCAATGAGTACGAAGAAAGTAGACAGGCGGAGGTGACTGCTATTACAACACAAATAAAAAATGCTGAAACCGCAATCTGGAGAGCGCAAGGACAAAAAGAATTGATAGATGCTAAAAAAGAAAATGTTGCGATTCAGTTAGAAGCTGTTTACAGGGAGCGGCAGATGATGGTGTATAAAGGTGTCCGAAGACAAATGGAATATCACGTAAAGCAGCACTGGGTATCAAGACGTATAAAACACAAATGGATGGTACAGTGGATTATGCAAAACGTTCACAAAGGAATTACTCCAGAATTTAAAAAGCACGTTATGGAAGTTGCTATTAGAGATTTGACAGCTTTAGCAGACAAATATGAAGCAAGTGCCAAAAAATAACTGTCTGTAGCCTAGCTAACTCTGCCGACGAAAATATGAGTTTTATGTCTCATAGTAATTAATATAAAAATTTTTACGACACTGTATTATTAAAATTTCACGCTTTGGTGACCGTATCAGTTTCGATTTTGTGTGCTTCGATCAATTGTGTGCATAATGCATAGAATCGTATTAAGATGCTACATGGAATAACGGTGGTGGTCTAAATATGTATTCAAAACATCATTTGATTTATGTCTTATTGTTTGTTAGTATTTTAGAGCTGCCCACTGTGGTGATGGACAATGATGAATATAATTCTTGTAAGTTTACGTTTTCGTTAATAACTACAATAGTGTCAATGTTGATTATAATATTATAAAATAACGTTTAGTTGTGCATACCTGTGTAGGTACGTATTAATAACATCATCTTTTAAGCCAAAAGACGTCCACTGCTGGACATAGGCGTGTTATTATACAACACAAGCAAACGTCTATTATTTGAACTGCCTTATCAGTCTACTTAAGTATCTAGTAAATACAGCAGACACGCAAATATTCGTTCTTTTTTTGTAACCAGAGTTATGCTATTTTCCATGGACGTATAACTATTTCATACAAATTCTTTTCCGACAACGGGCCCATGTCATCTTTTCGAACTGTCATTTCAATATTTTATTTTTATTTTTATATATATCTATACGTGGTCCGTTAAAAAATAAGGTGAAAATTAAAAAATCAGTTTCTCCCTTGATTTTACAAGAAGGAATATGGTAAATGGCTACGGTAAATGCTGACGAAAAATCGATGTCACGAGTGCTCTTGTCAGACTCAAGTCGATGGAGTTAATGAGAATGTATAGTCACGAGCTTATATAAATTACTATAAAAAGCTCGGCAATAATATCTGATTGCATGACTCATCCATTAATATATATTATGTGACAATTTGTGTAAGGCATTTACAAGTGGCGGGAACATAAAAGCCTGACAGAATAATGTTTCTAGTTTTCTTCTTTATCGCAATGAATGCCGCATATTGCAAAAACATTCCACTCGAAGCAGACTGGAAGCATAAATATCTGACAACTTACTCGATGTCGACCATTCTGCCAGTATCATTATCCATTTTAAAGAAGGTGAGTATTCGTTTTAACATACTGTTCGGTTTTTATGCTGCCAAAGTGATATCAGACATTTTCTATCACAACGAGGTAAGTATCACATTCTTCTGAATGTAACTGAGTAGGCAGATATTTATGACACAAGATACTCGTAATAGCTATGTCCGTTAATATTGTATCGCGACATATTTTTGAAGCCGATGCAGCTTCATTATATTTTGGCGTCGCTTGTCTCGCCAGATAATTTTGCGGTTCCTTTGATGTCACGTATTAGTGCTACCACTTGTATACCTATGCTATCCATAAATTATTACATATATTAGTGGATAAATCATGCAATCAGATATTATTGCCGAGCTGTTCATAGTAATATATTTATGCTCGTACACTAGTTATTATATAATATTACGTTAGCCTTAAGAAGCAATAGTTTTCAGTTTCGTAAGTTAACAAACAATTTATTTTTTTAGATGGCTTTGAAGTTCGCTGTAAACTTCAACCAAACGCTTGGGATTGTTTTCTCAACCAGACCGTTTTACACAGGTACGGTATGATGTAAATAATTAGGTATATCACACCAGTAGCCAACCAGCCGATCTATTCTGTAAAGTAAGCTATAAGTAGGTATAGCGATATTGACAGCTCATTTAACCTAAATTTCCACCGTGAAATTTTTACAGATAGCACCGCTGCCAGTCAATTCTGTAATAATCTCACCGTAAAAACTTAGGTGAAGTGAGCTTGAAGTGAACTGTCATTCCACCTGCCAGTCTATTCTGTAATAATCTCAGCTGTCAATCCACCTTGGCATACACTTCACCTAAGATTTCACGGTGAGATTTTACAGGAAAGGTATGCTGCATACCTTTTTTGAAAATTATGAAAATTTTGTAGCCAATAGGTAGGTACAGTCAGCAAGGATTCTTTAGATAAGTTATATTTTTTTTAACATATTTTTTTATATTATGTTCGTTAAAGTCGCTGCGTGTGTACCTAGCATTAAAACCAAAAGATTAAAAAAAAACAATATCATTGAATAATGTTGTGTCGATTTAGATACTTATTATGTAAAGGTCATAGTGTTAACCGACTTTCGTTGCTGGTCGTACCCTCGCACAGGCCGAAGTCTGCGATGTATATTATTTACGAAAAGTACTTATTTCACACAAGATGTTGTAATTATTTGGTTTGTTATAGGTTTTATTACGACATTACCATGCAATCCTGCAAAACGTACCAATACGGCGGCTGCGACTTTAACTTAAATGGTTTTACTTCACTAGAGGACTGTAGTTATACATGTCACAGTAAGTACCTACTTAGGCTTCCTGTACATGACGCCGGAGCCGCACCGGCGGCGGCGCCGGGCTGTCGCCGCACCGGAACCGCGTGTACACCGCATTGATGCCGAGTTAAGGTGATACGTAAAAAATAAATCACAGCCAACTGGGCAGTAAGAAAGTGACAAAGTCAATTACTTCCACATGCGAAAAAAGAGAGCGCAACAATGCGCTGGAACCAAAATAAAACAAACGTAAGAGCGCGAAACCAAATACAAAAATTGTTTAAAAATAAAATTAGCTATGTATCAAAAATATTTTCAGGCAGTTTTCGAATACCAAATACGCACATTTTGTATGCAACTTTGCAATGAAATGACTTGGGTAGTATTTTAGAATCACAGAAAAATATAAAAAGTTGAGGTCTTTTCGGAATTAAAGTCTATTTAAACCAATTGCGTTTTCCTTCAGTCAGAGTATTTATCAAATAATCAGTAAACAGAATATCCAAAAATTAAATCCATATATTATGCTGTAATAGTGACAACATAAATGGTTACGAAAAAGCCCCCAATTTATTTCGGTATCGCCTGAAATACTAAACTAACGATCACAGTTCAGTAAAGCGTTGCCAACGAAATTGTAAAGACGTCTGCTTTCATTGATATACCTGTGTTAAAACTGTTAAAAGTAGACTGAATAAGAAAATTGACTATCAAATTAAATTGTCCGTAAATTCAAATCACAACCTCAATAACATCTAATCTAATAACGTCATTATTTGTAAGTTTTACGTATGAAACGACTATAACACGTCAAACTGCTGTAGTTAATCTGCTCCAAGATCAAGTGCCGTCACTGAATTTTTCCTAAAAAAGATTATGGTACAAAAGAGGGTGTTATTTAAAATGTAAAATAAAATAAGAAGTGTTTTATTAGTATCTTTAAAGTAAATTACCAACTTCTTGTGATAGATTCAAGACAAATTAAACTGAGTTCATTGTTTAGCAGGTGATGGTGCTCAAGGATTGACTGCTGACAAAATGAATGAATTATCTACGGGTGTTGCATGTAGTCTTCAACACGACTTTGGAACGTGCTTTAACTACTATCCAATGTAAGTTTTGTAATTAAATATAATAACATAATGTTCCTACAGCGATTGCTAAGGTTGCGACTAGACAGCGGTTGATCGGCGACATCATCTTCTTCATCTCATCGATGGCTCCACATGTATACATCCTCTTAACGGGTCATTGTACTCATTATAATGAACAACTTTTACTATTGGTGCAAACCTGAAAACGTGAAAAAAAATCAGCTGTTCCTTACGTTTTGACGGATTTCATATTTGGTTCCATAGTAAAAGTTGTTTATAATTATGAGTAAAATGTCTCCGTAAAGAGGTTTTCAGTTATTGCAATTACACCTTGTATATGTAGGTATACAGGTTGTCCCAGAAATCTACGTTAAGCCGGAAACGGAGGTCAAGTCGTGACATGGCAGTTATCAGAAAAATACATAAAAAAATCTTGGTCATTTACTATTCAAATTATAAGTATCAAACAATGTATTGGAAAAACTGACACCCTGTGGGCTGTGATGATCTTTCAAATCCTATGACTACAAAAAAATAATTTTTAGTAATGTAACCATGAATAACCATTCTGTAAATCCAAAGAAAAAAAACAATAAGAAAATAAGTATGTTATACCTGCAGCGGCCCATCTGGCTTCACAATCGTTTAGAGATTCCCAGACGGTCATGGCATTTGATGGTTCGCTGGGAGCTTTCTGCAAGCCCAGCATTGTCAGCCGGAGGCAGGGGCGCCAACTCCGTGGGTGCTCGGGGGCTCCAGCACCCACGAAAGGTAAATAGTGGGTGCTGAGCACCCATGAGCATAGACATCAAAACCAATCAATAAAATGGTTTTGACCAAGAGGTATCTCTCCCCGCGCGGCAAAACGTCTAACCATTCTGTAGTAATGGTCAAAAGAAAACTGCTACATTGTTTTTCAGGCGATTTTCAGGATTAAGAAGAAGGTTATGTAAGCCGGGGCAGTAGGCTTAAAAAAATGGACACCAATATGGGCATCAGTATGAGCACCCACGAGGTTTTCTAAAAGTCGGCGCCCCTGGCCGGAGCATGTCTGATGAGCCACAGTTTTTTGCGTGTTTGACTAAGTAAGATGGAGGTTGACCGGCATCGTCCACAATTTGCACTTGCAGGGTCATCACCCGAATCTCATTGGGAACTGTAACTAATACCCATAGTGACTAAACACATCATTAAAAACATCTTAAAAGCCTACTTTACTGTGGGGAAGTATGGAATGGAGGATGTCAGCGTGTAGGTTCTCAGCCATAAACTTTAAGTGAGCAACTATATAAAATAAGCTTATAGCGCACATAATCTTATTGTATTTAGATTAAGCGCTATATTTCATTTACAAAAACCATGAAAAGTTATAAGAAATAAATAGTTTAATTTTTTTTTTTTACTAAAGGTAAGTACTTATATTAAAAATTTGTGCCCAAAAAAGTTGCTCATATAATTCAGGAATATTACCTGTTCAAATCAGTCTGCCTAGCCTTTTCCCAACTATGTTGGGGTCAGCTTACAGTCTAATCGGAAGCCGCTGAATATCAGTATTTAAACATGAAGCGACTGCCTATCTGACCTACACAACCCAGTAACTGGGTAACTCGATACCCCTTGGTAAGACTGGTTGTCAGAGTTTCGGGCTTCTGACGACCCCTAAAGACTGTCAAAGGTCCACAAATGACGGCTGGGTCCAACAGTTTAACGTGCTTTCGGAATCACGGAGGAGTCTCGATATGTAAAGATGTTCACCCATCTACGGACCAACCCCAGCAAGCGTACCTTAACCTGATGGATCGACCCGTGCGGCGGTTATTATTTAGCCAAGAGCTCTTCTCACCTGTTCAAATATTTAACACTATGACCTCGGGCTAAGAGGGGTGTGTGATATGACACAAGAATGGATAGAATAAGAAATGAGTTCATAAGAGGAAGTCTGAAAGTGGCACCGGTGACTGAAAAGTTGTGCGGAAATCGGTTGTCATGGTATGGACATGTGATGCGGAGGAATGAGGAAAATATCGTGAGGAAAGTTATGAGTCTGGATGTCGATGGCTATAAGAGTAAGGGAAGAACAAAGAAACGATGGATGGACTGTCTAACAGATGATATGGCTAGAAAGGGAGTGACTACCGAGATGACGACTAATAGAGAAGTATGGAAGAAAGGGACATGTTGCGCCGTCCCCCAATAAATTGGGACTGGGTGAGATGGATGAGTGAGATGAGTACCTACCACTACAAAGGTCGATGAATTGTTGAACTCAACTAGGGCCGTTATTATCTTGCTTAGGGTTTTTTTACTAACAGAACTAACTATTCTAAATGTGAAGCATAATTAGGTACTTATTAAGACCGATTTTCAGATAAATTGTTAAAACACGTTTTCTTCTTCTATCCTCCCCTGATAACCCTCATACAATCCATCCATCTTTTCTTTGCCTTCATCTCCCATCCATCAACACTTAAAATATTCATCACTGTTTTAGTCACATGCATTTCCTCTGTCCTCATCACATTCTCATTTATTTATTTATTTTTAGATAAGTTGTTTCGTCCTAGAAATATTTAAAAAACCGGGTTCTAGGTATAAATTAGTTCTGTTTAGCCTGCTCAAGAACCTGAGAGTTCTACCTTTAATATGAGTATATTAATCTGTGTGTGTAATAAATGAATTGTGTATTAAATTAATAAAATAAAATTCGCAGGTATTACTTCGACGCTTCAACTCGCTCGTGCAAAGGCTTTTCATACAGTGGATGCGGCGGAAATCGCAACAGATTCTTAAACTCGCACGAGTGCATGAACATCTGCGGGCAGGCGGTTCCAGAATATAAGTTAGTAGAAAGAAAAAAAATTTAAAATTAATCTACTGTTTATGGGTTTTTTTCTTAAATTATATTTTATTAAACTACTTCATTATTTAACATTGAAATAAAACCTACATTTTGAATGTTGTGTCTTTTCTAGTCTAAGAGGCAAACTGAATTGAAATATACAACATTATTTTTAGTATAGTATATATATGCGAAACCTGAATATTTAATCATTTTTACACCATGTTATATTTTTCCCAAAAATATTTAAGTGTGATGGAAAATGTTATCACCATTTAATTACTTACAATACAATCGCCGTACGGTTAGGTACCTACTGCCAAATTACTATCAATGAGCGCAAGACGACCCTGGAGGCGCGGGGACGCCATTAGCATGTTTTTGTACGGTAAACCCGGTAACATAACAACCTTATAACTTTGTGATTTTTCATGATACAGTTTTGAAATTTTGTACATAGATTCTTTACATAAAAATACTAGATACGTGTTTCGGGTTTCGCATATACTAAAACTAATATTGTATATAGAGGTGTTCAAATTGGTGCGATTAGCCGTGTGATTGCACCACAAAATGTTTGGGTTGGCAAAATCGATTCGGCAGTAGGTAAACAACAAATTAAATTGTTTATTCTATAAATAGGTTATCGGAATCACTATGACACGACAATTTAGGAAAAAAAAAGCTTTATGGTGTCGAGATTTCCTATTTAACTACACTGACAAGAAATGGCTAAACAAACTAAGTGGTCAAAGTCTCTTTTATGTCCAGACATAATCTTGGTCAAAGCCGACCCGAAGCAGTTACTCCACTTATTCGTTTTCATTCGGCTCATGTCGCTCGGCAATCTTAGCTCGGCACCTACCCTTGCTTAATCATGTTCGGATCGTCTCGGCACAATTCGAGTTTTCGAGCCATGGAAGAACATCGTTCAGAACAAGAACAGCGACGTAGGAATATCACTTTTCAAAAAATAATTTCAATATCTATTCTACTATTAATATATATAGAGGTAAAGTTTGTGAGGTACAGTTAAACCATTTCACGAAGTCCGTTTGGTTATTGCAATTTGAACCTTATGTTTACCGCCATTAGAGCGACAAGAGAGGACTTCGTGAAATAGAACATCTGTAGTAAGGGGTAATCTTCGGAACTACTGATCCGATTTTGAAAATTCTTTCACCAATGGGAAGCTACAGTATTTATGTTAAGAAATTTCACGTGAACGAAGTCGCGGGCAGAAGCTTGTAATCAATAAAATACCTCTCCTGTAAATTTTTATTTATGTCACTTACGATGTTCTTCCTTATCAGGCTCGTTATGCCGAATGGCTTTTTCCCGAACATAATTATACCTAGGTAGGCTAAGATATTATATTCGATTTTGCCGGCTTTTCCGAATCATGCCGACTCAAACACGAGTGTAGTATCCCTTACTTCCTAACCGTTACACACGAAATTTGCCTCAGTGTGACCAGATAAAAAATCTAAGGAAATGGAAAGCACTACTATGAAAAGCGAGTGAATTATCAATTGCGGTCAACAATGATTGGCCTCAACGAGCCGCTTGGCCAGTCTTCGCTGAGGCACGATTCAATGAAAGTATTTGAGCCCACACGACTTCACTTCCATAGCCGATAGTTGATACCTCCATTGCTCCCGACTCACATAAACTATGAGATTAACTTCTCAACGGCAACGAAACTTTAGGAATCACTTAAGGCGAAAACAACTTTTCCTAAAGTCCTAATGTTTTAATAATTGTGCTTCTGCCATGATTTACTGAAACACTTTAAAGATCAACAAAGTCTTGTAGAGTTCATAAGAGAATAAATGAACATCAAAAATAATTTCCTCCCTCATAATATTAACAAACCACCGCGCTTCAGCCTCACTTACAACTAACATTAAATTCTTATCATCCTCGTCTTACTTTCCGAGCTGTCATTAAATAATCCCGTTAAGGTCACGCTCACGACTGAAGGGTGGGCTGAACGCGAGAACGCAGGAGGTTCGTAAGCAAGGTCGTTGGAACGCGACGAGGCGCGGGCGCAATAGGCGGCGACGGTCGCTCAGCTGCGGCTGCTCGCCGTCTTCCTACAATAATTACATTGGGCCATCGCCCTCAATTAGACACGCTCACGATCGAATGACTAGCTCCGAGCGTTCCAGCGAAGCAACTGAGTTTGCTCGCACTTAACACTATAGTGTTATACGTACACGTGCATTCACGAAACCGGTCCGGCGGGCGAGCCGGTCTGAATCCTGAGAAGAGCCTGAACCTAATAAGTATGTGGACTTGCCCTTGATGACTAAGCATGCTGCTGTATCCGATTTAATGCAGCCACAGATCCCAGTCTCGGCATTTTTCATTGAAGAAAAGATAAAAAAGCAGTCAGACGTATGGTCGTGCGCATGACAGATCGCTGTTTTAAGATATTGGAAGGAAACACGCAAAAGATAGCGAAATAAAAGTAAGTCTAAAGGGACAATGACATTTCTAGAGATATTATTAATGAACATCCGTAGAAGTTACTATGTAGTCAGGACACTTGATTGTTGAGCAGCTTGACACACAACGTCTATTTGTCGTGTTATATTACATTTACAACGATTAACAAAAAAATACAGGTGTATTACGGATAACTTAAGTTGACAGATTTATTGATCAGTTCAGGTTCCCTGCATTTACATTTAATTTTCAATTTAATTTGAAATCATAGGGTATTGATGGAAAGAAGATTGCCCATTTTGAGTCGATAGCTATTATAAGACATTATTTTACCTTAGTTAATTTGGTCAGAAAAATCCATTCTCGCCTTAATCGACATACTCTAGAATGCAATATTGCATTCACGAAAGATTAAAATTTGACTTTGACTGCCTGAATCTTGTATTTCATATTTTTATAAATATCCCTATGCTTTCTTCTTTTTCGTGCGGTTAGTTAGTGACTAACCTGGTGTCAGAGTTTTTATGCCCGCCCATGGCCCTCCGACTTGGCTGTACATGCCTTCGAGAAATATCTCAGGCAAGTCGGTTTCGTCACGATGTTTCCTTCACCGTTTTTTAAGCAAGTGATAATTACACAATACGAACATGAATCCGAAAAGTCAGAAGTGCGCGGTTTGGGTTCGAACTCGAGACCTATGACTTGACAGACCTACGGTCACACCAATAGGCTGTCACTGCTGTAATTTCAAGAATGAAAAGTAGTTATGTCGTTCTGCAGGTCCCAGAGTACTCATCTGTCAAATTTTTTATCGATCGGTACAGTGTTTTAGACGTGAAATGGTAACTAACATGTATAAAATTAATATGCTTGACGGCGTAGCAAGTAGCGCGGTCTAGTTTTGTTATGAAGTTACTGGAATTTCCGAAAAGGTCGGATAGGAGTGATTCTGGCTGCTGACAGTCACACTTGGAGAGCGTCGCGTCGATGATTGCGTGGCGGCTCTTAGAATAAGTGGCGGCTGTTTTCTGATGTCAGAAGAGCCCATAGACTATTATTATATACTTATACTAGGGATAGACTGGTCTGCTAGGGTTGCGAGTTTGTCCGAAATGGATATCGTGGCACTGGCACACAGGCATCTGAAAGAACACGGGGGGGTTTTAGTCAGTAAAAGTCTGACACGCCCTCGCGCTCCGCGGGATAAGTTATTTGATAATTTCCCACCCAAAAAAAAACAAAAAGGGATAGACTGGCAACTTAAGCATTTCTTAGACAGCACCATCTAGTTACCACGACATACACTATACATCTGTCAATATACACCCCCCCCCTCCCCTTTCTGTTTTTATTTTAATTTTTACTTTGTTTTGTTTGGTTTTGTTTTTTATGTTGCTATGAGTGTGTTTTATTTTAATTTGTGATCTGTGCGAGTCCCAATAAATGCAGGTTTAGGTTTTGCATCTTGTTGGTTTGTGGCAGTTGCCACCCTGTGGAGGAGCCGCTGTCGTACCACGTCCACGACGAACTGTTATATTCCGGCACAATCACTGACTACAATATAATATAGGGTAGGTACAATCCTGATGATATTGAAGCTGCTACGCCGTTATACTTATATACGAAGTATAGAGATATGGATTCTGAACAGATTTTGGACAATGAGTAGGTACTTACTTAAGTCTATTATCGCGGATACCCTTTATACATCTAATTATGCCATTCCAACTGGGCTAGGGAACAAAGATCTTTGTATGGTAATGAAAGATGAGTTGACCGTAATTATATACGTTTTCATGAGTCAGTGCTCAGTAATCAGGTTAGTGGTAATCTGGGGGCGAGAAAAAAAAGCTTGACACTGGCTACCCCAAAATAAATTAAATTAACGCGGCCCCTTTCTGTTTGTCGTTAAGTCTGCGAATGTTGGCTGCTAATCTTACAGGAAAGTCTTCGTAAAATGCCTCAATTCTGAATAGTTCTCATCTAATTTATAACAATTTTAAGCAGTTTTAACTAATAGATTAAAACTCCTCTGAATTCGGATCATAGCGAGGTAATTATAAAATATAATTATCATTAATCAATTTTATAGATTCTTACTCTCTAACTTTTACTCAATAAAATTGATTAAAGCAAAAGATTTAGGTAATATACTATTAAATTAAAACTGTTAAGTGTTTTCTCGTAAAATTCTACTACTTAATTAGGGTTGGTCTTTCTAGAAGCTACCTAAATCAAGCGTGATTTTTTTAAGTCCATTTTCATTTTTTGTAAGTATATTACTACTTACAAAAATGAAAATGGACTTAAAAAAATCACGCTTGATTGCAGCTAACTATTGGCTTATTCATAGTTCTGTGATGAACAGTCCTGAGAATCACACTAATATTATAAAGGCGAAAGTTTGTGAGTGTGTGTGTGTGAATGTTTGTTACTTCTTCACGCTCAAACGGCTGGTATCAATTTTGATAAAATTTTGTATGGAGGTAGCTGACACCCTCGAATAAGACATAGGCTACTTTTTATCCCGATATTCCCACGGGATCGGGACTTACGCGGGTGAAACCGCGGGGCGCAGCTAGTTGGTTCATATAATCATAGGTGCCTTGCCTTGCCAGAGAGAATAACGGTCGTAAAATGATTGATGATTTTGAGATTTATATGATTGAGTAAAAGATATTTCGAATTACTAGGGAAGAAGACAGGTGGCTAAAACCGCATTAGTATAGGTATACCGTTAAGTAATCAGTTCGGTTCAGGCCGGGCCCTTGAGAAAACTACCTGCGAAGCCGCGCAGGCAATTATAACCAGCAGCCAGCTGATATACTTGAACTCGTTATAATCTTAGAACCATAACATAATACTTGATTGTTTTGTGAATGTTATCGCTTTAGTAAGGAAGTAGGTAGTTTGCGTTTATTCCAATAAGAAATAATTATAAGTTCAGTCACAGATTACCTATATTTATGTTTAAGGTCCATTTTTAACCATCTTTCAAAAAGAAGGAGGTTATAATATATGTTCGTCTGTATGCTTTTTTAGGGTTCCCTAGTCAACAAGGAACCCTTATAGTTCCGCCATGTCTGTCTGTCTGTTCCAAGCTTAGCTCAGAGAGTCTTAGTACCAGAAAGCTGTAATTTGACATGGGTGTAACATATATTAATCAGGCCGCCAATGTGGTAAAATATTTTTTTTTTTACCTACGTAATGTGGGTATTATATTTTTTTTCTCGTCTTTCCCATGGTGTGGGGTATCGTTGGATAGGTCGTTCAAAAATATTGCGGGTTTGTGACAACCATTTTTCGATTCAGGGATCCGTTTGCGTAATATTGAGATTTAAAGTGCTATTTTTTTGTTAGTCAAGTGTCAAGTGCTGCCAGATAAATAGTTGCTTTTGGATTTAAAAAAAAATTATGGCCGTAGTATATAACGAAATTATAAGGAACACTATGACAGCTCACAGCTAAGTAGGCTTTATTAGTTAACGAGTAATAGTCGACCAACATACATTTGCTGTTGGATAATAGACCGTGACGTATATCGATGTATGGGAGAACGTGTTTTTCAACTACAATCTTAAGTTTGTTTTTGGGATAAATTTATCCCAACTACGGAACCCTGCATTTTGCGTAGTCCGACACGCACTTGACCGGTTTTTTTTTATGTATGTTCACCGATAACTCGTGCTTTACTCTCGGTAAGCAACACTTGGTAAAGTGGAACTGATGATGAAGACCCCAGATGGCCACCGGAATTACTTAATAATATAATAAACGGGTTGCGATTCGATTAGGTACTTAAATATGGTTGCTTAGCAATTTATGCTCGTCAAATTGCATAATTATGGTGAGTGGCCGTTCTCCTGGTTCCTACCAGGAGAACTTCTTAACAATTAACGACCCTGTTTCGCGAAAAGCAATATTTTGTAAAAGGTGATGAGCAGTTGACATTAGGCTATTGTAACTTAAATAAATTACAAACAGAGCCACTAAAAAGAGTAAAATAAAAACTTTATACAAAAAAAAATAAACAACCGACTTCCAAAATCACAAAGTACCTACAAAGTGAAAACTGAAAAATATATTTCATTTCGGAAGTCAGTGGCAAAAAACCAAAATACAGATTCAAAGACACCGACTTCCACAGGTTTTTTTTGGAAGTCGCTTGTTTTTTTTTTTGTAGGTACTTATTTATTTTTTATTTCAACATCTATCTATTCTTAAAATCAAAATAGTCGATTATAGTTCAATTTTATTTATTATTTTTACTGATTAATTATTATTATATTAGCATCATCATCATCTGCCTAGCGTTTTCCCAACTTTGTTGGGGTCGGCTTCCAGTATAACCGAATGCAGCTGCAATACCAGTAATGTACATGGATCGACTGCCTCTCTGACCTCCTCAATTCAGTTACCGGGTAATACTAACGAATACTATAAATGCGTAAGTGAGTTTGTGTGTTACACTTTTACGCTAAAACGGCTGAACGGATTTTTTTTCACACAGATCATGGCTTACGTAAGGACATAGGTTACTTTCATCCTGGATAACAGACGAAGTCACGGACAACAGCTAGTAATTATTATGTTATCAAAACCAAAATAATAGTACATTACTGCAGCGGCCTGCAATATGATGATGAACGAATGACGAAGATGACGAAAATTTTTGATGGACTCACGTATGCGTCCCGCTTTGCCTCGGCCCACATTTTCACGCTCCTCCATCAATGCCTGATTACGTCCAAGGCTTGTATAGTGGTTTGCTCAAATAATGCGCGGAAATTCAAACAAAGTAAATTATTTATAAATTCCAGATTCAATGACGAATGAACGATAATTTTTTTTTTTTTTTTTTTTTTTTTCTTTTTGGCTTCGCACGGTTTGTGCATTTAGCCAGTGTCATGTAAAATTAGGTAACAAGTACAAAGTTATTTAAATAATTATGAAATGAACTCCACTCAATGCATGATAAAGATGATTGATGATATCCCCGCCCCACTCCCCTTGGATTTAAGTAAAGACGCGGCACTTTACTGAAACCTCGCGCGGACTTCTTGAGAGAACTTAAAGTGATGTTGCACTGTTTTGTTTCATTTGCCTACATTAATGCAGGTTCACGAACACTTAATGGTTAATAATCCACCACTATTACACATTAATATTCGGCTAAACACAAATTTTAGAAAATAAAACAAAACTGCTAACATGACGCTTCACTTTCCCGCCAAGAAGTCCGAACGATAATTTTTCACGCGCCAATGTGTTCATTTGTTTTTTTTTTTTTTTTTTTTTTTCAATATACAGCTTTCTATTTCCAAGCCAGTTCGAAATTTAAATAAAACCTTTGATAAGTTACCTCCTTGATTGCCATGTCTCGGAGTAAAAGATCGTTCCATTTTCAAATTACACGATGTAGATGAGTTTACTATGTAATTTATTTAGCCGCTAAACCACGACAAATATGGATTTTCATAGAACTTTTGGTGGCTTCTGCTCGCATGTATTTGGCCAGTAGGTACAGCAATTTCGATTTATCTCGAAGAATGTTGTCAAAATAATGCTCGAATTTCCAAGCTTGTTTGAGAAAATATAATTTATCAACATCGTTTACCTCATGAGTAAGTACTATGAAAGAAAAAAATGTTGCCTTGACAAGTTTTCGCAGTGAAGATGTAACTTCTGACACGCGGACTAGACCCAAGAGTATACCAAGAAATTAACCAAACAATATTTATCAAGTTTCTACTTCAACAACTAACTAATGTGGCAAACTAAACTATATACCCAATTTTTTTTTCTTTACTTATGCGGCAGGATATAAAGCGATAGTAGGCAAAGAAAACTGGAACATTCAACTTGAAAACTGAAACTAAACATGAAGTTCAAACCCATACTATGCTAATATTGTGAATGCGACAGTATGGGTCGCGCTGCCTGTCGCGCCCACGATATCGCGCCAGTCTGCACGAGCCTTAACTCTGTCGGTCTATCTGTATGTTTGTGTTATCTGTACCTTTGTGGATGATTGGCACACGGTTAGGACAAAGGATGAAATAAAATTGTTTATTGTGTCTCAAACGGTTAAATTTACAAATTTGAATGAAACTGAAGAAAACGTGAACGTGTGTGTGTGAAGGATATTTGTTATCCCGGTAGTGGGTACGTTTCCGTGGGATAAGTTCCAACCTGCGTGCGGGTGAAGCCGCGGGCAGAAGCTTGTTAACCATATAACTGAGCTTAAGGCTAGCGCGCACTACGATTATATTTTGAGTGACACGATTTTAGAATCGCGCTGTAAAATATCGCAGACAATAGATTGCGCGCACTGCAACGAAAAAATCTATGGATTGTTAATTCTCAACATGGATTTCGTACAAGTTGCTTGTCTTGCCTTCCTTCAGTCGGCATTCTGCTTTCCAAGTGAAATGTCGGCACCTGTTATCCCGGTGGAGTCTCCAGAGTTGACGCTAGACGTGGAGCATTTTTACTAGGTATTGAAATTTAAAATGATAAATAAACAAATGTAATGTTTGAATCTTCATTCTATAATAGCCATCCATTTTTCTGGAATATAGTCCAATATCATTGTTTCATATAAAAGAAACCTTTGATTCGTCTTTCAGCTGTTAAAGGTCGAATCCAATATTGATAAATTCTCTTTTTCGTCCTCCACCTATTCCGAAAATGCAAGGCAAGACAAGCAACCTATACAAAATCCATGTTGAGAATGAACAATCCATCGAATTTTTCGTTGCAGTGCACGCAATGAATTTGTACGAAATTTTACAACGCGATTCTAAAATCGTGTCGCAAATAATATAATCGTAGTGCGCGCTAGGCCTTAGACAAACAAACAACACGAAAAGTCAAGACATCACACGCCCACCGCTAGAGGTCAACGTAGTTGTCGGTTGACGCTACTGATCAGCTGGCGTGACGTTGAATGAACGATAACCGTTCATCGGTACCTGCAATAGGTACCGCCGCAGATAAGCACTTCCAATCTTAGAAAAAGTTTTGTAAAGCATCGTCTCTGTCACTCATAGGACCTGTGTCTCTTTTTAAAGCCTGATTTACACCGTACGATTTAATTGGCTGTGGCATACCAAAAGTTGAAGTACTCGTAACACTAAAAGCTGCACCGTGATTAGAGATGCAAGTCATATTAGTTTCGCCAATATTTTTTTTTTTGGTATGCCACAGGAGAGACACTCGTGTAAATGGGGCTTAGAGCTGGATGTTTCATTATTACACCCGGTTACTGTGCAGAATGGAAGCCGTGTTCGAACGTCACAACACTCGTAGCAACGCAGTTCGATCAAAACTTGAGGAGTTTGTTCAATTGACAATAGTTCTATTTAAGATGAAGATAAAGCTTACAACCAAATTCAGGTCAGAGCTATTGGATAAATGTGACCTCGTCAAAGTTTCAGAAGCACTTTGGGTAGTTCTGCAACCGTGCATATTTAACAAAACTGGAGATGGTGTATAAACGAAAAGTAGGTAAATTATATTTTCTTTGCACGCTGCTATTAGGAGGAGCAACTTATAAGATGGGCCTAAAAGTCTTAAGTCATTCAGGCATTTGGAAACTAAGCAGCCAGTTTTGTCACCCTACAATATAATTTTGTGAGCATGCAAAAGTATTGGTACTGGTATTAACCTATAATTAAATTTATTCCGTGTATTAATCCAATAGGAAACCAATATCATGTTTAACAAACTACATTGCGAAATCAAACAAAGAGAGAGCCGCAAAAGTATTCATATCGGGAGTAACCTTGCTGATAGAAATAAAAATTCAATTCTATAGGAACTGCAGTCTGTATTCTAAGTTCTTCCTTTATTAAAAACGCACTGCACTTGTATTTATTTTCAAGAATGTTTGCCTTGGTTTCATTTTAGCCGAAACATGTCCACTGCTGGATAAGGGTGGGGTTTGGCTTGTTTTCCGTGGTTTGTTTAAAGATAATTCTAAATAGAAAGTTCACATCAGAAAACTATTAATAAGCCCAGAAAGAGAATAATTTTAATCCCAGATAGTAATTTGAGCAAGTGTCAAATTCCAAAATTCAAATTCCAAAAAAAAATGACAAAAAAAAAGGATTTTAATTGTCAAATTACTATCTCGGATTTAAAAATGAACTTTAGTCGGGTTTAAGTATATAATTAAGGTATATTCCCCTAGTAAACCCAGCTTTCTAAAAATATGTTGATACGTTAATACAATGTCATACAAAAGATTTAAAATAATTTTGAAAGCTGCCTTTTCATCAAACCCACCATAAGTTCAAATTTAGGTATATTTCGATTCCAATAATTTACTTTTAGTACCTTCAGGAACCTTCCCTGCCCTCCGGTTTCTTAATTGAATGGATTCCTATCCCGAATGGTTTCTTATTGGTGTATTATTGTTTAATAACCCAAAGCGGTTGACTGCGTTTATTTCCTCAATTTACGGTTACGACTCCTAATGGTTCCTTGTTTATATTTAAATGGTTATCATCTGTTTTTATTTTGTTGGTTACAGTAAAGGTTTTGATGCTGGGATATTAAAGTTTGTATCGAGATCTTTCTTCACCTTGATAGCAGCTTTGATTGTTGGATATATTATGCTAAATAGTATCACTATGATCCAGGATCGCAGAGATGTGTGCACATGACAGAGACATTCTTCGCAGTTATAGACTAAGAAAACTTTGGTTATAAGAACTGAGTATTTTCTAAGAAATTAATTAGAATTACGAGGCAAAAGCTTGGATCAATAAGGTAACTAAAATGGGAACCAACTCTCGGCATGTTTACATAACTTGGAATGTCGTGATGGTTGAGCTGCACGATTACAGACAAAATAATGCTTGCACTGATTGGACAGGTCCACTCAAATTTGTGTGGTTCTTTTCTCAAAAGACCATATGAGACACGGATCTACATGGTCCTCACATGATCTGACCAAGATTATGTCTGGACTTCAAAAGCGACTTTGACCCCTGAGTTTGTTTCGCCATTTCGTTTCAGGGGTAGTCAGATAGGAAATGTCGACTACATCTAGCTATTTTTTTTTAATTGATTCCTAATATCCTATATTTACAGAATAAACTATTTCATTTCATTTCATGGCCCTCGCCTGTCATGGACGAGGCTATGCGTTCAATTATCTGTTCCGTCGTTCAAATCCAGGAAAGTACCAATGTGACTTTTCCAATTTATATGTACTTTCTGAGTTTATCTTGGACATTAACGGCATCGCTTAAGGAAAACATCATGAGAAAACCTGAACTTATTATTAATACAAGTTTGAAATCGCCAACCCGTAATGAGCAAGCGTGATGATCAATGCCAGTGTCTTCTCTGGATGAGAAGAGGCTTTTCCTCAGCAGTGGAAAATAATAGGCTGGGGTCATACTGTCGTTGGAAGCGCTTTGCAGTATTAGCTTCTTTTTTTTTTTGGTGGGAAATTATCAAATAACTTCTCCCGCTCTGGGTGGAGCGGGAGACTGTGTCAGACTTTTACTGACTAAAACCCACCCGTATTCCTTCAGTTGCCTGTGTGCCAGGGCCACGATATGCTTTTCAGACAAACTCACAACCCTGGCAGGAAGCTTAGCTTGGGCTATATGTTCTATCTATGTTAGAGGGTTTGGTTTCCGCACTTAGTCCTTCATGTGGACCATTGTCCGTGGGCCATGGCGGCTGTCAGTTAGTTATTCCAACCAGCCCAACTCCTCTCCTGGTCTGCTTAGTATATCTGTGAAGGATCTGGGTGAAGCCTGTGCATTTAAATGGTTTCTTTAGCCTCCATGCAAGCCTGTACAGAGGGTTGTCCGTTATGCCCATTGTGTGGAAGTTTTTGTTAAGTGAGCAATGTCTCGTAGCTCCGGCTTGTGGCTAAGTAATAAAAGCCGCACGGATCGATCGATCAGATTACGAAGCTACGCTTGCCGCGATTAGTCCGTTCGTACCTTGGAAAGCAGGTTAAGCCGTTGGTCCCGGCTGTCGTTCGTGGATATTTAACAGTCGTTACGGGTCAACCAGTCTTACCAGTGGATATCGTATTACTACCCAGTAACTGGCAGTCGCTCCATGTAAACTACTGGTATTCAGCTGCATCCGGATCGACTGGAAGCCGACTCCAAAATAGTTGGGAAAAAGCAGATGATGTCCTCAACCTTCTTCTTTAGCTCGTTATTATGGCAATTGGTAAAAAAAAAAAACAGATTCATAGGGATCCATATGAAAGGAATATTCCTCTGTAATACAATGTGAAGATACGAGATAGTTTCGTCGAAGAATGTATAATACAAGATTCTATTGAATCCATAACGGATGCAATAATAAAACTAAACTCTGTTTGATGGAGCATTAAGGCTCGTACAGACTGGCGACATCGCGGGCGCGACAGGCAGCGACATAGAAATTGTGCTACTAGTGTCGCGTCGCGCCCGCGATATCGCGCCAGTCTGCACGAGCCTTTATAATTATTATTGAATTTCTGGTAAACGTTGCACTCAAAAAATTTCACAAAAGATGTATGTGAAATGGCTTGTTAGATAGGAATGTACACTGAAATTCTGAATACCGAAAAAATCCAGCCGATATTGCTGCAGTCAACCATTACCAAATTAAACAATTCGATTGACAATCAAAATATCGGCAAACTGATCTCTTGTCGGCGTTAGCCAGTTTATTGGCAAAGGCACCTAATTTATTTTCATAGTGCTCGTTGAAAAAGTGATCTCGATCACACTTCAAACGAAATTGTTTTTTTATTGAATCGTTAGGAAAATTCATGGAGTTAATCGGATTTTTTTTTTTCACGTTGATTGGAACGAACTCTTTGCATTAGATATCAACGATTTCGAAGGTGCAATTTTCAGATCTGCAACCGAAAACGTATCTTAAAGCAATAGGGATAGCTATTTTATTCGATTTGTGTTATTTATTTTCACAAGATCTGTGATCGTTGGGTACAGGAACCGTTGGGTTTGGAAAAAAAATTCGTGCCCAGGGATTTATTTTAACTTATAAAATACGTTTTTTTCCTGTTTTATTTATCTTTTCAATCAACAATGAAATGGTATTTTTATTTTCACAATAGCATTCATTTCGATTCATCATCCTATGTTAGCTTTGAGCTTGGTAATTAAATAAGCTAATATTTTACGTTTTGAGACAAGGATTAGAAAAAAGTTCAGGTAAGACCAACTTTTGACTCGAGAATTGTTCACGCGTTATAACCGGTTCCAGAAAAAATACTATTCGATACGTCGCTGACCACATGCCTAGCATAGCTTTTAAAAGTCTATTTATAGATTTATGCATAAAGTTATTTAATTCCGTGTGATTTTCGGAGGTATAATATATCCGTTTAGAGTTTGGTCCATTGTTGGCATATCATATTTTTATTTCATAGAAAATTGGCATTACTCTCTTGTTATCATATAATCTCCCGAATAATTTGTTTTAATCTCCAAGCAAAAACCTCAGCCCAAAGAAAAATAAAGAAAATCTATTGAATTTGCTCATTTACTTACAATAATTACAAAAGCACTTCAAAGAAACAATACTCTCTTTGAAAATCACGACCGATTTGTTTTTATACGATAAAGTTAAACAATTTGTGATAAACGAATTCCTTTTGATTTGATATAAAGAAACAAAACAAAATACCGAAGCGTAGATACGTCTATCAAAATAAACACTGAGATTTTATGCAGATAAGTGATAGCAAAAGAAAGTTTTTTTTTTCGGAGCCATTTCCAGGAATTCTCTCTTGAATAATCGACGTTTGTGAGGTGAATGATGTGTGGTTTGACGTCATCATTTATAATAATATAATAATAAAACATTTATTTCAGGCTACAATGGCCCATAAACATATACCTTACAAACTAACATTATATAAAAAGTATAAAACAAAAACTCGTGTTAATAAATATAGCTTAAAACTAACATAGTTTTAGTCGCACTTCACTTCCTGTGGCACTTGTCCGCGGAAGCGACGGAACACCACGTCCTGCGGCCAAAAGTCTTCCTCCATGACAACGGACAGAAAACAATTCGGTACTCGCACGAACGCCTTGAAGTTGACGTTGCTCCAGTAACTGCACCCTCGGCGTGTACCTCGTCTTCTGGCGCACGTACTCCACGATGTGCTCCGCCTTAGTGGTGTAGTGCAGGCGGGAGATGTACACCGGTGTGTTCGGCTTAGCGGCACGCAAGCTCATTTCGGGCTCCTTAGGAGCTTTACCGCAGCGGTTCTTGTTTGTTCGCAATCGGCACTTCCTCCTTTGCAACGTCACGAAACCCTCATCATCATTTATGCCATGAGCGCAGTGATAGACAAACACCATAAATAATGAGGACAATCGATTCTACGTCAGTCCGGAAGTCCACCATTGAATAACTTCCCTAGTAACCGCTGCACCGAGCGACCCTGCTGAACAATACTGTCACCTGGATAGTTGATTGCCTGATAATTCAATCAACACGAAGTTGAATTTCGCCGTTCTACTCCGAAATATTCTATCTTGGAGTAAATCTTAATATAATAACTTAATACAATAACACCTAAATAATTCCAATATTATATGTTGAGATATTCCATCACTAATCTGCTTGACACGCTTATTAATTATGTCAACATCCTCAAGTCCAGGAGCTACACATTTATACAACACAATCTCACACACCCAAACGCAAACGCTTAACACTACTGCACACTCTTCTACACACCCTCACATACATACCCTCATTCTATTATATACACCCTCGCTCTAATTTACACACACATATGCACCTTAAAAGTCGTTTCCAGTATCCCTTAATATTCCTTCGTTGTTAATTTTAATTTATATACATACTTTGTAACCTGCAGTGTCAATGACTATTTTTGTAATGGTAACACAACATAAAAGGGTTTTGATATCACAGTGACAGCAGAACACTGACTCCTAAGTCATAGGATCACCTATTTTAGGAGTCAGGGGTGTATCCTAGTCTTAAGCAATGTCAAAAGTTGTTGTATTAATAAAGATTTTTATTTATTTTGTACTGCAGTAAAGGGACGCCTTCAATTTAATCTGTCAAAGGAAAAGGAAAGGTAAAAATAAGGGAACCAAAGTTCATTTGCCTTTTCGTTGTGGTAACGTGTGGTGTTATAACGGTACCATCCGCTCATTACGTATTCACAGCCCACACTGAAAAATGCAACGACGAAACTGCAGGTCAAAGATACATTCATTAATAGTTTAGTATTAAAGAAACGAGCAATAAAAACGATATAAAACAGTCAAGCATGGATTGAATACTTTACCTACTCAAATATATACTTTGTTGGTACAAGTAGGTATAGAGGCGCAGCTAGCTAACATAATGGCAGATATTAAATTAATGTTTTGTGTTGCTTTATAAATTATTTTGCATATTACTTTCTAGCATCAAGTTTTTTAACTGAACAGACAGCTGTGCTGCTGGGGAGTTTGTTGCGCCACTTCTTCATCTCAGCTAAAGCACTAGGAAGTGGTGAAGGGCGTTTTGGGGAAATGTCTTATGTAATTTTGACGTTCGCCAAGTGATGGTTCTCAGCTTAGTTTGAATAAATGAGTTTTGATTTTAATGCAAATTTTGAACAAGGTATGTATAGTAAATTTAATTTAGGATTCCTTTGTTCAACTAAGCAAATATCAGGTATGCAAACAAACTGAAGAATAACAAAAATCTATAAAAAGTTCAAGTTCGGTCAAGGTAGATTCTGTGAATCGATTCTTGTGGCCCATTCCGAAAGAACTGAATTGTATCAGATTTCACATTTAAAAAGGGCACGCGCCTTTGAACGGTTTCTGGAAGTCAACGTGACCCGTTTCTTTCAGCTTTTTTTCGTAACAGAAATATGAAGCCATACAGTCATTGTTATTGATAAACCAGTTTTTGCGGGTGAAGCGTGGTGTTTTACGTGTTAGTATCATTTGCTAACTTCAATTTTTGGATTCCCATCCAAAAATTGAAGTTAGCAAATGATACTACTTCCCACCAGGTTTCGATCGTTGTTTCCTCCTTGTACAAACTAGATAAGTAGGTTCATGCTGGATGCAGGAACAATGTTTCGAGATATTCAATCAAAGCTCATTGTCACTATATATTATTTCATTCGTTCACTTTGTTTCGGGTAGTGTAGATAGACAGCTAAAAGTGTGATTTTGCATGCACATTTCTTTAGGTCATTTATTAAGTGTGTCGTGAAAGTTTTCAAGAGAATGCAATTTTGTTTGCAAATGTGTGCCAAAACATCCGTCCAAATTATAAGAGTGTTTTACTTTACTATGTATATCGTTTACATCTGCTACAGCCGCGGTTTTATTCGCTTTGTTTCGAAGACAATCTTGACCTAATCAATGAGTTGCAATTTATACCGGCTATCTGGTGGAACCAATACAATAGCGCACCTATACCTATCCATATGCTGTTATCTTGTACTGTGTATTGGCGTTGGTAGGAAACAGTTTCTTCGGGCTTCGGGTTCCTTTATCTAATTTCTGTACCGATACAAAATTTATTTCCACAAATGCAGCCGATTCATTTAGTTAGATAAAGCTCTCCATACTTAGATAAGAATAGGTAAACAGCAACTATTTAGATTTCGCGAGCAAATCATGGAGGTATGTGACGTGGAGCATAATAATTTAATTGCAATAGTAAATATACATGCGCCCACAGTAATACGCGTCAGACGCAAAGTTAATTTAACTTAGAACTAACATCAACAAGACGAATTAAAAGACGCGCGAGCGCTACATATTCTGCTATATTTTTTACATCTAAAGACGTACCTAGTTGTTTCGCTATTACGTAATTATGCAATTTCTTTATAAAAGTTTGAGAGTGGTTTGTTCAAGCAAGTAAATGCTCTTTGAGAAATAACTACAGGCTTGGCTACACAGCGGGAGTAAAAATTTCGGCCGAGATGATATTTACATATTTTTTTACAGTAAATTGCACGCAGGAGTCATTGCTAACAAAGGTCAACAACGTTAAGGTTAAATGACCTTTAATCGTTGCGAGATAAAGATTCACATTACAACCGATACCAAGCTATCTTGCGACAAACTGCTCTTATCACCACGTCTCTTGAACGAGCTCTTGGAAATAGCAAACACATTGCTATTTCTGAGGACCAAACTGCTTACTATCCTCACATTCCGTACTCGAGTTGTCTCCAACACATGTGGCTGACATTTTTCCTTTACGTCACTCGACAAGAGCGATATTATTAGTATTCATCATATTCATAACCGAATAAAGGGTGAGCAAGCAATCAGTAAACTATTATAACTTCCCTAGTTTAAACTCCTGTTAATTGCTTAACCTAAAGCGAAAGTAGCTACGGTATATCAAAATGAACTTGTGGTCCCGCTTATGACGAGGGATGACAGCTAACCGAAAATTAACTTTATTTATGTTAATATTCTAAAACTCAGATTAAAAACATTGAAGTTTTACACACATCATAACATCACGCCTGTAATCCCCGAAGGGTTAGGCAGAGGTATACCCTATAGTGGGTACACCCACGTTTCGCCAGTTATGTTTAAGTACCATGTAATAGGAGGCGAGCCAATTGCCACCAACCGGGCACAAATCCAGGCTCCGCAACTCCGGGCTGCTACTGAGAAATTCTTGGTGGAAAAACCCAATAACACTTTGCCCGACCTGGTAATCGAACCCAGGACCTCATGCTCAGCAGTAGCACTTGCAACCACTAGACCAACGAGGCAGTTGAAGTTTTATCTAGGTATGTACTGCTGATGCTGAAGAAGTACAAACATATTGAACATATAATATATAATTCACTAGGATAGAACTTCAAAAGAATGGCGTGCAATGGTGTCGACGTTACCGTTTTGACCGTACGCAAAATACGCGCATTGACGTGGAGTTGCGGACACCAGCCCGTATTACCTATTACCGTTTTGACGCTGCCAGTTAACCTGGCCGGGATGAATGGGATCTCTAGACGATCAAAAATGCTTGACAAGATTGTTTTTTTCGCAAGCAATTTTGACCGTCTAAGGATCCTATTAGGACTTTGCGATCGAATTCGGTCGTAAAGCGATCGCTATCTATGTCGACACTGCAGGGCCTGGGTATCAAAGCAAAGTAAATAAGCGATTTTTTTCAACTCGCCTGCGCTTGGTAGTGACCTCTAACAACGCCAACGAAAATAAAAGCATTCCATTACATTGTGCTCAGAGTACACACGGCCCAAGTTTAAGGTCAACAGAACGAAACGAAAAGTTTATAAAAGTTATGTAAGTCGTAATCTACTAGACAGGAAAAGATAATCTGCAAATTGCAGCAGTACATACACTCTAGTAGTTTTCGGCTTCCTGTCATAAGTTGGAGATGTTTGCAGAAGGCACGGGAGTTACCACCTTTCTAGAAATCAACCCGGTCCTGTAATAAAGCCCGTTGATCCAGGTATGTCATCCAATAAACATAGGTATTTAAAATTCTGCTGACATTCGGAAAGAGCAAAATTGTTTTCCGGTTTCATGCAAACGGGAAACTCCGTGTCGAGAGACAAGCTAAATAGCCAGCAAAATGAGGCTGCTTAGAAACAAAAGGTCTATTCAAAATCTCATAGCGACGGAAAAGGATTTTTCCGGGTTCACAAAAATGTGTGCAGTTTAAAGCTTCTTTTTGGCATTTAAATGGAACCACTGACAGACTTAAACATGGTTTTATACACTGTTTTAAAGATAACGACATTGCAATTAAACATCAAAATCTATTAGCATTAAAGGCAAACCGTAGTTTTGACTAGATGAATGTGGATATAAAACAAAATCCGAGTAGCTACGAAAGTAGGAGTCCGTAAAAAGGTTTGAAAATATATGTTTTAAAGTTTTTATAATTTCTTAGACCCTTTGATCCCAAAGATCCAATGTGTTGTGGTTTCCAGCCTCTTTCACTTAGTAATAAGAAAGTACAAGACGAATACTTTTATTTCAATGTTGTCAGTCAATAATAAAGGTCGATAAAGCTTTAAACATATAGCTTTTCAATAGCAATCGTGCTGAGGCAGTATTGCAATGAAAACCAATCGAAGTTACTTCTACTAAGAAATATTTTTGTTGGAATTCAAAATAAGGTTTACTAAGCTTACTCTCTCTGATTTCTGACAACTTTTCCACTATTCCCTAAGGGGCTCTAGGGAAGAACATTCAGGGTTTTACATAATAATAGTCTATTTAATCGTCTGCCAATATGGTAAAAATCGGAGACAGTGGAAAAATGAATCGGTGAAAAAGAAATGAATATTTCGATGTTTGTTGAAGGTTAGTGTTAAGACGGATCAAAATATCAGAGTAATCTTCAATACTGATTCCCATATAAAAAGGGGAAAAATTATTGACTGTATTATGGTATCGAAAGCGATCCATCACAATATTGAAGGAAGGCAAACAAACTCAGTTATCCACGTACGCTGCACGCTGGAGCGAGTAATTGTGACCGGTCTGTACAATGCTGGTCGATGCTTACAAATCTGACCGGTAGCCATGTCTCTAATTGTGTGCCTGTTTTATATTGGATTATTTAATGTTGTAGGAATTTTCGACCGTATGCGGTTGGGCGAAGTGTCAATTAGTCAACTTGGACTATTGCGGTCGGTCGATGTCGGTCCAATCCAAGGTTTCTTTCACAAAAGTAATAATACCTGAAGTCAGGAGAATAGGGAATTTAGGCATAGGCAAGTCAATTAGTCACGATTGTGACGTCAATTGAAAATAGTGTCAGCAGAATTTTTTTTATTCTACTTTTTAAGGTTTGATTCTATGAGATGTTGCTGCATTCTGATTTCTGGAAATCTTTTAGAAAGCATAAGCGCTGCGTAATTAAATTTAGACCAATGAGATCGAGTCTTTGTGGAATGATATTTAATGAAAGCGTACAAGTGGATGGTAGCACACCGTTGTCCATGATTGTTCTGAAGCAGAGCCTTTTAAAACGTCTCAGATCCTATTTTTAGCGGACCACAAGGCGTAAACCTCTAAAGCTTTTGAGCATTGTCATGAAAATCGGATTTACAACGTTAATTTTGGGTACCGATATTACTTATTCTTGAATGTAAGCCTCGGAATCTACTGAACAAATGGAATTTTGAAGATGAAATGCCCAGGTGGCGTTAATTGACAAATTTATTCATCCATTCACTTTCATCAAATTAATAATTAACATTTTATGGAACGGAAAAGAATAATTTTAAATCATTGATTAACCATTCAATCCTATTAAGTTTTGGTTTCATTTTAATGTTTCATTTAGTTTCTCAGTAGTTCCTTCATATAGTTGCTGCCTCACCGCATCTCAAACTGCCAGGGGATTAGTAAAATCTTAACGATTTTTTCTCTTAACAATTGTCTTATCTCTAAAAGCTAAGTGTGGAACCAAGTATTTAATAAACATCACTTCCTGAATGTCATCTCCATTCTCATAAAGATAGCTACTTGTTGAGTGTCGGATAAATGTAGTGAATCTAAATGATTGAGCAACTCGTACATAGAGCAGCTGCAGTGACAACAATTCCAATATTTTAATTTCACTCATTTCTTTAGTCAGCTTAGTCATTGGTTGCTCTCAATATATTATTAGCACTGACAGTGAAAGAAAACTAGACTCTTTGTTTAAACTGTTGGAGAGTTGGAACTTGTTGTTACTTGTACCTAATTGATGACTAATCTCATTGACATTATCTACTGGGTGTCTCATGTTTTATATTAGGTGAAAATTGACAAAGTAACGAAATCATTACCTCTATTTCCATTCTGTTTGGGCTCTTCTTACAAGACAATTGTCAGCAACTCGACACTAAGAAAACAGCGGCGAACAATAAGTGATGCTGATAATCAAACAGTGAAACACTTCATGGAAATGATGAGTTGTAAACAAAACCTTTGTGGATAGCATGCCACCGAGTCTTTGTGGATCCATCGGGAATGCAGCTTGACTGCCTGACATGACGGCATGACGCCCACATCATAGTTTCCCGACGTACACCGAACACTGATTACCAATTACCACACAATCCAAACAGACAAACCCCAACGACACGCTTTGTACAAACGCATAGCATACGCGCGTGCGTTCAAATTCAAATACATATTTCCAGTAAAGTTCGTTTTACTTACCGGTTTAGTGAGAACTACGTCCAGCCATGACTTTACAGCTTACACATGCACACCGCAGCCAATCGCCAGCTTCAAAACAAACTTTATAAAGTTTTTCAAAGTGGCCGCACGTAAATGCGTTAAAGTTCACTTAAAAGTATGATGGAATTTATTAATGGAGTCGGGAGTGAATATAGTGTGGTGGTTATGCTGTAACAAATGGTTTTTGTATACGAAACAGGTTTCCGCCGGCGGAAAGTGAGTTTGTAAGTTTGTTTGAGAAGGCGACGCGGAGCGCGCGCGGCTCGGACACGGACGCTCGGTCGGAGGTACCACGCGGTATGACAGGCCGTCGCGCCGCTCGCGTGAGGCAGCAGCGCTGCAAGCCGCGACGGTCGGAGCGGCAACGTCGCGCAGACCTACCCCGCGCGGGGGGTTTGATGCTCCATCCATGGCCCGCCTAACATGATGGCGTCATTGTTTCATCATTTGTTATCTCACAGCTCCCGAAGGCATAAGAATTTTCTGTATAGCAGGCTCTGCCGTAATCCAAACAGGCCGGACTTACGACGAAACTTGACGCGACTTGCATAGTTCGAAAGATAATGTGTTTTCCTAAATCAGTTTGCGGCTGATCAGTTTGAGGAGGACTAATTTCAGCCATTTTAAATTGAAATTAAATAGAAAAATTACAGAATACCTACATAAAAAATCCTACATACATACTTAAATAATTTTTTAGAGGTAAAACGCGCCAAATATGCAATTAAGCCCAAACTATGGTGCAGTATAATAATATATTCTCCACGGTACCTAACGAAAGCTTTAAAATGGATAGTTAAACTGGGAAGCCAGAACACGGTACACTATAATATTCACGAATGCATTCACTAAAGTTCCGGTGACTCACGCGCAGATAAAGCACGCGAGTTGGTCAGCCAATAGTTCGAGTCAGCAGGTGACAGGTGACAAATCTAATAATCACTACGGTCTCTGTCGTATTTTGTGGTCCTATTCCAACAATCCATAGATTTTTGTGAACACCTTAACAGTAATAGGAAATAGGTTAAATAAACATTACTTTGTATTGGGTAGGCTTTATATCACAAATATTATTATTTATTATGAATTTTAATAAGAATTGCCAACTGGAATCTTAAATAGTATGCAAACACTAACTTAACCAGACTTGTTTTTTGTTGCCTGTTTCAAAATCAATGCAATCAATGTTTCTTGCCAAATCGGAAGAATAAGGAATCGACAGACTAAAGAAACGATGAATTAATTGTGTGAAAGAGTGAAAGGTGATATAGCTATAAAAGAAGTTAACCAGACGAAGGCTGATGGAGATAATATATGAAATAAAAGCCACACAACTAGGTTATTAGGCTACGAGTCTATGACCAACTCCAAATAAAAAAATAGGTCGGGGGATGACGGTAACGCCCAATCAGAGAAATCTGGGGGCCTAAAATGGACGCTTTGGCAGAATCATAATATGATCTGCGTACAATTCATATCCCGCAATTCATCTGTTTGACAGTTTTGTAAAATGGTCCACAAATGATGAATTGCTATAATGAAATCTAATTTCAAATAGCAGATGAATTGCGGGATGTATGAATTGTACGCAGATCATATTAGGATTCTGCCAAAGCGTCCATTTTAGACCCCCTGATCATCATGAGCTTTATAATGAAATTAGACACAAATCTGTGAGCAGGCCCTGCAGTCTCGACATAGATAGCGATTGCTTTACGAACGAATTTGGTCGCAAAGTCCTAATGAAGTCGATCCCTAGACGTTCAAAAATGCTTGACAAGATTGTGATTTTTTCGTGCTTATCAAGCACGAAAAAATTTGACTGTCTAGGGACCCATTAGGACTTTGCGACCGAATTCGGTCGTAAAGCAATCGCTATCTATGTCGAGACTGCAGGGCCTGAGCTGCTGGGGAGTTTGTTGCGCCACTTCTTCTTTCCCAGATAAAGCTCTATGAAGTGTTGAAGAGCGGGCGTTTTGTGGGACTGTCTTGAGTAATTTTGACGTTCAAAAAGTGCGGATTCTTAGCCTAATTTGAGTGAGACTTTTGATTTTGACCCAAACGTATTTTAGTTTTGTTAATAAGTTTAGTTAAGTTAGGAAATTTTTTATACCGTGTGCTGCCCGACCTAAAGAATAGCACCATTCTATTTCTTCCCACCAATTCTGCATTTTAACACCATACTGCGATCTCGAACCCGCCTGCCAAGCGTAGCAATTATGGCAAAACCCCACCTTTGGGGGAGACCTATGTCCATCAGTTGACGTCTTTCAGCTGTAATTATGAGGATATTATATTGTTTTTTTTTTATTATTTAAATAGTTTGTTCGTTAATTTATATTAGTATAAGAAGCATATAGAATATACATATATATATTTATTGTATTGTGTTCACCAAATTAAACCTTATTTTTGATGTTGCATGAAACTTTATTTATGGTGGATCCGCAGCTGTAACCCACGGAATTCATTTTTTTTAATTTTTTTTTTGCAAATTGCAGGTCATTGTAAAGGTGTATCTTGATCAAAATATGATTCCTGAATAAGTGTAGGTAACATTATATTTATTTACAGAATTATAAACATTAGCATCATTCATACATCTCTCTAAGTTTTTCATGAAAAAGTCATTCAATGGAACAAATCTAACTCAGTCAGAATCATATTTTGATCGAGATACAACCTGACAATGACCTGCAAATTGCAAAAAAACGAAAGAACATTTGAATATCGTGGGCTGCAGCTGCGGAGTATGTGATAAACATAATACAATGAAAGAGAACTATACGAGCAAAGATGCCAAGCTCCTATAAAATAAAACATTTGCTATCAAAATGGTGATTGGTTTGGTTGCGGTATAGACTCGAAAATATGCTGACATGCCTAAAAAATTCGAAGCTAAAGAACTCAATTTTCTCTCTACAACTTCGCAAAGTGACCTGAATATACAAAAAATATAATTTAAAACCTGTAAGTCTTTAAATTGTTGATGGATCAGCTTAAAAATAACAAAAGCACTATTTGCAGCGAATATCAATATTATTATACATTTTTGTAATCGACTTGTTACGTTGCGTCAGATTATGATCTGTATATTACTTTGTATCGAAGACCTTAGGAACTTTGAAGTTTTTCTTCGTCATACCTATTTATATATAATTATGTAACAGTACTCTTTAACTTGTTTGTCCTTTTAGCTTTTAAACATAACATCATGCCTGTAATCCCCGAAGGGAGAGGCGTATAATGTACATTAGTACACCTAAACTACGCCAGTTATGTTTAAAGGCTCGTACAGACTGTTACGATATCGTGGGTGCGACGCGACACTAGTAGCACAATTTATTTTGTCGGTGCCTGTCGCGCCCGCACTTTCGCACCAGTCTGTACGAGCCCTGACTTCCATTTAATAAGACTGTGCTACTGAAAAATTCCTACTGGAAAAACTCAATGATGCTTTGACCAACCTGGGAATCGGACTCAGGACGTCATGTTTAGCAGTAAGTAGCGCTTACGGCTTTTGCTTTTCTATAGGTGAAAACTTTGCATAAGTCAACGCAACCCAAAAAAAGGGAATCTTGGCTTGTACTGCCTGTACCTTAATTGCGTAATACAGTTTGAATCGGAATGATTTTGAAGTATATTGCTAATCCATTGCTTCATAAGTTAGAAAAAATTGTCTGCTCAACAACGTAAATAACGCAATGAATGTTGTTGAACTGTCAAATTGAAACCGATTCCTACTGATAGTGTGTTACGCAATTAGCACTCTGGTTCTTTTCCTAAATAAATGAGTACTTGTACTAGTTTGATTTTTACAATTCGGAGATAAACTTTATTGGTATAGGAAGGCCAGATATTTAGCAGTTGATGGAAACGTAGTTACCTGTATTGGTATTTATCACTAAATATTATAAAACAAAGTCCCCCCCACGCCGCGTCTGTCTGTCTGTCCGATCGCGATAACCTCAAAAACTACCGAACGGATTTTCATACGGTTTTCACCAAACGAACGGAGTGATTCATGAGAAAGGTTTAGGTGTATAATTATAATAAAAATAATATTCTTCATTGTTTTTACAGTACAAAGTCAATGTAACACTTATTAGAGACTGGTGTCTGGTAAAACCCGTACCTATTACAGATCACCAGGCTGTATCAAATATCAATCATTGAACATACGGATTGTACAAAATAAAACGTCATTACAAATCATCACACTAATATTATAAAAGCGAAAGTTTGTGAGTGTGTGTGTGTGTGTGTGTATGTTTGTTACTTCTTCACGCTCAAACGGCCGGACCAATTTTGATACAATTTTGTATGGAGGTACCTGACACCCTGGAATAAGACATAGGCTACTTTTTATCCCAAAATTCCCATGGGATCGATACTTACGTGGGTGAAACCGCAGGGCGCAGCTAGTTAATAATAAAAGTGAAACGAAATGTAAAATTAAAAACTAAAGTAAAATAAGTCTGGTGGCAGTAGTGGCCTAATATTGATATGTGTGTCGGTGAGTATTCGTGGGTGTGTGTCGGTGAGAGAGGGTGTAGGTGGTGGTGTGGTGGTGTGGTGGTGTGATGATGTGTTAAATGCATGTATATCGTTCCATGCTAGTAAACGCTACCATAAGGGTTTTAATAAATGTTCCGTTGAATTGTAATCAATGCCTTGAAGCCACGAACAAACTTTTTATTTTACGATTTTTATTTACGATTATTGCCTGGGAGCTTTACTTGCGTGGGCCGCGTACACCAATAGAGTTTTATGAAAACCCCCTGACTAAAACCCACCCGTGTTCCTTCAGTTGCTTGTGTGCCAGGGCCACGATATCCCTTTCAGACAAACCCGCAACCCTGGCAGGCATTAGACGTATCCCGAGGCATATTTTCTGACACCCGCGGGCAAAAGCTAGTATCTCATATTAACACGTTCATTGCCAAGCCAAAATGCTGAACTTACATAGAGGGCCAAAATAAAAAAGGTAGGTACTTAATTCTCTTCCCTAGTGGCCAAAACTTGAACTCAATACGCTGCGGCTGCTATTTTATGGCTCGTACATAATTGTAAGGCACCATCAAAGTATCATCGGACGGCACGGTTTGCGCAGTGGTTAAACGATTGACTGCTGCGCTGCGTGTCGCGGGTTCGATTCTCGCACGGAAAAAATATTTGTATGACCTACAAGTAGTTGTTCCGGGTCTGGCTGTTTCTCTATGTGAGTTTAAATGTTTGTAAACGCACCCACGATACAGGAGAAATTCCTAGTGTGCAACGTTCTTTTAAAAAAAAAAAAACAAAGATTTATTTGCTGATAATTATGGTTACAAAAGTTCTTACAGTGGTAGTATTATAGTAGCTTAACATATTTAATCAAAACATAATGACATGCAAATTTATGGTATAATTATGTACAATTAGGTCATTTAAATTTAAACTGAAGGAATTCTTTTAAATTTTAGAAGGAATTCTCAATTAACAAATTGCGTAAAGCCCTTCTGAAGCGGACCATTGGAAGTTCTTTAATTTGGTTAGGAATCTTGTTATAGATCTATATACACATAGGATAGCTACTTCGCCCATATCATGCCGTTTCCATTCTAGGAATAATTAGTCTATTAGGATATCTAGTTTTGAACATACATTTATATCCCAGATTAAAAAAAAAAATCGGGGTGAGATTTGGTATATGTATCTATATACTTCCTCAATATAAATACCAGTTAATGTAAGTATTCTAAGTTTTAGAAACAGTGGTTTACAGGGGGTCTACTCCGAAGCGTTAAACCGAAGTATCAGCTATGCTTGACTACGGCTAACTATGGCTGACTATGGCGAAATTTAAAAAATAAAACGACAGTCAATAAGATATGCCAAAGACAAAAATGTGACTTTAAGTCGGGTATGGATTCAAAGTCAAAAAAGAAAACTATGGAAGTTATAAAACGGCCGAACATTCGGCCGATACTTCGGTTTAACGCTTCGGAGTAGACCCCTAGGATGTAAGTGGGGCTACATTACAAATCGCACGTATACACCTCTTTTGTGCGATGAAAGCTCTTTCGAGATTCACCGAGTTTCCCCATACCAGTACCTATACCATAACGCAGTATTGAACCAACATATACATGATAAGCTTATAATGTGGCTTGTCTACTTGCTAGGTTAGATAAACGCCATAGAACTAACAAACTTACTGAGTTTTCCACATATCTTTTGAATATGATTAATCCAGGAACATCTCTCATCTAGATCTATCCCAAGAAAAGTCATACTATCTGATTGTTGTATTTGTTTATTAAGTGATGTTTAAATCCATTTTACTCCAGTTTTTATTACGATATTGTACATATTTGGTGTTATCTACGAGTATGTTAGGTTTAAGGTTATTCTTTTCCATCCAAGTTATTATTCTGGTTACGGTACTATTTATTTCCTCATTATAATTTTCTTTATTTTTAGGGATAATTACGGCCACACCGACTGCAAAGAGTATGCAGTGATGATCAGTTACTTCTGTCAGGTCATTGATATATAGCAGAAAAAGTGGGGGACCTAAAATACTGCCCTGTGGAACGCCTGTGCAATTGTATCACGCACGTCGCGTGAACGGTCACAGCTGGCCCCTTAACGCGACGTCCTGTGATGCGGCAATTAACGTGTTAAATAGGCATAAACATACTGGAAGTGGTTGGTGATAAATTGGATTGTCCCATTCAAACAAATTGGACGCTACGCATATTGTGAAGAATTTGACAAATGCAATGTAGTTGGACATGTCGATTTTACCTTTTTTTTTTTTTTTTTTTTTTTTTTTTTGGGTGGGAAATTATCAAATAACTTCTCCCGCTCTGGGTGGAGCGGGAGGGAGTGTCAGACTTTGGCTGGAGATTTTTAGTATATGTGATGATTTTTAGTTTTAATACTAACTTGACCTTAGCCCCAGCCTAAAGAACAAATTTAAATATTTACAAAACCTCAAGTTCTTATTACGAAAAAAAATGATTTCGCAGATTAGATATTTGGCAAAAAAAAAATTTTGTTTAACTTAAACATTGTGTCACACATAAATTGAGGCAGCTCCAGTAAGTTACAAAAGTACTTGTGTCGGAGCTGTCTCACCCTTCCCATTAGTGGTTGCTTTACAATGATGAGGCTAATAAGTAAATAGAGAGTATGTATCAGCGGCGAGGTGTCAATTTTTGTATGAGAGAAGCCGAAGCGAAGCCGGTTTAAATTACTTACTTATCAATAAAGTAAAAATTAATTAATTTACTTAAAAATAAGTCTTTCCTTTACTGAATTTTTACACCATATATCGTCAAGTAGCAGAACCAAAAAGACGCATCACTACACAAACAAAACTTTTTTGTTTGTTATTTCAATTCAAAGCTAATCAAAATAGGCGTTTTTATTGTTTTAATGTTATGGTGCATTAAATACCCCTCGTGTAACTATATTTTTTGGCAATAGTAGACACTATTGACTGTGCCATTTTTCAATAGCGGTAGAATTGTTGATGGGAACCTCCGAAAGGAAGCCGGTCGGAATCGTGTTATTTGGTGCTTTCGCCACTGGTATGTATACAGAAAAAATAAAAACAAAAATAAAATGCAAAATATAGGCTAATTTAATATTTTAAAAATAATTAAATATTTATTTTATATCATTGTCTAATTAATATTAGGATAGGATAAGATGTACATTATTGTATTGCCACACATACATAGTTATATCCCGTACGAGACTATTCAACTAGAATTACCACTAGAATGATGATTGCCAAGAGTTAGATTCTTTTACGAAGTAATTTTGTATTTATTCGATACGGCGCGGTGCGCGGCGCATAAAATCTCCCGGGGGAATCAAAGATAGAAAGTAGAATTAATCATTTTTTTAAATATATATTCCTTTCGAAATAATATTCCAAATCATTTTAGTTGAAACTATTGAACAAAATCTAAGGGTGCACCAAAATCCACTAAGTGCATTAAGAGCTAAACGAATTTAAAAATCGTTCTACGTCTGTCAATCGTTTGAAGATGATAGGGACAGAATAATGTTTTCATTTCTCATACTCGGAAAATAGTGTTTGTTTGATCTTAGTAGCGGGTGGAAAGCGCTGCTTCCCACCCTTGGGCGGGAAAGATTGCTTCCCTCACTAGAATTTTAAATATAGAACTAAATTTGGTTAGGTAGTCTGCGGTCTTGTGAGTGGAACAGCCAGTGTGAATTTAAAAAAATACCTATTAAGCGAGACAGCCCGCGGCGGTGAAGCGGTGTGTTCCATATTTAAAATTTAAATAGACTATTATAATTTGACGGAATATTCTGTAAGCTGTACCCAATGACGTATTATAAATAGACGCGTCATACACGAACATTAGTGCACTCAAAAACAGCGTAAGCCATGAATGCAATCATACAATGCGTGAAGACAAGGAAAGACCTATACCGATATCTGGTGTTAGAAAGAGATGAACATACACATTTGCGTCACTAGTCATTTGCGTTACGTCAGTAGCTACTGCATGTTCATTGGCGCGTACGCGTGGGTCGCAAGTAAGAGGAATTTTAAAACAAAAACCATTTTAATATGGTTTTAAAAAAATACAGTTAGTATTTACGAGACGTTTTTCTTAACTCACACAGTAGAGTGTAATTTGTATACACAGAAAGGTATTTTCTTTACAAATAATTGCTGAGAATTGCGACTGATAGTGACGTGTAGCCGCGTCACTGGATGGCGCGCGACTAATTCCAAGTCGGGCAGTTGCCTTGCTTTTACTTCGCCATTATTGAGCGTGGGTAACGCATCTAAAGGTAATACATCATTGGCTGTACCGAAATCCAAAATCTGAGTTTTGACTAATATTTGATCAAGCGATTCTGAAATGTTGTCCCCAGATTCGGTTAAAGACGAGGCAAATACAGTAATCCAAAATCTTTTGCCAGAAATTTTAAAGTAAAGATATTTGAATACATACAATGATTTTATGAAGTGGCGAGCAAACAAGAAAATAAAATATTTAAAATAAACTATATTTTTTTACTTTCCTTATATTCGAAATGAAAAGTAGAGTGTTTAACACGGGTGACAGTCACCAATTCCTTGAATTGATTCCTTTCGACCCTTGTATAACAATCTACTATTTAAATAGGTTCAATTCCTTTAGAGTTAAATTCATTTAGTGATTTGTGGTGCAAGTGGGCCTGTTCTATACCAAAAATCAAGATGGTGGTCTCTGAAAACACATTTTGTGATGCTAGAGGAGAATGTAAAACCGGCCAAGTGCCTGTCGGACCCCGCACAATAAAGGATTCCGTAGCTGGGATGTATTTATGCCAAACACAAACTTAATATTGTAGCTGAAAAATATGTTCCATCATACATTCCAACTGCAAAATGTAAGTTTGTACGTACAATATTGAGACATTTATTACGTTATTTTAAGACCATAGACTTATTATAGATTTTCTTGTAATCTATATTTAAGCTTCTCTAATTACAGTTTTTTTTTTTATTGCAGGGTAATTTATTTCGGAGATAAAAGTTCGAATGGTAAGTTTTTATCTATGTTTTCTTAAATAACTTTAAAACTAATAATATTAAAATTGTAAAAAAAAATGAGGCTCTCACAGTGACCCCTTCTATTTTGCAAAACTTTTTTTTATTTTCTTATTAATTACCTACGTTGCACGTTCGTATTTGAGTCATAGAAATGCATATTATGAGTTTCAAATTTTAACTGAATAGGTCCATTAGATTCAGAGCAACTTGGCTGTGACAGACGGACAGACAGACAGACACACGAGTGATCGTATAAGGGTCTCCGGTTTATCATTCGGACGTAGTTACGGAACCCTAAAAAATACACCATGAACGTGTTTCGTTTCTACCAAATCAACACAGCTGTGACTGAAACGTGAGGGCCTGACAAAGTAACATTCGATTAGCGATGACGCTAATAGCAAAGCCAAAAAATGTATGGGGTTGACATTAGCTATCGAAATATCACGTGATCATGGTCAACGAATATAAATTAGCTAGACAATGTTAACATAATCCAATTTCATGAAACGAATCGACAGCGTCGAAAGATAAATTCCGTAGAGATGCGTAGCCAAATGGCACTTTTTGACAACCGTTATCGCTACTTTTCGATTCGTATGACGGAATTCGAACACTTGTTTAAATTATCGGGATTATGGCAAACGCCGGGGTTTGGGGGAGGCCTATGTCCAGCAGTGGACGTCTAAGCGGCTGAAATGAAGGGATAATAGACTATTTTTGGACTCGACAACACCCTGACTGTCTGTTTGATTGCTTCGTTGGTCTAGTTGTCGCTAGCGCTTCTGCTGAGCATAAGGTTCAGGTTTGATTCCCAGGTCGAGCAAAGTGCTATTTTCTTTTGCCATCAGTAAGTTCTCAGTAGTGGCCAGGAATCTGGATTTGTGCCCAGTTGATGGCAAAAATATATAAGTTGGTAGTTACACCTCTGGAAGGTAATCTTAAAAACATGACAAAATGTGTGACACACGAACCTTGCATTTTGTCAATAATACTTATACTTTCTCAGACACACTAGGAAGAACTTCCTCCTTATTACCCCCGAAGAATTAATAAGAAAAAACTTTTTTATAAAACAAAAAAATACTGACTTCCAAAACAATCACTAAAAAGTGAAAAATAAACTTTAATTTTGGAAGTCGGTTTTCGGTCTTTTCTGTATTTTAATTTTTTGCCACCGACTTCCGAAATTACAGTTGTTTTTTTATTAATTTTTATATTTTTCACTGTTTAGTAATTGTGGTGGTACCAACCCCACACCAATTCTAACTACTACTTGCTATGCAAAACAACAGTGACAGGAAGTATTAAAAACATAAAGATAAAAAAAAAAAAAAATGCAAATAAATGAATCTGAATCTGATACCATTATTGCTTGCGAATGCTAATTATTCCATCACTACTGCCAAGTAGTGATGGAATAATTAGCATTCGCATCCATTGTTATCGTGTGATAGATCATTTAGCATTTAGCAAATTAAGTGTAGTCGCGGGAATTCTGTGAAATGCGAAGCGATGTACTTTTCTAAACTATCATACGTCAGAGAGAGCGTCGCGCATGCGCATGCTGCGGTAGCGTGTGCTCTCCGTCGCACCCACGGGAAGTCGGGAATACTGAATCTATCGGTTTCACGCGAACGTGACTTCGTTCGCGAGTGAAGTTTAATAGCAGGTGCTGCGAACTTGCGAAGAATGGGTTAAGCAATTGTTATCTTATTATCTTTGATTTGTGCGTACATTAGGGTTGTATATTGAATGAATGCTTGTGAATGTGATTGTTTAATTTATTTAAATTATTAGCGTTAGCAGGAAGAATGATGTTTAGCAATTATTACCATAATGTCTTTGATTTGCTCGTACTTAGGGTCGTGTATTCAATTATAGTCTATAGCAAATAGCATAGCAATAGCAATTAACACGCTAAGACTCAAGAATTCCCATGCCAGTTAAATTATTACGAAATCGCAAGAATTGCCATTACTACTAGGCAGGACATATTGGATCTGTAATGTACCTAACATCTGTGTTTTTATCTAACCTATAATAAAAAGATTTGATTTGATTTGAAGAGACACAAAGTGGATCAAATACGTATTATCGAAGATAACTCAAAAACTACGCAAGCAAAGTGAATAAAAATGGACCACCACGCAAGCTTCCTCTACCTAATAAAAAACGAATTTTCAAAGTCGGTCCACAATTGACGAAAATATCAAAACAAAACACACACACAACACAAACAAACACACACAAAACACCCACAACACACACACAATACCCAACACACACACAATACCCAACACACACAACAAACCAACACCCAACGCCCAACACATTAAAAAAAAATCTGATGAACGTTTTATCTGGTCTGCGATGAAAAAGTTTTTTGTGTAATTTTATATGAAACTGGTAAATGTTGACTTATATAATGCAAATATGAACTATAATTCAATGAGTCACGTAATTTTTTTTATTGGCATATTTATTTAAATACAGATTCCATATTCTACCTATATTAAAAAAAATACTTTAGGTACCTATATCGGTAAATTCGCTAATGAATTTTTAATCTTTACTTATTCCATAGTCTATATTACTATTCTATGCTCTATGACCAACCATTCCATAGTCTATGACCAACCGTGATATAATCTGTGGCATAAAGTAAAACCGCGCTGATCGGACAGATTGATAATCTTAGTATTTTTATTTATTTTCAATTATTAGAGGCTATGACTACGTAAAAAATACACAATGCTAAAAATAACACACTATGTAAAAAATGCTTGTCTTGTAGGTAACTAGTTATTTCTCTCCAAACACTAAAAGATCTATATTAATTCTGTTAAGTGTGACGTGGTATAATTATATCATATTATTATGATTGCCGTTTTAGATAAATTACTTTTGAGACAATCACAACGAAGTTTATAGTAAATAATAATATAAAAAACCGGCCAAGTGCGAGTCAGACTCGCGCACGAAGGGTTCCGTACATATTATAAAAATGGCAAAAAAATCACGTTTGTTGTATGGGAGCCCCCTTAAATATTTGTTTTATTTTAATTTAATTATTTCTTTTTAAAGTGAATATATAACTAAATATTCTGTGAATATTTCAAGCGTCTACCTGTTGCCGTTATCAATTACGAGCAAAAAAATCACTTAAATATTCATTTATTCTGTTTTTTAGTATTTGTTGTTATAGCGGCAACAGAAATATATTATCTGTGAAAATGTCAACTGTCTAACTATCACGGTTCATGAGATACAGCCTGGTGACAGACGGACAGACAGACAGACGGCGGAGCCTTAGTAATAGGGTTCCCGTTTTATCCTTTGGTTACGGAACCCTAAAAATTACTATGTTGCAGTTACCAATGACATCATCTTTTCTATACATTGGAGACGTAGGTACCTATAAACGCGGCTTTACGATCGAAGTGTTATTACTGCCGTTGTCGTCGATCCTTCAGACTAATCCAGCTGGATAAGCTGGCAAGCCACACAGCTGCTTTGTTGTCAATTTAAATTATCAACCCTGGAATTGTATTGCTTTCTATACTTGGTCGACTTTATATAAGGGTTACCCAGTAACTGGGTTGGGTTGTGGAGGTCAGATAGGCAGACGCTACATGTAAAATAAGTACTGGTATTTAGCTGCATCCGGTAAGACTAGAATCTGACACCAACATAGTTGGGAAACAAAGCAAGGCCGCTGTACATAATAAATTGAAATAAAGTGTGTCATAATAAATCAGGATCTGTTCATTATTCATGTACCTATTCTGGTCAGTTCAGTTTGATGTTGTGTTGCCTATTATACGCTACCGCCACCACTAAGCACTGCCTAGCATAATCATCCTATAATGATCCCACTGTTGGGACACAGGCCTCCTCTTTGTGAGAAGTAGTGGGCCGTAATCCACCACGCGGGCCCAGTGCGGGTTGGTAGATGTCACATGTCTTCGATTTTTTTGGTTCTAGGACATGCCGGTTTCCTCACGATGTTTTCCTTTACCGTTTTGAGAGCAGTGGTGATGAAATAATTTGTAATTTACACAACGTAAAGCACCTATCAGGGTTCGAACCTACGACCTACATACCACAAAAATCATGAATACTACACAAAATTGAGCGATAATTGAAATGAAAGAAAGAATAACCATTTTATTGTTTAACAGTAAAAAAAAAAACAGAAAATTGGTTTTAATGTAAATGAAAACAATAATCATTTAAAGAAAACAAATAACGAGAAAGTAGGTTCAAAAATCAAATAATTTTATTTTATAGAGCTAAGTTATTTTGAAACGTTCACAGAAATATTTTTCCTGCGTCACAGTACTTTTCTATCTATCGGAAAGAATTCCTGGAGATGACAAATGCTAGCAAATTGAATATTGAATGGCCATAGAGCAAAACGAAATATCATAAAGGTATCCAAATAGGAACTTCCTCTAGTATATTGGTACTTGTTCAAGATGTTCATACCATTCTGAAGAGAGTCAATTCATACAGAAAACATTCATGTAAAAAGCTATGAGAATTATTGTTTAACTAACACGCCTGAAAATGCAATGAACTGTTAACAAAATTAAATTTCACGTGAAAAAATTGATTTACTGCAGCAATTTTTCATGTTTTTAGATATCTGTATAATTTTTGCGTTATTTATCTTCGGCTCCAGTAACATTTTGATATCGATCAATATTTTTTTGTTTAAAATAAAATCTCTTTCAATAACACATGCAAAATACTCTCCAGCATCGTTTGTTATCTTTTTCAGATTTGAGAAACGTGCTGCAAAAAATCGAGTCAGTAGATATCATTATATTTTTTGAGCGTAGGTAATAAAAAGTAAGACGGCTTGCAAAAACTCACTTAGGTACGAAATTTTACAAAAACAAAAAAGTAGATGGTATTTAAGTATCTATAATAAGTATATATAACTACAATATTTTAAGTATAATTAATATAAGATATAATATTTAATGTCTCTGAAATTGAATCCTGCTTAGATACAATCCAAAAATATACCGAATAAACGGTGGTCAATCGGCGAAGAATAGGTACTAAAATTCAATGAATTTTGAATCAGCGCTCAGTCGGACGTTCAGCGTTCGGTTCCACGATTGGAACAAATCACGTACTCACTCTCATGAGGTTGTATTGAGGAGACGGCACGCCATTCGTCGCACAGAATGACACTGAAATTTTGCGGGTCCTTTTTTCCTACCTATTTCATATTATACGCCAGCAACAAAGCGCGACCGCAATCTCAAAAACCGCTGATCCCAACCTTTAATTTCAGCTGAAGTGAAATCGACTGAAGTATTACACGCTTTCGCTCTTATTCCCTCGACCCTTCTTGCTTACGAACAAAATATACGCTTTGAAAAAGTTCATCTTATACTTGAAAAAGTTTCAAGCCCCAAGCCCCAAGCACCTGAGAATTGAATATTATGGTATTAATTCAGGTTGCTTTTGGGAACCAAATGATTTTTCCAGGCAAAGTATTGGTGTTTGTAAAATGTAAAGCAAATCTAGAATAGTTACATAATGTTCGCGCTATTCCCAAGATTTATTTTTGAGGAAAATATTTAGAACGAACCACGTTGATAAAAATGTACGCGGAACATCATATAATAGGTATGTCTAATAGATTCATATCGCCAGAAAAATCGTAGTCTCACAAAGTTGAATGCAAACGACATCTTGTCCTTTCTTTTCAAACATAAAAAGACATGTACTATAATGAAAAAGTTGGAAATTCAAAAGTAATGCGGTAGGTACCGTGAATACAATCGGAAGCCAGCACCTAGCGCACCCGGGTCTCACAAATTCCTTTGTTGGGCACCCCTCCATTTATTTGGAAGTACCTACGCCGCCGCGCCCGCCGGCTACAAAAACCGCCCAGGAGCACAATAAAATTATGCACAAACTTGGTGACCACTCTTATAGAATCGCGATTAACTAGTTTAAGAACGTACTTATATATCTACTTCATTATAAAACGAGTACATTCGCCCAAAAGTCGGATGTTCCTCGACGGATCTTTGATCCGCTTTGTATAGCGCCGAAATCACTAGCAAATTGGCGTGAAAAATCTCGTATTTAATGAAGCCATGTCTATACCGTGCCCCATTAAGGAAAATGAAAAACTTCAACAGTATTAGGTATCTTTACGTAATGTTTGGAAACGTGGTAAATTAGGTAATTGTTTGTTTTGAGATACTTACCTGTAATATAATATTTTCAGTCTTTTGTTTTTTTTGAGATATAAATCAATACGATAAACATTAAACAATTACTTTTAGGAGCATTGTGTGAAAATAAATAAAAACCGGCCAAGTGCGAGTTGGACTCGCGCACGAAAGGTTCCGTACCATTATCTATAAAAACCGGCCAAGTGCGAGTTGGACTCGCACACGAAGGGTTCCGTACCATTATCTATAAAAACGGCAAAAAAAATCACGTTTGTTGTATGGGAAATTTTTGTTTAAATATTTGTTTTATTTTAATTTAATTATTGATTTTAAAGTGAATATATAACTAAATATTCTGGGAATATTTCAAGTGTCTACCTGTTACCGTTATCAATATCCAAATATATGACCAAAAAAATCACGTTTGTTGTATGGGAGCCCCCTTAAATATTTATGTTATTCTGGTTTTTAGTATTTGTTGCTATAGCGGCAACAGAAATACATCACCTGTGAAAATTTCAACTGTCTAGCTATCACGGATCATGGGATACAGCCTGGTGACAGACGGACAGACAGACAGGTCGACGGACGACGGAGCCTTAGTAATAGGGTTCCCGTTTTACCCTTTGGGTACGGAACCCTAACAATCACGTTTGTTGTATGGGAGCCCCCCTAAATATTTATGTTATTCTGGTTTTTAGTATTTGTTGCTATAGCGGCAACAGAAATACATCATCTGTGAAAATTTCAACTGTCTAACTATCACGGCTCATGAGATACAGCCTGGTGACAGACGGACGGACAGACAGACAGACAGACAGACGGCGGAGCCTTAGTAATAGGGTTCCCGTTTTACCCTTTGGGTACGGAACCCTAAAAATTGCAAAGAAATCACGTTTGTTGTATGGGAGCCCCCCTTAAATATTTGTTTTAGTTTAATTTAATTATTGTTTTTTAAAGTCAATATATAACTAAATATTCTATGAATATTTCAAGCGTCTACCTGATGCCGTTATCAATATCAAGCAAAAACGAGCAATAAAATCACGTTTATTGTATGGGAGGCCCCTTAAATATTTATTTTATTCTTTTTTTTGTATTTTTTGTTATAGCGGCAACAGAAATACATCATCTGTGAAAATTTCAACTGTCTAACTATCACGGTTCATGAGATACAGCCTGGTGCCAGACGGACAGACGGCGGAGCATTAGTAATAGGGTTCCCGTTTTACCCTTTGGGTACGGAACCCTAAAAACGATATAAAAGGAATTCTACGTACGAGGTTTGCAAAATACAACAAGCATTTTAAAATTGTTATTCAACCACATTTCATAAAATATCATCCTCTTGCCCGCATTCGAGCGCTGAAAATACCAAATATAGACACGTACGAGGTATAAAAGGATTGCACAGATTTTCAGGGCATCCGAAAATTTATTAGTGGAAGTTATGTGTTGCGCTGGCCACGATATAATGCGTACATTTTTAGAACAGTTTCAGTTGAAAACGCTATTATAGTAATATATTAATAGGGCTACAAGAAAAAGCTTTTAGTGCCGTATCCTGGCTTGATGGATCTTTTACAGTTTTAAACATATTTAGTGCACACCAGCCCGGTGTGTTTGTCTACGTTAAATTATGCACGGGGTATAACTACTAGCATCTAAGTAATGAAACGTTGACTCGATAGGTAATAAACTCTAGTCCGCCGCTTCTTTGAACCGAGAATAGAGTCAAATAAATAATAAATATTTGAACAATCATGATGTTTCCTTCGACTACACAGGTTGAAGACGCAGTCTTAGATCTTGCCTTAAATGGTAAGAATAAACGTACTTACATTCTCTCTTCATTACCTGTGATCTTTCATTATGGAAGAACTCGCGGTGAACAGTGGTTACAGCGAGCTGGATCTGTCACTGTCAAGTGTCAATCATTTTGCCGCTAATGTTACTTTTCTTAGACAATTAGTAGTTTCAGGTAAAACTTATATAAAAACAGTGAATAATACTACTGCTTCTGTTACTTGTGGTAAGTGATATATTATAGAGTTACGCTGACTGTGTGACAGCGAAATGCCGAAATGGAATTCGAAAGCTCACATTATAAACGTGATCGACGGTGCCTTCGAAAACCAACCGTTTGTAGCAAACCTCAGCGGCGATTCTCCTCAGTACGATAGTGGGCAAGAACGCTCTTCATCCTCGGAGGAATAAGGCACCCTTTACCCACCACCGAACGACAGGGCAAAGAGATTGAAACGATTTCCTGTAAGTCGGACGTACGCATTTACAATTGAATAATTTGCCAAGTAAGTGTTATAGCTGTTAACATGACGCAATTTTCACATCACTAAACTTACTCAGAAACACTGTCAACAGATTCATACTTTTTACTGGATTTTGGCTGCCTAAAGAACCATGTAAAGGTTTGGGAAGACTTTAAACCTCTTCTGTTCATACTAAAGATCATAACAGGATTTCAATTACAGAATATATATTCTATTTTGAGATAGAAGTAGCTTTAGTTAAAATAATTAATGTAAATTTCTATTAAACCCATAATATTAATCTATTTGGATTTCTAAAATTGGGATATTATAATCAAATAGCCTATTTTGTTATTCTGTTATTCATAATCAGCGTATAATGTTCCTACTTTTGGGAAACAGGCATCCTCTCTGAGTCGGCTATAATCCACCACGCGGGCCCAGTGCGGATTGGTAGGAGCTGAATTTTTGGTTCATGGATATGCCGGTTTCCTCTCGGTGTTTTCCTTCACCGTTTTCACTCTGTTGTTTTTTCACTCTGTTATTACTAAAACGTAAAACGGAAGCAATGTATTATTAATTAAGGGTAGCTGTTCATTAAATAGTTCACACCAACGACTCTTAAGAGTCTTACAACCAAGAAAAATATGAGAATTGATACTTCACCGAAATGCCAATTTAAGGCATTTCTTCAGTTCCCTGGACATTTGCAGTAGTAGCCAACTGAATGGCAGAGAATTTGTGACCCTGAGATAACCTTGTTTATTTATTTGGTTTAGGTAAGTTTTTGTTGGCCCACTAAGAAAAGTCATGTTTTTAGGGTTCCGTACCAAAATGGTAAAAAGGAACCCTTATGGTAAGACTAAGTCTGTCTGTCTGTCACACCTGGATATATCAATGTTGGAATATATACTTGTAAATCTGTAGCCTTGTTTACATGACATTAGAACTATTTATACTAATCTGTGAGCATCGTTATATAGCCAACTCGTTCTTGATGTGCTAGCTCGCTCTTCCCTTTTGCACGTCTGCCATTGCATAGTTCGCATGTGTCGCTCTTTTATTTTTACTATTGTTAAATATACCACTGTTATTTTATCAAAACCTCGTTTAATTTAACAGGTTATGGGCCCAGACATGCTCTAACATAAAAGTCCGCGAGTTTGTTTCCGTAAATTCAGTGATTGATAATTTAGTAAAAATCTCGAATCTAACCTCACTTCGTATCTGACACCGCGTGTGAAAAAAAACTTTCAATTGTTTTCTTTCTAACAAGCTGAAAAATGTCTTCGAATAACCACATGACTCTTATTGAGATATTGACCGGTCGAGATATTTTTGCGAGCTGGAGGTTTGCCGTACAAACATACCTCGAACATGAAGAACTCTGGGAATGCGTGGCGGGCGCCGGCACCGTAGATTCAAAGATGGATTTAAAAACAAAATCTAAAATTATCCTTTTAGTGGATCCGATAAACTATATCCACGTGCAGGATGCCAAAACCGCTAAAGAGGTCTGGGGCAACCTCTGCAAGGCGTTCGACGATTCAGGACTTATGCGTCGAGTTGGGTTGTTAAGAGACCTGATAACAATTACACTAGATAGTACTCAAAGCATAGAGGACTATGTTAATAAGATAATGACAACTGCACACAAGCTCCGCAACATAGGGTTTCAGGTTGATGATGAGTGGTTGGGTACATTATTACTCACCGGGCTCCCGCATCATTACAAACCCATGATTATGGCATTTGAAAGCTCCGGTGTCACAATAACAGCTGATTTGGTCAAAACAAAACTGTTACAGGAAGTCAAGATCTCTGATTACTCTGATACTAGTGTACTGTTTGCTAATAACGCAAAGAATAAACAACCTATCAAACCATCCAATAAAAAAGGACCGAGATGTTACACGTGCAACAAATACGGGCACGTCAGTAAAAACTGTAAAGTGAAGACTAAGAAACAAAGTGACAACTCTTATGTAGCCGTTTTTTCAGCGACTAGTAGCAACAACTCTGGGTGGTTCATTGACTCGGGTGCCTCAATGCACATGACAATGAATCAGGACTGGATATATGATGAGTCACCACCACCAGTCAAAACAATAAGAGTTGCTAACAATAAATAATTACATATCAAGAGCTGTGGTAAGGTGAACATAAATGTTATACAGAAAAATGGCTCCGCAAGTACCGTACAGGTAAAAAATGTCCTTTTTGTACCCGAGTTAGCCGCTAGTCTTCTCTCCGTCAATCAAATGATCAAGAATAAATGTAACATAAAGTTTGACACTAAAGGTTGCAGTATATTCAATAAAGATAATGTAGAAGTAGCTACAGCAAAACTTGTTGATAATATGTACAAGCTAAATATTGCCTCCGTTCAGGCGTTTATATCTGAAAGTACTAATAATGATTTTTATCTATGGCACCAAAGGATGGGTCATCTCAACTTTGCTGATCTGAAGAAGCTGGAAGATAATACTGAGGGTGTGAAAATATCTCCGAGCAACAAGATGACCTGCATCTCATGCATCAAAGGAAAACAGGCCAGGTTACCATTTAAAAGTGAAGGTTCCCGAGCAAGTCAACTGCTAGAACTGGTACACTCCGATGTCTGTGGGCCTATGGAGGTGAAGTCACTTGGAGGTGCAAGGTATTTTCTCACATTTACCGATGATTACTCAAGAAAGGTATGTGTATTCATATTAAACTCAAACTCTGAATGCCTAGATAAGTTCAAAGAGTACAAACGGCTTGTAGAAAATCAACTAGATGGAAAAATAAAAACTCTAAGAACCGATAATGGCACTGAATATACCAATAAGAATTTTGCTGAATATTTAAAGTCTACTGGAATTATACATCAAACATCAAACCCTTATACACCCCAACAGAATGGTTTATCAGAGCGTATGAATAGGACTTTAGTTGAAAAAGCTAGAAGTATGCTAATCAATGCTAACTTACAGAAACATCTGTGGGCTGAAGCCATCATGACTGCAGCATACATAGTCAACCGTTCACCGACGCGAGCCCTAGACTACAAAACACCTGAAGAAATGTGGAGTGGCAGTAAACCATATAAGTCACATGAGAGTGTTTGGATGTGAGGTAATGATGCAAATACCTAAGGAGATGCTTAAAAAGTGGGATTCCAAATCAAGTAAGATGATTTTCCTAGGTTATTGTGAGAATACTAAAGGTTTTCGACTGTTTGATAGTAAAACAAGTTCTGTTACAAAAAGCAGGGATGTCATATTCTTAGAGAGTTCTATAAAAAGAGACATGGTACCTGTTTCTTTGTCAAGCTCCGAAAAGCAACAAGTAAGTGATGGTCTATCTGACAATGATGATTGTAGTTCCGAAATGTCCACTCACACAGCTACTGAATTCAGTGATGCCTCTAACTCTGATACTTCTGAGTATGTACCTGAGAAGCCAATTGAGAGTCCTCAAAAATTAAATATGAAACTTCGTTCTCGGAAACCAATGAACACAAATCCTGAACCAAAGATTTACCTTTGTAATAACGATGTGTTGTCTCATGATGTTCCACAGACTTACACAGAAGCGCTGTCGTGTAATGATTCTCAGCTGTGGACTGCAGCCATTCAGGAAGAGTTGAAGGCACACAGTGACAACGGCACCTGGCAGTTAGTGGAGAAGCCACCCGACGCCAGAGTTATCGGATGCAAATGGGTATTTCGTGTGAAGGACGAACCGACAGGACCAAGGTACAAAGCAAGGCTCTGTGCTAAAGGATTTTCACAGAAAAGTGGCATTGACACTGAAACATTCTCACCCACAGTTAGGTATGACTCCATTCGCTTATTGCTATCTGTTGCAGCAGAGAAAGCTATGACTATGATGCAATTTGATATTAAGACTGCTTTTTTATACGGTGAATTGCATGAACACATTTACATGACGCCGCCAGAGGGCCTTACCGTTCAACAAAATAAAACTTGTAAGCTTATAAAATCATTTTATGGCTTGAAACAAGCACCCCGGTGCTGGAATGCTCAGTTTGATTCGGTGTTGAAGAAATATGGCTTTGTTAACAGTCATGCTGATAGATGTGTGTACAAAAGCTGCATCAGAGGAACAAAAGTTTACCTATTACTTTATGTTGATGATGGATTGTTACTATCAATAGATTCAACCATACTTACTGATGTTCTGGATGAACTGAAGAATGAATTCTGTATTAAAATTTGCAAACCATCCAACTTCATCGGAATGCAAATAGAACAAACTACTGATTACATTTTTATTCATCAAACGAAGTATATTGAGAACCTACTAATAAAATTTGGTATGTGTGATGCCAATCCGATTACTGTACCTGCAGATCCACATGTAACACTTGTGAAAAGCTCTGTGTCTAGCAATGAAACAAGATACCTTACAGAGAAGCTGTAGGATCTCTAATGTTTGCTGCCATAGTAAGCAGACCAGACATAATGTATGCAGTAAGCACTGCAAGCCGCTTTCTTAATAGCTATGACGAAACGCACTGGAATGCAGTCAAGCGGATCTTCAAATATTTAAAACAAACCAGTCATTTTGGACTTTGTTTCAGATCTAACTTAGGTGGCATTTTAGAATGTTACTCTGATGCTGACTATGCCAACGACCCAGTTACAAGACGATCCACTACGGGATACGTCTTCATGAAAAACGGGGCCGCCGTGACGTGGTGCAGTCAACGACAACCAACTGTCGCACTCTCTACCACCGAGGCCGAGTTCATGGCCTCCTGTTGTGCTGCCAAGGAAGCTCTTTGGGTTCGACAACTCATGCTCGATTTGAACCATTTTAAACAAGGTTGTATTACTCTTAATATTGACAACCAAAGTGCTATATGCCTTATTAAAAATAATGATCATCATAAGAGATGCAAACACATTGATGTCAGATTTAATTTTATAAGGGAGAAATATGTAGAAAATCTAATTGACCTAAAATATGTTTGTACCGACCAGCAATTGGCTGATATTTTTACAAAACCGTTGAATAGGGTCAAATTTATCTCCTTAAGAAAACAAATTGGTGTTGTTGCAAATCCGAAAATTAAATGTTAGGGTTCAATGTTTCTGCCAGGGTTACGAGCCTGTCCGAAAGGGATATCGTGGCCCTGGCACACAGGCATCTGAAGGGACACGGTGGGTTTTAGTCAGTAAAAGTCTGACACTCCCTCCCGCTCCACCCAGAGCGGGAGAAGTTATTTGATAATTTCCCACCCAAAAAAAAAAAAAAAAAAAAAGGGTTCAATGTTTATATTAGAGTCAAGATTTTGTTTGTTATTGTTGTTGTTATTGTTTAGAATAAGCAAGGCTAAAATTTAGAGGGAGTGTTGGAATATATTCTTGTAAATCTGTAGCCTTGTTTACATGACATTAGAACTATTTATACTAATCTGTGAGCATCGTTATACAGCCAACTCGTTCTTGATGTGCTAGCTCGCTCTTCCCTTTTGCACGTCTGCCATTGCATAGTTCGCATGTGTCGCTCTTTTATTTTTACTATTGTTAAATATACCACTGTTATTTTATCAAAACCTCGTTTAATTTAACAATCAAGAACTACTAATGCTATCAACTTGAATTTTAGAATAGTTTTAGATGACGTTTGCCCAACTATTTTGCAAACACGAAAAAAAAAAATATATATTTTGCAAAATGGTCTTAAAAATTTGAAGTGCTTTTGATTTTTGATTTTTACTAGGGCATGTGGGGTATCATATGAAAGAGCGCTGTTTGCACATTCTCAATTATTTTTTTTTAGGCAGCATAGTTTCCGACTTATGATGAAAATGTAAAAAAAAAAACCGTTCCCCCTCCCTTATATCCGAGGTTTGCATAGATAAAAATCTGAAATAATTCTATGTGATAGAAGTTTGTGTAAAGATTACAGGAAAAATAAAACGATGTCTCTAAATAGCACAGTTTTTCAGAAATCATCAACATCATATATACGTACGGAACCCTCTGTGCGCGAGTCCAACTCGCTCTTGACCGGTTTTTTTATTTCTATTTCTCACACAGTGTGGAAGTCCTAACAAAGTATTGGTGACACGACAATTTCCTAAGTCAATTCTAAATCTCAATCAGGGGCTAGAATATGTAGGTCTTCTCATGACCACTGCTTCCAATCACAATGCCTTGCCAGCAAGCAATTCTAAAGGAAGTTAATAACATCAAAACTTCTAAGCAATTTGATTTTGTTCCCTGAAACACGTTAATTAATAATAAATAATAAGTTAGTTTATTTTCCCCCGCCATGTTTTTGTAGCACTTAACAGTTTTGAACTATAAAAATTCACATTGTGAGAGTTTTTTAGGGTTCCGTACCCAAAGAGTAAAACGGGACCCTATTACTAAGACTCCGCTGTCCGTCCGTCTGTTTGTCTGTCACCAGGGTAAATAAAAACCCGGCCAAGTGCGAGTCGGAGTCGCGAACGAAGGGTTCCGTACCATTATCTATAAAAATAGCAACAAAATCACGTTTGTTGTATGGGATAAATATGAAATATTAAATTAAAATTATTAAATATTTGTTTTACTTTAACTTAATTATTTATTTTTAAAGTGAAATTATAACTAAGTATTCTGTGAATATTTCAAGCGTCTACCGGTTGCCGTTATCAATATCGAGCAAAAACGAGCAAAAAAAATCACGTTTGTTGTATGAGAGCCCTCTTAAATATTTATTTTATTCTATTTTTTAGTATTTGTTGTTATAGTGGCAACAGAAATACATCATCTGTGAAAATTTCAACTGTCTACCTATTACGGTTCATGAGATACAGCCTGGTGACAGACGGACAGACAGACAGACAGACGGCGGAGCTTTAGTAATACGGTTCCCGTTTTACCCTTTGAGTACGGAACCCTAAAAATATACGTATTTTGGTAGTACGGCTGTAGACTGTATGATAAAATATATTGAATTTTGAAGTGTCATATCATGTCATTTGCAAATCGTCAAGTGTCCCGGAACGTATTTAACAGGCTAAGTTATAGGAGCCTCCAGAAAGTATAAGGTCTGTGGTACATCCTCCAGGTATTCTTTAACCAGCAGATATCAAACAGGTCTTCAACCAATGCTATGTGTTTTGAAGGAAATCGATTATAATGAAGCTGTTTTGCATTAAAAAAAATTGTTATTATGTTATGAAAAACACATGGCATTGGAACAATGTGCTGGCTGTTCAGTTTTGAAGACTTCTATGATTGACACTTGACAGTGACAGTAAGTAAAAATTTAAGACTGCGTCTTCAGTTAATGCTATGTGTTTTTTATTACATATAATTGTTTTGTTTTAATGCCAAACTGCCCTATCTTTAGAATTTCTGTAATTATTCAGGATTTTTTTCGACACGCTTTCTTAATCTTTGTTAGAGAAAAGAAGGGTCCGATAAGTATAACATTTCCTGGTAATTAATTTCGAAAATCACGTGCTAAATTGCGTGTGAAAACCTAAGCGGATAGAATTGAAACCCCATTTCAAAACTAATTTCTCATACACCGTAAGCACCGGGTACATAATTCTGCGAACTAGCAATATCTAAGTTATTGCTTGAAATCATATTAGTTTAGTCTTGATTGCTTTCAGTTTACATTCATTTAACTTGCGGGTAGGTACTTATTACACGTCAATGTGTTGTATCCAACTCACTTTGTGTAGGAATGTTTCATGAACCTATGAACTGGCAAAATCTTGTTCTAAATATTTTAGAATTTCGCGATTAGTTAGACAATTGTACTGGATTAGCACATTGTTATTTTGAGTGGATTCGAAAATGGAGGTTTTGAATTTGTGTCAGAAAATCAATTTAGTTAATCAAACATAACAATGTGGGGATGACGATACGACATTAATTTAAACTTTGTATAAATTAGACGTTCCCAGTCATTACACAAAAATCCAATCAAATAAATATCCATTACTTCAATAAAGCCCGGCAAACTCCATTTTCAGCCCATCACTACTATTTAGTAATAGAAAAAAATAAAATAAAAAATAAAGAGGCAGAATAGAACCACACGCACAATGGTCCACATGAAGGACTAAATGCGGAAACCGCTAACATAGAACAACATAGATAGAATAGAATAGAAATAGAGAGATAGAATTTCTCAGCAGCAGCCCGGAGTCTGGATTTGTGCCCAGTTGATGGCAATAGGCTCGCCCCCTATTACAAGGGACTTAATAAAACATAACTAGGGAAATGTGGGTGTACTATCTGCCTAACCCTTCGGGGATTACAGGCGTGATGTTATGTTAAATGTACTACTATTTAGTTTGTTTGAAAAAAATCATTGTTTTAAATTTGATGATAAGATTTATGTGACGGTTTTTTAATATTTCCTTTCCTAATGCCAGTATTTTAATTTATTGTCGTATTGCTGTCTACACCTTGTACATCCCAAGTAAGCTTAATTAACTTGAAATCAGTTTGAACAACATGAAAATAAGTTTAGTAGTGAAATTTTTAAGTAACTTTATTTTGCATTAAATAATGGTACATACTTTGGTACGATTTAACTAAGTTCTGATAAATTCTTTGAATGAGGATTAAATTAAATTTGGCTTCTTATAAACTTCTCGCAAAAACATGTGCGGTACTTGCAGGTGTACTATGCAGGGGAGAAATAATCATCGTTTAGGGCGAGCGCGCACTACGACTATTCATCGCGCGATTATTTTGTCGCAGAAATGCAACGTATTGGTTCGCGCTCACCCTTACATCTTTCCGTTTCTTTTTGCCTAGAAAGGGAGTACACATTAGGTATACATTATGTTGTTGTTTTCTAATTGTTATAAACGAGCTTATATATATTATTCCTTGAAAATAGATGCTGATCTTTTTGATTTGATAGCAGTTGTGCTGGTATCCACACTGCTACCTTAAAATTACAGACCAAACTCGCCGATATGCACCTCCTTCACGATTCGAAAACACGCTCGTAGTACCACTCTAGGCTAAAATTACATAGCACAAGTCCTCATGTAACATCAATTAAAATATATAATAAAATACCTAACGACATAAAAATGGAATAAAATGATAAAATATTTATTAAACGGCTCAGAAACTATTGGTGGATAAATGAGATGCATTGAATGATTTTTTTAATGATGACTTCAAATTGGGATGACTACTATTTTAGACATTTATTTGATTTTTATTACTTATTTTAAGATCTTGTACACACATGAGTTATGCAATAAAGATTTAAATTTGAATTAGGAAGTTTGTTGCGCCATTTCTTCTTCCCAGCTAAAGCACTAGGAAGTGGTGAAGGGAGGGCTTTTTTGGGGAACTGTCGTGATTTTGACGCTCGAACAGTGCAAATCCTCAGCCTAGTTTGAAAAAAAACCGGCCAAGTGCGAGTCGGACTCGCGCACGAAGGGTTCCGTACCATTATCTATAAAAATGGCAAAAAAAATCACGTTTGTTGTATGGGAGCCCCCCTTAAATATTTATTTATTTTAATTTAATTATTTATTTTTAAAGTGAATATAATATATAACTAAATATTCTGTGAATATTTCAAGCGTCTACCTGTTGCCATTATCGATATCGAGCAAAAACGAGCAAAAAAATCACGTTTGTTGTATGGGAGCCCCCTTAAATATTTGTGTTATTTTGGTTTTTAGTATTTGTTGCGAGAAATACGTCATGTGTGAAATTTTTAACTGTCTAACTATCACGGTTTATGAGATACAGCCTGGTGACAGACGGACAGACAGACAGACGGCGGAGCCTTAGTAATAGGTTTCCCGTTTTACCCTTTGGGTATGGAACCCTAAAAATTACTTTTGATTTTGAACAATTTTAAGCCCATGTTTTTATCAACACAAACTAAAAAAAGTGTGATGCAACTATATTTGGCAGTAAAATAGCGGTTTGGGATAAAAGCGTTAGCCCGTATTGCAATCGAAATGTTTGAAATAAAATGTGTTTCAGTACTTTCATTGTCACAATATGTAGGTATTGCTTTCATTGCTATTGGTTTTAGGTAAATTATTGCGGATGTGTGTTTCTGTTTTTTGTTTTTTTGCACCAAAATTGCACCGTGTATATGCAGCTTACGAGCCATATGCAATTTTATTGCCTTCTAGCTTTCAGATCCTATGAACCAAATAATAGGAATCAATTAATGAGCTTCACCATCGAAATGGCGTGTTTGGTGTCCCTGTGAGTTCAGTGGGAATGTTTTTAGGGTTCTCCTTTTGTAGCATAGAAGGATGGTAACGAAAATATGTCTCAGTTTTTTCGACTACTCAGTAGTTACATTAATTATGATCTTCAAAACACTGATACAATTCGATGCGTAACACATAGTCATGTTTTTGCCCTTTTTAGGGTTCCGTACCCAAAGGGTAAAACGGGAACCCTATTACTAAGGCTCCGCCGTCTGTCTGTCTGTCCGTCTGTCTGTCTGTCTGTGTGTCTGTCTGTCCGTCTGTCACCAGGCTGTATCTCATGAGCCGTGATAGCTAGACATTTGAAATTTTCACAGATGATGTATTTCTGTTGCCGCTATAACAACAAATACTAAAAACAGAATATAATAAATATTTAAGGGGGCTCTCATACAACAAACGTGATTTTTTTGCTCGTTTTTGCTCGATATTGATAACGGCTACAGGTAGACACTTGAAATATTCACAGAATATTTAGTTATATATTCACTTTAAAAATAAATAATTAAAATAAAATAAAACAAATATTTAAGGGGGGCTCCCATACAACAAACGTGATTTTTTTTTATAGATAATGGTACGGAACCCGTCGTGCGCGAGTCCGACTCGCACTTGGCCGGTTTTTTTTTGTTCTGTGTTGGAAAATCCTCATGGATGTCCTTCGCCCTGGGGCGGTCGGAGGGGTCTGTCAGACTCTTACACCCCGATGTTCCCTTTCCACACTTGCACCGTGGATCATGGGATCTTGTATGACTTCCGCGACCCCGGCTGGTGCCGGCCCACCTTTGCGGGCCACCTCAATACAAATAGGCACCTAATTCAACTTGAAGGTGAAAAGTGCAGCATGAACTGAAAATATCTAAGTACCTACACAAACAATTTAATAAAAAGTCTTCAGCTATTAATTTGGTCGACCAAAACGTCATTGAGGTAACGTCATCGCCAGAGACATTTTTTCAAAAACCTGTACACAGTACAGATTGGCGGAATATTTGGCACTGCTCCCCGACTTGGCGGAAATTTATAGAGTGATTGAGTGAAGATAACCTACGTTGATTGGCACTTCATTAGGATTCCGCCACTGTAGGCTTCGGTTATATCGGCAAATATAACACGTGGAACTAGGCTGTAATGGTACAGTGAGCATCACAAAGATGTATAGCTGTGTTCCATAATATTGTATCAATGTGTTGCTACACGAGCCGCGGTGGCCCAGTGGTTACGTCCCCGACTTACGAGTTGTAGGTCGTGGGTTTGAACCCAGACAGGCGCTTTACTTTGTGTAAATAATTTCATCACCACTGCTCTCAAAACTGGCATGTACTAGAACCAAAAATTTAAAGACATGTGACATCTACCAACCTGCACTGGGCCCGCGTGGTAGATTTACAGCCCATTCCTTCTCGAAGAGAGGAGGCCTGTGTCCCAGCAGTGGGAACATTATAGGCTGATTATGTATGTGTAGCTACAATTAATTACCCAAGACGTAGTATGTTTTGCGGCTCCATAATGATACAATATTTTGGAACAAAGATTGTTGACAATTAAATGAATTATTGTTGGTGTAATACATCTTTTTGAGGTTCATTGTACAGTCAACCAATAAAGGTACTGTCACCGTCATACTGTTACCATTTACATCCGCCTGACTGTAAACTCTACTTTTTAACCGACTTCCACAAAGGAGGAGGTTATATGTTCGACTGTTTTTTTTTTTATGTATGTTCACCGGTTTCTCCGTCAATTGTGGACGGATTTTAAAAATTATTTTTTTGTTTGGAAGGGTATACTCCCGAGGTGGTCCCAGTGCCACCAAATCATGATCTGATGAGGGGATCCCATGGAAATCGAGGAAAATCCTCAAATTTTATAGGCATACCTATAGCGATTTGAGTATTTTTCATAGTAACTCGTGCATTTGCTCTCGGAAAGCACTATTTGGTGAAGTGGAACTGATGATGAAGACCATTGATCGCCACCGGAACTAATTAATAATAAGTATTTCACCGTTGCGATTCGGTTAGACACTTTAATATGGTTGATGAGCAATTTATGCTCGTCAAAATGCATATGGTAAGTCACCATCAGTTCTCCTGGTTCTTACCAGGAGAACTCCTCAACAATTAACGGCCCTGGTGATGAGCATTTGACATTAGGCTATTGTTAATTAGATAAATTACAAACAGACGCACTTAAAAGTGCAAAATAAAAAACTTTTTACAAAAAAAAATCAACCGACTTCCAAAAAACAGTACAAAATGAAAAATAACTTTAATTTCGGAAGTCGGTGGCAAAAAACTAAAATACAGATCCAAAGACACCGACTTCGGACATTAAAGTTATTTTTCACTTTGTAGTGTTATTTTGGGAGTCTGTTGTTTTTTTTTTTGTAAAAAGATTTTTATCTTTATTGCATTGCCTCAGTAGTAAGATGAACAATACGAATGTCATTCTTTAAAAGTTAAAAATTTCAATTTTCCTTTGATGCAGCAGTACCTACACGTTTCTAATATAATAAGTAGGTAAGTAGGTATGCTGATACCAGATACCTAAACGAATGAAAACTTTAAACGAATACATACGTATTCGTTTAAAGTTTTCATTCGTTTAGATTTCATCTCATCTGAAAGTTAACAATGTAGATTGTAGACAAAATATGAAATAAAGATTAGCAATCCCATCAAATAAAATATAAGTTCTTTCGGCTATCTGAAGAACAAAGAACCAAGAGAGGGTAATGATCTTTGAATATTCATACAGGACTGAACATCTTTGTTTTGAAATCAGCTTTCACGAGATATATTTCAGTATCAAATGTAATCAGATTGTAGCGTTAATAAGTTTATACCAATTTACACTTTGATTATTTTTAACAATTCTGACAGTGTAAACTTATGAGACATTTAATATTTGTAAGTTCAAAAAATGCCGAGTTCGAAAGGCCGATCCAGTGCTACCCGTATATTTTCGAAGTCTGTTTCTTTATTATTAAACTTTTTAAATCCAGTATTTTTACCCGACAGCGGCGAAGCCAAAATAGAAGGGTTATGTGTTTGACCTGTATGTATGTATAATATGTATGTCCTAAACGTGTGTGTGTACTAAACGGCTAAACCAATTTCGATGAATGATATGTCGTTAGATTCGTGTTTCTTGCGCGAGTGTCACTTGGTATATTAAAATTATAAAAAAATAAAAATAGTGGATTTCTGGTGCCAGAACGAGTGTTTACAAAAAAATCTCTCAAGCCTATCGAGTGGGGTATCAAAATGAAGGGTTTTAAAGGGTGATTATAAAAAAATACACAAATTATATGTTTAAAAATAATTTGGAATGAGAAATGATAAAAAAACTATCCCGAAAATTTGGAGTGAGCGAGTAAGAGGCCTTTATCACCTGATTATAAATGGGTAAATAACCTAATTTACCGTATTATATTCCTTATAAACAAGTGTAAAACAAAAAAGTAAATTTCAAAAATCTAAAAACCCGTATATAGTATTAAGTTATATAAATCTTGCTTCCATCTTTTTTAAAGTTCACTTTTTACGCAGTCGGGATTTTTAATTTTTTTAATTTACTTTTTTTATTTAATCGGTAACCTAATCATCTAATATAGCACCGTCAAAACACTGTTTACACGGTGCAACTTTAATTGTTGTTTCAGCTCATTGTTCGCAAAAAACAATTAAATCTGACCGTGTAAATTAGCCTTAATTTGGAAAATTGCCATCTAAAACAAATCACAATCTTCTAATAGATCTGCCATCTACATAGCCTCTGCTAATCCCACTACGCCTACAAACACTACAGTTGTGCCGTTCAGGGGATAAGCGTGAATGACAAGGGTTGATCCTTAAGGCCTGGAAACATAGCTTGTGTGTAGTGACCTGTCAAATCCTCTGACCGATGTTACACTCGACCAGAGTCCAGGAATTTGCTCGTTATAAAGAATTAGGTACTATTGTTTCCCATCGTGAAAGTTCTTTCAACTCTTGTGGTACGATGTTAAGTGGATTCAGGTTGATTTCTGTTTTATGGCTTCTGGCTTAGCAGGATCGTTTACTACTTATGTGTTTTGCTTATTTGTGTAAAAGGTATGTTGAAAGCACAATAAAATCTAGAGCTTTTTTTACGTGGAATTTACTGGTGGATATTTTTTCTCTTTCCTAAGAGAAGAAAGTTCAATTCCTGGAATCTGGATCAGATAATGACCAATAGTTCCCAAAGTGTGTGAGCAAATATTGGATGGGCCCTGAAAAATAGGATGACAAATCGACCCACCGGGCCAACGGGCAAGCGTCCAGCGACCACTGACGGTGACGGACGGCAATCACGGCCTGGAGGGCTCGGTCTGTGATTTGCGTCGTATGTGCGGGTGGACGGGGACGACGGAACGTACCGAAATAAATTTGACGTATCAAACTCATTGCGATTAAAAGTAACTAACACTGAATTTTATGCTTTTAAATGACAAAAAATAAGTTCAAAAACTAAAACCCGACTACTGAAAAATCACGCTCTGAAAAGTATGAAACAAGAAAATATTCTCATCTGAAATTATTATGTACAAACTATTCAATATTTATCGTCTATTAAATGTTAGAATGTGTTGTTTTGATAGATTAAGTGGCATACGACCACGGCTGTCTTCTGAACATCATTAAGAATACGTATTAAATACATTAAAATATGTTACGTGTAAGTTGTTTATTTAATAGACGATCAATATTAAATAGTTTGTACATAATAATTTCAGATGAGAATATTTTCTAGTTTCATACTTTTTAGAGCGTGATTTTTCAGTAGTCGGGTTTTAGTTTTTGAACTTATATTTATTTAAATTATTTTGGGGTTATAATTTCGTGATAAAGTATTTGCAGAGGCGCTTTCAATTTTTTTTAGGTTAGGTGCATTCGAGTCCACCTCTTTTAATGTTTTATATGTACCTGTGTAATATACCAAACACATACCATAGGTTTATTTTTCCAAATTTGAAAGACTTTTTAACTTTTCTAATTCCTGAAGAGATCGTGAGTCATGAGGATTTTTCAGCAATTTGTTATGATCCAAGGAACAAATAAATAATCCGTCTGTCGATCTGAGTCTGCTGAGGGTAGCATAGGCCTGTTCCTTAGCGAATAGTGACTTCCCTAAATCAATTACCGCTTTATCTAGAGTGCACCCATGCAACTTGTGCACAGTAACTGCCCAAGTAAGGATTAATGGTAACATTTTGCGTTGAATTTTTCCCGATCCTCTTAATCCGTCAAATTCAGTCAGACAAGGTTCAACTCTAACAAGCCCATCTTCATCTGCATTTATAGTGCAAACATCGAATTGTATGAGAACTGCACTTGGCTGTTCTCCATGCTCCAGCTGGTCATTCACGACGAAGAGCAGACCATATTAAGTTCCTGGTCACATTGAAATACGTATTTATTATAATATAATTATGTATTTTGTGTAGGTTTGGAGGGAAAATATGTTTTTTGTTGCTTATGATTTGATAGAAATTATACCTAATTATTGTGTGCATGCAAGCAAAGTCATGAGCAACAGCTGACAATATATATATTTTTGAAATGTGCTAATTAAGGCCTTTCATTTGATATCCATCACGGAATGAATAAACAATTTTTTGTTTTTAGGCTTTGCTTTTATGTCCGCTAGAGGGCGCCATATTAAATTTAATGTAACCTCACATAGCCTATAACCAGCGGACAATCAAGACGCTTCCAACAATACGTCATTTGTCAAATTATGACAAGCGGTGTAGAAGTAATGAGGGAACAGATGAACATACATACATACCGATAAAACATAACCCTCCTTTTAGCTTCGCCGTAGTCGGGTAAAAATAGGAAACAAATGCATCCTCATTAAAAAAATAGCACTCCTTGTATTCAAATATTAACACTTTGGATCGGAAATGAATGGTTTTTTTTAGTTTTTAAGCAGTCCTACATTCATATACATAGTTACGCCGCTTTTTCCTTCATGAAAACCAAAAGGTGAGTCACGAATTTGGAACTTTTTCTTAGGTGACTCGCGGTCCAGTCAACTTTGGGAACCACTGATGTAGATACTTGTATCAGTATAAATTCTACTGTCTTGCTCCATTTTTAGGGGTCCAACCTTAAAAGGAAATACGGAACTTTTATTAGATCACATAATTATTGTACCTAGATTAAGTCAATATTTCTTAATTCTTTTATCGTTTAGGCACTGGATGGACTACAAAGTCGGGTAACGTGTCTATTTGGGAAACATCCGATCTCAAATGATGCAGAGTGATTTGCAATAGACGAGGGCTATCCATTAATAGACTGCTATACGAGTAGGCTGTCAGTGAAAATCCGATCCTAAACCCCATTTGCTTATTAGGTTTAATGAACTTACACGTACACAGACAGAATTAAGTTGAATTTTGACGTTTGCAAACGTCAAAATTTTAACATGAACTTTGTAAAATGATTTTTTATATTTTTAAGGGTCACAACTCACGTCACGAAGGCACGTTACAGTTAATTTTAAATGAAGTGAACCGAAATAGGAATCAAGTGGAAAATTATACCTGTTCCTTTTCTATGTTTGTTTTCTGATGTATAGAAACGTCAAATCGCGAAGTCATGTAAGTGTTCATTTTAAATGGAGTTACCCCGTATTACCGAAATATAAATTATTTTCAGGCCAACTTCTTTTCAGCTTCAGTTCGAAAGTTCGCATTTTTAAGTAAGGTAATCCTTTAAGCTCTTAGGTAATTTGCCAGGAAACTGTTGGCTAAAGCGGCACAATTAAGAAAATATGGAAAATTTCCATGGAAAGTTGGTAGGTATATTTTCGCATTGAAAACTCAAACTCAAAGAATTTGTTTCAATTAAACCATTAACAGGCACTTTTGAATTGTCCTTGACTTGTGAATTTAAAAAATAACAACATAACGAAGTACTACTACTACTGGTTTAACCGCACGTTGGTTCCAGTACCAGACGACTTTTAAAAGTATATCTTCAGTACAAAACTATGAAAACATTCCAATATCGAATATCAATAAAAAAATCTAGTTCTAAAAAAAAATCAATCTGAAGCAACAAAGACCGCGTTAGAACAATAGGCAAACTGACCTGACAAAGGTGTTTGCTACAATAGACGCGATACTGCCGAAGACTAGGGATGTTATCGTAACAGATTGTAGCTTGCTGATTGAGATATCGAAAAAAAAATAGCACGAAACTTTTGTCTAACTCCCAATCCTGATGATGCGTGACCAGCGATTTTTATGTCAATGAATTTTTTGGACCATCTTAAGATGGTATCAGATGTCCGTTCCAGCCACCGTGAAACAGACCCTTAAGACGGGCCTTCCCGGTCCGTCTATCGTCAAAGTCAGCATGGTCGAAAAGTTTGTTGTTTCATCCAGCGCAAGTGAAAACTATTAACAAACGAGTGAGAACGCGATAACATTGAACGCAAAAATAATGCACGGAAATTTCATAAAACTTGTTCCAGGAAATACGTGTTTTTGAGTAAGCCTTACCAGTTTGTGAAATAAATGTTGATCATTTAGAATCTCCATTACATTTGCAAGGTTTCTATCGTAATGTTTTCTTAACATTTACAATTTATGAGTACATTATGCATGGCCAAAGTTCAGGTAAAATTTGTGCAAAAAAGCAGATTTTTGCAGGCTTATACTGAATTTGTTTTTCAAAATGTTTATTTTCTGTTTGCATATAAACCTAGATATAGTGCACAAGATATCGTATTAGTTCAAAAATTTCAAAGAAAGATGTGTTACAACGCCATAATCATGTACGACCGTTTGTATAAAAAGTATGTCGGGTTGACCGCCCAACATAGTTGGGAGAAGACTAGACAGATTGATTGACCCGTACTCTGGAAGCGATCGAGCAGGTATTTTACTTTTAATTTGTAAAAGTAAAATACCTGCTCGATCGCTTCCAGAGTTAGTAGATCAGTTCCAGAGTTTTGTACTGAAGATATACTTTTAAAAGTCGTCTGGTACTGGAACCAACGTGCGGCTAAACCAGTAGTAGTAGTACTTCGTTATGTTGTTATTTTTTAAATTCACAAGTCAAGGACAATTCAAAAGTGCCTGTTAATGGTTTAATTGAGATCGAGCAGGTATTTTACTTTTAATTTGTAAAAGTAAAATACTTGCTCGATCGCTTCCAGAGTACGGGTCAATCAATCTGTCTAGTCTTCTCCCAACTATGTTGGGGTCGGCTTCCAGTCTAATCGGATGCAGCTGAATACCAGTATTTTACATGGAGCGACTGCCTATCGGATCTCCACAACCTAGGCACCGGGTAACCCGATACACCTTGGTAAGACTGGTTGTCAGACTTTTGGGCTATAACGACTGTCAAAGATCTTCGAATGACAGCCAGGACCAACAGCTTAACATGATTCCGAGGCACGGAGGCGTTTCGATATGTAATGGACGGTCATCCATCCACGCACCGACCGCGGCATGCGTTAATTGTAAAAAAAATTGTTTAAAGTTGTATAAGTATTGAGGAAATTACTATATGACATCGCTTTGTAATTGTATCGTGAATTAAGAGCGTTTACGACGTACGGCATTTCATACAAACTTTCAAGCCCTTGTTTTTCGAAATGAATGAACCGATTTTAATGAAACTTCATACGCATAAGCAGGATACAAAGTTCTAAAAAGTTAGTTAAGAACATTTTCGAAATGTGTTATTTAAAAACAGATAACTGGAAATCTCTGTTTCTATTGGAAATTTTAAATGAGTCTAATTTGGCTGTAACACTATTTTTCGAAAATGTTCTTTACTAACTTTTTAGACCTTTGTATACTGCATGGGTATGAAGTTTTATTAAAATCGGTTCAGTCAGTTCGAAAAACAAGGGCTTGAAAGTTCGTATGAAATGCCGTACCTACGTCGTAAACGCTCTTAACGGAGTTTATTAAAAAATAATAAAAGTGTAAAAGACCGTCATTTTTCTAATGTATGTTACACATTACAAATTAAGGCTCGTACAGACTAGTGCGATATCGCGGGCGCGACAGGCACTGACAAAGAAATTGTGCTACTAAAGTCGCGTCGCGCACGCGATCACACCAGTCTGGACTAGCCTTAAAAAACAATTTTCGTATATGTGACCTCCTCTGGGTGACCGATTAATTCTTTTAAACTTTACACTGGAAAGTGATGCGTTTTCACCAGCATTTAGAGAATTTAGTCCAGAAAGTTTATCATCATTTCAGCCGAAAGACTTCCACTGTTGGACATAGGCGTCCCCTAAAAGGTTCGCCATAATCGCCACGCTTGACAGACGGGTTGGCGATCGTAGTATGGTGTTAAAATGCATAGAGATCGCTGCTGCCTATTCTCTAGTTAGTAAGTCCCTTAGTCGCCTTTTACGACACCTACGGGAAGAAATAGGATAAGAGAGGAGAGGAGAAGGTTTATGTGTGTAGTTTATTAAACTAAAATATACTTAAGAAATCTCGATGTTTTATCAAGTTGTAAAAATCGAGCGAAGCAGGGGCGGGTTGCTAGTGTAAATAAACTAGCTGCTGCCCGCGGCTTCACCCGTGTGGCGTTTTCTAAAATAAAAGTATTTACATAATATTATAACATTAGCTAACTGCCAGTGAAAGTCCCGTTAAAATCGGAACAGCCGTTTCGGAGATTAGCCGGAACAAACAGACAGACAACCAAAAATTAAAAAAAAAACTTTTTTTGTTATATGTACCGTATATACTTTTACATGCATTTAGTAAAAAGCTGCTATTTTGACATTAGAAACAGACACTTCAATTGTTTTTATTTGTGTAGGTATGTATTTATAGAGTAAGCATCGAGACTATTTAAGTAAGGATCGATAGTTTATAGATAATCCCTACCTTGTACCAACAATAACCCGAAACTGAAGCAGATAGATGACAGATTGCTCCTCTGTAGGTACATCATGTTTGTGTCGCTCTCCTGTATCACTGTCAAGCAATAATTGTAAGTAGGCACTTACTTGTCCCACTATTCTCCTTTTATTTTCTGTCGTTTAAAAAGCTAACAACACTTCATCAATAAATTCCCGACAAGAATTTATTTTACACTCACAGAAGTTGTCCTGTCCGCAATAATTCATAGAAAATGCACTTTCAGTTTCCCGAATTTTCCAATTTTCCCTACAACTTTTAATTGTTTTCTCTTCGTAGGAACGAAGGCGAAGGAGGAACCTTCCCTGGACTTCAACGAATAATTGAAAAAAAAATTGCCGAAATGCTCCAGCCGTTCTCAGGTTTTGCGCTTAGCAACACATTTAGCCATTCATTTTTATTTATGTAGATTATTATTGCAATTTATATTGTACCTATGTGCACACCCAACGTCGTTTTATAATAATTAATTAGAAATTAGAATTTCCATCATTGGGTCATCCATTTTTGGGTTTTCCTTTTTACAGTAGTATTCATATTTATATAATCAGTATGTATAAACATAATCTCCAAAAATAACGTCATATCTAATGCGTACCTACTTTGTACATAAATCATGTTTTTGTCCATCACTTCGACAAGAACGCTTTTACAAGCAGAATAATAAGAAAATTAATTCCAAAAGAGTAAATTCACATTTCATAGACATCCATTTATAATAAATTCTGCGAATGTTCACGGGAAAATAAAGAAGCAAAACATTCCAACAAAGGGAAAAAATTGCTACTTATAAAAAAAAAACTAACAAGGTTCTTACTTTGATCTTAAAAAAACAAGGAACACTGAAAGACATATTATTGACGAGTATGTTATTAAACATTACGTATACAAGCATAGCCTACCCTGGTGCAAAGAAAGATGTGGAATTATTAATTATTTCCACATATTTCTTTACCTTACAGCTATTTATTTATTATAGCTCCGTGCAAGAAAAAAACCCTTTTTCGTCAATTTTTTATCTAATTGTGAGAAAGCTTGAAATTTGAAACATTAAGTCTGTAGACATACTTAATTTTTCAATTATTTCAAGGTTTCTATCACTATAAAAAACATTTTACAAAAAAAAAACGACCGACTTCCAAAAAAAGATTAAGGTAAGTCATTTTTAACTTTGTACTGAAGAGGTATGCCTATAAAATTTGAGGATTTCCCTCGATTTCCATGGGATCCCCTCATCAGATTCTGATTTGGTGGCAATGGTGGTCCCATTCGCATCGGGAGCATACCCTTCCATAAAAAAAAAAGAATTTTCAAAATCCGTCCACAATTGACGGAGTAATCGGTGAACATACATAAAAAAAAAAAAAAACTAACAAACATACAGCCGAACATATAACCTCCTCCTTTTTGGAAGTCGGTTAAAAAGTACAGTTTTCGTAGTGTTAAACCATTCATGTCAGTCTCAGCTAGTTTTGCGATCTCGTAAATATAGTTTATTTCGCCCTTGATTTAATTTTTTTTTTGTTACCTTAAGGAAGCCCAGCCGGGCCAGCCCAGCCCAGCCGGGGCATAACTCCGCTGCCGCAAGAAATTGCGGCACAGCGGACGGAGCTCCGGAGGGATCTCATGGCGACATGGAGAGTGCGATTGTCGCAACCCAGCGCTGGGCACGCCACAATTGTGGCGATAAGTCCCCTCTTTGAGGAGTGGCTGGAGAGGCGCCACGGCGTCCTCACCTTCCGCCTGACGCAGGTCCTCACCGGACATGGATGTTTCGGGAGGTTCCTGTTTAGGATTAAGCGGGAGGAAACGCCCGGGTGTCACCACTGTGTGGATCGCCCGGAGGACACGGTGGAGCATACGGTGGAGGTCTGCCCAGCTTGGGCGGAGCACCGCCGTGTCCTCACGGAGGCGATCGGCGGCGGCGATCTCTCGCGTCCGGGCCTGGTTCAGGCCATGGTTCGGAGCGAGAGTGCATGGGAGGCCGTCACCTCCTTCTGCGAAGCAGTTATGCTAGCGAAGGAGGAGGCGGAACGCGTGAGGGTGAGACAAGGTTCACGCCCTCATGCCCCTAGTCGCCGCAGGAGACGCCCCGGGCGTCGGGAGTCGCAAGCCGATTTCCGGCCACCGTAGGCGCGGGCCTGCGGACGGTGAGCGATGGGTAGCTCGCCGTCCGATAAGGACCAGGCCCGGGTCGACGGCGCGTTGTGTTCCACGCGCGCCTCAAAGAGATGTCAGCACAAACTGACGGGGTCCGTCAGGACCAATGCCTGCCGGGGTTGCGAGTTTGTCCGAAAGGGATATCGTGGCCCTGGCACACAGGCAACGGAAGGAACACGGGTGGGTTTTAGTCAGTAAAAGTCTGACACGCCCTCCCGCTCCGCCCAGAGCGGGAGAAGTTATTTGATGATTTCCCACCCAAAAAAAAAAAAAAAAAAAAAAAAAAGGAAGCCCAGTGTGTGATTTTTTTAGATTTGTAAATATAGTTTGCTAAATATTAGGAAAAAATACATTACCGACTGGGTTTTTAATAAAGTTATGGTTTTTTCAACATTATTTTTCTGCTATATTTTGTATTGTTTTTTAATGTTCAAAATTTAAAATTGTTTCTGGTAAAAAAAATTATCGTTCGATCATTTCGAAAAAATTGAATTGATTGTTTGATTTTTGATTGAATTTGATTTTCGTTTTTTTTTGCCTAATTTTTCGTAAAACTTGTTGCGAATATTAGTGATTTTCCATGAATACTTAATATATTTGAAAAATCCCTTACAGCCAAATGCAAAACAAAGAACTCGAATTTTGAAATCACAAATAATCTTGATTATATTATTGTTTCCTTTCTCACAACTAATGAACAAAATTCATCAAAATCAGCCGATTTGCTGCACCGCCCTTTATCTTTGAACTGATATTTTAGTAATTAAATCTTTTTATTTTTAGCTACTTAGGTACCGCTTAATATTGACCCCCAATAAAATACCTGTTCCGTAAGTAAAACAGTTAAAAGTTTATGAGGATGAATTTAATGTCTCCAAGATTTGTAGAATGAATTAGTGTTTAAAAAGTTTTTAATGAAGACCGACCAAGTCAGGAACAACATGTCCCTTGGCTCACACTTTTAAACTTCAGAACTTTTGATGTTATCCTCGAATGTTTGGTAAAGCAATTAATTTAATTGTCGACGAATGAAATTTTAGCCAAAGTAGCTGATGGCCGCGATTTCATCTAAATGTATTTTGTATTTCCTAGCTATGTATTTATAGAACCTTTTTATTAACTTGCGTCGTTCGTATGTGTTTCCGGTTGCTTTGTTTGTAATCCATTTTTCAAGACCTGTTATGGTGTGCTGGTGGTTACGCTTATGTATGCAAGTATGTTGGGTGTGGCAAAAGAAGCATGACAGTAGAATAAATGCTTTGAAAATGAGTTCCTTGCGAAGAATGTGTGGTGTGACTATGAATGATAAGCTGAGGAATGATAAGGCAACAGGGCGGTTTAAAGAAGATGTGGTGAAAAAAATTTGCAAAAGCTTAGCTTAATAAAATAATAAAATGTGTATTTCAACAACTTACAATTTGTTACATTTTTACTTTTAGGAATGTCCTTTTCCTGGTTAGAAAATTAATTGTATATAAGTAATTGAAAAGAACTTAATTAAAAGAAGAAGAAGAAAAGCACTCAATTTCAGAGGAGTCTAAACTAAACAAAACAAAAAGCAAAACGAAAAGAGGGTAATTTAAGAGAGCGCGCGCACTCGTGTGAGTTTGTGTATGTGTGTGTGTGTGTGAATGTGTGCGTGTGTGTAGGGGCTATGATGTGAGAAGGGGGAGAGGATTGGCGTGACAATATTGGAGAGATAAGAGAGGATTGGTTTGAAGTATTACTCGATTGAAGTATCAGTTTAGAGTTAGCCCTACGACAAGTCTTGGGATCAGAAGATGTTGTAGGTCAACATCTTCCACTAACCGTTGTTTACTGTTTGTATTAAACATTCAACTTCTTCGTACGTTTTAGATTTTAACCATTTCGTAATAATACTTTTGCAGTCGCGATGTGTACGGGAGTAAATACCTAGGTCTTTGTTAAGTAGATTATATAAGCGAGATGATTGGCTTGCGTATTGTCTCTTTGCAAATGTTGGTTTAATCGTGATTGCTGGGGCAACCTTATTATTTCTTCTGCCTTTGAGCTTCAAGGGGTCAAATGTGAGAGATTTATGTTGCTTTAGAATTATATGAAGTACGTACATCTTTCTAACTGTCAAGAGGTCAGATATTTTATAAAGGCTTTCTGTCGGAAATCTATAGGGTTTGAAAAGCATGACTTTAAGCAGAAACCTCTGGGCTCTCTCTAGCTCTAGGGATTTAATTTTTGTTGCTCCTCCCCAGACCGGGAGACAATACGAAAGATTCGACTGAGCCAGCGAAGTATATATCTGAAGGAGAAGGCGTTTGGAAGTTACGTATCGTAATGTTTTAAAAGTCCAGATGAGTTTCCTAACTCTCTTCATTAATAATTCTGTGTGAATGTGCCAAGTCAGGCGTTGATCAATCATTACGCCCAGATATTTTGTAAATTTAACTTTAGCAATTACGTCGCAAAAACATATCGAGTGAGAGGGGTAGTGGCATTTGTGAATTTTTATGTTGAAGTCTACTGGCGGTTGGGAGGAATCGTACTTAGAGAAGCAGATAAAGTTCGTTTTGGAAGTGTTTAGGGTTAGGTTCGAGCCAAGCAGCAATGTTTTTCAGACCACCCTCAGCGGATTTTTTCACATTGCTCCAAGTTGTGCCACTAAATACTATGGCGGTGTCATCCGCGTATGAGAAAATGCTACCATCTTGTATTTTTAAATTACAAAGGCTGTTTATGTAAAGAAGGAATAATGGCGGGCTGAGAACACTTCCTTGGCCTACTCCGTAAGTAACTATTTCTTCAGAACTTACGACTTTATCAATTTTAACTTTTTGTTTTCGACCACTTAAATAATCCGCAAGGAGAGCCAGAGGTGGACCTCTTATACCGTATGCTTCTAGCCGGCTTAGAAGAAGGGGAACAGAGACTGTGTCGAACGCCTTTTTAAGGTCCAGGAATACAACAAGACATTTGTCTCCACTGTCCACTTTACTGGTAACAGTGGAGGCAAGTGCCAGCACCGCGACTTCAGTAGACCTTCCTTGCCGAAAACCAAATTGTGAAGGTGATAATAGGTTGGTTTTGTTGAGGTAGCTTAGCAATCGTGAATTGATAAGCCTTTCTAAAATTTTCGACAAGGATGGCAATACTTATATAGGCCTGTAGTTCGACGGATCACTCCTGTCCCCACTCTTGTGAACGGGAGTTATTAAAGCAAGTTTTAGAGCCGTCGGGAAAGTCGCTTGCTCAAAACATATATTTGTTAGGTGAGTTATTATTGGGACGATGAGTTTGTATGCTGCCTTTAAGAAACTGACCGGTATTCCGTCGGACCTCGCAGTGGTCTGTGTCTAACAACGCAAACGAGGAGGTTGGCAAATTGTGATGTGCTTGTATGATTAGATGTATAACGTAAACGAAGCAAAAGGAGACGCAAGGATCGTAGCAGGTGGCGTTCTGTATTTTCTGCCTGTCCATGGGAAGAAGGCGTGGGTTTATTTATGTATGTATTCCTGGCCTCCGATTGAACTGAAACTGGTCATACTTATCTAACTTCGGTGACAGCGCAATAATTTGGTTCCAGGGAGCTGGACTGATGATCGAAGTCTGAAGGTGGCCACAGGGACTTCTCAACTAAACAAGGTAGCCCCATTCTGTTTGGGCTCATTGTATATTTAGGTATTGTCAAATGCGTTTACACTATGTGGCGATCAGGGTCTGATGATTGAGCCGAAACGTGACCATAGGAACTCCTCAACTAAGCAAGATAGGCCTGTTGTTTGGGCTCGTTGATTTTTTTCTTGAAAAGTACCTTACAAGTTATGGTGCTAGAATCGATCTTTAAACAAATTCTAATGCTAGTTATTTATATGGCAAAAAAGTACTAAATAAAATATAAAAAACCGGCCAAGTGCGTGTACCTCGCACAATGAAGGGTTCCGTAGTTGGGATGAATTTATCCCAAAAACAAACACCATTGTAGTTGAATAACATGTTCTCCCATACATGGTTATACGTCACGGTCGATTCTCCAACTGCAAATGTAAGTTGGCCGACACTTACTCATTAATTTGTTAAGCCTACTTAGCTGTGATAGTTTTCCTTTTACGAGTAATTTCGTTAGACGTATATATACTACTGAAATGAGTTTATTCACATATCCAAAAATAAACAATTTAGGTAGCAGGGGGGGGGGCACTTGACTCTAACAAAAAATTGCAATTTAAAGCTGAATATTACGCAAACGGATCCCTGAATCAAAAAATGGTTTTACAAACTCGCAATATTTTTGATTTGATGAATATTTTTTATTTTGATAGACGAGACAAAAAATATCACCTCCACTTTACGTGCAGGAGAGGTACCCTAAAAATTACAGCTTTCTAGCAATTAAGAGTCTTTGAACTAAGCCGGGCACAGACAGACAGACTGACATGGCGAAATTATAAGTTGACTACGGAACCCTTTAAAATAAAAAATCATTATAAAACCAGCTTTTAATGAATAAAATTTACTAAATATAAGTTACGTAAACATAGAACTATAATATTTGCTTAAAATCTTGAGGCTTACCTTGGACTGTGAGAAGGATTTTTACTTTATATTTTATTTAAACAAAATATTCATTGCAGGGTGAAAATCAGCCTATGCCTCTCTTCAGGTCCCAGGTTGCCTATCTGTCTTCTATAAATGTTGATTCAGTGGTTTAGGCGTGAAAAAATGACAGACAGACAGACAGACAGACAGATTTACTTTTGCATTTATAATATTTGTGTGTCATGATATTATTGGCTGTTTAGGTAAAAAATGCTCTCTATTGACACAATTTATTCAACATTTTGTAAACTTTAGGTACGACTGTTTTCTTCTTCAAAAGATTTCCAATACCACTACATCTTTTTGATGGAGATGGATCAATTCCGGGCTTTAAGAGCGTATACGACGTACGGCATTTCATACAAACTTTCAAGCCCTTGTTTTTCGGAATGACTGAACCGATTTTAATTAAACTTCTTACGCGTAGGAAAGATACAAAGTTCTAAAAAGTTAGTTAAGAACATTTTCGAAAAATAGTGTTACAGCCAAATTAGACCGATTTTAATGTTTTCCATAGAAACAGAGATTTCCAGTTATCTGTTTTTAAAGAAGACATTTCGAAAATGTTCTTAACTAACTTTTTGGACCTTTGTATCCTGCTTATGCGCATGAAGTTTCATTAAAATCGGTAAATACCGTACGTCGTATACTCGTACGCTCTTAAATTGCAAAGGACATGAAACGGCGAACATGTTAACTTAGAGCACACTTAAGTTACAAACTGGCTGAAACAGAGTATGGAACCGTAAAGTTATACTTGATCGATTTTCTAATCGCCTATAAAAGAGCTTATTGTTACTTAAATTAGGAAAAGATGAACTGATAGACTCGATACTAAAACGGTGCGATTTTTTTTTACCAGAACCGAATTCTAGTTCGAAGATGGATGGAGGTTGTTAAACTGCCTTACCAAAATCTCTAGTTGAAAATATACTCGAATTTGTCAAGTGCATATTTATACTTCTTGAAGCTTAAGTAAACTTCCGTTTTCAGGTGAGAATCTAAGTCGAATGCGAAACTTAGATCCAAGTCCTGAGATTGAACTAACCTTGACGAAGTATCTTATTCAATCCACACTTCACTGAGAACTTAATCGGGCAGAATTAAGTGGTTATAAGTTATTACTTTAAACTCAGGTACTAGGTAGGTACTAGGTATACTTTCCTACTGAAGATCTGTGATACAATAACCTCTAGTTTTTTTTTAGGTCATAGAGAAATTATATCGTAAAGTAATTTTTGATTATGATGTCTAGCTAGATTACTAATCAAAATTAGACAATTATTTTCAATATACTTCCTCGAAAACTGGTTCATATCGCACTACGATTAGGTTCACAATGCAATTTATTTCACACACGTGCGATATTTTATTTTCCATCATGTGTGCGGGAATAAAAATTGCCACAGATAACTTATACCTATACTTAGTCTAAATTGGTTAAATGTCTCTATTCACACCGTCTCGACGGTCCTCTCTATTCGGAGGAGATTTTTTTTTTAACTCGGCAAAGATGCGTCTTTATGGCGTTAATATTTTTGGAATATTTAAATAATGTTCATAAATAGAATACCATGATTATTACAATAAAAAAACGTTTATGATCAAATTAACATTTATTTGGGTTCTAAACTCAAAAATATTTGAATTTTCTATTTTTCATATTAGGCTGTTTATCGGCTTTATACCTTTGCTACTCCTTCAACCTGGCGAAAGCAAAACGCGGAAAAAAAAATCATAGTGTCCTAATAATTCATGGGAGTTCTTGGCGGGAAAGTGAAGCGTCATGTTAGCAGTTTTGTTTTATTTTCTAAAATTTGTGTTTAGCCGAATATTAATGTGTAATAGTGGTGGATTATTAACCATTAAGTGTTCGTGAACCTGCATTAATGTAGGCAAATGAAACAAAACAGTGCAACATCACTTTAAGTTCTCTCAAGAAGTCCGCGCGAGGTTTCAGTAAAGTGCCGCGTCTTTACTTAAACTCAAGGGGAGCGGGGCGGGATATCATCAATCATCTTTATCATGCATTGAGTGGAGTTCATTTCATAATTATTATAACTTTGTACTTGTTACCTAATTTTACATGACACTGGCTAAATGCACAAACCGTGCGAAGCCAAAAAGAAAAAGAAAAAAAAAAAAAAGATCCATGACAAAAATATTTTACGTTATTTTATTTTATTTCTTCAAAAGTGTATTGAAAAACGTCGTTTGATACACGTGTACATTTGTTATTGCAGTTCTCGGCTACGGCTCGGGTGTTAATTCCGCCTCGAATGCAATAACAAACATTCTCCACTTGTATCAAAATGTACTATTTCGATGTTTTAGTCTGAACATAGAAGAGCTCGTGGTTTAGTAATAACCGGCGCACGGGTCGATCCATCAGGTTCAACTACACTTGCCGGTGTTGGTCCGTGATTTGGGTGACCATCATTACTTACCGAGACTCCTCCATGCCTTGGAAAGCACGTTAAGCCGGTCCTGGCTGTCATTCCTGGATCTTTGACAGTCGTTAGGGGTCGTCTGAAGCCCAAAAGTCTGACAGCCAGTCTTACCAAGGGGTATCGTATTGCCCAGTTACTGGGTTGTGGAGGTCAGATAGGCAGTCGCTTCATGTAAAATACTGGTATTCAGCTACATCCGGTTAGATTGGAAGCCGACCTCAACATAGTTGGGAAAAGGCTAGGCAGATTGAATGAGTCTGAACATGTAGACATTTTGTGGCAATTGAATTTGTCTAGGTATTGGAAAATGTTTAATTGAATAAATTAAAGATAGAATTATTCAAACATGGGAACTGTGGTTATCGATTTGACCAGTAGAAGAGCTAAGCTTGTCGTGAATAAATCTACTAACTTCAAATTCATAGTTATCATGAGACACTTATTTTAAAATTAGTAGTCAATTGATCCAGAAAGAAAGAAATAAACTTTACGCAGGAGGTACTACTATGATTTAATGAGAGAAAAATGCTGTTCCATATGTATTATGTCCCGCTCCCGTACAATCTGACCAATAGCATGCACTTTAAAAAGTAACATTACCTAGTACCGAGTCATACGTGTCGTTAGGTTTAGAGAAAAACAGGCCAAGTGCGCACGCACATTGAAGGATTCCGTAGTTCGGATGAATATATCCCAAAACCAAACTTAACATTGTAGGTAGTTGAAAAACATGTTGTCCCATACATCGATATACGCCACAGTCAATTTTCTGCAAATGTAAATATATAATCGCAAAAATATAAAAAAATGTGATAAAACTACAAATTAACAAATTTCGGACTTTTTCCTTTTCTTGTACTATAAGACCTTGCTTCTTCCCAAATTTCATGATTCTAGGTCAACGGGAAGTACCCTAAGGTTTTGATTTATTTGCGAGTATCAAAATAATTATGTCGCGTAAATCACCGTATTTATTTATTGCATTGACTTAGAAGATTGATTTATTTAGAGCTTCAAGGGACCATAGACTTACGTATTTGATATTAATTTCAACTTGATACCTCCACGCGTTCCTGAGAAAAGGGTCTTGACAGACAGGCAGATAGACAGACTGACAGAGAGACAGACAGACAGACGGACGACGAAGTTATCCTATAAGGGTCCCATTTATTCCTTTTGAGGTACGGAACCCTAAAAAGAAAGATTATTTTTCTCTCTGATAATCGTGCATACAACGAGACAAGTTGGTTTAAATCAAGGCGCATAAAATACAACAACAAACAGTTTTGTTTATTTTAGAGCAAAATGTTACTTGTATATCAGTTATAATTAAACCTTAGGTTAGTGGTTTTATCGGTCATCATAAAATTACACGTGTGTATTTTAATACATTGAATGTATCTATTTTTACATAGCATGCATGCACATCGGATAAGCCGGATTACTGTCGTTCCATTTTTCATAAAAACGGGTGTTGTATTTATTTTTACAATATTATTAAATTTTGAACACGGACGCGGTGCATAAATATATATTTCGTATTTTCAAACTGCCTTGCTGTAACCGCATCTGATATGGTAAAATCAATTTTGAACGAATAAAGCATTTAAAGCTTCTGTGAGGGCAAAAGTGAATAGCCCAGCTGCAGGGTCTAAGCGGATTTCAGGCTCGAGGTTTATTAGCATACAAACGAATGGTGTAGCTACCCTACCCTCGTTGATTTAAAATATTTTAATAGTAGACCTATCCTCGAATCCTAGCCTAAAACAATAAAATATATCATGCATTCAGTATCTACATTATTTAGTGATAAAACGAACGTAAGGTACCTAACTGTACGTTATACGTTTTAGGGTTCCGTAGTAGTCAACAAGGAACCCTTATAGTTTCGCCGTGTCGTCTGTCTGTCTGTCCCGGCTTAGCTCTGACTACTAAAAAGCTGTAATTTGGCATAGGTATACATATTAATTGGGCCCGTGTGGTGCTGGACGTAAAGAATAGCACCATCCCATTTCTTCCCGTGGGTGTCGGAAAAGGCGACTAAGGGACTTACTAGAGAATAGGCACCAGCGTTCTCTATGCATTTAAACACCATACTGCGATCGCTAACCCCCTGCCAAGCGTGGCGATAGTGGCAAACCCCCCCTTTGGAGGAGGCCTATGTCCAACAGTGGACGTCTTTCGGCTGAAATGATGATGATACATATTAGTCACGCCGATAAATTGGTAAAATAAAATCTTGAATTTTATCACACACGTAAAGTGGGGATGATATTTTTTTTCTCTTCTATCCCATGATGTGGGGTATCATTGGATAGGCCGTTCAAAAATATTGCAGGGTTGTGAACCACTTATCGATTCAGGGATCCGTTTGCGTAATATTAAGCATTAAAATGCTCATTTTTGTTAGAGTCCCTGCCAGCTAAATTGGTTGTTATTAGTTATGTGAAAAAATTCACGGCAATAGCATACAACGAAGTTAAAAGGAAACCTATCACATATAAGTAGGCTTTACAAGTTAACGAGTAATAGTCGAACAACTTACATTTGCAGTTGGAGAATTGACCGTGACGTATATAATACTCGTATAATATATCGATGTATTGGAGAACATGTTTTCCAACTACAATGTTTAGTTAGTTTTTGAAATTAATTCATCCCAACTACGGAACCCTTCAATATGCGTGGTTCAACACGCACTTGGCCGGTTTTTAATTTAGTTATTCTAAGCTCAAACAATACACACAAATAAAAAGTAGGTACTCAGTCATATTTTTAAAGATTTTTTAAATAAAAGACCAATTTTCATTCCGTTACATTATTTTATAAAAAGTTCATATTCCTCGGAAATATAGCAGACATTGTCACAAAATATAGAGCAAAATTATTCAGAAACGTGAGGATATCGGATTTAAATAAAATAGACGTTACTGCGAACCCCTTATAAAAATAAATACATAAGGATAAGAAAAGAGAACGCATTAGATTTAATGAGGGAACGGTATCGGTAGGTATACATTTGTCTACCTACATGTAAGAATAAATGAGTATCGAAGAACATGTAGGAAACTTCGAGCAGAGATTTTTTTTTTATGTATTTATGTAATAGCTGAGCTCGCGGCGTCACTCACTGGGAGTCATATACAAAACTTAGCTGGAAAAATCTATGTACTGAAAAGTAACAATTTTACTTAAATTGGAAGTGGTTTTCGAGATGTAACACTAACAGACAGACAAATTCATGTTGCGTTTTATAAAATACTAGCTGACCCGTGCCCACTTCGTTGGGCCCAATGTCTTTTCATTTTTCGGATTAATATATAGCCTATGACACTATCAAATAACGTGGCTTTTTAAGGGTAAAATAATTTTCAAAATCGGTTCAGTAGATCTAGAGATTACCCCTACAACCTCACAAACTTTACCTCTATAATAGTTATTTGTTTTACAAGAGTGCAAAGCTCAATTTTGATGACCGAGCAAGCGAAGGATTCAAAAATTAGAATCCTGAGCGTTAGCGAGGGAATCAAAAGAGCACCAGGTGAAAAATCTTTGCACTCGAGTGCAACACGTAACTTTTCATCCCACCGAAGTAAATGGCTGGATGGCAGGAAATTACTAAATGCAAAAAAAAAAAACATTTACAATCACAAGAGCCTTTTATTTCAGTTTAGGTATTAACTACTACATTATGATAGACCAGTTAAGTATTACAGAATAATCTTTAAATTATAACAAATAATACTTAGGGTAAAATTAAGAAAAATTGAAAGTAACGTTGCTACAGTTACTTAAGTTGAGTGTAATATTTTGTTAGGTACTGTCGGTCTATTCTGTAAAAATCTCACCGTGAAAACTCAGGTGATGTGAGCTGTCATTCCATTGATGCTAGGGATGGACACTATGTATTGATGCTCACTTCACCTAAGTTTTCACGGTGAGATATTTACAGAATAGCACTACTGTAATGTTGTTGTTAGTGACTTGTGTACTGTTTTTCGGTGTAAACTATCTGTCATACTTAATAGTTGTACCGATTCATTGGATTCCCTTGGCGTAAATGTTGGCGAGAGAGGGCGATGGTTAGGTGTTTCGTAACGGCTCATTTTTGATGTATCAGGGCAAGTCCAAGGATCTAACTGAGGCTCTTTCAGTGTAATGGCTCCTACGATGCCTTTACATATTCTAGACTTATTTTGGATGGAATCCTCTATGTATCCCTCTACAACCGCATTGGACTTCCAGCCTCCATGGTGCTTAAGGGACAGGAGTTCAGCTCCTGAATCGGCAAAAAGTGAGGCTGAAGTTCGTCGTAAACAATGACCCGTGTACAACAGGGGTTCTGGAAGTTCAAGAAATGTTGCTATTTCTCGTGGGATACTGCCAATTTTATTAGCACCCATAGGCTGTCCACACTTTCCGTTGCGATATTGTAAAAAAAATCGATTGATTGGAGTTTTAGGCGGGCGGGCTTGATATTTCTCAACAATTGTTACGTATTCCTTGCAAATACGAAGTTGCGGTCTCTTGTCTTTGTATTAAGTAATGTAATTAATAGTAAATGTTTCTCAATGTTTTTGACATTAAGTTGTGTTAGTTCATTAGTTCGACATGCTCCGTTTATACCAATAATAAGAACAACGTGTAACGTAAAGAGTATTGTAGTAGATAAATGAATAAAATTGATATGCATGCATAATTGTGCCCTATCAACATCTACTAAGTACGTATTAGATTATGTTAAGTAGTACTGAATGTGCAACTGACTTACTTTTGTCGCCAAATATACGGAATTAGGTGCTTCGTTAGGAAACTTTTCAATTTCAGATGCTGTGATGTAATAAAATAGAGCTTTCCTGTTTTACGTCAGTATCTACAAGGTGTAAGGTTAAACGAGCCCTTAGGGAGTGTATATAGTAACGGTAAAATATGAAAAAGAAGCTGCTGTTCCCTACATAGTGCAATAATTTACCTACGCGACCAAAATGTATGCAGCTGATTTATTTTAAAATTTTTCAGTTTTGGTCCCAAAGTTAAAGTTGTTCATTTTCATGTACAGTCTGTGACCAGCATTACCTGACTCTTCTTACAAAGAAGAATAATGGAAGAGGGGTCAGATAATGCTAGTCACTGACAAAACTACACTCCCTAAGTATGTCCTTTGCTTAACGTACCACACTTTACCATCATCATCACCCTAGCCTATAATGTTCCCACAGCTGTCAAACAAGCCTCCTGTCTTCGAGAGAGAGAAGGCTGTAATCTACCACGCTGGTCCAGTGCGGGTTGGTAGATGTCTCAATATCTTTGAATTTTTGTTTCTAGGTCATGCCGGTTTCCTCACGCTTTTTTCCTCCACCGTTTTGAGAGCAGTGGTGATGAATCTATTTTACACAAAGTAAAGCGCCTGCTTGGGTTCGAACCCACACAACAACACACTTTATAACTGGTTCAAAAACCGCGATATTCAAATCCAGATTCATGAAATATTTCAATTAAAAGTGTAGGCCGTGTACAGGTACAGAACAAAGCCGACTTTCATAGAGGAATCACGGAATAGCTCTATTTGATTACTAGTGTTGTTTTTGAATGCAAAGTGTTTGCACCATAGAAATATAATTCTTTTATCTATGGTTTGCACAAATAAAATCCGGTTGACAGAAAAATATTGCAGACTATTCATTATTTCGTGATTGAAAATTGGAAGTCCTCTATGCAGAAAAGCAACATAGCTCTTATGCTAATACATAGACGATATTATGCTATTGTAATCACATAGGATAGGACAGAATCGCTGCACCGGCGGCACCGGCAGCGTGCAGCATCTAGAAACGATAATACTATTTAAATTCGTGGCGCCGAAAGTGCGTTGAGCGCACAACTTCTGACACGGTGACATGTTTGGTTTGTCTTTGCAGGTCTGGAAAGTGTTACCAATACCGTCACTAGCAGCAACCGCCGTCTCCTGCTGCTGATCGCAATCATAGCTTAGCAAAATTGCATTATTTATTGTAGACAACACCTCCATACCTTTTGTTATTTAGTAGATATTTCATTTCGCAAACCAAATTTTTTACCGACTTCCAAAAAGCTGAATTTATGGATTATATGTTCGTCTGTATCTTAGGAGGGTGACCACTGAAATTAGCGCAGTGCTGTGGGTCCCCCATAGCACAGCATCATGCTGAGTGCAAGCCTTCTTGTCACAGTCATGACGTGCAGCTGCCGACTGTTTGTTTTTTTGTGCTCGCGATTATGGCCCGTATTAATAAACGTTACTCAGCCCAAGAGCTCGCACTTGATAACAGTCTTGAGGTTATGATCGTATTCATTCGTAAAATCGACACTTAAGTATACAATAGGTTTGTGTACTCGAGATGCTCAAATCTGAGTGTAGGCAGTCCGTGACTTGAGGTTGTGATTAGTAGCGCGAAACATGGAGTTTGAAAATATTTTGCGTGAAAATAATTATTACGATGAATTAGAATCTAATCTATATATGGGATGCCTCGAATCTTTTTGAGTTACCAAGTGTACATTTAAAAAAAACCATCCAAGTGCGGGTCGGACCACACACAATAAAGGGTTCCGTAGTTGGGATGAATTTATCCCAAAAAGTAACTTTACATTGTAGTTGAAAAACAAGTTCTCCTTTACATCGATATACGTCACGGTCAATTTTCCAACTGCAAATGTAAGTTGGTCGACTATTACTAATTAACTTTTAGAGCCTACTTAGCTGTGATAGCTTTCCATTTATTTTTTTAATAAGTTATTAAGTTTTAAAATAATTTAAGTTTTCACAGATCCGCAATAGTTTTGAAAGACCTGGCCAACGATAACACTCCATGGGAGAGTCATCAGGAAAGACAGACAGACGGACATAGCGAGACTATAAGGTTCCTTGTTGACTTCGGAACCCTAAAAATGGTCCAGATTTGTTCAAGAGTCACATTAATAAAAATACTCTTTGGTGAAATACAGTAACAGAGGTCTTCCAATTTCCCTAGAAATATTAATAACGTGATACAGCGCTATACATTAAAGTTATAACAAAATACAAGTATTTCAATAAATCTATACACTATCTACCTATCTATATCTACTTATCAAGAACGAAATGTGATGAATGTCATTCTAAACATCGGTCAATGTGATGTAATCATTCATCAAGTACAGCTCCTTGAGGAGCTGATCTTGGTAACTGAGATACTGTTTTCATGTGTTTATTAATTAGTAATGATCTTGAGATGCTGATATCGTAATAATGGCGTATCAAATAATTCCGCACTTGAGTACGTCGTTGGGGAACGTTTATTAATACGGGCCTAAATGTTGATTGTGTAATGTTTACCTACTCGAGTTTATTATGTTTTTGTGTGCACGTGTTTCTGTGACAAATAACATTATTTTTCTTTCTACATTCGTGGATCTTTGATATTCGTTACGGGTCGGCAGAAATCCCGAAAGTCTGACAACTAGTCTTACCAAGGGGTATCGTATTACCCAGTTGCTGGGTTGTGGAGGTCACTTAGGCAGTCGCTCCATGTAAAATACTGATATTCAGCTGCATCCGGTTAGACTGGAAGCCAACCCCAACATGTTGGGAAAAGGCTAGGCAGATTGATTGATGTTTGTCTGTTTGTATGTATTTTCTTTTTATGTAGGTAGTCACCGATTTCGCCGTCAATTGTGGACCGTTTTTTTTAAAGGATAATATACTCCCGAGGTGGTCCCATTGTCACTAAGTCAGATCCGATAAGGGGATCCCGTGGAAATTGAGGGAAATCCCCAAATTTTATAGCCACACCTAATAGCGATTTGGGTATTTTTTATAGTAACTCGTGCATTTACTCTTGGAAACCACCATTTGATCAAATGGAACTGATGATAGAAGACCACCGGAACTACTTAATAACAAGTATTTGAAGGGTTGCGAACTTGCGATTCGATTAGGTACTTTAATATGGTTGCTAAGCAATTTATGCTCGTCACAATGCATATGGTTAGTGGCAGTTCTCCTGGTTCTTACCAGGAGAACTCCGCAACAATTAACGTCCCTTCATCGGGAAAAGAAATATTTTGTAAATGATGATGAGCAGACGACATTAGGCTTTCGTAACTTAGATAAATTACAAATTGACCCACTAAAAAGTGAAAAAGAAAAAACTATTTTTTTTAACAACTGCAATGTGAAAAAATATATATATTTCGGAAGTCAGTGTCTTCGGGTCTGTATTTTAGTGTTTTGCCACCGACTTCCGGAATTAAAATTATTTTTCTTTTTGTAGTGTTTTTTTTTTTGTCAGTTTTTTTTTTTTGCACATAGTTTTTAGGATACCCTCTAGGTCTACTATAATACTATTAAGCATTACGTAGGAATGTTATACTCATAGTTTTGTATGTTGCATAATAACGCAACTCGCATTGCATACAGCGGTGCTATTGCATTGTTTCCCTTTGCTGGTGCTCTTTGTTACAACGTTTGAGTGACGTGTTTATCGCGGTACACAAACGTATCTCCGTCTGTCTCTCTCAATGGAAAGTGGGAGACTGGCTGGCGGTTTAGTTGCGCTACTTCAGAAGTTCGGTGTTGCCTTTTGTACTACTGTAATAAAATCTCGCCACCACCTCCGTGAGAGCGAAACTTCCTCAAGAAATCGTACCTCAGCATCCGCAAACGCTAGGTTTTATTAAGAAAATCGGCTCCAAGTAAGCGGAGATATAAACCGCCGGTTGAGTACCAAGTGAGCAACTGTTTAGTGGAATTGGTTTAATTTCGCCTCGAAGGCGACAAAGCCGCAAAACAGATTTTTGTGAAATATACTTTTCACCTTCTAAATGATGTTAACTGACTTGATTTTTAGGGTTCCGTACCTCAAAAAGAAAAAACAGAAACCTTAGGTCTGTCCAGACCCTCAGGAATACGTGGAGGTATTAAGTTGAAATTAATATCAAATACGTAGGTCTACGGTCACTTGGAGCTCTAAAAAAATCAAGTAAACGTAAAAAAAAACCGGCATTATATTTTGTTACTAGCAAATAAATCAGAACCTACTTCTAGGGTACTTCCCGTAGACCTAGAATCATAACTTTTGTAAGAAGCAAGGTCTCACAGCACAAGTAATGGAAAAAGTCTGAAAATTGTTAATTTGTGGTTTTATCACATTTTTTTTGCTTTTACAAGCTTACCTACATAGATTGCAGTTGGAGAATTGACCGTGACGTATATCGATGTATAAGGGAGAACATTTGGTTCAACTATAAAGTTAAGTTTGTTCTTGGGCTAAATTCATCCCAACTACGGACCCCATTTCATTGTGCGTGGCCGACACGCACTAGTCTAAATTATTTATCCTATTAGTGTTTATTAAATATCATCTGTTTATCCTTCGCCAAAAGAATTCGTTTGTAGGTATAACAGACGTAGCTTGTGAGGTAAACTGTCAGACTGTATTAATTCGTATTGTCAATTACAGGTGTTATAGATACCATACCGCTTGCAGGCTAGCCGTCAGTCACACAGACCGTTTGTAGTTCCCGCAACGCTCAACTATACATTCGCAGTTGCGCACAGCACGACTGACAGCACATTGAACTTCGCATCTTTTTCTAAATACCCCCGGGCGGAGGAGGCTCCATGAAAAAGTATTAATTTCATCGTCAGTTCGAACGCTGAAAAGAAAAGCTGAAAGTGATTGCGTTGGTCTAAACTGGAGAAGAAGTCAGCTAACCAGGCAGGACATGACCGGCCTGCACCTGGAACGGGGACCATCACGGGACACTGCTCGCTGAACACACACTTCCACGCAATAGGCAAAACGGACAGTCCTCTGTGCAGGGCTTGCATGGAGGCGGAGGAAAACATTGCGCATGTGCTCTTTGATTGCATAGGCGTCACCCAGATTAGAACAGAAACTCTCGGGGCACCCAGGTCCTTTACAAACGTTCTTAACAGACCAGGAGACGTGATCAACTTCTGGAGGAAGTTGGGCTGGTTGGAATAACCACCGATTGCCGCCACGGGCCACGCACAATGCCCGCCTGAAGGACTTAAGTGCGGAAACCAAACCTTCTAACATAGAACATAGAACTGGAGACGGATATGTTGGCGTTAACGGTATGGCAGACGTCCACAGGCAGCGGGGTGATCACTTACGTGTAATATGCACCCACTTAAGCGCAAAGCTCGTACTTGACCGTTGGTATCGTGGTTACCAGAGCGACTGCTGAGCGTCGGGCCCTAGATTTGATCCCCGAGTCGGGTGGTGATACAAGGTTTTGTCCATTACGAATTTTTCAGTAGCAGCCCGGAGTTTGGAAGTTCGCGGTGTGACACTCCCGTGCCTCGGAAAGCAAACCTCGAACTCTATGAGTAAAGGAAGATTTTCCAAGTATGTATGAGATAATGGTAGTGCATAAGTGGAACTATAATATCTCCTGTGTACTTGGCTAATCTCTGGTGAGATTGGCCGCCGTGGCCAAATACTGTAGGAAGGACATTAATTATGATTGCTGCAAAAATAGTTTTATTATTCAAATAGTCAAATAATGTTGCACAACAGTCTTGTAAAATCAAATATCGTACATAAATACTAGTAGCTATAACTTTAGCGTTATGGCAATTGAAACTCGCCATTAAAAGTTCTTCGCCTGTATTTCAATCATAGTAGATAACAACCAACCAAATACAAACTAAAATGGTGTGCAGCTATTATTTTAATCCTGTTTTCCCAATATTTGCTCTCAGTTTTGTTCAAGTAATTCTTACTACTGTAACACCAAAACCAGGAAATGAAATGGGTAGGTACGTTGTTTTGATATCCGTGTATTATGGTAAAAATGTAAAATTTTACCGCACTTTGCTACGTTAAATTACGAAGACAGTAACGATGATTAAACCTTCAAACTGTTTATAGGCAGCAGTTTAGCACAATATTATACCTTAAGCCACTATCAGTTAACAATGATCGTTAATTGATTTCAGATAATATAACATCCTTCAAACCGAATACTTATTGCAAATTTCAAGCAAATCGGTTTCAATGTGGAAAGAATCAACGTGGCCAATTCAGGTGAACATATTTTATGATATTAAGTTACTTTGCATTCAAGTTTATAATATACATGGAATACACTACATCACTCGTGTCTTAAAAAAAAAAATGCTTTCCAATATGTGCTTATGTGCTTTTTCAGTGTGTGCAAAACAAATAAAAGATAGTGCAGAATAACCAGACTTAATTAATTAAATTGGTTGATAGTGGCAACTTCTTAACTGCCTCGTTGGTCTAGTGTGTGCAAGCGCTACTGCTGAGCATGAGGTCATGGGTTCGATTCCCAGGTCGGACAAAGTGTTATTTGGTTTTTCCATCCGATATTTCTCAGTAGCAGCCCGGAGTCTGGATTTGTGCCCAGTTGATGGTAATAGGCTCGCCTCTTATTATATGGGACTTAAACATAGCTGGCGAAATATACTATGTTCGGGGCAACAGGCGTGATATTATGTGTACAGACAATTTTGAAAAAACCCCGATCTACGCATGTACGTACCAACGGCCCAGTTCACATTAGGTTGGACCGCAATTTTAGCGTTGGCCGATTGGGCTAGTGTGAACAGCAAGAGCCGACAGTCGGCCAACCACCGTCCTTTGTCCACCAGTGACAAAGAACGTTTAATAAATGTGTCGGCGCCGGCAGACCGACTAATGTGGACAGTCCTATAGCGGCCCTGACAGACGATGTCCTGCCCGAACAGCGCCACCTACCGGATCCAATTTTGAATCTAAACCATCCAGGGACACACTCAAACACACTCAAAAATCTTATCAAAATCGGTCCAGACGTTTAGGGACATAGTTAGATGTACAGAATAATTATATACATAAAGATCAATCAATCAATAAATCTGCCTAGCTTTTTCCCAACCATGTTGGGGTCAGCTTCCAGTCTAACCGGATGCAGCTGAATACCATTATTTAACATGAAGCGACGGCCTATCTAACCTCCACATTACCCAGTAACTGGGTAATACGATCCCCTTAGTAAGAGACTTGTCAGACGGGTTTCAGACCACTCGTAACGACTGTCAAAGATCTACAAATGACAGCCGGGATCAATGGTTTAACGTCCTTTCCGAGCCACGAAGGGGTCTCGATATGTTCACTTGGTCACCCATCCATGGACCGACCTCGGCAAGCGACCCATGCGGCTGCTATCATTTAGCCACGAACCCCATATCTATAACATTGTTGGGATGATAAATGTGTCAGTCAAACCTATTGTAAACCCGGCCTACCATGTTAATTTATATGATCAGCCGATCTATTCGGTACGCATCACTCCGTTAAAAGTTAGGTGAAGTAAACTGTCGTTCCACCTGATGCTTGAGATTGACACTTGTGCGAAAGACACTTGCGCGAAAGACGCATCACGCATCACTCCGTTAAAACTTAGGTGAAGTAAGCTGTCTTTCCAACTGATGCTTGAGATTGACACTTGCGCGAAAGACACTTGTGCGAAAGACACTTGCGCGAAAGGCACTTGCGTGAAAGACTCTTGTGCGAAAGACAGTTGCGCGAAAGACACTTGTGCGAAAGACACGCAAAAGACACTTGCGCGAAAAACACTTGCGCGAAAGACACTTGTGCGAAAGACACGCAAAAGACACTTGCGCGAAAGACACTTGTGCGAAAGACACGCAAAAGACACTTGCGCGAAAGACACTTTTGCAAAAAACATTTGCGCGAAATACACTTGCGCGAAAGACACTTGTGCGAAAGACACTTGCGCGAAAGACACGCAAAAGACACTTCGTTAAAACTTAGGTGAAGTAAGCTGTCGTTCCAACTGATGCTTGAGATTGACACTTGCGCGAAAGACACTTGTGCGAAAGACACTTGCGCGAAAGGCACTTGCGTGAAAGACTCTTGTGCGAAAGACAGTTGCGCGAAAGACACTTGTGCGAAAGACACGCAAAAGGCACTTGCGCGAAAGACACTTGCGCGAAAGACACGCAAAAGACACTTGCGCGAAAGACACTTGTGCGAAAGACACGCAAAAGACACTTGCGCGAAAGACACTTTTGCAAAAAACATTTGCGCGAAAGACACTTGCGCGAAAGACACTTGTGCGAAAGACACTTGCGCGAAAGACACTTGTGCGAAAGACACGCAAAAGACACTTCGTTAAAACTTAGGTGAAGTAAGCTGTCGTTCAACCTAATGCTTGAGATTGACACTTGCGCAAAAGACACTTGTGCGAAAGACACTTGCGCGAAACACACTTGCGCGAAAGACACTTACGCGAAAGACACTTGTGCGAAAGACACTTGCGCGAAAGGCACTTGCGCAAAAACGCTTGCGCGAAGGACACTTGCGCGAAAGACACTTTAGCAAAAAACATTTGCGCGAAAGACACTTGCGCGAAAGACACTTGTGCGAAAGACACTTGCACGAAAGACACTTGCACGAAAGACACTTGCGCGAATAACATTTGTGCGAAGGACACGCAAAAGACACTTGCTTAAAAGACTCTTGCGCGAAAGACACTTTTGCGAAAGAACCTTGCGTGAAAGACACTTGCGCGAAAGACACTTGCGCGAAAGACACTTGTGCGAAAGATACTTGTGCGAAAGACAGTAGTGCGAAAGTGAAAGACACGCAAAAGAAACTTGCGCGAAATACACTTGTGTGAAAGACACTTGTGCGAAAGACACTTGCGTGAAAGACACTTGCGCGAAATACACTTGTGCGAAAGACTCTTGTTCGAAAGACACGCAAAAGACACTTGCACGAAAGACACTTGCGCGAATAACATTTGTGCGAAAGACACTTATGCGAAAGACACTTGCGCGAAAAACGCTTGCGCGAAAGACACTTGTGCGAAAGACACGCAAAAGACACTTCGTTAAAACTTAGGTGAAGTAAGCTGTCGTTCAACCTGATGCTTGAGATTGACACTTGCGCAAAAGACACTTGTGCGAAAGACACTTGCACGAAAGACACTTGCGCGAAAGACACTTACGCGAAAGACACTTGTGCGAAAGACACTTGTGCGAAAGACACTTGCGCGAAAGGCACTTGCGCAAAAACGCTTGCGCGAAGGACACTTGCGCGAAAGACACTTTTGCAAAAAACATTTGCGCGAAAGACACTTGCGCGAAAGACACTTGTGCGAAAGACACTTGCGCGAAAGGCACTTGCACGAAAGACACTTGCGCGAATAACATTTGTGCGAAAGACACTTGTGCGAAGGACACGCAAAAGACACTTGCTTAAAAGACTCTTGCGCGAAAGACACTTTTGCGAAAGAACCTTGCGTGAAAGACACTTGCGCGAAAGACACTTGCGCGAAAGACACTTGTGCGAAAGATAATTGTGCGAAAGACAGTAGTGCGAAAGTGAAAGACACGCAAAAGACACTTGCGCGAAATACACTTGTGTGAAAGACACTTGTGCGAAAGACACTTGCGTGAAAGACACTTGCGCGAAATACACTTGTGCGAAAGACACTTGTGCGAAAGACTCTTGTTCGAAAGACACGCAAAAGACACTTGCGCAAAAGACACTTGCGCGAAAGGCACTTGCGTGAAAGACACTTGTGCGAAAGACACTTGCGTGAAAGACATCTGTGCGAAAGACATTTGTGCGAAAGACACTCGTGCAAAAGACACGCAAATGACATTTGCGGGAAGGACACTTGTGCGAAAGACACGCAAAAGACACTTGTGCGAAAGACACGCAAAAGACACTTGCGCGAAAGACACTTGCGCCAAAGACGCGTGTGCGAAAGACATTTATGCGAAAGACACTTGCGAGAAAGGCACTTGTGCGAAAGTCACGCAAATGACACTTTTGCGAAGACACTTGCGCGAAAGACACTTGTGCAAAAGACACTTGCGTAAAAGACACTTGCGCGAAAGGCACTTGCGTGAAAGGCACTTGCGTGAAAGACACGCAAAAGACACTTGTGCGAAAGACACGCAAAAGACACTTGCGCGAAAAACACTTGCGCGAAAGACACTCGTGCGAAAGTGTCCTGCCGATGTATTCTGTTAAAATCTCACCGTGAAAACTAAGGTGAAGTGAGCTGTCAATCCCTAGCATCAAGTGGAGTGATAGCTCATTTCTAGCTCACTTCACTTACGCTTTCACGGTGAGATTGTTATAGAATAGATCGGCTGCTACCCGTCTTTATACTTAAGGGGTGAAAACTTATAGTCACATCTTTTTCAGATATTACTACGACACGGAAAGAAATACTTGTGAACCTTTTTACCATGGAAATTGCTATCACCCCTACAATGTGTTCTCTTCTTTACATTCGTGCAAATTGGAATGTAAAGGTAGAATCAATCCAAAAGCCGCGTATTTATTAGAAACTAAGGTTGAGAACCAGCTGCAACATGTTGGTGTTTGTTGCCCGACACATCAATTCATGAATGTTGCTGGTAGCAATATTGCGTGACTATTGTTTATCATGAATACTGAACATTAGCATGTTGTTAGCAAAAAAATTACCGCATCACGAAATCAATACTGTGCAACTTTGTTTACCAATGAATACGAGGAATAAACTATACGTCATCTACATGACATATGGTGTCAAGGAAAAAATGATCCTGATGATTTAATATGATTCAGCTAATTAACATTTATTTGAAAAAGATTAATAATACTTAATAGGTCAAAAAGGCCTTCGTAAGTAAGCTCCTATTTTTTTTTAGTTTTAGCAGTTTGGCAAATCGATATAATTTTCCTATAAAATTTCAATATCTAACATCTAGAGATCGGATATTCGTATGCATATTTACCTAAAGTACATTTTTTCCCGCCAAAGGATACAAAGTATGTAACGGCTTCTTAAAATATATTTTTTCTCGGGATCGCGGGGTTTTGTTAATAAGTGTGTATATATTTCTTATCTATTTAGAACCAGGCAAGAATTTTGTTGAAAATATAAGACGTCAAAAAATACTATTCAAACTTCAGATTCAAATTCAAAGAGTAGTTCTTAAAAATTCGTCGGTCCTAGAAACCAACAGTTTTCCCATACCGAAGCGCACTCCATACTAGTCAACTCTCAAAGTTTAGGTAAATAATTATGCATCTGAATATCCGATCTCTGTATTAAAATGAAAATTTCAGCTTTAGAAACCTAGGAGTTGGGGGGATACCATAACTCCAAAATTAATATTCCTCAGTTGCATAGATCTTGAAATAAACCTGTGTGACAAATGAAAAAAAATGGTCTTACAGAGGTTCTGTTTCTTTTTTCAAACTTGGAATTTAAAAACAGATTCACTTACACAGTAGTGCTAATGTGGAAACATTTTTTTTTAAATTAATATTATTAAAAAGAACCAGGTTCTTAATAATTAATTACAATCTATCATAACTATTATGTATCTTTAAGAATGTTTGGATCAGCTAAACGCAATTATTAGACTACTACACTGATAAACAGTTGACCAGTAGCTGTCGATAACTACTGAGTTTTGATAATTATTTAAAGTAAGGCCAGAAATTTAATCATTTTAGGCCATTGAGGGTTAACATTTATTTAGTCATAGATATACAGGATTGAATTACTATTGTATGTACACTTGTACAGATAACAAAAGAGTAAGAAATATACAAGCAAAACAATAACTTTTTTGTTGCAGATATGAATACCATCCCAACGTTTAAAAATGTAACAAAAAACATTTTTTGCCGGCTCCAACCTGAATTTGGAAACTGTAACTCGTATTATCCTAGGTAAGTACTAAGTACTAATTGTTAAGTTTAATAAAAATTTGAGAGCAACTTGTAATTGGTCATATAATTATCTCCCTTGGCACGTTTTTAACTACCGAGCTGTCTAATTATTAAGAGCGGCCAACCCGTCATACTTTATATACAAACGCTCGTACGTGATTATGGCGTTGTTACACATCTTTCTTAGATTTTTTTTAACTAATAGGTATCTTGTGCATTATATCTAGGTTTTTATATAAGCAAAAAATTAAAAATTTAAGAAACAAATTCTGTATAAACCTTCAAAAATCTGGTTTTTTGCACAAATTTTACTTGAGTTTTGGCCGTTCATAATATCCTCATAAATTGTAAATGTTAAGAAAACATTATGATAGAAACCTCGCACATGTAGTGGAGATTCTAAATTACCAACATTTATTTCACAAACTTGTAAGCCTGACTCAAAAACACGTATTTCCTGGAACAAGCTTTATGAAATTTCCGCACACTATTTTTCGTTCAATGTTATTGCGTTCTCACTTGCTTTTTAGTAGTTCTCACTTGCGCTGGAAGAAACAACAAGCTTTTCGACCATGCTCGCGTTGACGATAGACGGACCGGGAAGGGCCCTCTTAAGGCCCGGAGAGCATGCAGTGACTTGCACGCACTTACAAGATGGTGCACTGTGCGGCGTCAACAAGATACTATACCATAGAGTGTGCTTATACCGTTTTGCCATCTTACAGGCTTGCTTGTACAAATTGTAATTTGTGCAAGTAAGATTGACCGCGTAGGCGCACCTTTAGTTCAACCAATGATATTCTTTTTGCCATATTGCAGGTGGTATTTTGACATTTCGGAAATGACGTGCAGAGGTTTTTCATACAGCGGCTGTGGAGGTAATCACAATAATTTCGAAGATGGTCATAAATGTGCGGACGCCTGTGCTACTTTAATTAAACAATGTAAACTACTAACACCCGAAACCCCGAAAGAAATCCAATCGTGCTACACATAGACCTCCTGTACCTAAGGCCCTCATGTAAAACATGCTATTCTTAAATACATGTTATGTTTGTTTTAAAATAGTTTTTTCCTTTCTTATTGCATCTTTCCTCAATTAGATACCTTAAGGGCTATTTTGTCTGCTCATTGCACCATAGAATCTGGTTTACCAACTCATCATAATTTAATGCGCCGTAATGTCAAAACCGCAGAATGACATTCAGCCATCTTCTTAACATGTCAGAACGATATCAAAATGTGACACTGACAAACTAACAATTAAATAAAAAAAATACTTACCTACTACTATAGTCTGCTCAGTGCCGTAGTCTCAAAAGGTATGGAAGCCCCATTTACATTTACGGTGCAAGTTTCTGGAACGTTCAAGAGCAATAATTGCATTCCTTAAAGCACGTTCAATTATTGCCATTCAAGAATCCCTTGCAAGTGTTTGCACGCGTGCTATTTCCCTAAAATGGCGTACAACAATTGAACGCAAGTTTTGCCATTCAATAATTGAATGTGGCGTCTGCACCAAGGCAATTATCATTCAAGATTTGTCTCGTCTAAACATAGAGTTACCATTGTATGTGTGTGCATTGTGTTGTGTGTACCATTTTATGACGCGTTGATTCAAGTATTGCTCGTATTTGCGCTGCCAAGTAATTCATTCGATTTTATTGAAATTCTTCTTAAGATATTTTTTTTAATTTGCTTCGTTCGTGTTTCCAAGCACTTTCTGGCATCTGGATTGAGCTGAAACTTAACATACCTAAAGTATCTTCAATGAAATTGCAACAATTTGAACCATGGAGCTGGTCTGATTATGTAGCCATATTTGACCAAAGGAACTCCTCAACTAAACAAGATAATAGCTCCGTCGTGTTTGGTCTTATTGGATTTGTCTTCTCAGGTATTATAATACGAATTCAATTTTGTTTTTCAAATTCAAATAATTTATTTTCTCGTCACAAACAAAGACATGATATATATAATTAAAACAAGCTTAAAGAGTTTGTGAGAGACCGGTTTCTGCACTAGAAAAAGCTGTATAGCAGATGACCAGGGTCCCACCAGACGGAGAATAAACATAATTAGATAAACAATAAAAGTGAAGGAGCTGAGCATAACAATATAAATCAAATGTAAATCAAAAATAAAAACTAAAACTAATTGAAGAACCAAAAAAACAATAAAACACAACAAATAGAGAAGTGGAAACATTTATGAAATAATATGTTTGGGGAAGTTAGCGGGATGGACTATTTTGGATGAGTAAGTAATTGTTCAGTTGCTATATAATCTAAGTTATGGAGCCATTCAACCAGAGCTATCTTAAATGCCTATTTAATTAGGGGATAGATCGTGGAAGTGCGATTAATTTTATTACAAAGGTGGGCACCTAGGAACGGGTGACCTATCATAAGTTCCAAAAATATTTGACCGAATTTAATTTCACCTAAAACTTTTCAACTACTTATTATCTTTTCGGTTTTTTTTTTACTTCATCGAAGTCACGTCTGCCACTGTATCAGTTGACCTATTATCAATTCGATTTTTTGCGTTACTCCGACGTATCTTTTGGTCGTTTAACGTTTTACCGAAGTTACACTTAGCCGAAATAACATTTGTTCGAAGTATTATGTTTCCGAGCATTCATGATACCACTGTTTTAATTAACATACTATTATTTTCATTTCACCAAACGCCTAAATATTAGAGGGGATCTGGCTATAGCCCTGGTTGGAGTTCACAGTATGATGGTGGAGCCGGAAGGTAATCACAGGAACTCCTCAACTTTAGCAGTGCATAAGTGGTCTGATAGTGGAGTCGGAAGGTGGCCATATGAATTGAAAAGTTCTTACATAGCACCTTTTAGTTCAATAGCTCTTAATTAAAAAAGCTTTATAAAAATATTGTTTTACATATACCTATTCTTATTTTAAAAACATAGGTACCTATTTAAAACTCTAACGTATGAGAGTCTCTAGGTCTAACGTATAAGAGTCCTTATACGTTAGACCAAAAATCAAAATCCCGAATAAACGGTATCCCGAATCAGTCTATCCCGAATGAACGCTACCCCGAATCACGCTATTCCGAATGAACGCTATCCCGCATCACTCTATCCCGAATTAACACTATCCCGAATCACGCTATTCCGAATGAACGCAATCCCGTATCACTCTATCCCGAAATACTATTATCTCTAACCAACGTCTCTAGCGTAAGGGGGGGGTTAGGGTTACATACCCTCAATTAAAGCTATGCATAAAATAGCCCAGGAAAATGAGTTGAATCAAAGGCAAATCTGTGAAATATAAAATCTTATTCAGTAAAAGAATCGCAAAAGCGATTTTATTGTAGGTACGTGCTGTTTACACCAATACCAGTACGAACGATAACTTGCCCGTATGGAGCAACAATTGTACGTATTGGTTAGACGGTTGCAGTCAACTGTTGCTTCAATTTTATGGTATACCAGGCCAGGGATGGCGAACAAATGGCACGCGATAAAATAATTTAGGCAAGGCATCAATTGAAGAATTTAGGCACCTAAGTCACAGTAATAAACATAGAAATCTGGAGCACGCCCGGATACGATAGTCGAAATCGCCAAGGGAAAATGTGAACCTGATAAATATTATAAATTATTTGGCATCTAGCTTGCAGCAGAGATCGCACTAATTTGTTATTTCATAAAAATAAATATAAAACGGTAAATTTTAGGATGACTGAATAAAAGCAAACGTCTAATTCTTTTTGCGAATAATGAGACTTATTCTGAAACTTTTTAAGTACTTAGTTTTTGCCAGTAGTGTGCCAAATTCAAGATTGATTTTTGGCACGTCATGGCCATATTAAATTCTTGTTTGGAAAAAATTACACGTCGATGTAAAAAGGTTCGCCATCTCTGTCATAGGCAATTAACTTGTACCGTGTAAATAGGGCTTAAGGGAAAGAATTTGAAAACTAACGAAGATATAAAAGACTTCACTGTAGGTAATGTCAGGGACCGGACTCTCCGCGCACTGAAAAAACCCGATAACTCATACACACTAACCGGCCATGAAACCAATAAGGTCATCCTCGAGAGTCACTACCCAGATCACAGAACAGATAAAAGAGGTTATCTGTTCTGTGACCAGACTGTAAACTCCTAGAGGACAGGATGTGGGAGGTTGAACTAGAATGGATCCCAACGGATCAAAACCAGTCTAGAACCCACAACATAGCAACAGAAGACTAGCTAAAGCCTCACATCCTTTCTACTGAAAACCCTCGAGCGACTCTGATAGACGCATCCGAGACGGACCTCTTTGGGTAAAACCACTTCATAAACAACAGCATGCTTACTCCACAGGCAAAACAAAAAAAATCCGCGCTGCAAAGCGTGGTCTCCAAGATTGAATGCGCAATGGACCACAAAAAATGCTCATCACTGGTCGCCTTCATTGACATCGAGGGCGCCTTTGACAAAACGGATCAAACCATGTTCAATAGTATCAACATGGACCTCAACAGACACAGCATAGACTTGAATGGATGAATGGTTGGATCACCAACATGCTCACACTGAGAACTGTACAAGTCATACTGAACGATACTACAAGGCCCATCGTGGCAAAGGGCTGTACGCAAGAGAGCGTCCTCTCACCACTTCTATGGTACCTTCATACCTTGTTGTAGACAGCCTCATCAAAATACTCAATGACAAAGGTTACTTAACCGTAGGCTACGCCGATGACATACCCATAAATAATAAGTGGTACCCACGAAACTACCATATACCTCATGCGCCAAGCCTTGAAAATAGTAGAGAACTGGTGCAATAAACACCAACTATCAGTAAACCCTACAAAAACGGAACTGATTCTTTTCACAAAAAAGAGGAAGTTGACGACACTACAACTACCACGATTCTTTGGTACCCTTAGCCTATCAACTGAAACCAAATACCCGGGCATCTTTTGGGACGAACACCTGAATTTGGCAAAACATACCAACTACATCATTACAAAAGCCATCATATCCCTGTGGCAGTGCATGTGACTACTCGGCAGGAATTGGGGGATGAGCCCCAAGGTCACTTACTGGCTATACACCAAAGACATCTGACCAATTATTACATACGGCTCACTAGTCTGCTGGCCCAGGACAGACCTGAGCACAGCCCAAAGAGATCTCGAAAAACTGCTGCGGTTCGCTTGTCTAGCAATCACTAGGAGTATGAGAACCACACGCACTGCCGCCCTACAGGGAACACTTGGACTGCCACCTTCTTCACCTCATCATGTGGGAGACCCTGGCCGCCTTTAGGCTCTATATATCAGGAACCCTGAGCAAAGACTCCCAGAGTCAAGCATATACTCATAAAGGAAGATGCGATCAAACGACAACCAATTGGCATCACCTTGCGAAAAAGCCCTGAAACTACACTACTTTCATAAGCATTACAACATAATACTCACAGAACAGTGTGACTATTCAAGCCCGAATGACATGAGAGTGTACACCGACGGATCAAAGACCGACTTCGGAAACGGAGTCGGAGTCGGAGTCGGAAATTCTCCCGTCAAAATATCTCCTTTTTTTTGTACACTATCGGATAGTAGAGATTTTAACGAACAACAAGCTCACCGACTTTTTAAAAAAAGTAGATATTTTGACGGGTGAATTTTCGATTGAAAGTTAGGGTGCTTTTCGACATTAAGTCAAAATAAGGTGAAAAAATAAATATTTGAAATCAAAAAAATTACAGTGTGTTAGCGACATAAAAAGGTAAGTTTTCACCAAATTTCGTGAACAAAAATTATTTTTTAAAAGGTAATAATACCCAAAAACTTGGTTATTTTAATTTTTCACATAAATGAGGTTATGTGAAAAAAGTGTAAATACCAAAGTTGTAGAGCTTTTTATTACCTATAACTTTGCCATTTAACTTTTTTCCATAGGACTTGTAGTTTTGCCGGAAATCGAGATAATCCGTGTTTTACCCTTAAAAACTCACCCCCATCCACTTTCCGACCTCAGATCGCCCGTAAATTATTTACGGGCTTCCTTTTCCAATGGGTTTCATCCTACTATTTTTTAACCGACTTCCAAAAAGGAGAAGTTTGTCAATTCGGCAGTATGTTTTTTTTGTATGTTTGTTACGCGATTACGCCGTTAATTATGGACTGATTTTGAAAATTTTTTTTTGTTTGGAAGGGTGTACTTTCGAGGTGGTCCCATTGCCACCAAATCAGAATCAGACGAAGGGATCCCATGGAAATCGAGGGAAACCCTCAAATTTTATAGCCAAACCTATAGCGATTTAGGTATTTTTTATAGTAACTCGTGCATTTGCTCTCGGAAAGCACCATTTGGTGAAGTAGAACTGATGATGGAGACCACATATGGCGACCGGAACATTATAATAATGAGTACCCCTATTTAACGGGTTGCGATTAAGCAATTTATGCTCGTCACTATGCATATGGTGAGTCGCAGTTCTCCTGGTTCTTACCAGGAGAACTCCTCAACAATCAACGTCCCAGCATCGGGAAAAGAAATATTTTGTAAAAGGTGATAAACAACAACAACAACAACATAACACAACAACAACAACATAACATTAGGCTATTGTAACTTAGATAAATTCAAAACTGACCCACTAAAAAGTGTAATAAACTTTTTACAAAAAAAATAAGAACCGACTACCAAAAATAACACTACAAAGTGAAAAATAACTTTAATTTCGGAAGTCGGTGGCAAAAAACTCAAATACAGATCCAAAGACTCCGACTTCCGAAATTAAAGTTATTTTTCACTTTGTAGTGTTATTTTTGGTAGTCGGTTGAATGACATCACCTTTTCACGGTCTTACCAGTGAGATTTATACAGAATAGATCGACTGCTGTCATCCAACGACATCCGACGATTTGGATTCCCAGTTTAACTTCCCTTGCTAGGATGAATCAGGGAAAAGGACAGAAAATCTTAGAGGTATAATGTTTGCCACAAAATACACTTTTAGAAGCCATTTTTTTTTAAAGCTGCATTAAAAATAGGCAAATGCATAGTCAAAAGTTTTCTGCCTGGTTTTTTCTGATCTCAAACAATGATTTGATAGGTAGGTACTATTTAGAGAAAGGTAAAAGTAAGACTTTAACAAAAATAAATGATTAAAAACATTCGCCAAGCATTTTGATCCTTAGTAAGCTTCAGAGATAACTCTTTCCGTCCATTTTTAATTAACAAAATTAGACTCAGCTGTTCTAATTAGTCTTATAGGCTAGATTGTAATTAATTACTAAGAACCTGGTTCTTTTTAATATAGAATAAAAAAGCTGTTCTAATAAAAGGTATCCTTGGGGTCTACTCCGAAGCGCTAAACCGAAGTATCGGCCGAATGTTCGGCCGTTTTATAAGTACCATAGTTTCCTTTTTTGACTTGGAGTCCTTACCCGACTTCAAGTCACAGTTTTGACTTTGGCTTATCTCTTCGACTGCCCTTTTTTTTCGCCGTAGTCTGCGATAGTTAGCCGTAGTAAAGAAACGACCGAATATTACTATAATATTACTATTAATATTACTACGGATTTAGGTTCAGAGTAGACCCCCTGGGCTTGCGGTACATTTGAAGTGTTTTTGCAAACATTGAGGAAAGTATTTTACATCTGGAACGCGAAATGTTAGTTTGCTAAGTTCTCCTTCTTCATTACGAGAACCAGCAACTTCGAGCTTGTCCGATCCGCAAGACAAATGTATCACAAGCAGAGAAGCAACGAGCATGAACCTGGGGTAAATAATAGATTCCAACTTTGAAACACTTGTTTAAAAAGCTTTGCAAGATGTGATGGCAACGCATGATCAAACTTTGCACACTTGGTCAAATACCCGTTAAGAATTCATTACGAATTTGTACATATTTGAAGCTTATATCTGGCACGAAATATATTCGGTTAGACTGGAAGCCGAACCCAGCATAGTTAGGAAAAGGCTAGGCAAATTATGTCTGGCACATATCAAATCGCTCACTTGAGTGCGGTTCGATGTGAGATTTACAGAATTATAATACTGGATTTATCTATAACGATATTGAAAAGTTCCTTTGGAACATACGAGGTTCTCAAGACTGGTGTACTGACCGTCGCGTCGTTTCGCGTCTTTTGAAAGATATTAATATTATTAATAGAAATAAAATAAACAGTCTTAAAGTACACAATACGGTCTCCATGTATCACCTTTTTTATTCCGCAATCGTATAATATATGTGCATGATGTCGGAACATAAAATATTTCGTAAAAGAGTTCTTTAGTCTTATGTTCTAAAGCAATGATTGCAAAATGGTATCTAAGTCTACGACCGATTTCACGCTAACCCAAACTTTTATTGTTTTACCCTGTCCCAGCTCAGGACAAGGGGTGAAACAATAAAACGAATGGCTTTTTGATATTGCTAATTTTCTTGTCTTTTATCTAGTCCTTTTATTTCTGTGAAAATGGGATCGTTCGTCGTCAAGACACTTATTTCTTGTTGTATTTTGTTCCGCTTTGCATTTGATTTTGTTTTTACTGTTATTTTAAGTAACTTCGAAACTTATGCCCGGGCCAAAATATAAAATAAAAAAGCTTTTATTAATTCCTTAGTATTAACTTTGCAAATAAGTGTCAAGTTTATTACTCAGGAATTAATAAAAGCTAAGAATCAAGTTTTTGTTATAAGTTAGTAAAAACAAAATGAAAATATTCATATTCTATTAGTGTTGAGTGTTAGTAAGTACTCGTATCATACATCAACGGCGAGTACATCTCACACTTGAGATTTGCAGATGATACCGTCACTCTGAATCGCTTCATGACTTGTATACAGATGCTGGACGGCCTTGTTGTTTCTTCTGAAAGCATGGTTTCCGTATGTACTTGGACAAAACCAAGGTTATGTTTAACGAACACGTCACTCTGGGACCAATTGCTGTCAATGGCGGTGCTCTCGAGGTTGTTCGAGAATACGTTTACCTCGAGCAAACTCTGCAATTTGGCAAGAACAACTTCGAGAGGGGGTTAACATAAGAATTCACCTGGGCTGGGTAGCATTTGGGAAGCTTCGTTGAGTCTTCTCGTCGCGTATTTCAATTTCACAGAGCCTAAAGACGAAGGTCTTCAATCAATGTGTCCTGCCTGTTCTGACTTACGGAGCCCAAACGTGGACACTTCGGTACGGCTGGTCCATAAATTCAAGGTCGCTCAGCGAGCTATAGAACGGGCTATGCTTGGAGTCTCTCTGAGGGATCGAATCCGGAACGAGGTGATCCAGGAGAGAACCAAAGTTGTCGACATAGCTCACAGAATAAGCAAGCTGAAGTGACAATGTGCCGGGGGCATATTAGCTGTAGAACCGATGACCGTTAGGTTAGGTTAGGTTAGGTTAGTGAAAGCTGTCACAAATTCGCGACGAATGCAAGCACATTCGTCGCGCATGTCAGGCTAGGATATCCAGAAAGTTCTACTATGGTAGCAAGCTCGCCACTCTATCCTCGTTTATACAGAACTATCCTCATTTTAGGCTAGTAAGCTAGACTTTGTTTCTTTGCGTGTCGATTTGACTCAAATTACCGACTAGAATATTCAGGCTGTAAGTTATGTAAGATAGTAAGCTGGTGTGATTGTGAAATAGGATGAAGTTATATTATTTAGCTAGTAATCTGTCAATTAAGTCTATTTTACTAATTAGTATTCATTTTCCTTTTTTACCCTACTGTGCGACAGCAAAGACAGGGTGTGTTTTTCACACGTATCTTTTGTACGTGGGGATTCTTTAAACCCTCGAAGTATCAAAACCGCTAGATGGATTTTAACGATGCGGTATCTATCGACTCGTCTTAGGTTGCGCGATGGGCTAGGTTTTGTTTTTATAAAATCAAAATGGCCGATATAAAACAATAACATTCTGTTTTCTTTGTGCCGCTTGACCTTGTGCGTATAAAAATAACAGGCTTGAGGAGACGATTCCATAGGTATATAAACACACGAAAAGGTTGAAAAAGAAAACGGAGACTTTTTGAACTTCTTCTTTGTCGGTTTATGATGTATTTTAAGGTAACATTTGCTACGTATTTTTGTTATGAATTAATGAATGGTCATTGGCAGACAGGATGCCTTTAATTGAGCAATTGTCTGCGTAGTAGGTAACCACTGGTGATGGCTGCCGATAAAGTATCAACAGACGATTAACCATTCACTAGTACCTATGAATAGAATTCATATTATGTAAAAGTAAAAAGTTCCTTCTTCTTCCTAGCTTCAGCGGCGGTCCTTCCATCAGGTAGATAATTATCTCAACAAACTAATTTGATCACTGCAATGTGTCTGAACCTACTGCAAACTCTCATAATAATATAAGGCGCACTTAAAAATATTGTAAACTAGTTGCACCCCGCGGTTTCTCCCACATAAGTCTCGATACCATGAAACTATCGGGATAAAAGTTTCCCTAGGTCCTAATCCAGGTCTTGGTCTACCCATATGTTAAATTTCATTAAACTCCGTTCAGCCGTTTTTGGGTGAAAGCGTAATAAACAAATAACAAACAAACTCACGTTCGCATTTCTAATTTACTAGCTGCGCCCTGCGGTTTCACCCGCGTAAGTCTCGATCCCGTGGGAATATTGGGATAAATTTAGAACTTCAAGACTACTGTAATTATGACCATAATTGGTAGAAGGATGGTGATCACAGATTTTAGTTACAAAATAGAGCACTCAGGAAATCGTCCAAGCTCTGTAGACAGGCTGTACCTACTTATAATTTTTTTTTTTTTTAGAGTACCTACAGCATCTCGTCTATATCATAAAGAGGTAAAATTTGTTTGTAAGTTTGTTTGTTTGTTTGCATGTAGGGGGTAATCTCCGGAACTAATGACCCAATTCTAAAAAAAAACACTGTTAGAAAGCCACGTTATTCTTGAGTGCTATAGGCTATAAATTATATTTATATCAAGCATATTAGCCGAGCTATCACTATGTTTGTCTTGCAAGTCGGAAACAAATACCTTATAAAACTCAATTCACACAAATTCTACCGGATAGTCTATTCTAATTCTGCATATATATGCCCTATAAGTCTGGTCATCCGGTAGGCTATATATTATCACGCTATTTACTATGGGGGATGAGCAATATTGCATTATTTTTGTATTCCTCTATGTTTTTCAGCAAATTGTAAATAGAAGAGCGAAATGGTTAGTACATTTCAGATAGTTACAGATTTAACCTTTTAAACGCTTATCATCACCCCTTATGGAGCTAAGCAGTCAATTATGACATATATAGGAACGGCAGTTTTAGTCAACTTTTAACAAAGCCAATAGCTTAGTGGTCCGACGTATGCTTCGTAAACCTGTGGTACGAGTAGGCTTCCACGCGAACGAAGTCGCGGGCAGAAGCTTGTATACATATAGAATTAGTTAACATAAGACTGTGTCAACCTATAAATATTTAATGTTATTTTATTATTTATAATTAATGAATAAGTTTATAATAATCATTCAATTTCATAAAGGCAAGTAGACCAAAATGTTACTTTGTAAACAAACAATTTAATTATTCAAACGTTTTCTCAAATTCTAAAATAACTGCCTCTAATTACTTAATCCGAAAGTACCGTAAAATTGATTAGATAATCTTTGATATCAACTTTTGAATGAATTCAAAGCGTTGTAAGTAAATTAAAAAAGTGTTATGATTTATTATTACGTTCTCAGTTAGGGAAAATAATTAATAATGAAGATGGGAAGTAATATTGTAAGTAAAGTTGACCTCGTAATTGTTTCAGCAAAACAATTCCAAGTAAAATGAAACTTCGCCCAAAGTTAAATATGACACACTGGTCACGTAATATATAGCTTGTAGTTTAATGATGTGCAAGAGACATTCAATCTTACGATGATAAAATCAAATCAAAAGTCATTTATTCAAACTAGGCTGAGAATCAGCACTTTTCGAACGTCAAAATTACATAAGACAGTCCCCCAAAAACGCCCACCCTTCACCACTTCCTAGTGCTTTAGCTGGGAAGAAGAAGTGGCGCAACAAACTCCCCAGCAGCACAGCTGTCTGTTTAGATATAAAACTTGAATTGAACCTATACAATAAAATGTAAAATAAAAAATGTAACATTAAAATAATTATATTATTTGCCTTATGATAGCTAGCACACGCCACTATACAAAAAAAAAACATAAAAATCGTCTAAAAACTATACTCAAGCAGAAATAACGTAAACAGAACGTACTTAAAAACGATAAAGCAATTACGTGGTCAGATCATACCTACTTCAGTGTTATTAGGTATGGGAGGACAGTGTAAGCCCGTCAACAAGTACCAAGTACTTAACAAAATAGAAAATGGTCTACAAATCTACAGTCTATTAAGCCTACAACGTTCTCACGTTCACAAAATTAATTAAATAACTAAAATATTATTAAAATAGTTTTGATCATGCAGTAATTAGTTTTGATAATACGGTATTTTGACTCAACTTTGCATCAAGTTTAAACAAGTGGGTACATTTTCTTAGAGTGCCTAATAAAGGTAATTTAAAAACTATATCTATTGTAACTTAATCATTCATATTTATTTATATAAGGGTATTAAAATAAGGCATGTATTTAACGCAGCGACAAATTAATCGGAATTTGGGATTAAAAAATAATGAAAGCCGGTAGCAAAAATAGTAGGTTAGCAGCTACAGCGAAGTATTATTTTAAGTAGAAAGTAGCAGCTCAATAATCAGTTTTTAGCTTTATTTTAATTTAAACTGCATCGAATTTTTGTTTTGGTAACTGAATTTACCAACAATAGAGGGGATCTGGCTTCTTATATAATAGAGGGCATCTTGTTAATGGTTACTGTTCTAACCTAACCTAACCCAAATGATTCAATAACAGTAGATGACTTTGCAGCGATTAAGAAATAATATTTAATCGCTGCCATGTTATTTTTTTTTGCAGCAAATAATTAGTCGCCCTTTAAGTTGTAAGTCGCCTCGAAAATTATTAGCCTTAAAATAATATGTACATAAATAAACTACTTAAATCAATAATAAAAGTAATAAAATTATATCCTATCTACAAATTAAAACATGGCGTCGAAAAATTCATCCACATCACTGTCGACTGGTAGAGACTGGCGGCATTGCCACGTTGTATGGCAATGCTTAGCCTCTGGCCAAGGTAAAAGTCAGCCCTTGGGTCACGAGAAGTGTCAACTAGCCGTTTTAAGATTTCAAAAACTATGTCTTAGGTATGTATAAATTATTATTATTAATCATTATAAACTACCAAGTAATTTCGATAAATGATAATATTCGACGGCCGCAAAGTTAGGTATAAACGGTTATCTACAAAATAATGATTTTACATGAGATCTTTTGAACGCAAAACTGTGATAATTAATAAGTAGAAGAACAAAGCTATCTTCTTCAATAGAATATTACAACATTATTTTAGTTAATACTTTAATAGGGTATTAAGACGCAGTACCTAATATAAACCCATGAAAAGTATTAAAAGTCAAAATGTTACTCCAACAATTTTCTACTACAGTTCAAACGTCCGATAATGTCGCGGCCATGATGTGACGAAATTATCCACGATACTGCCTTAAGGCTCGTACAGACTGGCGCGATATCGCGGGCGTGACACGACACCAGTAGCACGATTTCTTTGTCGTTGCCTGCCGCGCCCGCGATATCGCACCAGTCTGTACGAGCCATTATTTATATATCTTTTTGATGTTTTATTCAATCAGAAATCGCACTTAATTACTTACCTTGCCTACTTACAGAATTCAAACAGATTGATAAGAAAAGATATTTACTCACATAGCTTTTGAGGTCACAAAACGACGCGTTTCGGGTTTGCGTTCCGTTCCAGCAAAAAAAGTAACTTATAATAATGAATTGTAAAATAAGTAATGTATTAAAAAATAAAAAAATGCTAGGTATTTGTTTCTAGACTATTTTACAATGTATATTAAAATAATCAAAGAGTTTTGAATTATATATCTCAAATTACACGTCATTCCTTCCTCGCCGCCGCCGAGGTCCCACACGAAGACCCAGAGGTAATTGTCTCCTCCGTCCCTTGCTCGTCGAATTGCCAGCACGCGCCGCGCGGCTGAGTGAAGGCTTTTATCCAGACTGCAATGGTACGATATCGCGGGCGCGACGCGACTCTAGTAGCACAATTTCTTTGTCGGTGCCTGTCGCGCCCGCGATATCGCACCAGTCTGTACGAGCCTTGAGCCGTACCTTTAATACTATCCCCAGATAATAATAATCACCTAAATTTTAATCCAGCCTGTCCCAACTTGCTGTCCTCCCCCAACGACGCCCTAAGCCGAGGTCCGTACCCCACAGGGGGTGCCCTTAGCGTGCAGTCGTTTAGTATTTAAGATTTATTTCACCCTCGGCCGGAGGCTTTAAGCTCAAACTTAAGGCAACCACAGGATAGTCCGGTTAAGTAGTCACGACCTCTCAAGGTCATCTACGAGATGCCATAAAAAAAAAATATTCACTACACGAAACGCGTGCGCGGGTCGTGCGAACGGTGGGTCGGGAGCGGGAGCCGCGGTCGTGGCAGGCCACCACAGCACTGACAGCGCGCGTGGCAAGCGGGTCCTGAGCGGGTGAAGCGTCGTTACATTCGTCGTAATACACGTAAGTATTCTGCGATAGGCAATCACAAAGACGCGCGCGCGGGTCGTGCGCAGCGCGGGTCGTGCGCAGCGTGGGTCGAGCGCAGCGCGGGTGGTGCGCAGCGCGTGTCATAATTTGTTTTGTGAATACATTTTTTACGATCTCAACGAAAAAAATATTGAATGTGTTCGTAAACACACCTTCGTACGACCTTAGCGAGAAAATCTACAAAAATGCTGTTTTGAAAGGAAAAATATAGCATCAGATTGCAAAAGCGTTCCTCGTACGTTTCTATTTCTCTACACAGGCGGTGATATTCTCCATATTCAAGTATTTTCTATTATTTTCATGAAACCACATCCTTTTCTATTTTCGTGCTCTTCTTTTAAAAATAAGTAGAAATAATAATTCTTCGTGCGTTTCCGAATCAACCGACATTTTTAAAATCACACTGCAACCCAAAGTAGTACTATGCAACCGCTGCCGCCTGGCAAGGTACGTCCGTGCACGACCCGCCACCACAGCGCGACCGCCGCCGCTGACCCGCGCCCGTGCTTTGTGTGAAAGCAATGAACAGCGTGTCTCATGCGAAGAAAACGACCCGACACGCACCCGCCTTGTGTGTGTTGAGCATAAATCTATCATACCATTCTAGAAATTGGATCTCGATAGTACCTGTCTACCCAATCCAAAAACTTCATAATTATCATAAATTATATTTGAACTAAAAGAAAAAGAAAAAAAGAGTATGCTCAGATGGTTTGGTCATGTTGAGAGGATGAGTGGAACGCGACTAACAAAAGGTATTTATAAAGCGGGGGTGAGTGGAAACGCCGGGAGGGGACGCCCTAGGAGGACATATAGTGACCAAATTGGTGATGTTCTTCAGAAAGGTCAGGTGCGTAGTACTCGCAATCGGGAGTATGTAAGGAGCGTAGCAGGTGGCGTTCAATAGTTTCTGCCTACCCCCATGGGAAGAAGGCGTGAGTTTATGTATGTGTATGTGTATATTTGAACTACAATGTCTTTTTGGATGATCGTTTTTTATCTACTGGTATTATTTATTAAATTGTATTACTTATCCATTAACTCAAAATGGTCAGGCATCCAGGCCACGTTCGCACCTTCATCAGCCCCGTTAGTCTCGTGATCGCAGGCGCGACTGCTGAGCGTGGGCTCTTAGGTTCGATTCCCAGGTCGGGTAGTGTAATTTTTTCCAATGAATTTCTGTGTAGCAACTCTGAGTTTGAAAGCTGATGATGTGATACCCCCGTGCCTCGCAAAGCTCGTTGAGCCGTTGGTCATGGCCCTGATCACTCCCCGGACGTGCCGGATTACCGGCCTATCAACCTATGAGACTTAGGGAATAGGCAGAGCACTTGTGTTTGCGCAAACACTATAATATCTCCTGCGTATCTGTCTATGTCGAGACCCGCCGCGCCGTGACGTAATTCGATCGGGAGGGTTTTTTTATTTTTACCTTCCAGACAAAAGACGTCCACTGCTGGACATAGGCCTCCTCTAATAGAGGGAGGGGGGGGGGGGGCGACAGTTCTTTGCCGACTGGAATATATTTTATCTCTAAATATTTCTAACAGTTCTAATCGAAACGTAAGAAGATACAGAAGATGGTACAAATCATTCCGTTGGTATAAATACATGCTGAATAAGACTACAATGACGATTCTAATAAACGTACAGATTACTCATACAAATATATGTATGTTATATATGTATATGTGTGGTATATTATAATATTATGTTTATAATTATTTGTATGGATATATTTCCGCAATATGTTGTTATTAGGAGAAATAAGGATGCAACTACACTGCATTTATCATCTTGTCGTAAACCCTTAGGCCTTGTTTACGGAGACGCGGGGTGTCGCAAGTCGCTTTGGGCGGTCCGGCCCGCACTAAATTCAAACATAATTATGGCGTTGTATGAGTGCGTTTACGGAGAAGTGATTTTAGACGCGTTTGCTTGAAATAAAGGCGGAGCACGCGGATGGCACCGCCGCGCGCCGCGTCGCACGCGACGTTATCGCGGCGGCGCACGCGCAATTCTCCGTTCAGGGTAAAACGTAACAACACCCGCGGCGTCCCACGCCCAAGTACGAGCATACGGCGATACCCGCTACGCTACACGCTAGAAGTACCGCCGCGGCTGCAGCGGCGGACACAGCTACGCTTCACGCCCCGCGTCTCCATAAACAACATCGTACATTGCCATATGTTTGTGTTTGCGCGTGTGATGACGCGGGCCGCTACACGCACCGCCTCCCTGTAAACAGAAAACAGGTCCGACGCGCTGCGAGATGCCACGCTGCAAGCGACACGCGACTCTCCGCGTTTCCGTAAACGAGCACTTAGTAGCTCTTATGCCGTCATAAAATAAGATGGCTTATTATTTTTGCATCTTCCTGTAACAAGATACAGTGTACATAGGTATCTACTTGTACAGTGCCCAGATGGAAATTATGTCGGAGGTCGGACATCGAGCTCAAGAGTCTGTCTCACATGACGTGTACACTACGTAACTACGTAAGTTACTGAAATGCCACTCTAAAACATCGTTTTTAGGGTTCCGTACCAAAATGGTAAAAAGGAACCCTTATGGTGAGACTAAGTCTGTCTGTCACAGCTGGATATCTCAAGAACTACTAATGCTATCAACTTGAAATTTGGAATAGTTTTAGATGACGTTTACCCAACTATTTTTCAAACAAGAAAGAAATTTATGAAAATATACCTTTTCATTTCTCATACTCGGAAAGTAGTGTTTGTTTGATCTGAGTAGCGGGTGGAAAACGCCACTTCCCACTCGTGGGCGGAAAGTAACTGCTTCCCTCCCTAGGGCGGGAATGAATTTTAAATATAGAACTGTTAGGTAGTCTGCGGTCTAGTGAGTGTAACAACCAGTGTAAATTTAAAAAAAAAAAAATATTAAGCGAGACGGCCCGCGGCGGTGAAGCGATCTGTTCCATATTTAAAATAAAAAAAGACTATTATAATTTGACGGAATACTAACTCTGTAAGCTGTACCGAAATTCAAAATCAGAGTTTTGACTAATATTTCATTAAAAATGAGATAAAAGCGATTCTGAAATGTTGACCCCAGATTCGGCTAAAGATGAGGCAAATACAGTAATCCAAAATCTTTTGCCAGAAATTTCAAAGGAAAGATATTTGAATACATACAATGATTTTATGAAATGGCGAGCAAACAAGAAAATAAAACATTTAAGAAAAAGTTTTTTTTTTTTTGCTTTCCTTATATTCGAAATGAAAAGTAGTGTTTAGGGCATGCAATATCATATGAAAGAACTTTTTTGCACATTCTCAAACATTTTTTTTTAATGCATTATAGTTTCCTAGTTTCCGTGAATAATGTAAAAAAAATACCGTTCCTTATCTCCGAAGTTTACATAGAGAAAAACCTGAAATTATTCTATGTGATAGAAGTTGATGTAAAGATTACAGGAAAAATAAAACGATGTCTCTAAATAGCACAGTTTTTCAGAAATCGTCAACATCATAATACGTACGGAACCCTCGGTGCGCGAGTCCGACTCGCTCTTCACCGGTTTTTTTACGTTCAGCAGTTCAGGTGAACGAACTCCTTACAAAATACTTCAATTTCTTAATTCTTCTTGAAGTTCTTATTAGAAATACTCATCCAAAATTTATTGTTTTCTTTCAAAATCTCCGGACGCCATACTTGTTTTTCATATAAGTGAGACAAGTAGAAGAATACGCTTCTATTTATATCAAGCTAGCTGTTGCCCGCGATTTCGTCTGCATCTACATATTTTGTATATCAGATTTGCGGGTGGGTTCCAAGCTACCTTTCTGGCAAATTTCATAACGATTGTTTCAGTGATTAAAGCGTGAAATGTATCAAACACACAGTTATTTTCGAATTTATAATATTATTATAGAATTACGGATCAGCCGTTGATCGTAGCATGTAGAGTAGTAACTCTACGAGTATACTGTTTAGCGGACTGCATTTTGTTGATGGCACTTAAGGGGGATGGGCTAACAAAGCCCGCGAATTAAAACATTTCTTACGTTTTTTTGCAATTTTCAGGTCAGTAACAGGTTGTATGTTGATCTAAGTATGATTCCCGGCCGTAACAAATATGGTTTTACAGAATTATAATCATTAGAATCAGAATTACAGCTCTCTAAGTTCATAGAATCATAATGAATGACTATTTCAGAAATAGTCATTCAATAGGATTCTACGAAGAGCGTTAATTGTAGGTATTGCTGATTCTAATTATTATAATTCTGTAAAGCCATATTTGTTACGGCCGGGAATCATATTTTAATTAACATACCAACCTGACTCAGACCTGCAAATTGCAAACAACTTAGGAAAATTTGAATTTCGCGGACTACCTTAGCGCATCCCCCTTAAAACCTCGGACTCATGCTGCGGGAATTTAATCTGACCTCTTTTTGACTCACGCTGCTGTTATTTGTTAAACAGGAAACTGAGTTAAGTGGGGAATGAGCTAACAAGTTGCTACCTAGTATGTATATAATATGAATATGTGCTTACAATTATTAGGCCCACTGTTGATGAATGTAGAGACCAGCAGGCTAATTACGTAACACACTATCAGTAGGAATCGGTTTCAATTTAACAGTTCAACAACATTCATTGCGTTATCTATGTTGTCGAGCAGACAAATTTTTCTAACATATGAAGCAATGAATTTGCAATAAACTTCAAAATCATTCCGATTGCGATTCAAACTGTGTTACGCAATTAGGGTGCAGGGTGCTAGTTATAACTGCGACTCAACGTGGCTAGTTAGTGGGCTCAGATAATATAAAAGTAATACCAATGACACGAAAATAAGAAGAATCACTCACTGCCCGTAGAAAAAAGCTGCCTGAGGAATCCCAGGCCCTGCAGTCTCGAAATCGATAGTGATTTCTTTACGACCGAATTCGATCGCAAAGTCCTAATGGGATCTCTAGATAGTTACAATTGCTTGTTATGCACGAAAAAATCACAATCTTGTCAAGCATTTTTGACCGTCTATCTAAGGGCTCCATTAGGACTGTGCGACAAAATTCGGTCGTAAAGCGATCGCTAAGTATGTCGAAACTGCAGGCCCAGGACCATAAGCTAGCAGTGCGCTTGCGACCATTAAACCTCAAATATCTGTTTTTAACTTTTTGAAATGTATCGTCTATTCTTTTCTTGCTATCAATATTTTACTCCCAAGACTACCAGTTACTTAGTAGGTACACAATTTGCCGAAACCGTAACAAAACTTGTTGCTCTTTTGCAATGTAGAAAAATCAGATGAAATGGAAAAAATCTAGCACGTCCGAAATGGAATCCACGTTGATAGAATGTTTTCGGAAGCCAGTTACCATTGTATTATTTACTCTTGTGTTCACTGCAAGCAATCTGCGTAACAGCCAGTGCCTGATTGTTTTGCGTTTCTCTGCTTGATTTTTATACTAAAACTTATTTGTAGTATCTAGCTTTTACCACTTTGGCATGGCACTTTTGCATGGAAACATTTGTGGATACGTAAATAACTCGACTGAATTGAATGGCATCCTCCTCATTTTGCGTGCCTCGCTTGCTTCTCATGCGCAAAAGTCGCAGTATTATCTTTATTACACTTCGCTTTCACAGTTATTGGTTAATAGTCCGAATGTGAAAATGACCCCGACTATGCCTGTCAGCTATCTTTCCTCCACCACGGGTGAATGGTGTGGTGATCATGTCAATTTAGTGAAATTCCTTCGTCCTACTTCATCCGTTGTCCTGCCCTGGACTTCAAGAAATAACTAACTAGAATGCAGCCGTCTACACGTCTGTGCCTACCTCACTTTTAGTCCAGCGGACCGAGCACGGGCGTGCCAAGACGTTTGTGACAAAACATGATAAATTATGTAATGTCAAATTGTACTAGCATTTTATAACAAAACAGTTTTATCGCTCAAACTGTGATAAAATGTGTGACTCAAGTCATGTCACAGTAGGCCGTGCTCGCCCCGCAGAAGGTTTATGTCTATTAATATTTCAGCATAACGCCGTCAGTTTGTTCAAAGAGGACAGGAAATGTCTGAAATAGTAGGTAAGCCGGAGTTCATACAACAGAAGCTCACAGTTTGCACACAAGTTTGCTTAAGTTTATGCGCCGCTATGCTAAATAATATAAGCGACGATAGTTGTAGCTGTTGTGCACTCTAGTTGTGAAACTACATTATTAGGAAGTCAAAAAATAAACATCCTGAACTCTAGACTTGCCTTTTGTATGATATCTACTCGTAATGGAGCTATAGATATGGTCAATAATTATTTGCAAGCAGACATGTTTGTTTGGAAAATAGGCGTGAATGGTTACTTACCAGGTCCACACCCACTGCATTCTCGTCCTTGAGAAGCAAATCAAGGAAGGGAAAGCTAGGCAGAAGTAATTCATTTATCACAAACCAGATGGGATGTCCCATCGGCAAAATTGTCGAACTTGTACACAAACCTACATCCCTATTTTACTCCTTTAGGGGGTGAATTTTCTTAATGCCCACTTTTGTTATCTAAACAACTTTTCTTTGTGCAATATTTCATGTTTCTAGATCCTGCACGTTAGATTGTGTGTGAGATACAGACCCCTTCCTAACCCTTCTTACAGGCGTGATGTTATGAATACAACTAAAAACATTTAATTTGATAATGGCCTGCACCAAAAGGATTCGCTATGGTTAATACATAATTATGTCAGCTTAGCAAGCTGTAATTTCTCATTTAACTAGAACTCGTGCGGTTGTTTTAGCCATGAGGGTATGAGAGGTCGCGCTATTAAACCAATTAATTTCTGCTCCTAACAATGAGGCGAGAAATATGCCTTTGGCTATTAAGATTATGAGTAACTTCGTGTGCCTGCTAAGCTTTTGTTCAGATAGGTCAAATTATCTTGCCTAATTTTCAAATTTATGTTGCGGTTGTCTTACAGTCTACAGCAGCGATAGCCAAGTATTGTGACCGTCGGAATAAATCAAAAATCAAAATCAAAAATGTTTATTTGCTAGATAATACATACAAATTCAAGGAAAGATCTTATGTCCTAAAAGTCTTTGTATTCTGCCTGCAAGCAAGCGTGCAAATTATTTACTTACGTCTATTTATGTAATTATTATCATTCAATTAATATTATTACAATTATTCTAAAATCAATTATTCATTTTCATTCAATAGTACCTAACATTAATTTTTAAATTCCAAGTCATTGGTATCGAGTTCGAACTCAAGCCACTCACCTCTGACTTTTCGGATTCAAGTGCGTTTTGTATATTATCACTAACTTAAAACAAAAACTAAGAATAGATTCTGTACAAATTTGACCTCAACTCAAACTCAATTTCAATTAAACCATTTACAGGCACCGCTGAATTGTAAAAGAGTCGGTCAGTTAGTCAGAAAGTGGAAGCTACTTTCCCATTCCAAAACGTAGATCTCTATGGAGAAGAACAGCCAAGTAACTCCAAGGACACTCTTTAACTCGTGCGTTTTTTTTCGTCTCGTTTGTAAAAGAATAGATATAAGTACCTACCTAAATGGGTAAATCTGTTTAGTGTTAACTTACTGATGTGAGATGAATGCAAGACGTTGCTGCTAATTTACTGACTTCTTCGTAAGTATTTAGAGATAAATTCAAGACTAGCAAACATAAATCTAATAAAATTCCTACTAACTAATAATTAACTCACTTTCGTATTTATATCTAATAATATTATTAAGGGATAACATAACATCAAGCCTGTAATTTCTGAAGGTTTAGGCAGAGGTGTACCTTTAGTACCTAGTCATCATGTCTGCAGTGATTATATTTTCTTTTTGTATTTAATTAAGTACAGATATTTTCATATAAGAATTTGCGTGATGCTGCAACATACATTCAGACAAACAGACAAAAATTCTAAAAACTATATTTTCGGCATTAGAATCGATTCCAGACCTCGTAGCAATTACTTTTTTTGGGTTCCGTACCCAAAGGGTATAACGGGAAGCCTATTACTAAGGCTCCGCCGCCGCCGTCTGTCTGTCTGTCTGTCTGTCTGTCCGTCTGTCTGTCTGTCTGTCTGTCTGTCTGTCTGTCCGTCTGTCACCAGGCTGTATCTCATGAACCGTGATAGTTAGACAGTTGAAATTTTCACAGATGATGTATTTCTGTTGCCGCTATAACAACAAATACTAAAAAACAAAATAAAATAAATATTTAAGGGGGCTCCCGTATGGGAGCCCCCTTAAATATTTATTTTATTTTGTTCTATTTATTCTTATCATATCGTTCTATTTATTTTTATTTTATTTTGCTCGATATTGATAACGGCATCAGGTAGGCGCAATATTCACAAATATTTAGTTATATATTCACTTTCAAAATAAATAATTAAATTAAAATAAAACAAATATTTAAGGGGGGCTCCCATACAACAAACGTGATTTTTTTGCCGTTTTTATAGATAATGGTACGGAACTAGAGAATACAATCCCGAGCATGTTTATCAATCCCGGGCTTACGGGATTTTTGAAGCCTTTTCCCGGGATCCCGAGCTCATCCCGGGATTAGACTATGTGGTTTCTAATTGGGCTAAAATAAAAAAAACACGAGTAATTTAAAAAAAATGTCTTTAATGTCTTTGCACAATACAAATCAGAATAATAATAAGAAAAGAAAAAACACAAACCAAAAAATACTATACTTTTGCAAGAAATTAAAAAACAGCACAAAATAACTATTTAGAATTTCGAAAATATAATCGCAGAAATATCAAAGCATCCAATGTTTGACTTCCGAGCCTGCTTCGTAGTTTATTGCCAACATAAGCAGCAGCTGAAAACGCTCGTTCAGTTGGTTACGCTGGTTGGAGGAATAGACAATAGATACTTATATGCTGTTTCTAAGTGATATCCACGAACACCTCCATTTTCGAACAGGCTCATTTCACGTCTAATACTATTTGCCAACTCCAATTCATTTTGTACTTGTACTTCAGGATCTGGGGATTTCATACTCTTGTTAATTTCCAGCTGTAACTTTTCCTTTAATGTCAATTGGGGTTGGGAGGTTTCTGACCTTAGCTCATCATCTGTTTGTGATCCTGACCTTGCTTCTTCTTCCGTGTAATCTCGACTATTAAGTCTTTTAACAATACTCTTTATTTGCTTCCTCACTAAAGCCTGTGTCGGAACTGGAAATAAGTCGTGCCATTCCAAATCCGATAATAACTGATTTTCAACATCCATTCGTGGATTTTGTAAATAATTTAACACGCCAGTTAAATCATCACTTCGTCGTTGCTTTATACGTTCCACTAAGGATGTTTTAATTTTTTTGGACTTTTGATTCTGGACAGTCTAAGTCTTCTAAATGGTGTTCATCATGGCTGTCGTCCATATAATCAACAGTCACAGCTGGTTCATTTATAGTACCATCTGAGGTAGGGCTATCTTGCAAATTAATATGTTTTTCATAAAGCACATCACAGACCGCCAAATTGATACCATGTGGGAGACACAGTTGTTGTTCAGTGCAAATTAAACCGCCCCACCTTTATCATAACATTCGGTCCATCGGTTACAATAGCCACGATGTCAGTTTCTAGGGAAATGTCAAATTTACTTAGACGCTCTTGCAATATACGAAGACAATTTTCAGCTGTCATACTATCGTAAATAGGAACAAAGCCTAAGTTCCAAAATTTTTTATATGAATGAACATTGACCGCCATGTATCGTTTATTGGAAGTTTCGAACACATTTTCGAACAGTGACGGCTGACTTTGGTAAATCCGTGTATTTTGCTAAGAGCAATTATTATTCACACTGAATGGAAATCCATCTAATGCCAAATAATAATAATTAAATAGTAATTCTTGCCAAAATATCATCCAGGCTATCGTCGGCACTTTTAGTAAAATAATTATCTAACTTTCGCTTGGCTGGCGGCGGTGCTGTGTTCAGATATTCAGAATCTTGACTTGTTGAAGCTGATATAACCTTGATGTTAAGTTTTGATAACAAATGTGTATGTAATCCCTTAGTTGATCCACCCAAAGTCTTGAGGATGGCTGGGCATCGCTTACATTTAGCACTATTCCCGTCCTTCTCAACTAAATAATAACTCCACACTGACGTCGTATCACTGTCTTTTTTATGTGTAACAAAGTCTCCCGCCATTTGAAATACTTAATTTCAGATAATTGACTTTTAAATTTTAATGACGTAGCCTACGTAACCCGTCGTCACTGACGTAGCCTACGTAACCCGTCACTGACAGAACAATAAATGAAAAAAATAAAAAACCTGATTTGCATATTTATACTTTCGTACAGGGAATCCCCGACCGACGGGAAATATCCGCAACAATATTATGACATGAGATGATCGGGTGATTCCCCTGTTGGTTCGTTGGGGAATTACCTTAAGAGTATTGTATTAAAGTATTCCGAGTGGGGAAGTCCCTTCTAAGTTCTACGACAAACATATTATTAGGACTGTACCTGTGTAGTAAATAGTGGGAACCTACGTATTGTACGAGTTGCTTTTTGTCGTAATGTATTAAAATAATCTAGGCAAGGTTATTTTCAAGGCGCAACGGACTACGGAATACAAACTAGACTTGTTTGTGGCAATCCCGAAAATCCCGAGACTAGCCAAGAACAGTCAGATTTTCGGGGCCAGAAAACGGTCGGGAATTCTTGACAGCAAATAGTTAATATCGGCACCAACTCCATATATTTTACATGGTCTGGAGCTCTACAGCATTTATGATCAGTGATGTTTATAATGCAATGGCCTGTTGGTCCCAGTCAAGACTCCAGACAATAAGTAAGTCCAGTAAGTCTTCAATAAGTTATTATCTAATCTCTCTAAGTTGCCTAGTGACCTTCTAATGTCACAGTTTTACCCATTACATGGGTACAACACATACAGTACACATACAATGGGTAAAACTGTGACATTAGAAGGTCACTAGGCAACTTAGCCCTTTGAAGCATTGATGCTTCACAAGCATTATCTCAATATACTGGGCATAAAATAATAAATGGTATCTTGAGTTAAGTATCTCAAGACGGTGTCTTGAGCTAAGTATCTCAAGATGGTATCTTGAGCTAAGTATCTCAAGACGGTGTCTTGAGCTAAGTATCTCAAGATGGTATCTTGAGCTAAGTATCTCAAGACGGTGTCTTGAGCTAAGTATAAATGTGGGTAGTTGATTGACAGCAAATAGTTAATATCGGCACTAACTCCATATATTTTACATGATTACGGTCTGGAGCTCTAGCTCTACAGCATTTATGATCAGTGATGTTTATAATGCATAATAAATGGTACTAGGAAGGATACTAGGCATAAAATAATAAATGGTGTCTTGAGCTAAGTATCTCAAGACGGTGTCTTGAGCTAAGTATCTCAAGACCCATAAATATGGGTAATTGATTGACAGCAAATAGTTAATACACACTCCACACAAACTCCATATATTTTACATGGTCTGGAGCTCTACAGCATTTATGATCAGTGATTTTTATAATGCAATGGCCTGTTGGTCCCAGTCAAGACAATAAGTAAGGCCAGTAAGTCTTCAATAAGTTATTATCTAATCTCTCTAAGTTGCCTAGTGACCTTCTAATATCACAGTTTTACCTTTGTACGGGTGATTGGGACATCAATGCTTCACAAGCATTATCTCAAGATACTAGGCATAAAATAATAAATGGTATCTTGAGCTAAGTATCTCAAGATGGTGTCTTGAGCTAAGTATCTCAAGATGGTATCTTGAGCTAAGTATCTCAAGACGGTGTCTTGAGCTAAGTATCTCAAGATGGTATCTTGAGCTAAGTATCTCAAGACGGTGTCTTGAGCTAAGTATAAATGTGGGTAGTTGATTGACAGCAAATAGTTAATATCGGCACTAACTCCATATATTTTACATGATTACGGTCTGGAGCTCTAGCTCTACAGCATTTATGATCAGTGATGTTTATAATGCATAATAAATGGTACTAGGAAGGATACTAGGCATAAAATAATAAATGGTGTCTTGAGCTAAGTATCTCAAGACGGTGTCTTGAGCTAAGTATCTCAAGACCCATAAATATGGGTAATTGATTGACAGCAAATAGTTAATACACACTCCACACAAACTCCATATATTTTACATGGTCTGGAGCTCTACAGCATTTATGATCAGTGATTTTTATAATGCAATGGCCTGTTGGTCCCAGTCAAGACAATAAGTAAGGCCAGTAAGTCTTCAATAAGTTATTATCTAATCTCTCTAAGTTGCCTAGTGACCTTCTAATATCACAGTTTTACCTTTGTACGGGTGATTGGGACATCAATGCTTCACAAGCATTATCTCAAGATACTAGGCATAAAATAATAAATGGTATCTTGAGTTAAGAATCTCAAGACGGTGTCTTGAGCTAAGTATCTCAAGACGGTGTCTTGAGCTAAGTATCTCAAGATGGTGTCTTGAGCTAAGTATAAATATGGGTAATTGATTGACAGCAAATAGTTAATATCGGCACCAACTCCATATATTTTACATGATTACGGTCTGGAGCTCTACAGCATTTATGATCAGTGATGTTTATAATGCAATGGCCTGTTGGTCCCAGTCAAGACTCCAGACAATAAGTAAGTCCAGTAAGTCTGCAATAAGTTATTATCTAATCTCTCTAAGTGGCCTAGTGACCTTCTAATATCACAGTTTTACCCATTACCTTTGTACGGGTGATTGGGACATCAATGCTTCACAAGCATTATATCAAGATACTAGGCATAAAATAATAAATGGTATCTTGAGTTAAGTATCTCAAGATGGTGTCTTGAGCTAAGTATATGGGTATATGGGTTATATAGACCCATAAATATGGGTAATTGATTGACAGCAAATAGTTAATATCGGCACCTACTCCATATATTTTACATGATTACGGTATGGAGCTCTTATTTATGATCAGTGATGTTTATAATGCAATGGCCTGTTGGTCCCAGTCAAGACTCCAGACAATAAGTAAGTCTAGTAAGTCTTCAATAAGTTATTATCTAATCTCTTTAAGTTGCCTAGTGACCTTCTAATGTCACAGTTTTACCCATTACCTTTGTACGGGTGATTGGGACATCAATGCTTCACAAGCATTATCTCAAGATACTAGGCATAAAATAATAAATGGTATCTTGAGCTAAGTATCTCAAGATGGTATCTTGAGCTAAGTATCTCAAGATGGTGTCTTGAGCTAAGGGATTTGATAAGGCTTTTTAAACCGAATATTAGTAATAATAGCAGAGCAACAATAATTTCATCAATTATCCTCAAAGATTAACTTGAAGCCCATCTCCCATGCTCTTTGAAAGACTGGTGATTTTCATTTATTACACAAAATTAAAACTCTAAAAGCAGGCTTAGCATGATGCTTTCTATTTCTACTCTATTGTAGAATAGAAATCGCTTGTCTATCTTTCTTCGTAGAAAACTGTCAGCTGTCTACACAGAAGCGTAATTTTTATCTACTTTAAAACACTTCTCTACGGTTCTCATGCTAAGCCTATAGAACCAGGAATGGTTGGCTAAGTTTCTTTTAGTACTAACCTAATAAACAATGTGGAGACATGAATAAGCAGTTTTTTTATACATGTATAAGATTTTGCAATATCAGGTGGCGATGACAAAGATAGGGTCAAAGTAGGTCTAACAAAGTCTCCCGCCATTTGAAATACTTAATTTCAGATAATTGACTTTTAAATTTTAATGACGAAGCCTACGTAACCCGTCATCACTGACGTAGCCTACGTAACCCGTCACTGACAGAACAATAAATGAAAAAAATAAAACCTGATTTGCATATTTATACTTTCGTACAGGGAATCCCGGACCGACGGGAAATACCCGCAACAATATTATGATATGAGATGATCGGGTGATTCCCCTGTTGGTTCGTTGGGGAATTACCTTAAGAGTATTGTATTAAAGTATTCCGAGTGGGGAAGTCCCTTCTAAGTTCTACGACAAACATATTATTAGGACTGTACCTGTGTAGTAAATAGTGGGTACCTACGTATTGTACGAGTTGCTTTTTGTCGTAATGTATTAAAATAATCTAGGCAAGGTTATTTTCAAGGCGCAACGGACTACGGAATACCAACTAGACTTGTTTGTGTCAATCCCGAAAATCTCGAGATTAGCCAAGTACAGTCCCGGGATTTTCGGGGCCAAAAAACGGTTGGGATCCCGGGATCCCGAGATTCTCTCCGGGATTGTATTCTCTATACGGAACCCTTCGTGCGCGAGTCTGACTCACACTTGGCCGGTTTTTTTTTAAATATTTAATGTACAATTTTCACTTCGCTACGATTTTTATATTATATGTATAGATTGTGTTATAGATCAATATATCCGTGTGATATTCCCAATCAAGCTTGAACCTTATGCTGTAGGGATAAAGTTGAAAATCTATTAAAGAAATTTGACAGATTGTAGTAGCTTGATGTGCATATTTAAATAATTATTTTGTATGTACAATCAGCAGCACACGTATCTGAGAGAACCCATTAAAGACGCAACTGAGAGAAATTAAGACTGCTCGATCTTTCGAGCAGTCTTAATTTCTCTCAGTTATATATAGATATATTATGTTAGTAATTTTCAATGTAGTCATATGGTTTTCCAGATAATAATTCTTAATTCGGTCGTATTGCAACTCTTCTTGAAATTTTACTAAATTGACATTTGACTCAAACTTTATTCCAAATAAAAACTGCATGGATCATGGATGCAATATGTACTTACTCATTAAATTAGTAAGTACTATATAGAGTGAGATGTCAGATGTCACACATCACTATGCGACTACTGTAAAGCTCGCTCGTTTTTTTTTTTTCTATTGCCATGAATTATTTTGTGCCCTGGTCAGCCGCGTCAGCGGCCGCCGAGCGCCAGATCCCCTCTATTGTTGGTAAATTCAGTTACCAAAACAAAAATTCGAAAAACTTGATGCTAGTTTAAATTAAAACGGAGCTTATTACTGATATATTAATATGCTACCTATTACTTATTACGATACTCCTTATTAGCTGCCAACCCATTATATATGGTACCCACTCTATTTTTTTTAAAAACCTATATTCATTTTACTTAGTTGCCGCATTAAATACATGCCTATTTCAAATAAGGTGTTAAATTTTTTGCGACCCATTAAAACCTAAGTACTTGATTGTTGACAGCACTCTCGCTAAAACAGGCATGTCGCTAATGCAGCCAATCAAATTTTGATGAAGACGATTTAAATCCTTTATCACCGCAGTTCGTATGGTAAATCTTCCAGCACCATGTTTTTCCGTCATTTGTGGATGCCATTATATATTCGCAAACGGAACCATTAGTAGAATCCTCACAACAGCCTGTATACTGTACCTTTTGTTTGTTCAAGTTCAAATTGTGGCGGCGAAATATAATTTATTATGTTTGGCGAAATATTTTGAGATAAACTGGCTGAACCCATGTCACAGACTGGGGAAAAATGCGTAGTTATTAGATTTATGCGAATAAAAATACTCTGTATCCAAGCCATTTTTCCATAATTTTAAATCCCAGTTTAATAAACTTCAACTTCAACTTCTAGATGCTAGATGAGCTCATGATAAAAATCTCCGTTCGGTATCGAAATAAGTCGGGCAAACCTGAAATAACTCTACGTGAGAAAAACCATAAACAATGTATATCACGAAAATTTTACTTGCGAAAGATATCTAGACACCAGCACGTCACCGTTACAAAAAGAATGAAGAACGAACGCTCTAGTAATGGCATCACATCTGACAACTTTTGGATCAATTACACCAGTAAAGGCACCTAATAAGATAATTATAAAATCGAATTGCACTTTAGCGGACTAAAAAAACGACTATAGGGCGTAAACGTAATAGTCCTATAAACTGCGCCCAAATGCGGTTCTATAAACGTTTTTAGGATTTCTGTAGGACTAAAAAATATATGGTCCTAGGATACTTACAGAACCACATTTTGCTACTTGGGACGTCAAATCTCAATGGGGGCTTAGGGTTCAGAAATTGTTTTTGTTGCAAGCAAACCTTGTGACACCAAGTGACACTTGTACTGATGCCAATCCTAAAAATATGAACTGATTCGCAGAAAAGAGTACACACCTAGTACAGTCAAAAAGTTAAAAAATTATGGTCATGCTGTAGGCTGCAAATGATGTTGATGTTTCAAGATTTAATCATACGGACGAAAATCCCGCTCGAGATAACTTTGGAATCATAATATATCGACTCAAATCCAGAACCTTACTTGCATGGTTTCAAACTTCAAATGTCTAAGCTGTAGATCAGGAAATCAGGATACTTAATAGAAAAAACACTGCTGGTTCAAATTAATTCAAAGCGCCAAGCGAATGTTAACGATCGCGTAATAGACACTTACATTGTATGTTCATTGCAAATTAATTCTAGTGCTTATGAATGAAAACAAAGGAAAACTATACGGTTACCGGTTTCTAAAGTACCAAATCCCCTGAAACGTGAGTATAAATTGCTTTCATTATCGAATTTACAATCTCGACCTTTGTAAGGTTCAGTATTGTTAAAATTATTGTACAGGTACGGAATTAATTACGTGTTGCTTTGACAATTAAGACATTAAAATACAGTAATCTTAAAATGGCCTGAAACACAGGTTTGAATAGACCCAGATCGGGCGGGTCGCTACCTAGCATTCTAATTCCGAACGATCATTACTTGCACCTGTAATTATAAATATTTTAGCTTTAGTTTATTAGTACGCACTATATAGGATATTTATACCCCTATTGTTATTATAAAATATTTAGAATTTTTAAAATCAGTCCTGTAGTTTTAGAGTTTATTCATTAATCATTACTAACAAAAATACAAACATAAAAAAATACAAATCTTTTCAGTTTGTGTAGACTAGCTGACCCGAAAAACGTTGTCCTATCCACAATAATTCATTCAAAATTCCCATAGACATTTGACTTTCAGATTTCCTGAATTTCCCAATTTTCCAGACAACTTTTCAGATTTTTCTTTCCGTAAGAGCGAACCGGCTTATTACGGCTTATTCATTTTAAAATAATAAAATCACAAATCGGTCCAGCCGTTCTTAAGTGAAGCGCTTACCGACGAGACCTGTCTGTGCCTATCTGTCAGTATGTCAAGACCCTTTTTCTCAGGAACGCGTGGAGATATCAAGTTGAAATTTAAATCAAATACGTAAGTCCACGGCCCCTTAGATCTCGCATCAAGCATAGTATGTCAACGCAATAAAAAATTCGGTATTTTATGCGACATATATTGATACTCGCAAATAAATCAAAACCTATAGGGTACCCCATTGATCTACAATTATGAAATTGGGCAAGAAGCTAGGTCTCACAGAACAAGTAAAGGCAACATTTCGAAAATCGTTGTTTTGTACATTTGCAGTTAGAGAATTGAATTAAGTTTGTTTTTGGGATAAATTCACCCCAACTACGGAACCCTTCATTGTGCGTGGTCTGACACGCACTTGGCCGGTTTTTTATTTTATTTGTACAGATCAGTTGCCAGTGAAACCTCTTTGGCAAATAGTGATTTTGTTTTCAGGGCGAGCTTATTGGCTATAGTCACTAGGGGAGGCAAATGAGGCAATACGTTTTGGTTTCAGTATCCAGATCTACCATATTATTTAAAAAACCGGAGCAGCCAAACAGCACATAAATTCAAATTGATGACGTATTGAAATCCAGGAACTACGTATCTATCTCAGAACCAAATTGCGAGACCTACCCTACATACCTAAAGTACCACTTACTCCAGTTATGCTGTTCAAGAAAAATATAGCCGAGTTTATGTGTGATTCTGATTCTTAGGTTTCCAAAGTGGTACTTAATAAAATATTAAGTCTAGATGAGTAGCTTGGAGCACCGTAGGTAGGCGGTAGGTACTCCACGGTTGCATTCACAATTAGTTCGAGTGTCCGTATAAGCTTTCCTGTCGTGGCTTCCACTAGTTTATATGATGCAATAAACTTCATGCTTCCCTGCTTAATGGAACTGAACAAGCAATATAGTAAACCTTCTGTTACTTGGTATAGCTAATAGCGAGTCGACCGCACTGCACGTAGCGTAGGTTCACCGGACTTGCAACCGGCGAGACGAGGCGGGGAGGGGTGTACGCGTTGCAACGCTGCCGCCGGAGCGGCACCGCTTAGTTGTTTGTGCGGCAAAAGAAAGAGCAAAATCTTTGCGGTGCGGCGGCGGCGTCATCACCGCAACGCCCGTGTGGCGGCATAATCTTTGAGGTGCGGCGCCGCAACACATCATGTGAAGAGGCTCCAATGTTGAATGACACTCGAATGTTATAAAATTACATGAGAATGATGTATAATATAGATCTGTCAAAAATACTAACCTCTAATTTTTACCGTACATTTTTAACTAGTTTTTGACATTAGATTGATGCGGCAATGAGATTGCGACTTGACATTGGCAGAATATTCGACATCGGCTTTGCTTGCCATAATTAAAAAATAGAATAGAGTACTTAGAGATTGCGACTTGAATTTTGCGTAACACACTTTCAATCATATTCCGAGAGTTTTGAAGGATATTGCTAATCCATTGCTTCTTATGTTTGAAAAATTCGTCTGATCAACAACGTAAATAACGCAATGGACGTGGGTTAGCTGTCAAAATGAAACCCATTGTCATTTTATGTGTGTAACGCAATTACACCCCAGGCCTATTCTTCTATGTGACAGTTAGGCTGCGGTCTATCTGACCACACGCCAACCCTTAGAATATTATATTATTCTAAGCGCCGACCGCGACCGACGACGTGTAGCCGTGCGTCACCGACGATGGCCGAATGCTATGCTATGTTCGTATTTTCGTAACACACGGGCGCGGTCCCGCTCGCACGCCGCGCGGCCCGCAACGGACAGTTGCGACGGCGCGGCGGGCGGCGGCGCGGGCGGCGCGGCAACGAACGGTTTGGCAACCGGCGCGGCGGCGCGGCATGAGCAGTGTGTCGATCGTCCGTCGTGACGTCATGTAACCGCACGCTGTCGGTAACGCCTGACGTTAAAAAAATACCCTTTTTTTTTGGGTGGGAGATTATCAAATAACTTCTCCCGCTCTGGGTGGAGCGGGAGGGAGTGTCAGACTTTTACTGACTAAAACCCACCGTGTTCCTTCAGATGCATGTGTGCCAGGGCCACGATATCCCTTTAGGACTGGCTCGTAACCCTGAGCCTTAGATAGTTTCAATCTTATTGAAGTTCCATTTTATCGGGAATTGTTGTCAAAATGGTCAAGCACTTTAATTAAACTTCATTATCGGCCGGTTGGCGAACATTGCTTGCTACGTACTTAGATGTAGGAAGTAGTAACTACGAGAATCTTACTTGGCTACACCGGTCTGAGATGCTTCACTATTCTACGGACAAGATTTACAAACAGCAGTTTCACTTTACTTTGTTTATTTCTAAGAATAATCGTAATGTTCATAATCGTATGAAACGCTTGCTCAAAAAATATCAAGTTGAAATTAATATCAAATACGTACGTCTACGGTATATAGTCAACGTAATAAAAAACCGGCCATTTATACAACATATTTTGATACCTACTCACAAATAAATCAAAACCTATAGGTTACTTCCCGTTGCCCTAGAATCATGAAATTTAGCAAGGGGCAAGGTCTCACAGCACAAGTAAAGGAAAAAGTCCGAAAATCTACAATTTGTAGTTATATCAGTTACAAAAATATTTTTTGCAATTACAAACTTACATTTCCAGTTGAAAAATTGACCGTGGCGTATAGTACACCGATGTATGGGAGAACATGTTTTTCAACAACAATGTTAAGTTTGTTTTTGGAATAAATTCATCCCAACTACGGAATTCCCTTCATTGTGCGTGGCCCGGCACGCACTTGGCCGGATTTTTAAATCTAGTTTTGTTTAAACGCGCTAATCTCTGAACTACAAGTCAGATTTGAACAATTCTTTTTGCATTAACATAGCCCAATTCTTCACGAAGATTCTAGGCTAACATCACGCTACAATTAGCAAATGCGCAACTAGCGATGCGACGCGACACGGTGGGTCGCTGGAACAAGAAATTTCACGCGGGCGAAGTCTCGGCCAGAAGCTAGTACTTACTTAGAATATAAAATAACATTTATTCGCATGAATCGAGAGCAAACCTTAAATTAAGGCTTAAACACAAAAGATAACATTAAAGTCAAAAATAAAAAGTTATAAAAAAAAAACAGTTACAGAACATCATTAATATTATTAATGAACTATTATACAAAATGCGAATCTTAAAATTAAGTAAAATGTAAATAAAAATTGTATATTTACTCTCTGTCTGTTAGAAACTTGGAAGTTTTTTATTAGCTTTTATGTAGTAGTTTTTTTTTAAGCTATCACAGTCAGTCGGTGGCTGACGTTGTTTTTTTTTCATACATTTTGGACTTGACTCTCACAGTTTGCGGCCGACTATAGGTTTGGTGTGAATGCGGCCTAAGTAGGTTAAAAAAATATAAATAAATAGAGTAGGTACCTAAACGAAATGCTAAGAAAATATATGCAGGCTAGTGAAAAACAGCAAACCAAAAATATTATATTAATTAAAATGTACCTATGTACTAAGTATATAAAATAGCTGTTCCACAGGTTTCTCCACACTCGATAGCGGTAGGGAATCTATTACGATTACCTCCACAACCGCTGTATGAGAAACCTTTGCACGTCATATCCGTAACGTCGAAGTACCACCTGTAAAACAATAATTAGATTTTATTTTTCTTCCTGTCTAATGTCGGCACGAACGAGAGAATATATTATTTATGAAGATACCTCAAGCCGTGTTATAACGGTAAGCCAGTATGCAGAAGCAAGTAAGAGGTTTGTTGAAATTACACGAATTTGGAACCAATGTAATAACGTAATTATTACGGCCGTAAATATTTTTTCATTTCTCATACTAGGAAAGTAGTGCTTGTTTGATCCGAGTAGCAGGTGGAAGACGCTGCTCCCCATCCTTGGGCGGGAAAGACTCATAGTAATTGCTTCCCTCTCTATGGCGGAAATGAATTTTAAAAATATAACTAAATTTGGTTACGTAGTAGGCTACGAAATTTTTTAAATAATTAAGGAAAAAATCGATTTAAAAAAAATCTGCGGTCTTGTGAGTGTATAACGAGAGTGTATAGACAGGGTGATTTAAAAAAAAAACTAATAAGCGGAACGGACCGGGCCACGCGGCGGTGACGCGGTGTATCCATATTTAAAATTTAAAAAAGACTATAATTATAATTTGGCAGAATACTAACTATGTACGGTACCGAAATTCAAAATCAGGGTTTTATAAATATTTTATTAAAAATGAGTTCAAGCGATTCTGAAATGTTGACCCCAGATTTGGTTAAAGACGAGGCAAATACAGTAATCGAAAATCTTTTGCCAGAAATTTCCAAGAAAAGATATTTAAATACATACAATAATTTTATGAAGTGAATGCAGCAAAGAAATTAAGAAAATAATAAAATAAAATATTTTAGAAAATTTATTTACTTTCCTTATATTCGTAATGAAAAGTAGTGTTTAACACGGGTGAAAGTCACCAATCGTCGAAACGTCAAACCTATTCGGGACTATAGCTGCCCTCGCTACGATCGGGCGTCTAAATACCTCGTATGGGAATTGATTCCTTTCGACCCTTTGATTCATTACGAATATAAGGAAAGTAAAAACTATAGTTTTTCTTAATTATTTTATTTTCTTGTTTGCTCGCCACTTCATAAAATCATTGTATGTATTCAATTATCTATCCTTTGAAATTTCTGGCAAAAGATTTTAGATTACTGTATTTGCCTCGTCTTTAACCGAATCTGGGGTGAACATTTCAGAATCGCTTGAACTCATTTTTAATCAAATATTAGTCAAAACTCAGATTTTGAATTTCGGTACAGCTTACAGAGTTAGTATTCCGTCAAATTATAATAGTCTTTTTTAAATTTTAAATATGGAACACACCGCTTCACCACCGCGGGCCTTCTCGCTTAATAGGTATTTTTTTTAATTCACACTGGCTCTTACACTCACAAGACCGCAGACTACCTAACCAAATTTAGTTCTATATTTAAAATTCATTCCCCGTCCTTCAATTACTATGAATCTTTCCCGCCCAAGGGTTCCCGAAGCAGCGTTTTCCACCCGCTACTCAGATCAAACAAACACTACTTTCCGAGTATGAGAAATGAAAAAGTAATGGCTGTAAATGAAAAAGATTGGAATCGATCTCAGACCTCGAGTCTGAGATCGATTCCAATCCCAAAAATATAATATTTAGAATTTTTGTCTGAATGTATGTTAGAGCATCACGCAAATTGTACTGGATAGATACTGTTCAAATTTTGCATAGATATTTAACGATAAGTAACAATTTGTTTGAGATCTTACAAGTGTCTGTACTAAAAAACTGCCACACAATTGTAACAGAAAAACCTTACAAATATGTAAGTATTGTAGTGATAAGTCTACAATTTAGTATAACACAAAAATTTACACAAAACGTGTCATTACGGTGAATCCTATAAAGTAGCTATATATATGGTTTATGTTAAGGGTGACGTTTTGCATCGTTCTCACATGTAAAATTTGAACACGAATGATGTAACCATAATTATGTTAATTTAAAAGAGTGTCCGTGGAGTTTCAGGCCCGTTCTTCTCCATATGTACCTTAGCTACTAAGCTTTGGAATGAGCAACTAGCTTCATCTTTATGGCTGACCGACCCCTTGCCTGTAATTGGTTTATTTGAAATAAATGCTTTCCGTCTTATTCCGTTACATTGAATTGTAGTGACTAGCTTACATATTTATAGAATTTTAGCTACAAGTCATGAAGCATGTATTACATTATTTATTCGTTTTAAGATCTAATTATTTCGTTGCATTCAAATGTTCAGTTCTAGTGACAATAGTAGTGAATAAGAGAACATAGTACTTAGGCACCATAGGACATTTGCATAAAGGAGAAAGCCCTAAAATCCCATACATTTTAGGGCTTAGGGACCCCAGACTCGATGAAAAACACTTATGTGGGGTAAAAGAGAATTCATTGTAGATAACTAATAAAAAAATGAAATTACTTTCTTTCAAAAAAAAAAATATCCCCATGATTGGTATTGTTTTTTTTTAATAATACGAGTAGGTACTTAATGATTTTTATTAGTCGTTACGGGTCGTCAGAAGCCCGAAAGTCTGACAACCAGTCTTACCAAGGGGTATCGTATTACTCAGTTACCTACTGGGTTGTGGAGGTCAGATAGGCAGTCGCTCCATGTAAAAATACTGGTATTCAGCTGCATCCGGTAAGACTGGAAGCCGACTCCAACATAGTTGGGAAAAGGCTAGGCAGATAGATAGGTACTTAATGATTTTCTTGTTCTCTTCATGTAAATAAAGTTGTGTAGCAATAAATAGTATACGAGTATAAAAAGACATGTGAAAATGCGCAGTACGCGTAGTGCGTAGTACGCGTATATTTATTACAAAACATTCATCGCTATTACATATTAACCTGATTAACTAAGAATCTAAAGGCAAGATATTACCACATGCTGATTATGTACAACTTCCCAAACGACTTTTTATTTTTTTAATGTATTAGGCACCCTGTCTGGACTCTGGGTAAAGCCCTCTGCGATTTCAAAGTCACTCATTGCATACGTCACTGTTTATTTTTTATTAGGTGCTTAACTGACTTTCGTTAAGTTGTTTGGATGGTGGAAGATGTGCAACTTAACCACATATCTCTTTTTTACCGAACGATATTGTAATCTATTTGTAAATTTACAACTGAAAACTTGTAAGATTACTGATTGTACAAATTGTAGACTTCAGTTTCTACTAATCTGCAAATCGTACAATTATGTAGGGCATCGTGACATAGTCCTGGCTTTGTGTAACGCTTTTAAGAATACGAAACAATTGTAGATCTAATACATATTTGTTATTTCTGTGTTACGCATTTTTTTCTATAAATTAACAATTTTGTATTTGTAAGATTTTGTGGTATAGAGCCCAGGTTTTAAGTGTTCTTCACCTTTTCGGCGTACTTCTGATAGACCTATGAGGTCCCATTTGATGGAAACGGTCTCAACTTAGAATTCGTATAATCTTTCGTCCGTTCCTAGCGTCCTGGCGATGTGGCATGCCAGGGTCAGGGCATCCAGACATCCAGAAATTCTTAGCACCTTCTGCCCCGCCATAGCCAGAGCCGCTGTCAGAACTTGGAATAGCGGCAGTGCTGAATATTAATCCAGATTTGTTACAGTTGTAATGGAAATCTTGTCATTTGGTTTAAATAGGTTTTATTTTTATTATTTAACTAATATTTTTTAGAGATTCTTTTTTTATTAATAGACTGTAGCTTGTGAACCATTTTTTAGGATTCCGTACCCAAAGGGTAAAACGGGAACCGTATTACTAAGGCTCCGCCGTCTGTCTGTCTGTCGGTCTGTCTGTCGGTCTGTATGTCGGTCTGTCTGTCGGTCTGTCTGTCTGTCTGTCCGTCTGTCACCAGGCTGTATCTCATGGACCGTGATAGTTAGACAGTTGAAATTTTCACAGATGATGTAGGTATTTCTGTTGCCGCTATAACAACAAATACTTAAAACAGAATAAAATAAATATTTAAGAGGGCTCCCATATAACAAACTTGATTTTTTTTGCTTGATATTGATAACGGCAACAGGTAGACGCTTGAAATATTCACAGACTATTGAGTTGTATATTCATTTTGAAAATAAATAGTTAAATTATAATAAAACAAGTATTTAAGGGGGGTCCCATACAACAAACTTGTTTTGCCGTTTTTATAGATTATGGTACGGTAACCTTCGTGCGCGAGTCCGACTCGCACTTGGCCGGTTTTTATTTTGTTAAGTACTTTTTTTTTTTTTACTTTTCTTGTTTTGTGTTTGTCTACACTGTCCTCCCACACCTATTGACACTGTAACTTGAAAACATTGTAAAAGCTAATTCTGTATAGAAGAGTTTCTTGCCGGCTCTTCTCCATAGGAAACGACCAATTGGAACCGTGCACCTAGCTTCTGACGTTTCATAAGTGCCCATGTAGGTTTATGTTAAATAAAATATTTTGATTTTGATTTTGCTGGTTACTGAGGGGCTGTTTGGCGTCCTTCATAATTAAAGGGGGGGGGGGGGGGGGGGGGGGCATAAAATGCCAGCACTTACGTGATTGATAATTCATTGATATGAAATAACTTACGAAGGGTGATACGAGTTACAATCTCCGAAGGCCGGTTGATACCGGCAGTAAACCTGTTCTGGAAAATTTTCTGAAATTGGTTCGTAGGCGTCATCTGTAATGAAATGTAGACTAAGTAGTTAGGTGAAAATTGTACATCAACAGATTCTAATACTTAGTTCTAGGTTTTTGAACTATGCCATCGTTGGTTTTGTTGTTTTCACTTCGTTCATTTTTTATGCCACATGTCGGAATCAAGCAGGCGGCCCCTCGGTTAGTGATCACCGCTGGCTTTGTACATTTGCGGTATCACAAGTGCGCCACCTACCCTTTTGTTGATTATAATTCGATTAGTTGTTTATAAATAACATTATTTCATACAGGAATCCACTGGATACGGGAAGCACAGAACCTTGAGGAGCTTGTGGCTAAATAATAACTGCCGCACGGGTCGATCGATCAGGTTAAGCTACGCTTGCCGCGGTTGGTCCGTGGATTGGTGACGTGATTGGTTCATACCAAGATTCCTCCGTGCGTCGGAAAGTACATTAAGCCGTTGGTCCCGACTGTCAATTGTAGATCTTTGACAGTTGTTACGGGTCGTCAGAAGCCCAAAAGTCTGACAACCAGTCTTACCAAGGGATATCGTGTTACCCAGTAACTGGGATGTGGCGGTCAGATAGGCAGTCGCTCCATGTAAAATACTGGTATTCAGCTGCATCCGGTTAGACTGGAAGAAGACCGTAACATAGTTGGGAAAAAGGCTAGGCACGGTCGAAGTGGCGCTGCTTGGGGGAGGCCTACGTTTGTCCAGCAGTGGACGTCTGTGGGCTGGAATGATGATGATGATCATATAACATATTCCTGGAAGTGGAGTCAGAGGTATACACGGTCCACATTCCTCCTATAAGTATTTTAAATTACCCATATTAAATGCTAATTTTCTGTGGCCCCAACGTCATTGGAAGTGTTATTCTTTTCGTTCCAGTACAGTAATCATGGTACCCATGGGACACAGCTATTTGGTATTGAAAAATGATTCTACCTCGACATTGATCCAGGCATTGATGTCTTCCATCGAACATGTTGTAGCTGTGGTCACAATGTCCAAATTCAAAACGTACGCATCGTTTTAGCTGAATGTCGAAGTAATATCTGAAAAATATACCTACATACAGTTGCGGTCTAAAGATGTTAATCAGTTTTCAAATTAGATTCTTTATCACTGTGTGCAGTGAAGTCTAAAATCCTATGTCTAGGTACTTATTACTTTTTAATAGTTGTGAAACATTTATTCTTACAAAACGAGTTTTAATGACTTTTTGATGATGTAACTCATTTCTTAATTCAAAAGCTGACACATTGACATCATTGCATTTGTTACAATCACATTAATCAAAAATATTAGATGTGAAATATAATAAAAATTGATTGATTGAAATAAAATGTCAAGCTTAACCCTGCGAGAAAGGGCTGATATATTATTTCTCCATGAAGATGACTTGAATATTAGCGCTATAGCACTAGAACTCTATATTATATCTCGCGATCTCGTTTCACCGTGAAATTTTGGATTCGGCGTCATGGCGAAGAAGGGCAAATAACTGATCATAGAAGTTCAGGATGACGGCCGATACTAACCGCCACGCAAATAACTGATGTGTGTGACATTATGAAGAGCGACTAGGAATTTTGCTGCTTTGTATGATGTGAGTGACGGTTCTAGTTTCGTCGAGCTTTGCACCGAGCGGGGGGGGGGCTACACTACAGACATCTTGTCATTAAAGTGAAATTCAGACCTCACCACAAAACTGCCTGAATTAATTTTGCGCGACAATATCTTGATTTTGATTGGTCGATATTTATATTTACCGGCGAAAAACCTCTTATATCGAGTCAAATTGGAAGATTTACTTTATGGCTTTATATTAGCACTATAATCCGTTGGTTTAGGTAGTTAAATAAAGGTCAACAAAAAATACCACGTGACGAGAAAGCTGTCAAGTAATCGACTAAACGTAATACCTGTCTCTTCAGTTGTCATTCTACGTCACAGTTGTACTCTTCAATTTAGCAACGTTTTATTTCGTTGACGTTTTGAGAACCGGTATTTTTGGGCTCTTTAGAATAGACTGATTACAAAATATTATAATATTATTATAAACCTAACACAAAAAATGTGCTCAAGCAATTACATCTACTAAGAGTAGTTAAGAATAAATGATAAAGTTTAACATACAGTAAAACAACAGGAAACTATTGTAAAAAACAAAATAAATTTAATTTGGTTAAAAGTTACAACGTATTTTTAAACAAGAAGTGTCATGTATAAAAACCCTTTTTGTGATTTGTTTACCTTTATTTAACTACCTAAACCAATGGAGTATACCTATACTCCATTCCACACCTGTGATGAAGCTCATAATATGGTGCCTCAAAATGAATCTGGTCGCAAAACAACAACAGGGTGGATGAATCTGAGAACTGACGTCATTAGAAAGTAACCTGCGGATAATTATGTGTCGCTTTTGGTACAGGTGATGCTGCGTACTGTGCGCGTTGTATATCCTGCAGCAGAATTCCGACAAATTGATTACGTTCAGGATATTCCACTGATTCACACGGCCCGGGGGCCAAGTCTGCTATTCTCAATGATTGGTCATTATGACGACCATACCAAGGCAACGCCATGACTATTGTGCTAATAGTTTGTAACCTCCTAAATTCATAATAGCGTGACACTGGTCCATAAGGAAGTCAATATAATAGAAGCTTGTCAGTACGAGATTACCAAATACAGACAATTTTTCCAATGGAGTATCAGTGGCACGACATCGGAAAATCATAAAGACGCCTTTCAATTAGGAGATTAGCAAAACTGTCAAACTCTACAATTACGGTGCCAATGATATGTGATTGAAGAGATTCGGAAACAACTGCGTTAGCAGACTTGGCCCCCTCGTCTACAAACAGTCTACAAAAGCGTGGTTCAACGTGCACCGTGACATACGTCTCATTCAATGACCTACTCGGTTAGCAGATATGAACCCGATTGAAAATCTGTGGGTCGTGATGGTTCGACGCTGGGATTGTCAGAATGAAAGAAACTCTGAAGCTCTTTGACCACATTGTTCACGGGCATGGGATGATATCAGAGGGACTGATTTATGCGCACGCCTTGTCGCATCTATGCGAGATAGACTACGTGCCGTCATAGCTGCTGATGGAGGCTATACTAGTTATTAAAACAATAAATACATTATACAATGATGATGATGATGATAGAATTTAAATAAAAAAAATCCTAAGTTGTGTTGAATTTACATTTGATTATTTTTCTTCCCATGTTTTTTTGCGTTTTTCTTAAAAGTTCGAGGGAGTAGGTCGTAATCCCACGCGGGCCACGGGATTGGTAGATGTCTTCGATTTTTTGTTCTAGGACATGATGGTTTCCCGCGAGGAAACCAGCATGGGTTTGGTCTTATTAACTTGAAAACTGATGGACAGACAACCCGGTGAAGTTCGAGAATATGAGTAGCCCCGAATAGATATAGAACAAACGCACAGCATTTGAACTGCACGCCAGACGCAAAATTGCAGATTTTGCGTCTGGCATGCAGTTGGCAGCATCAAAACTGCCAACCGACACTAGTCCGTCTTGTTTTTTAAACATCGTAAGTGTAAAGCCTTTATCCAGCAGTGGACGTTATTCGGCTGATATTATGATGGAGATAAAGTACATTACTGCATCGGCCTGCAATAGGGTATTGATGGACGAACGTGCAAATGTGGGACGAGACGAAGCCGAGGCACACACGTTCGTCCATCAATGCCTGGTTGCGGCCAAGGCTTGTATACTGCTTTTCTCAAATAATGCGCGAAAATTCAAACTAAGTAAATTATTTATAAATTCCAGATTCAATGACGAACAATTATAATTTTTCACCCGCCAATATGTTCATTTGTTTTTTTTTTACTTTAAACAGCTCTATTTGCAAGCCAGTTCGAAATTTAAATAAAATCTTTGATAAGCTACCTCCTTAGTTGCCATGTGTCGACGTAATAAGTTTGTTCCGTTTTTAAATTACACGACATAATATGAGTTTTTATAGTAATTTATTCGGCCGATACACACGACAGATATGGATTTTTATACTAACATTGCCGGTCACCTGCTCGCATGTATTTGATCAGTACAGCATTTTCGATTTATCTCGAAAAAGGTTGTCAAAATAATGCTCGAATTTCCAAGCATGTTTGATAAAAAGTTTATTTTTCACTTTGATTAAATTAACTACACTGCTGGCTTTGATGTGTGTACCTAATAAAACATTTGAAAAGCAGTAACTTGCAGCGGGTGAAACCGGTAGATATTGCTAAGACACTGGAAAGATCAGACCGACCGCGTGAACGCTGTCAAGGTCAGAATTCGCCGAAACTATTGATTTTCTTAGCTGCATTTACCGGCTGAAGCCAAAGTGAATATAGCGTATTTGTAATCAGTGCCGGCTCTAGCGGGAGGCGACTGGGGCGGCCGCCCGGGGCGCCGGCGACTGCAGGGCGCCGGCGACTGCAGGGCGCCGGTGACTGCAGGGCGCCGGGCATATAGGGCGCTGCACGCGCCAACTTAACTTAACCACTTATTTTTAATACCTATCTCTATCGATCTTAAGAAAACTAAATTCTAGAACTTATCTCGTAGGAGTGATTATTAGTATTCATCATTTATCTACCACGACCTGTCACTTTATTGCTTGTCTTGCCGTATCCTCGTATCCCTCACTAACATAAGTAGGATGACAGAGAGACGCACTGAGCGACAGGCGACATTGTGTCACAGTAGAAGTTTCGTGACTAACTGACAAAAATATATGTAGTTACGTTCCTACATTGGTTAGATAATGAATTGGTATTTTTCTATTAATTCAATACTTACCTAATAAATATGGTACAAAATTGAAAATAAGTTTTTTTTTTATTATAATGTAATATACCTACATTTATGGGCGCCAAATACATGACTTACCCGGGGCGCCGAAATGGTTAAATACAATTTATGAATTTTTGAATAGTCGTTAAAATAAAAATATTTACATATTAGGTATGAAAAACTTGTAAACAATACAATTTGAATTTTGCGACCTCGTGAGCAAAATTATTAGATTTTTATTATGCACCAGCCCGCGGCCTCACCCGCGTGTAGGTCGGAAATTATACCACAGGAACTTACCTACATATCAAGCTATACATTTCCAGTATAAGCTGATCTCGCATTGTATAGGATTTCCGTATAATGAGAGGTATCAGCTGATATTGATAAAAGGTATAGCTTGTTATGTAGCCGTGTGTACTACCGGGTTAAAAAGTGTCCTGTGTTCCATGACATGCCGTGCCTCGCTTCCACGTGTCTTCTAATAATTTAACACTGTGCCGTTTTTGAAGATCGAATGTTGGGTAGGTTAGGATAACATATCTTTATCATTGAGGAGGATAATGTTTTGCATCTCATCTTTAAGGTGATACGTAAAAAATAAATCATAGCGAACACGGCGGCCGTAAGAAAGTGACAGAGTCAATTAATTCCACATGCGAAAAAAGAGAGCGCAACAATGCGCTGGAACCAAAATACAACAACGTAAGAACGCCAAACCAAATAAAAATTGTTTAAAAATAGATCAAGCTACCTATCAAAAATATTCTCAGTCAGAGTTTTCAGTTACCTAATGCGCACATTTCGAATGCATTTTTGCAATGAAATTACTTAGGATTTTAGAATTACAGGAAAAAATATGAATAAATAGAGGTCTTTTCGGAATTAAATTTTAACGAAGAAATTTAACCCGATTGCGTTTTTCATCAGTCAAAGTATTAAATAAAATTAAATATATCAAATAGCCAATAAACATAATATCAAAAAATTAAATGCATACATGCTGTAATACTGAAATAAATGGTTACGAAAAAGCCCCCAATTTATTTTTGTATCGCCTTAACACGTACTTGCGGGATGTCTTGCGGCTAGAACAGAGCTTTCCATTAGGTTGGAACTTGCAATAAACATTCATCTTTAAATTTTTCAGGTAAACTGGAAGCAAAGATCACTTTTTATTCACAATGTACATTAATTAATAATTATTACTATTAGATATACATCAACGGTACCTATAGACATGTACCTCTATAATTTATTAGATATGTTTTTGTGTGAAAGCGCTAAATGGTAGATATTATTAAGGCTTGGACAGACTCGTGCGATATCGCGAGCACGACAGGCACCGACATAGAAATTGTGCTACTAGAGTCGCGGCGCGCCCGCGATATCGCACTAGTCTGTACGAGCCTTTATGGGATATTTAACCCTCGTTCACACGAAGAGAGATTTCGACCGAGAAGCGAGAATGTACACACGGCTACACATCAAGCTATACATTTCCAGTATAAGGTGATCTCGCATTGTATATAATTTCCGTTTAGTGCGAGATCTGCGTAAACTGGATATGTATAGCTTGATGTGTAACCGTGTGTACATGGAGGAAGTCCGCTTCGCTTTTACCTCAAAATAATATTTTTTTAACAACATTTAAAAATCAAAGCATTACCACACATATTAATTATATAAGGTGTTTCAAAATTAACGTTACAAACTTTAAGGAGTGCTTTAGGCCATCGAACTGAATATCTTTTACTATGGGACCAACTTTAAAATCGCGAAAATAAAATCAGCTATTCCTTACTAAAGTTTATAAGTACCTACATGTTCTAAACATCATGTGACAGCTTTCAAAATTGGTCCCATAGTAAAAGTTATTTATTTCGATTGTCTAAAGCACTCCTTAAAGTATGTCGGGTTGATTTATAAACACCTTATATGTATACAAAATGTCCCAGAATTAATGCCCAACCTCTTAAGGGGTCATTGTACTCATCGTTATGAACAACTTTTACTATGGCACCAAACCTGAAATCACGAAACAAAAAAATCCGCTGTTTCTTTATGTTCTCATAAATGTTGGGAACAGCTGATTTTTTTTCGCGTTTTCTGGTTTGGTTCCATAGAAAAATCGTAGTGTTGTGCGTTAATTTTAAGACATGTAACGATAAGCTAAAGCAGTCGCTGTAACACACAAAAATTGAATTAACTTGAAATAAGTGTGTAGTCAGTACACACTTATTTCAAGTAAATTCTAAAGCTAGGCACCTAATAGGCACTTACTTTGGTAGATACCTATATGTTATTAAATTCAAAATAACTCTTCACAATAACTGTAGGGTAGGACGGTGGTGTTACAACGTAAGTCAATGAAATTGACGAAGGGAATCCCTCTTTGTCCAGCTGTAGAATACCTACTAAAGGCTAATAAATAAAAAAATACCTAAAACTTACCCTTTGGAGTAGTGTATGAAATGTTTTCTGATTCTGATGTATCTGTAATATTTCCACGATCCACCTTGCATAGCACTTTTATCAAAATGAATGCAAATAGTGTGAAAAGTGCGTTAAATTTATAGATAAAGAACATTATTTTATTAAAATAATTTTAATAAAAATACAATATCAACGAAGTACGGTAAGTATATTAAAGACTGTTTTGTTTCCATATATTTTATTGCGAATAAAAATGGGCATAATACAACATAAAAGTAATATTTGATTTCAAGAAGTTGTTATGTAACATTGCTATGGCGATTTTAAGGTTTACACAAAACTAAAGTTCATGTATGAAACAGAACCCCAAGTGTAAGTTTTCAAGAGAGTAAACGTAACTAGCGCGTTAGCGTTAAGATTTTTATTCTCACCCTTATATTCTTAGCATTATGATCTATCGGTCAAATTTTAACGCAAACGAAATAGTTACGTTTACTCTCTTGCAAATTTACACTTGGGGTACAAATGTGGTCTGACAAGTTTCAAGGGTTTATCGTTGGAGATGTTTATTTTTCTTCGGGGATGAGGCCCGCCAAAATTTGTGAAGTATATAAATGAATGGCATGTTGTTTTTTTCCTTATGATCCCTAGATTGCAGTATTATACTTCGTCTAATCGGAATAACTGAGAAATACGATCATCCTAACCAAACCTAAACAGTCACTTAGAGCTACTGTTTAGTGAGTAGGTTGGTTGCATTCTGTATTATAAGTTAGTATAAAAATAGTGCACAATGCAGTATTACATAATGGGCATTTGGTGTTGCAAACTGTTCATGAAAAAAATAAAAAAATAAAAACGTAACAAAAAAAAATATTAGTGTAATATCATTATCAAAGAGCGACGAATTAGGGCGAATTTCACCAATGAAACTATGAATTTTAATTTAGCAAAATAAATCTTTACATAGTTACTTATAATATAATATAATAATAATTTTATTCATAAGTTCACATAAAAATTACCAAGAAGTTACATCTTTACCAAGTTACATATTAATTAGTAAGAACATGTTAAATTATGTCTAAAATAAATCAAGTGTATAACTTATAAAGATTAATTAAGTTAAGGGTCTAATTGAACACAATAGCGAACTGCCTGATGTAGGTTTATTCAAACCTGTGTTTCAGGCCATCACTTAACAACGCTGTGTGCTTTAGTGGACATTAAGTTACTGAACATAGAGCTAGCATTGATACATAGTAATTATAGTTTTAAATAAATATTGATTTAACACTAATAAGCTTATTGCATTACATCTAGCAAGTTTTCAGTGTCTGAGTAATTAAGTGTCGCTAAATATTCACACAACAATTCACTACATTTTTTACGACTTACACTATATATACTTAGAGACTTATTGATTTTATTATATAAGAACGGTCCTAAAAATACATAAAATGTATTTATAAAAGTAAGTCTAGTTTGAGGCTTTATGCAAACCAAGTCTTTTCTTCTCTTATCTATAGATATTGGGATATAAGGAAGTTTGCTGTGCTGGTGTAGTACTATATTCAATATAAATAGTTGACGCACGGTTAAAACCTTACATGCCGTGTAAAGCTTGTGTGTGGGACATCTAAATGGGCGAAAGGTGGCTACCTTAAGGATAGCTCTCTGCGCACGTTCTAATGGCAGTAGGATTGATTTAGCAGCCCCACCCCATGATGTTATACAATAAGTGAGGATGGATTGGCACAAAGCTAAATAAACCTGTTTAACTAATTTGTAGTCTGATATGTATCGTAAATTCTTAAAAATGTATATTAATTTACGCATTCGTGTGCATAATAAATCGATGTGTTTACGGAAATTCAGATTTGTGTCTATCGTTACACCTAAATATTTCATATGATCGGTTTTTGCTAAAGTAGGACAACTACATGCATTGTCAGCATAAGTGCTGCACTTATGCGCATACATGTTTATGTTAGTAGTTGGCAGGTTAGTATTTCTAATAGTAATTAAAATGTGTTTGGTTTTATCTGCATTTAAAGTTAAGAGATTTACATGTAGCCAATTAGACACTATATTAAAACCATTCTGGGCTTGTTTTTTTTTTTTTTTTTCTTTTCTTTTTGGCTTCGCACGGTTTGTGCATTTAGCCAGTGTCATGTAAAATTAGGTAACAAGTACAAAGTTATTTAAATAATTATGAAATGAACTCCACTCAATGCATGATAAAGATGATTGATGATATCCCGCCCCGCTCCCCTTGAGTTTAAGTAAAGACGCGGCAGTTTACTGAAACCTCGCGCGGACTTCTTGAGAGAATTTAAAGTGATGTTGCACTGTTTTGTTTCATTTGCCTACATTAATGCAGGTTCACGAACACTTAATGGTTAATAATCCACCACTATTACACATTAATATTCGGCTAAACACAAATTTTAGAAAATAAAACAAAACTGCTAACATGACGCTTCACTTTCCCGCCAAGAAGTCTCTCTGGGCTTGTTTATACACCTCATCTCGAGATTTGTCTGAAAACAATAGAGCTGTGTCATCTGCATATGACAATATGACACCATTTTGGAGTGACAAGCTGCACAGATCATTTATATATTCTAGGAATAAAGTAGGACCCAAAATACTACCTTGTGGTATTCCGTAATTACTATTTCGAAGCTCAGAACTGACCTACTGACCAATTTTGACACATTGTTCGCGGTCAGTAAGATAATCCGAAAGTAGTGAGAGCGTTGTTCCTCTTATTCCGAGTGTTTCAAGCTTGCGCAATAGTAAAGGACAAGAAATTGTGTCAAAGGCCTTGGCGAGGTCTAGGAAAATTCCAATGGTGTGCATGCCCTTATCCAAATTAGTCGTTATATAATCTGTCATTTGATGTACTGCTTGGTTAGTTGATTTTTTAGGCCTAAAGCCAAATTGGCTATCTGAAAGTAAATTGTTATCTTCTAGGTATTTAATTAATCTAATATTAATGATTTTCTCTAGGATCTTGGAGAGCCCTGTTAAAACTGAAATGGGTCTGTAGTTGTTAACACATTTTTTGTCACCAGATTTATATACAGGAGTAACCACTGCCTTTTTAAGAGCCTTGGGGAATATACCATTAGTTAAACATAACTGTAATATGAGTTAGCGGCGGAGCAAGTAGGTATTTGAAATGTTTAAGTATTTTGTTTGAAATATCATCCCACCCAACAGCACAAACGTCCTTTAATCCAGAAATAATTGTTAGTACCTCATCGACATCCGTATCTAGTAAGACAAACGATTTGAGATTGGGGAATGTATTAGGTTGGATTTGAGGGAAAAAACTTCTAGATTTTAAGGTCTTTTCTGCCAAGGTTTTGCCTACGTTAGAAAAATAGAAATTAATTTTATTTGCTGATTCGATTGGGTTGTTCTCTATTGTCAATAAGTCAAGTGGAGGTTCAGGGTTTTTTGTTCTAAATGTATTTGATTTTATAAATTTCCAAATAAGTTTACTACTTTTGCCTGCTTTCTGCAGTTCATTTCTATCGTATTCATTTTTTATTTTTTTCAGAAGGGTGTTGCAGAAGTTTCTATATCTTTTATACGTAATGGAAAGTATTTCATTTCCAGGCTCAAGTTTGGATTTTATGTGAAGTTTGTCTCTATGCCTAATACATCGAACAAGTCCGGGTATAATCCAAGGTTTAATGCACTTATACTTCCTTGGCGTTATTTTAGCAACTGTATGTTTTATTATTTCACAGTGAAGTGAATTTATAAAATAATGAATAGAAGTATTTGCATCGGTAGAATTATACACAGGGTCAAAATTAATATTACGTATGTCTTTTTCGAGGTGTGTCATGTTGACTTTAGTATAGCTTCGTAAACATTTTTTTCTGGGTAAAGAAACTTGTAATGCTAGTAAAACTGCTTGGTGATCAGTAAGCGAAGAGTTAGTAACAAATGTTTTGGTTGGGTTATTTGTTTTTATAATGAAATGGTCTAAGCATGAACCGCTTTGATGTGTGGGGTGGTAATGAGCTGGCAAGAGTCCGTGGAATGTGCATATATTAAGATAGTTATGTGCAAGTATATCCATTTTCCCGGAAGCAATGTTGATATTGATATCACCCATTAATATTATGTTTTTAAAATTTGTAAGGCTTTGTAACTGTACGTTTAGTGAATCTAAGAAACTAGCGACATTTTGAGAGGGAGGTCTGTATATAGCCATAACTACCGTATCTGAATTAATTTTAATGAGTAAGCAATTACTATTTTGTAGCAATGGTTCTTCTACAGCTGCACTTAAATTATTGTTAACAAAAACAACTAGACCATCATTCTGGTTGATGTTTCTGTAGGTTCTATGCGAAATATATCCGTCTAATGATGGTATAACAGCTGTTTGGTTTGACAACCAACATTCTGTTAGGACAATAATGTCGCAATTTATACCCATGTTCTGTAGCAATATGTCAAAACCATTTATATTTCGATTTATGCTACGAATATTTTGTGTCAGTAGGGTCAGCGGTTCCTCTTCCAAGGGAAAGAAATGTTTACACTCATCAACATTACAAATTATAGCATCAGACACAGAAAATTGATCTAGGTCACTAAGTAATTGATCAGTCATGCTAAATAAAACAACTAACAAATATAAATAAACAAAAACTACTACTAGTGTGCTTAAAAGATAGGTTAATAGGTAGCGCTCTTAGGCGCCTTCATAATCTATGGAATGAATATAGTTGTCCTCGGCATATTTTCGTGCTGGACAATTTACATCACCAGTTTTATGGTCAGTTTCCCTCTTAAAACGTTTGCATGTCGCACAGTTGGGTGGAGTTGATTTTGTACTGCATTCCTTGAAAGTGTGGCCAGTCTCTCCGCAGTGATTGCACGTCGGACTAGTTTCACGGCAGAACTTGGCCGCGTGACCGAACTGCTGGCAGTTGAAACACCGTGTAACGATCGTGAAATCTCGTACTGGGCATGACGTCCAATTTATAAATATTCGTCCTTGATTCACTAGAATCTTCCTGATGCTAGCCGGCACTTCTAGTATGTAATTGCAAGTAGGAAGGTCTTTTTTACCAGATTTATGGCTCAACTTAATTTGTTCTTCAAACGACTCACGAGTAGTATTAGTCAACTTATCTGAGAGGTTTTGCTCGTAAATGCAGTCAAAAACCTCCTTATCAGTCAGAGCTACTGGGACACCAATAACAGTGATTCTTGGGCGCCGTTTGGATGGTTCTTCAACCTTAAGGCCCGAAGAAACTAGTTTTTCTAAGCTTCTGAGCTTTTGAATGTCCTCTTTGGAGTCGGTACTAATAAGAACACCTCCATTTTTGACTTTCTTTAGGTCACGAACATGTAGTTTAAGTGCCTCGGGCGAAATAATTTTTTGAACGAGAGACTTGGTATCATCACTAGATTTGGTCTTGTCACTGGGATATATGGCCACTGAGCTTAAATTTGCTGGGCGCACAAAGTTGTCAGAGCCTTTTTTGACCATATTAGCGTACGAAAAGGGTTCTGGTGGTTTTGAAATGCCTTCAACTACCTCTTTGAACTGTAGGAGAGAGTTCGCGATGTTCTGTTGTTGCTGTAAGTGCTGAATGGTATTATGGGCTTGAATGGTTTTTTGCTTTAAGGCTTGATATAAAACAGCCATCTGTGACGCGCCATTTGAGGCCTTACGGCAAAGATTGGTGACACGAACCTTTTGTTCCGCGATCATTTTTCCCTCAGCTACTAAACTGCATACTTCAGTTAGGATGTTATCTATTGCCCCCATCCATTTCTGAATCTCCGGCGTAGAAATAACTTCAGTCGGTAGCTCGTTCTCCAAGGGAGGTGGTGGATTTGGGCCTATAGGCTGGAAATCTTGAGTTGGTGTCGGCGGAGGACTTCGTCGTAATAGTTGGCTACGGCCAAACGGGCTAGATCCTGCGTTAGACATATCTAACACAGCAACACTGTTTCTCTTAAATACTACTTTAGTTCATTCTTGCACAAAGTCTGTAACCTAGTAATAATCACTCGCGACACACTTATATCACTGACGACGCAAATAATTCGAACAATATTATTTGTAATTAATTAATAGTGTCATGTCAAGCTAAGCAAGATACGTCCGCGCAGTCAAGCGATCGATCGCGATCCAAAAATTTCTGAACGCGATCAGCACATCTAAACCGAGTTCAAGAGCTGTCAGTGTCAAAATTCCCAAGAAAGTAATGACACTGACAGCTCTTAAACGTGGTTTATGTGCTGATCGCGTTCAGTATCATTGGTGAAATTGGCACTTAGAAGTAGTATTTCTTCTAGAAACGACGCAGGTCGCTCCATCTCATCGTTATCGCAGAAGTCGTAAGACACCACGACATAATTACTCGTATTAAAATAACTGCCACGTTTTTATAAAACTTCCCTATAAAGTACGTTTGCAGTTTTGGCCACTGGACAAGGACATTGTCAAAATATAAAGAGAGTCAGAACTGCGGGGTAATTCTGTAACACACTATCAGTAGCAATGATTGTTGTTGAGCTGTACGATTACTGACAAATGCTTGCACTGATTGGACAGGTCCACTCTTGTGTGGTTCTTTCCTCAAAATATCATTTCAGACACGGAGCACATGGTCCTCACATGATCTGGACTTTTAAAAGAGACTTTGACCCTTGAGTTTGTTTCATTCATAGGAAATGTCGACTACATCAGCTAGCTTCAGTTAGCTGTTTAATTTTTTTGTATGACTCGTAAAAGTGATTCAGATATTTTATTTACAGAATAAACGTGCTGTGATTGATGGTGTGTGACTTAGGCAGTTAGGGTGCTGGTGACGCGAAAGGAAGTGACGTAGTACCTACAGTTGTCCGTGTGAGGAGCAGTTCGTCCTGAGGTCGACACCCGCAGCTTTCAGATTCAGATTCAGTAGCAAATTCTCATTGCTTGCGAAGTTTTTCGTTTTTAGTGAAATAATGAACGCCTGTGTTCCTGCATATAATATACCTAATGAGACAACACTCTTTCTTTTCTTTTTTAACCTTACCCCGTACTAGGAATTTCTCCTGTATCGCGGGTACGTTTACAAACATAAACTTACATACACAAGCAGCCACACCCGGAACAACTACTTGTAGGTCATACAAATATTTGTTCCGTGCAGGAATCGAACCCGCGACACGCAGCGCAGCAGTCAATCGCTTAACCACTGCGCCAACCGTGCCGTCAGTACAATGATACACTGACTGCTGTATATTTACAGATTATTCCTGACGAACGGCTATCACTAAAATAATATAACAGTGGACACACGCGATTTCTCATCAACCATAGATATTATTAACTTTTATTATAGATGACAGAATAGCCCTAAACTTATGTAGTCTGTATAATTTCTACAAAGTAGATAGTATCACAAAATTTAAAAAAAACAGCGCGAAAAAAGTGCGTGTTGGACCACGCACAAAGAAGGGTTCCGTAGTTGGGATGAATTTACTCCAAAAATAAACTTAACATGTTAGTTGAAAAACGTGTTCTCCCATACATCCATATACGCCACGGTCGCTTTTCCAACTGCAAATATAAGTTTGTAATCGCAAAAAATAAAAAAAATATGTGATAAACCTACAAATTAACGATTTTCGAACTTTAACTACTTCTAACCTCTTCGTCTTTTTGCAATTTTCAGTAAACTTTTGAAGAATACGATTATAATGCAATATTGCTCATCCCACATAGCAAATAGCGTGATTATTTATAGCCTATAGACTGACTAGACTTAAAATATACATTTATGTGCATTTTAACAGAATCTATCCGGTAGTATTTGCGTGATACTGGAACATACATCAGCCAAATATAGCCAAACTGATAAACATCAGACAATTACGTATAATCAAACGTATTCAATGTTCAGTTTTGAATTTAATACGATTTAACTATAAAGAAATATTATAAATAAAATAATTAGATGTGTTAATGTGAACTTTGACTGTTAGACAATTTCCATTTCCCAATTTTTATGTAGTTTGTTACCCAAGAATGAGACTGAATACTTACTACTAATTTAGTAGATTAATGAACACTGCCACATTGGGACACACTAACAATCAGTGTTGTTCTTTTTTATCACTTTGTTACGTCTATTGGTAATCTATACAAATAAAAACTAGCTCTTGCCCGCGGCTTCGCCCGCGTGGAGTTCAGAAATGATTCCACGGAAACGTTCTACCGCGATACATTTATCCTATATCTTAATTCAGATTATTAACTATCTGTGTGCCAAATATTTAAATTCCTTCAGCCGTAATATCTGTCGTACCTAATACTAGCCGAGGAAATAGTTATTTGTTATAAACAGTAACTCAGTAAGGCTGCAAAGTTGTTTCTTGGTGTGCGTACTTGTATAGAATCCTGAGCATAGCGAGGATTTCAAAAGTACGAGACGCAGAATAACTTTGCTGTAGAGCGAAACATACAACTTTTTCTTTTTTTTTCTTTTTGGCTTCGCAATGTTTGTGCATTTAGCCAGTGTCATATAAAATTAGGTAACAAGTACAAAGTTGTGTAAATAGTTATGAAATGAACTCCATTCAATGCATGATAAAGATGATAGATTCTGATGATATCCCGCCCCACTTCCCTTGAGTTCAAGTAAAGACGTGGCACTTTACTGAAACCTCGCGCCGACTTCTACAGAGAACTAGTGATGTTGCACTGTTTTGTTTCATTTGCCTACACTAATGCAGGTTCACGAACACTTAATGGTTAATAATCGACCACTATTACATATTAATATGTGGCTAAACACAAATTTTAGAAAATAAAACAAAACTGCTGACTTCACTTCCCCGCCAAGAACCTTCACATACAACTTTTCACCTCACTTTTTTTTTTCTTTTTGGCTTCGCACGGTTTGTGCATTTAGCCAGTGTCATGTAAAATTAGGTAACAAATACAAAGTTATTTAAATAATTATGAAATGAACTCCACTCAATGCATGATAAAGATGATTGATGATATCCCGCCCCGCTCCCCTTGAGTTTAAGTAAAGACGCGGCACTTTACTGAAACCTCGCGCGGACTTCTTGAGAGAACTTAAAGTGATGTTGCACTGTTTTGTTTCATTTGCCTACATTAATGCAGGTTCACGAACACTTAATGGTTAATAATCCACCACTATTACACATTAATATTCGGCTAAACACACATTTTAGAAAATAAAACAAAACTGCTAACATGACGCTTCACTTTCCCGCCAAGAAGGCCCACCTCACTTTACAGCGAGGAAGATATTAGGTGTAAGGAAAACAGCTAATTAAGTCGTGCTGCCCAGTGCGATTATTCTAAAAATGAGGTTGGCGCACTGTCATGAAATAAATATTAGGTTGGGGAAAAAGTCTTTTCGCATTATAGTATATTATGTATGAACTTATACTAAAATCTCTTTGGCTATACTATTTGTATCTGGCTGGTTTTGGTTACCTAGTGCAGTAACTGTGACAGTAGCACAAATTTGGTTTAAGCATTTTCAATCCGGAAATTTTGATGTCAAAGATGCACGTCGCTCTGGTCGCCCCATTACGGATAAAATGGATGCCATTTTTGAAAAAGTGGAGCAAGATTGGCATATCAGTAGTTACGACGTAGCTGAAGAACTGGGAAATGACCACAAAACAGTTTTGGCACATTTGAAAAAAACTAGGTACACAAAAAAGCTCGATATTTGGGTACCTCACGAGCTCACTGAAAGAAACCTAATGAACCGTGTACCAGTGGCGAAACGACCATATAACACGATTCTTACCGGCTTCCCTTCGGAGGTTTGCATCAACAACTCTTTACTCTACCGCTATTGAAAAATGGCACAGTCAATAATGTCTACTATTGCCATAAAATATAGTTACACTACGGGTATTTAATTCACTATAACATTCAAACAACAAAAATGCCTATTTTTATTAGCTTTGAATTGAAATAACAAACAAAAAAGTTATGTTTGTATAATGATGCGTCTTTTCGGTTCTGCTACTGACGATATATGGTGTAAAAATTGAGTAAAGGAAAGACTTATTTTTAAGTTAATTAATTAATTTTTACTTCATTGATAAGTAAGTAATTTAAACTGGCTTCGCTTCGGCTTCTCTCATACAAAAATTGACACCTCGCCGCTGCCGTGTACTCATTTGTGATTCTTTATTACGACGTAATGAAACCGAACCATTTTTGAAGAAGCTGATAACTGGTGATAAAAAGTGTATCACGTAGGTACGACACGAACGTGCGAAAAAGGTCGTGGTCAAAGGCCGGTCAGGCTACACAGACTGTGGCGAAACCCGGGTTAATTCGCAACAAGGTGATGCTGTGTGTGTGGTGGGATTGGAAGGGCATTATTCATTATGAGCTGTTACCCGGCAAGACCATCGATTTTGAACTCTACTGCGAACAACTGATGAGATTACAGCAAGAAGTTGAGAGAAAGCGGCCGGAATTAATCAACACAAGGGGTGTGGTTTTTCATCATGATAACGCTAGACCTCACACATCTTTAGCCACTCAGCAAAAATTAAGAGAGTTTGGCTGGAAGGTCGCAGGTCGGCATCCGCCGTATAGTCCTGACCTTGCACCTTCAGATTTCCACCTGTTTCGGTCTCTTCGGAATTCTTTAGGCAGTGTCAGATTAACATCACGAGAGGACTGCCAAAACCACTTGTCGCGGTATTTTGATCAGAAGTCCCAAAATTTCTATAGCATGTCCCTACTTACAAGATGGCAAAAAGTTATCGAACAAAATGGTACCTACATACTTTAGTTAAATGTAAATAAACTATATTAAAAAATGTTTTAAATTTTCTTAAAAAATGCGAAGAAACTTTTTCCCCAACCTATTATTAATGCATTTTCAGTGGACTGGCGGTATATTAAGTAATTTTTATTATTAAGTATAAAAGTAATTTTAAAAAATCTTTCCACGCTAGCGGATAAAATCTGATAAAATGCACTTTTGGCACTCAATTTCGAATGATAAAATTTCCGAGGTTCTGAGGTGAAAAAGTCATTCAATGCTTTGCTAGCGCCGCGCCACCGTCAACCATCACCATGACAAATGGCTTTATTTTTACACAAGGAGCTTAAATATTTATCTAGAGTGCTTTCTGTCTCTAAAATAGTAGTAATAGAAACAGATTTAAGAGTTGGACATAAAGTCTCTTTTGCATTACCAATGGGCGTACGGAAAGAACGGTATTGAGAAGAAGAACACTGCTGTGTAGCCCTCTCGAATAATGTGGCATTTTTCATTTATATCCTGAATTAGCAGTATTCAGTCATTTGTGAAGGTTCGATACGGTGTGGTAAAAAATTGGAAATGGAACTTACGACCGTCAAAGTAAATATTAACACAATTAATAAATTTGTCTGACTTTTATGTAGGTACATTATTGCTAGTTAGTATTTCACTATAATACCTCTATTAAATTGCGTAATTTAATTATTGATATAATTATAACATCTTTCCTCTCGTTTTCCGTGGGAGTGATTTCGTGAAAAGGGATTTACGGAAGTGTGTAACAGGAAGTGACAGCTTGAGCATGGAATAAGTAAGTACTGTGTAGATTGTAAGTGGAGGGGGACGAATTTCGACTAGTGGGAGTAGTGGGCGACCACTAGTAGGTAATTAATAATTATTCGATAAATATTATAGTATTAACCTTTTTATTATTAAATTTTGAGATTGATTTCTGTCGCTGCTACCAAGGTGAGTCGTCAGAGGTTACACGACGTTTTTTTTTTCATGGTAAAAGTGTGCATACAAATCTTTAACTTGAGATTCCAAATTCAAATCACATTATGCCATTCCGGGTCATAATGAAATTCAGGTTAATATAATATTACTGCCCGACAACTTAGAGCCCACGGGGCTACTCTGAAGCGCTAAACCGAAGTATTGGCCGAATGTTCGGCCGTTTTATAACTTCCAAAGTTTCCTTTTTTGACTGTCCTTTCCCGACTTCAAGTCACAGTTTTGATTCTGGCTTATCTCTTCGACTGTCTTTTTTTTTTTCGCCGTAGTCTAGTAAAGAAACGACCGAACATTCGGCCGATACTTCGGATGGTCTTTAATGACTTTCTTTAGGTTAGGTTTACATGACATATAATAATTTGCCATTAGCGAGGTAGTGTGAAGAATAAATAAAACACTTTCGTAGCACAGAAAATAACATTGTTCTTTTAATATAAAAATTATCATATTTTACTGTGACATAAGTAATTATAATAGCAATTATGACCAGTAACTTAGCCAAGATTATTTTTAAAGGTGCATGAAAAAAACTGATTACAATAAGGTTTACGGGGCGGCATTAGATTCACAGTATGGGAACATAACATATTTGCGCCGCTATTTAAGAAAATATATTAAATGTGTAAGTTACTGAATAAAAATATATTATATTTAAAGACGGTATTTAGCTGCTCTGAGGATGGGGTACTTATCTCCCGTGCAGAGGCCGCGGAAGTCATCCATGGACAGGTCGATGATGGATACTCCACCGAGGTTCTTGGCTCTGGAAAAAAAACAAAGCAATGTCATGAAATCTTTACATAACTCATAATATTTTGACGTTATTAGAATAAACCTGCATCTGCCTTTCCGTTTATTGACAACCCAGTGACAGTTAAAATCTGTATATTTTTCTAGTGAGTTAATAATCCAACCATAGGTACTATTCTATTCTACTATTGAACGTCATCAAACCTCTCGGTAGATGTCCGTAGCTTTCTGTCTGGTCAAATCTAAAAGCCGAAGCACACCTCTACTGCCGGACGTTTTGTACAAACCGTGACCAAACAAAACCATCGACTTTTCGCCTATTAAATTAAGGCCGCGGTCACACCAAACATATTTATTTATTTGTGCACAATTTATTATCACAATACCCCCCCCCCCCCCCCCGTACTAGTTGATATTGTATTATTTATTCGACCTCCTACTGTGAGGGTCAGGTCAAAGTGTATGAAAAACAACGTCAGGCGCCGACTGATCCTGCCAGGGTTGTGAGTTTGTTCGAAAGGGATTTTGTGACACAGGCAACTGAAGGAACACAAGGTTTTAGTCAGTAAAAGTCTGATAAGTTATTAGATAACTCCCCAGCCAAAAAAAAAGGCGCCGACTGATTGTATTAATTCTCACAGTTGGCATCCAACTAGGTATAATGTTTGGAGAGATGTGTACGCGGCCTATTAATAAAGAAATAAATACTTACTAACATTTATTTGGACAAAATTCGTGAAACACATTTTTTTTTTAATTATGCATGCTTTTGGCACGCAGCATCCTCCTATCGCCTGTACTTCGGGAAACTTAATAAAAAATCAACTTACTTGACGTAAGCCGCCCTCTGGCCAGCTGTGTCAGGGTCCTCGTATGACACCCACAGACCTGGGTCACCGTTGTCGTCGGGTAGACGGAATGCGTATGTTCCTGCAAGATATATTTAATTAATATCTATTACACGGTTACCATAACTATAACCGTAAAACTATATAAGTAGATGCGTGTACATAGATACAATAAATAGGTCGCATAATTTCCTGCGTCCGTACATGAAGTTAACTATAAGGGCGGTTACAGACCTAGTCAGACCTAGTATTTGACCCCCTTTTAGCACTTACGCTCCGTGTAGCGCGCTTGTGAGCTACAAGCGCGCTACATTTCGGGCATCAACAAACTATCACGTAGCGTATAGGATTCCATATCACCCATACGAGCTTATATCCGCGTTTACGTGAAAATGAAGTCTAAAATCTTATTAATGAAAAAGAAACAGAAAGAGAGTGAGGGTAGGGAGAGTGAGTTATAAATAAAATAATTAAAATATATGCGTACGAAAGAAATATTGCAAGAGGCATGTTATTAACATTTAAATGTTTACAGTGATTGCCATTTAGCATTTAGTAGTGAGTGTTATCTAAAGCTATAAGCCTAATGAATAAGTACCAACCAAAAAGAGGGGTTAAGTCTTGCTCCTTTGTTAAGCCCTTCTCTGAAAAGTCAAATTGGCTAGCTCGTACACAGCGCAACGCAAGCGACAGATACACGAAGTCCTTTAACATGTAAATGTCAGATTTTGCGTCGCCTCGTGTACCGCGGGCGATATCGAAAGCAAAATTTCATATTAAATAAACATTATAACAAGAAACGATATAGCACCGATAAATAATGCTTTAGTGAGAGGATCCAAAGCATTATATACAACAATGTAACCATCGGCATTAGTTATACTAATTGTTTGCTATATGTAGATACATTTTCTATGGATACCCACAAAATTATTGTACTTTTTGGTCATAGTTTTAAAATACATAAATCAGCCAAATATTCCAATGCCGATAGTTATTAAGTATGTAATTATATAAAAGTGCTCCGGGCGACAACGCCGCATCGCCACCGCATCGCTATGCTGCGTGTATTCAACGTTGCCAGCCCGCCGCCGGCCGCGCCGCCACCACACCGCTAGTTTTTTAAAAGTTCACGCGCTTTATATTACTTTTGAATGTTTGTGGCCAGCAATGTATTACTAAAAACGTACAGTGATATGCCAAAATCAAGCGGAGACCGCGCGGCACAGCGCTTCAGTGTTCAATCTACATGGTTACGCGATGCGGAACGGCTGCAGCGCCATCTACACTAGCCCTAACGCTACCTATACTAAGTACGATCAGTACCGAAACTAAATTAACACTATTATTGATTTTCTTTTGATAGACTTACAATCTTAAAAAAAAAAAGTAGAATAATAATAATAATATATCTTGTAAAATTTCAGTATTTATAACTGTAATTTTTATGGTGTACATAATAAAGAGTAGCTATTCTATGTTATCAAATTGTCACAAATGAGTTTCAGCTTCTCAAGTTAAAGTCAACAGCTTTTGTAAGGCGCCGGCGCCGTCTATACGATCGAGAATATCGCGACGATATACGCCGTGATATTAAATTCTATGGAAACAGTATGAACCAATGTCCACACACCGATATCATCGCGGCGAGAATTTGATTTCGATTCTTTCCAATATAATTATCAGGTTATGATTTAGTAAATTGAAGTGCTAACCGACTTTCGTTATATAATACGCAGCTGACAGTTAAGTGGAGTTTGATTATGAAACTAGTATCTTGAAACAGTAGCTTGACTGTTTTGTTTCGGGCTATAGCTAACTAACGCCTGGTTTTGGAATAGCCCATAAATTCAAATAACACGCTGTCTTATAGAGATTAGTAACAATTATTTCAGTAAACTAATCTGAGCAGTTAACATGAGCTACCTTTATGACAGCGTGTTAGTTGAATTTATCAGGTTTTCAATAACCAGGTGTTAGAACAGAAGAGTCAAGCTACAGATTGTTTACGGCACTAGTTTCATAATGTAAACCCTGCTTTATACACCGTGCCATTTTAATCGTCTTACAACGGCAGCCCATTTCATGTATCCAATGACTACTAATCATTCATGAAAGTAAATTTTGTTTTTATAAACAACTGCATAATAAAAAAAAATATTATTTATTATGAGTTTATGACGCATGAGGTAGTTTGAAACATCCTGTTACGAGCGCGGTGCGAGCCTTGCGTTCCAAGGACGGCGCGGAATGAAGTGCAAAGCTCGCACCGCGCTCCTAACAGTGTGTTAAAAAGAAAAAAAACTCAAAAAACAAAAAACTCCTAAAACTACATCATGCGTCAAAATACATAATATTTAAAAAAAAAATATTCAAATGTTAATAAATATTTTTTTACATTCATGAATGATTAGTAGTCATTGGACACATGAAGTGGGCTGCCATTGTAAGACGATTAAAATGCCACGGTGTATAATATTTTTTTTATGCATTCCATTTTACACGGATTGTGTCGAATTTCACTCATAGAAATATCAACATAATCTTTTCAAAGCATTTTTGACCGTCTAGGGACTCCTTTAGGACTTTGCGACTGAATTCGGTCGTAAAGCAATCGCTATCTATGTTGCGACTGCAGGCCCTGATAGCCAACCTACACACACATCGGGTTAGTCATTTGTATTCTGACCGTTTGCTAATACTGGCAGGTTAATTTTTTATGTACAAACACATTTGCTTTCATGATTGTTTACATACCGAAGCGCTTGCTGGGGTCGGTAACCTTCCTAAGGTGGGGGCGCATTCCCTTCTGGTGGTTGGGGTTGATCAGCTTGGCGCAGACCTCAGGGTAACTCAAGAGACCCTCTGTTTTGGTGTAAGGACCTAGAAACAAGATCACAAAAATTAGCTTTTGAGGAATCATTTTTGAATTTTTTTTTTTTGCAAGGCATATATAAAAACCGGTCAAGAGCGAGTTAGACTCGCGCACCGAGGGTTCCGTACGTATATATGATGTTGATGATTTCTGAAAAACTGTGCTATTTAGAGACATCGTTTTATTTTTCCTGTAATCTTTACATAAACTTCTATCGCATAGAATAATTTCAGATTTTTCTCTATGCAAACTTCGAAGATTATAGGGGGATTAAAGGGGGCGGTATTTTTTTTACACTTTTCATCAAAAATCGAAAACTATGATGCCTAAAAAAAAATGTTTGAGGATGTGCAAACAGCGCTGTTTCACATGCCCTAGTAGACTCTATTCGAATTTTTAAGACCCCCTTTCAGGCCCTGTTGCAAAACAGATATATTTTTTTTAATTTCTTTCTTGTTTGCAAAATAGTTGGGTAAACGTCATCTAAAACTGTTCCAAATTTCAAGTTGATAGCAGTAGTAGTTCTTGAGATATCCAGACAGATCCAATTGTCGACAGAGGCGACTATTTAAAAAACCGTAATGTAGGTACTGTATATCGTTGGTAATATTTCTAAGGAACTGGGCCCTATAATTATGGTCACAAAATGTTAAATTTTTGAGGCTGTCTGTTGCGCTCAATTACCTACCAGTCGATTGCGTTGAATGAGTAATTTGTACCTACATCTTACACGGTTACCCAGTTATAAATTTAGCAAGACTAAAGATCAATAAACCTAGTTTGACTTTAAAATAAAACCAAAATATTTAAGGGTATATAACAAAAGTAATTTTTTTGCCGTATTTATAGATAATGGTACGGAACCCTTCGTGCGCGAGTCCGACTTGCACTTAACGGGTTTTTTAACCCAATGTCCTGTCGCATGTTATGCATGATGAGTAAAGTATAAATGATTACGACATACCAGCTTCGCCGGGGCCATCAGCGTGTAGGGGAGGAACACCAGCGATCTCGCTCTCAGCATCCAGCTTCCATGTGCGGGCAGCAGTCGGGATCGCCAAGATGAGCTTCTGGGCAGGGGCACCGCCTTGGAGCCTATTCACAAACAATAAAATTGAACATAATTATTATGGTAAATTGATCACTGCCACACATGCCTCTTTGAGACATGCAACACCAAGCAAAGCATCGTAATTCAATGGACTTACAATGCTTTGATTATATGATAGACAGTCATATTGAATAAAAACTGGTTTATTAACCGAGTTCAAAATAAGGAGGACTGACCAGTATGTAACGACAGCGTCAGCGTTGAGCAGGGGGTTACGGTTCTGGGGGGTGTACAGGGGGGTGGTGTAGTCAGCCTCCTTGGGGTTACGCTCGGGGGTCTCGAAGTCATAGACGCCAAGGTTCACGATGTCAACCAGGTTGATGATGGCAGGGACATCATAGTAAACTAAAAGAAAAAAGGAGACGTAAGATTAGAAACTTCAGTATCATTGTCTGATGTTGGTAGATAAAAAAATCAGGATCATGGACTAACTAAAATGTACAAAAGTGACTGTCAGGTCTTGTGATTCAGAAACGGATAATGCCGTGGGTGCACATAATAGAATAATCACGAGCAAAAGGCCTTATGACCAGTACTGTAGCACGAGGTCATATTGATATCCTTATAAACATACATTACTTTATCCATACGTATTCTGACCTACCTTATTATATATCTCCTTTTAATACCTAACGTATAAGGAAGAATTATTATAGGTATTTCATCATTAGCAAAGAAAAATTAAAATCTAGTAACTCACTTCCTCTCTCCTTAAACATCATCATTACATAATACAGTTCCTTGCTCTTGTTTCGTGTTTATTATTGTGTATGTATAGGTATATATATTTATATAGATAAGTATATTTATTTATTTCTATATGCTTTATCTATGTATGTATTTATTGTATATGTAAATGGTACACCACTGTCTACCATTTGTATTGTCTCTCATTCTCCCTTTAATCCAACCGAAGGTTGTCTATAAAATATCGCTTTTAGCGATAACACCGCCCATGGTGTCACCCTACTACGTATTTCAACTTTTATATCTGTATTTTTTATGGTGTAGGTTCATAATAAAGAGTATTACTTATATTCTATTCTATTTTATTAAAATAAAAAATATTATATAGATAAACCGAAGTTGATACTGCAATTTTCCGCGTCTATGACCTATGATACCACAGACAGACACACAGATACACAGACGTCAAACATACATATAACAAACACCCCATACATCGAGGGTTAAAAACTTACCAGTGGAGTTAACATTGGGGAGGACAGTGATAGCCAGTTGCATATTAGGTTTGACGTTCAAAGCTTGCTTCATCTCACGGACCAAGGCGGTGAAACCCTCACGGTGCTCAGCCTCCTTCTCATCGACGAGGGTGGTGCCGAAGGTCTTCTTGATGCCGTGCCAGATGGATCCTGAACAAATAATACATTGGTAAAGTTAACGTCAATTAAGTTAAGTTAAACTAGAGCAGGTAGGATAAAATTTTCAAAAAACGACATTGACCTCTTCAAAATTAAGATTCACATTCGTCTCACAGATCCAAATAGCATACACGGCGCTACAAAATACATTGAACAAATATAATTAGCATTGCCATTTGACGTGACAATACTGCCTGTCATCTGGGTACGTTTCCAGATGACAGTTTACTATTGTTTTGCATTACCTGTTAACAGTCAAATAAATAAATAATTTTGTTTAATCATTGTTCATACAGATGCAGTAATGTATTGTACAATGAATCAGGCACAAAACTTAACTACTGTTGCTTCAAGCTGCAGACTGCAACCGCAGGCGACAATGCGGCTATCAGCGTGCTGCTTGCAGTCGCGGTTGCTTCTATTTCCAAGCACGGCGGCATGCCGCGGCTGCACAATGCATAGAACGATGCCTCAGTCACTCCAATACTTTTGTGCGCGACAGAATGTCGGACAACACTACCGATAGTTTACTAATGGATGACCGGCAACATAGTTAATCAATTTCTCTTCATCATCTTCCGAAAAAGTTGACATTTTTGTGCGTGACACATGTGAACTCTCTGTGGTTTATACAAATGTACTCTGTGTTCGCGACACCACTGGCACTGCAGACTGCGATCGTTGCACGGCGCGGCCACAGGCTGCAGTGTTGCCGCGCTTGAAATCTTTTTCATAGAGATACATAGAAACCAGTAGTGTCGCTTGAACCTGCAGCTGCAGTTTGCGGCCTGCGGTCCATATTGGAATTGCACCTTTATTTAAAGTAATACTAGACGATGCAGCTTTGTTATTATACTTCTGATTTTGCATCACTGTCAAGATCCCAGTGATCTTTATTTACGATAAGACAGAGATAAAATAACTCGCTAGCGATTTCAAAATCTCACGTTCGCACACAGATTTGACAGCTGATTAGTCGCTAGCGATGTCAAAGTCTGTGTACACAATTAAACATAACATTACTCGTTGTAGGTTCTTACCCCAGGTGGAGCGGATCTTCTTGGGCTTGTACTTGGCGAACTGCCAGGCGAGGTCTATGCCGTCGAAGCCATGCTGCTCAGCCAACAACACTCCAGAGTTGACAAACGCCGTACGGGATTGCGGGGACTCCAACTATGAAGGAGAAGTTATCTTGCTAAATATTAAACAAAAGCGGTTGCCAGTTGCCAGCTCCCCAGCGGTGGCCTATAATAACGGTTGTCTTACAGTGGTTGATAATCATTTACTCAATCGATTAGGTTCTTTATTAACCTTACCTACGGATGAGGAAAGGTTTAGATGAATGTCGATGTTTAATTTGTAAGCTAAGCGAGTATGAACACAATGTTCTTCCTATGTAATTAAGATTAACTGATTTCTGCTTGAGTTCATCTTCATACCTATTCCGCTATTATAACACGATTTCAGAATACAGACTCATCTAATTTGTAATGTTAATTTGCATAATCTGACGCTGCCTCCTACAAAACTCAATCATGTGTGTACGTTGACATCAAAATGTAATATTGAATACACGAAACTAATCAGAGGGTATACTCCGAAGTTCGGCCGTTTTATAACTTCCACAGTTTCCGTTTTCGAGTTTCGAGTCCTTCCGACTTTAAGTCACAGTTTTGACTTTCGCTTATCTCTTCGACTGTCTTTCTTTTTTTTTTTCGCCGTAGTCAGCGGTAGTAAGCCGTAAAGAAAAGATCAAACATTCGACCGATACTTCGGTTTAGCGCTTCGGAGTAGACCCCCTGGTTGTTAGTCTTTTGTTTGACTGAATCCGGGTTTAGCTAATTGCCATAAAATATCACTGATCGTATAGACAAAAATTACCTTAATGAAAATTAAATGAAATTGAACGGGTTATTTTGTATTTACAAGTAGTCTGTACACCAATCTGCATTTTTTTTTAAATTTAGGCACCCAATTTTTTTTCAGAAGCAGATTATTTTATTTTTATTTTAAACGGGATTTGACTTGATTATTTAACCCTACTTACTAGGATTTGTCAGAAAGGCTAAATAATTAAAATAACAGTTTTTAACTAAAATGGTGTCAAACTACGACGTTGACTTTTAACAGTACCTAAGTTGATCAGCGCCCTAATTGCATAACACAGTTTGAATCACAATCGGAATGATTTGGAAGTATGTTAATCCATTGCTTCATATGTTAGAAAAAATTGTCTGCTCAACAACGTAAATAACGCAACGAATGTTGTTGAACTGTCATATTGAAACCGATTCCTACTGATAGTGTGTTACGGAGCCAGGCCGCAGGATGATTTACACACTCTCTGGGTATTTTATTAAGACGTATAAAAATATCAATCACAAGAAAAACCCGTTTAAATTTCTTTATATTAATGTTAATTTATGGCAAACACACGATCAATGTTTAAAGGAAACTAAGGGTGATTGAACAAAACTAAGTATGAGGCTTATTTGCGGGTAGGTAGTAGTGCCTAAAAAAGCAACTCGATTTTATTTTACAAAATCACTGTGTACACGGCTACACATTTAGCTACATTTACCAGTATACGCTAACTTCTCATTGTACGGAAATCCTATATAATGCGAGATCAACTTATACTGGAAATTTATAGCGTGATGTGTAGCCGTGTGTACCAGTGATATTATTCGCTGGGCAATTTTAAGATGCCTACGGTCCGATCTAAAAAATTTTGAGGGTAGGACCTTGAAAACACTATCCGGTTTAGCTCGTAATTATAATCTTGTTATATGAATTATGTCCATATAGTAAGGCCATACTTCGAGCAATAATAATGCTTATTATTAGAACATAATAAACATGAGTTAGCTGGAGCGAGGTCTACTTTCTGACAAATGGTTATCACTTTTTTTATGGAACAGCTGCACTTACCAGGAGGTTGTACTTATTTGCATCTTCAGTGTCGACGTCTCCTCCAACGGACAGCAGGACCTTCAGGCCGGGGTACTTGGTCTTGAAGTTCGTGATGGCGCGGTAGTTGGCGTGGGAGCGGTCTACATCCAGGTTTTCGTTCAGCGGCACCATTTTGTAGGTATCGGGCTGGACGCCGGCGAATCCGTACACCAGGTGGGTGCAGAAGGACAGGGCCGGGTCCAGGTCCAAAGGCAGCATACGCGCTTGAGCTGGATAAATGCATCCTTCGACTGAATTAACATGTTTACAATGTATTTCACGAAGAGATGTGATCAAAGATAGACCCCAATTATTGTTGTTTCATTCCTCCTCAAAATAAGAGAATTGAGTGTATCCTTTTATGGCGATTACTTTATTATACATTTTGTAATACTCTTTCGCAACATTATACACCGTGGCAATTTAATCGTCTTACAATTTCAATTTGAAAAAAATTGAAAATTGAACAACGGCAGCCCACTTCATATATCCAATGACTACTAATCATTAATGAAAGTAAAAGATATTTATTAACATGTTTTTTTTTTCCATTATGTAGTTTGACGCATGATGTAGTTTGAAACACGCTATTACGAGCGCGGTGCGAGCCTTGTACTCCATTCCACGCCGTCCTTGGAATGCAATACTCCCACCGCGCTCGTAACAGGGTGTTTTAAATTACGACATGCGTCTTATTGAATAATATTTTTTTTAATTATTCAAATGTTAATAAAAAAAAATACTTTCATGAATGATTAGTAGTTATTGGATACAATGAAGTGAGCTGCCGTTGTAAGGCGATTAAGGGGGATGCACTAAGGTAGCCCGCGAAATTAAAATTTTATTAAGTTTTTTGCAATTTCCAGGTCCGTAACAAGTTGTATGTTGATCTAAATATGATTCGCTGCCATAAAAAATAATATGGCTTTACAGAATTATAATCATTAGAATCAGCATTACAATGCTCTAAGTTCATAAAATCGTACTGAATGATTATTTCAGAAATTGTCATTCAATTGGATTTTTCGAACAGAGTTAGTTGTATTGCCGATTCTAATGATTATAATTCTGTAAAGCCATATTTGTTACGGCCGCGAATCATATTTAGATCAACATACAACCTGTTACTGACCTGCAAATTGCAAAAAACTTAATGAAATTTGTATTTCGCGGGCTACCTTAGCGCATCCCCCTTAAATGCCACGGTGTATTAAGGTCAACAAAATATCTGTCCGCACAGACATAATTTGCATTTATTACTATAATTGCATATCCTGCCGTGGTGGGCGTAGTCTTTTGAAATGGACTTGTCTGACGACTCGGATTAAATGTAGTTAGGAATGTGTGTCGGAGGAGCTCGTGCTAAGTATTAAAAGCCGCACGGGTCGATCCATCAGGTTAAGCTATGCTAGCCGGGGTTGGTCCGTGGATGGGTGACTTTTTTATATACCGAGACTCCTCCGTGCCTCGGAAAGCATGTTAAACCGTTGGTCCCGGCCATCATTTGTGGATTTTTGACAATCGTGAGGGGTCGTCAGAAGCTTGAAAGTTTGACAACCAGTCTTACCAAGGGGTATCGTATTACCCAGTTACTGGGTTGTAGAGGTCAGATAGGCAGTCGCTTCATGTAAAATACTGGTATTCTGCTGCATCCGGTTAGACTGGAAGCCGACCCCAATATAGTTGGGGAAAGGCTAGGCAGATTGATTATGTGTTTACCTAGTAGGTAGCTTCGTATATAATTTTAGATGTGACAAACACTCAGACGGTAGTTTCGCAACTCTTCCACAGAGCCCTATTCGTGTCCGTTACGACAACGGGACTTTATACTGTAAACAACTATTCATTATATTACCAACCCGCTCGTATCGGCTATTATCTGCTATTACGAGAGCTCTCAATTGACTCAGGGCCACTCCTGAATTGGTCTTTGACTTTACTTTGAACTGTCAACAATAAATTGAATGATCCTTTTAAGTATTTAACAAGCAGTCTTTTATTAACGATTAGCTTTTGCCCGCGGCGTCACCCGCGTGGATATCGGAAAATATCCCACGGAAACTTACTACCGCGATTAAAAGTAACCTATGTGTTAATCCTGGGGCCCAAATCTGCTATTTTTATAAATTCAGTCATTCCAACACGATCCCATTGTCATGCCATTGTCATTTTGCTAAAAGTTCGTAATCTGGTAAATTCATAATGATCGATCATTTTCTTTGCAATTTCTTTCAATGTAGTGTCAGTGGCCGACCATTGGAAAGTCATAATGACGCCATTATAATAGTAGATTACCAAACTTGTCAAAATCAACAATTATGAAATCAATGATCGACCATTCTGACACTATTGTAATAGCAGACTTGAGGCCCTGGTCATAAACTATACTAGCTGCGCCCCGCGGTTTCACCCGCGTAAGTCTCGATCCCGTGGGAATATCGGGATAAAAAGTAGCCTATGTCTTAATCCTGGGTGTCAGCTACCTCCATACACAATTTTATCAAAATTGGTCCAGCGTTTGAGCGTGAAGAAGTAACAAACATACACACACACTCACAAACTTTCACCTTTATTTTATTAGTGTGATTTGTGCCAAATTGCTAATCCAGAACATACATCCAGACAGTAAACGGACAAAGTTCTAAAAACTATATTTTCGGCATTAGACTCGTTCCCCACACCTCGTAGCAAATTACTGTTATGAGTTTAACCAACATTATTTATTCGAAATTTGACTCCGTTACTATTTTATTATATTATATTTATTGAGGAAAATATACCTTGTTTAAGATTTCGTATAATGTACATGTACATGTTTTATATTTACTTTCATTTAAATTATTTACACGTTATGAAAATTATTATTAATTTTCCGAGAACTCACAATAAGTTGGTTGGTAAACACCAATAAAGTAAATAATGTTGCACGTCATAGTCACGATGAGCCACTGTTTAAAAATCAAATTGAGGAAAAGCGTAAATAGTGAAGTTATGATGAAGGTTACAAAATATATTACGAAGTGAAGGAAATCGATACCTAAATACTCAATGACATCATCTTTCAGAGCATTGTTAAACATTCGACTAATATGAATAAAAGCACGCAAAATCGCAGGTGGGCGTCAAGTCTCAGATGGCCATATCACTAGTACTCGTATAACTAAGAACACTCAATTCCATTGTTTCCGTAATACATATTAACCAGTTAACGTCTGGCACGTACTCGTGTCTGGCGAGGTGACGTGATCAACACACCAACCATGAGGGTTAACACAATTACAAGGAAAAATCTAACGAAATATTTAAATTAGCTTAGTAGGAAAACAGGAATAAAAATCTTAACTTAAACTTAAAACAAATAAAAGTTATTTTAAGTCATGACGACGATAATGTAAAATCTATTTTTTTTTGTAAGTATAAAAGGTTATGACAACTTAAGTCTTCATTTCTGGTTTCCGCACGTAGTTCGTCAGTGGACCATTGTGCGTGCAGTTTTCATTTTGCCAAATAATAATAAAAGTGTTAAAAAAAAGAAGATTAAAAAAATTGCCGGCTGTGCAACCCTATCTAAACCTAAATAACTCAACCCTCTCTGACTGAAGAATTATTATATAAAATAAAACGACTCTTTCCTCATTGACTCATGTTTCTCTCATAAGAAGGCAAACATGTTGGTACAGTCAGCCTCAAAAATATGTATTATACATCGACAAGGATGAATTTAGTTGTATACAATCTTTGTTCCTTAACATTGCATAAAATTAGTAAGTAATTAATTTCCTTATTCCTTAGCCACAAAACATAAAACTCATTGAGTATTTAATTGTAGCTACACATTTATACAATATTATGGAACAGATTATTTAATAGTTTTAAGCACAGAGGTGGAATTAATGCCTTAGGCATTTTCTACTAGTCAAACTTTGGGTGTTGCCGAGATTTACAAACTGTGGTAGGAGCAATGACGTAAATTGTGGAATATATATTTATTTAAATATCGTATTATACATATACCTCTTATAAATATAATATACCTACCTAATCTATATAAATAAAAATTTATGAAAGAAAAGAAAAAATTAGAAAGTTTCTCGGAAAATTTTCAAATTCAGGAAAACCTGAAACATCCTCTTTTCTATGGATTTTTTGTATGAACTATTGAAATCTGGTCAGGACATCGTCTGACGGGTCAGCTATAGTTATATATATTATAAATAAAAGCTCAATCTTAATAAATACACGAATATACTAAAACAAGTAAGACAAACGATGGAAAAACATTAACGTTGTGATGATAGTGCCAGGTTCTTATGAATGTGCGCGCGACCTTTAACTTTAAAATATAATCGGTTGATTGCCGTCCGGTTGTCAGATTGTAGACATTAAACTAAATTCTTGTAGATGTACTATACATGTTTTTGAGGCTGACTGTAAGTACCTATTGCGCTCAATTACCTGCCAGTTGATTGCGTTCGATGAGTAATTCGTACCTACATCTTACACGGTTACCCAGTTATAAATATAGCAAGACTAGAATTTCTACTTATTTATTCAACTTTGTCTTGTGACAAAATCGGATTTTTCAGGACATTTTGATGATTTAGTATGGGATAGTTTTGTATATTTCTACATAGTCTTGACTTTATCTGCACTCCGCCAAAAAAACCGGTTAGAAAAGAGTCCTCGAGGCTAAATCTTTAAACACAGTTCTATTAATACCCCTCAGGGAAAGGTCACTAGTCGGACCAGCAATTGATAAACTGCTTGTGTCGCTAATCCGGGTAATCCCAGTTATGAGTTTGATATAGGTAAATAGATATGCATATACCTACATAGAGAACCAGACGATATTGTGTCTGCTAGCAACTGAGCCTCGTGACACGCCTAATACGGTTATCACTAATTCATGTTTAAGTAAACGTGAGGACATCGACTCGGCGACCTCAACAAACAATGATTATTTCGCCTTTTGTTTAACCATTCGTCTTCATAAATCAGATAAAACAGAGGAAAAATACGACCATTTTGAAGTCGTGCCGGAGTTTTGATAGTAAGTAGGCAGGGATAATAATTATTGTTGATAATTCATATAAACAAAAACTTGATAGAAAAATATAACCAACAAAATGAACGTAAATAAGTACGTAAGTAAATAATGGTAGCTGTAAATTAGCGGTAAATATAGGTACTTATTCATATCAAAAGCTAAAATTGAATGTCGAATTAAATAGCGTAGTCATCTCAATTACCTCTTTTCCTTGGATTTATATATTATTTATACCTTTATACCATTATTTATATATTATCTATAATATATACCATTATAGTAAATATATCTGTATGTGTATTATAACTTCGTAAATTTGTAATTTATTTATGTACATGTGTATATAATATACATATATATTATAATTAATTATGTTATATTTTAATATTATTATTTTATCTCAATCAGATCACCTGCCATCTTATCCCTTCACCACCCTTGGTTGACTGGTAGAGAATGCCTAAGGCATTAAGTCCGCCTTTGTACCCTGATTGTATGCGAGAAGTTTAAATAAATAAATGTCTGACGGTGACATCTGCTGCATATACCACCCTGGCACCCTACGGTCTCAACAAGACGAGCCAAGAAAAGAGGTGTCCATTCACACGACGTGCTCTGTTGCGATTTACTGTGGAACCTGCCTACTTGATGACGTCACAATAACATTCAGAGTCAGACCATCTCAGTATGCTAACAAGGTAACAAAGCAAGAAACAAAATGTTAAATTGACCAGTGCCTACTATAACTTTTTTATTTGCAGCTCACGTCACAAGGTAACGACCACAAGACAGGCTGAAACAACACAAAAAAAATAAGGAAACTGGCGTGCAATATTAAGTATACATTGGTCAGTTTTGTGACCACGATGGCCTATTATCTCACGAGCTAAATCAAATGTTTTTCTATCGATTCCGAGTATTTCTAGAATAACAATGTTTGTCGAGGACGTTATCGTGTGTCTTGTTGACACGCTGACACTCGGGTCGTACACTGTGTTGCGTGTAAGTGATTGTCTTTATTGGCTGTTATCTTCCTCCGTCACTCATTACTTAACTATTACCTACGCAAGCTTATCGAAAGTTCACTGAACGTTAGGTTACTCAAAAGTTATCATTTCGAAAACAAATGTCTTGTATCTAAGCAGTCACGGATATTCGTTCATTTTGGGTTTCATTTTGTTATTCACCTGCCGTGTTTAAACTGCTGGTTGTCTCCTAAAGGCTGTGTTCACCAACATTCAAACCACTGCACCGGTTAGGTATTTAAACAGTTGGTTTATGTCAAATTTCCTGAGGAAATTTTAAATATAGAACTGATTCTAACATTTGATTTAAATGTTGATGATAATATTAAAATTGAAGGTACAAAAACTTTGAAATTCTTTTTAACCTTTTGTTAAATACTACTAAACCGACAGTATTTGTGTGCGAGTTCTTATTTTGTCTTTCTTTCATTATTTTTGATACTTTTTATTTTCGGTTTTACGATAATGCAAAATTATACGTATTTAGTGGCGAAGTGTTTTCTTTATTTCATTATCTTTTCGCTACAAAATGGCGTCCGAACAGGGACATCACTCAGGTTTCATTACCACAGTATAACGATCAAAACATCAATAAATCAGAGGTTAAATCGAATATAAATGACTGTTTCGGTTTATACCTAACGAAATCAAGGTAACGTGGATACAAGAACAATTTTCTTACAAAAGGCCTTGTTTGTTCGGCCTTCCTCTATTGTGTAGGTATAGTCGACCTAGAAACTGCTATACCACTTTTGACAAAAATCTGGGGATTGATGTCAAAAAAAATATCACTAAGGTTGAAACTATTTAACTGTCACATATATAATTAATAGACCTTCTTGTTTTGTGACGTGTAAATGACATTCAACCTTAGGGTGATAAAGCAATCATATGTTCGACTATATGTACTTACAAACGTTCAAGTTATTCTTAAGTCACCATACTTACCATACAAAGCGGAGTTATAATAATTGCGTAGAAGGAAACAATGCTGTCCTGTCATCCTGTGGCTTTGTAAGCATTAGCAAGTTAATTTATATAAAATAAATCACTTATTACAAAAGAAAGTATACTGCGGTCGCAATTTAGTTTTCCAACATGTAAACATATACCTACATAATTGAAAAAATATTTTTAAAAAAGGTTAGTTTTGCGGTACAACTATTGTTATGACTTTTGCGATGTAGTAAATTTAATATTTAATAATAATAATTTATTGAGGTACATAAAGATTTTGTAGTACATGAGGGACTTAAAAAGTATGCATTATTATAAGATAGTAAGTAGTAGTAGCAGGTAGAAGTGTTAAGTTGACATTTGTTTACGTGTAAGTTAACACGTAAACAAATGTATATGTATAATATATATATCAATTGGATATGAGGATTTGTAAAGGAGAGGAGGAAAAGATATATAATAAAATAAAGATACCTACATCGCAAGAAATCATTTAATTGTCTACACAATCTTTGTTCCAAATTTAAATAACACATTGCGCTTAATCGTAGCTACACATTTGTAGACCGTCAAATGAATTCTCGTCGATGTATACATCTTTTTGAGGCTGACGGTACCTGGGAAGATTTAATATTTGTTTTCTAGAATATAACAATAAACCTACATACTTAATAACGTGTGACCAACCCGGATATTATAATCATAAATTATGTAAACCATTTTGCGCAAGTAGGTAACTATGTATCTAATACATTTAACAACAACTATAGTGATTCGTTATAATCATAAATATGTTTTTTTTTATATTTCTATGGTTATAACAGTTACCTACTATTCAAAAAATTCAGCATGGCATATAAATTACAGCGAATCACCGTACATCAAAATGCCTGCTACAGCAACCACACAGAAAAATAATATAAATTAATTAGGAAAACTTAGGTGTATGCACCCAAAAATTCCTTTTTGGGAAAAACTTAATATATATTATCTATTTCAGTAAATATCTGGGACAACTACTTACTCCAGTATTAAATAGGAATATGTAATTATAAACAAACCATATTAGGACGTTCGAAGCAGCACTTCATTATTCGATACCTTGGAGACGAACAATTAACAAACGATAGTTAACACAAAAACATTGATTACGTTGATTTGTACAACATTTGGGCAAAGTAAAAATGTTGTAACTCGTACCTATGCGGGCGGTTTCATTGCCAAAAATCTCCCGCAGATAAGTTGCGAAAACACATAAAATGAATACTTTTAAGCCAGTATATATTGCGATTGCGTAGTATTTACTTCCAATTTCCTTTTCCTCTTTTTGTACAAAATTGAATGGTAATTCCGGCTCTAAATCCTGATTTTTAATACGTCTAATGCTTTTACCCTTTTTTGCCGAGGACTATTGTAGTCTGTGATCCTTATTTTTACATAAGTCTGGTTGGAAATGTTACCAATTTTATTACAGGGTCTGTGTGCTTTTCAGACCGGCATTTTGTAACAATCTGTGCATTGTACACGTGTACTTTCAATATACATTGTCCTAAATTGTACATTACCGCACTAGTAAGATAAGGTAAACCTAAAAGCGATGCAATACGAGCCACTTGAGTAAGGGTGTTGTGTACTTGTGTTACAGTTACAAAACCTTATTAACGTGTTTCTCCCTAGCCACTCTTAGATACATTACATACATTGTTGAGATATTTATTAAGGCTGGTACCAAGTTCCCAAAATAGGGCGGGGAAATTAGGTTTGAACCCTACACTAAATCTTCACAGTTTTTTAGCTTAATTCTTCAAATAATAATAAAAAATTTAACATTTTCCAGGACCGCAACAAGGTAAAAAAAAACGAAAACGCGTTTCTGTTGAGGCAAAATAGTTAACAGGAATTTTTTTGTTATTTTTAGCATTTAACTTTTATTTATAGGTTCAATCTGGCTTAATTACAAGAAAAAAAAAAGATTGCACTTAGACACAAAAGTTAAACTAAAATCTCTGTTACATTTTTGCCTGAACCGCTATTGCAACAAAACTTGCGCTAGTACAATATGTTTATATTTGTTGGATAGCGTAATAAACTTGATTAGGGAATTTAATGCGAGAAAACCGTTCTTAATATTTTTGCTTTAAGTACAATTCAAACATTTCATAATTTTATTTTTAACATAGTTTCCGTGGATGAAAATGTTTAATTTTCTAACAGGCTACTTGTAATACCTCATCTCTTCGACAAACACTCCATACAACCATATTAAACTGTTAATAATTTTTTCTACCTAGTAAAATTGAAAAAAAAAAACGTACACGCGGGGGTGAGTTTTAGCGGTATACATTTTAACCTATTCCCATATCCGTACCCTACACGTTAAACGAAAAAAAAGGCCGTTTTAAATTAATGCAAAGTTAGCCTAAAATTCGGCTTAATTTCCCCGGGCTTTTTACTTTTTTGACGCTTACCTAGTTGGCTATATTTCAATTTCGATAAAATGATCGAGTAATACTCGTATTCAAGCTGCAGCTGTCAGTAACAAAGACGTAAAGCTCTGATTCATGGATGGCCTTAGTCAGTAAGTAGGCATATAAGTACATAATGTTTGTTCTGTTTAAACACCTCAACAAGAGCATCCATATTAATAGCTTCGTCATCACTGGATGCTCGTATGCCTTGAATACAGATGGGACCAAGGAATTGTTCTTACTTAAATGTAAATGAATACGTTGCATTGTCTAAGGTACAGGTATGGGTATGGGCAGCGACAAAAGACGTGTATCACTGATAACTTTTACAGATCTTCAAAATTCACACAAAATTGATTCCATATTCATATCATCCTCATCTGCCTAGCCCTAGACTTTTCCCAACATATTTACATATTTAATATGTTTTATGTGTAAAAATATATATATAATTATAAAGTAATAGTTAGTATTCTTTAAATTTTACTTTTGTTCTGATTTTAATACAATATTTAGCTCAATAATCAAAATTAAAAACTAAAGTATTAATCGTCCTTTTTTGGTGACTCATCATCATCATCATTTCAGCCGAAAGACGTCCACTGCTGGACATAGGCCTCCCCCAAACGGGTTTGCCATAATCGACACGCTTGGCAGGCGGGTTGGCGATCGAAGTATGGTGTTAAAATGCATAGAGAACGCTGCTGCCCATTCTCTAGTACCTAAGTGTCGCTGATTGTACCACTATAATGATAATAGCAGCCGCTAGAAAGATAAATCCTACCTACTTTCACGATATATAGTTACATTACAATCAGACATATAGGTATAATGGGAACGCTGTCATAAGTAAAAAAAGTTGCTAGTACAAATTGATGAATTGATTTTGTTAGGTAAAAAAGGAAAGATCTTGTAACTGACGTAGTTTCCTTTTTGATTAAAATTAATCTCAAGCAGGCTTAGAACAGCAGCTGTACCTATCTACTATACTGCTACCACTTATTATTATTTATCAACCAGCTAAATGAAACATTAGAATATGTAGTTATACTTAATAACCCTTATCATTGAAGTTAAAGGTTGATAACAAAACGACTTGTTTACACAATCACGTCAATAGGTATTTTTCCCAGAAATGCATACATAAAATAAGATTAAATAGGGATTTCTGTAAGTTTCGCCGACTTACTTGAAATGTCCTAGCTTCCTTCTACTATTCTGGCATCATCATCAGCTCCCTAGAATTTTCCCAACTATGTTGGGGTCGGCTTCCAGTCTTACTGGATGCAGCTGAATACCAGTGTTTTACATGGAGCGACTGACTATCTGACCTCCACAGCCCAGTTACTGGGAATATATTGTATGTAGACATCGCACAGAATACCTTTTGTTTTGAGACAAGACAGCTGTTTAACTTTTGTCTGATTATTGTAAGCTGTTTATTTTCCTCAAAACCTGCTGGAGCAAGGCCAGGGACTTTGTTACCTGTACAGACGGCTACACATCAAGCTATACGTTTCCAGTATAAGCTGATCTCGCATTATATAGGATTTCCGTACAATGAGAGGTCAGCGTATACTGGAAAATTATAGCTTGATGTGTAGCCGTGTGTACGTTGCATCAGATTGGTCATCGCAATGGCTTATAACCTCATTCAAGGTGACAAAGTATTTTTGCGACTCTCAAAATTGCTTCCAAGAACCAAATGAATACCTATGCAGAAGTATTTTTTCTTTGTCACAAAATAATGGTAAATTTTCTAACAAAAACTGATAAATAGGTACAGTCGCCAGCAGGTCAAGCTTCCCGAAACTGTCAAATTTTCCCAATCAACCTTGTACCTTATGCTTTAACGATAAAGTTGAAAATCTTTTACAGAAATTTGACAGATTGTAGTAGCTTGATGTGCTGGCGTCTGTACCTATTGCACTAATAACATTATAATGTATTATTATCTGAACGTTTTATTACCCAAAATCTTCAATTAAGGAAAAAAAATCATCTAAAACTTTTTTTTTCTTTATGTATGTTTTCTGCTTATGTTTCCTAACAAGAAATCCCTACAGAAGTCGCGGGCGCAGCTAGATTATATAATATAATCTTATTTTTCCTTCTACCCACACACTAGTAACATTTACAGTGCTCGGCTTTGAATCAGCATTTAAATAAGTTAATTGCATCCGCCATAGTTACAGAAGAAACAGAATCACGATAAAAGATTGAAATAATTGGGATTAATACGTAATTATGTAAGTCGTCTGATATGAGAGTGAAATGTAGCTCAGTTAACGATGTTGTTATTCTTATCGAGGTTATATAACTATAACTAAAGTTACTACTGTGCTGTTACGGTTCTACTTGATCGTGTATAGCCTTTCACTATAAACAAATGTGGCGTAGTTACCTTGTAGCTATTTTTTTTTTCATGTTCGGGACAGAAATCGGTCGAAGGATTTAAGTAATGTTTAAAATGATTAATTTCATCAATTAACACTTTAGACTCCACCCACTTTTCGTAGAACTCATACGCCATGTCCGTCATACATATACACGTTCAGTGCCAGGAGCCCTCCTGGAGGGTTCACTCAAGTCGCATAAGGGATGCCGGGAGCGCTCTCATTTAAATATCCGTTTTTCTTAGCGAATACAGCATTATAAACTGTGAATGAAAATCAGTTTATGTTTTAGCAAGATTTCATAATATACTCGTTGGTTTTCAAATACAAGCATTTTTATTTATATTTATATTCTTTTTTTTATTATATCTTGCTTTACAGGTTGTTAAAGAAATTACGTGCCATAGCTTAGGGGTAGGTTCAGTATCGATAAAGAAACCCAGGAAAAAAAATAAAAATAAAACATAAAAAAATATTGCAAGATCAAATAGCAATCGTTAAGAATTAAAATTATTTTATTTGTTTAAATGCTTTAATTACTTACCTACTATCGAACGCGTTGGTACATAGGTACTACTAAATTAGGTTGATGAAAATATGTTTTTATTTTTATTGATTTTTTGAATTTTGTTTTTATTTTTCCTGGGGTCCTTTATCGATACTGAACCTACCCCTGAGCTATGGCACGCAATTTCTTTAACAACCTGTATAGCAAGATATAATAAAAAAAAAGAATATAAATATAAATAAAAATGCTTGTATTTGAAAACCAACGAGTATATTACTAAATCTTGCTAAAATATACAACTGATTTTATTTTCACAGTTTATAATGCTGTGTTCGCTAAGAAAAATTGATTTTTAAAATGAGAGGGCTCCCGGAATCCCTTATGCGACTTGAGTGAACCCTCCAGGAGGGCTCGTGACACTGAACGTGTTAAATTAAGACGGGTAAATTGTAAAAAGATATATATATAATTTTTGCCATAATCGCCAACCCGCCTGCCAAGCGTGGCGATTATGGCCCCTCCCTTTGGGGGTGGCATATGCCCAGCAGTGGACGTCTTTCGGCTGAAATGATGAAATTGCAAAAAGTGGGTACTTAGTTTAGTGAAATCTATCTAGCGTGTACAAAGTTTAATACTATTGACTATTGTTTGGTTACTAGTTTACTACCTAAAAAATATTACATTAGTGAAATTAGAGAAATAAAAAGGTACTTCTCACTTCTCCAACCAACTTACACAACTTGTACTTATCAACCAAATAACACATAAATAAATTATATATTATAAAAAATTGTTTGAAGAGTTGCGAAACCGTCTAACGAGCAAAATCAAAATTCGCAAATTATGTACATAAAATAATATATCGCTTAGCAAAAGTAAATATACTTACATTCCCGGACATAGCTCTTGCTGTTGTAGTAGCAGAGGACTTTGCTGGTCGAAGGGCCAACGGCGCCCGCTATAGCCAGGAAACCGGCTAAAACAATTAAAATATTCATGGCAAATAAATAACTATTCTAAATGACTGATCACCACGACGCGTATGTGGCGAATGAGTCTCGACACTCGAACACAACCGCGCTTACGAGATGCTAAAAGGTCAAAGATTAAAGATGACCACATCGAGTTTCGCCGAATCTTATCTGAGTTGTTGTTTTTAACCTCTTTTGCTTGGGGTATAAACAAGCCGCCTATACATTTTAATTATTACCATTATTAGGTATATTTATTTAAATTCTTTTTGTGTTCTACTGTTTTCTATGAATAAAGTTGAATCAAGAAACTCTATATTTTTTTTAGCTTTTACCGGCCCGCCCTTTCGCCTGCGTGAAGGTCAGAAATTATCGCAACGGATAAAAAGCCAAATCCATTCAGCTGTCTGGCATAAAAAAGGTACATACAGACAGACAAACTATTCGTATGGATAGTCCAATGCTTAAAATGGTCCGATGGTAGGTATAAAACATTCACTTAATCTATGTCTGTCCAAGCTCGATGATGTCATCGTGCTAGTAAAAAAGATTTCATGCAACAAACATAATGGACGGTACCTACTCGTCGAATGCATGTCAACCCCGAGTATTATGTTGTGTGTTGTCAAACTGGTTGTTTCACAAGATCCCAAAATCATGTTCTATAGACAAGTTTTTAGGGTTCCGTGGTCAAAGAGGAACCCTTATAGTTTCGCCATATCAATCTGTCTGTCCCCGGCTTAGCTCACAGACTCTTCGTACTAGAAAGCTGTAATTTGGCATGGGTATACATAATAATCTCGCAGACTAACTGGTAAAAATAATAAACTCCTGAAAAAGAAACACGTAAAATGGGGATGATATTGTTTTTTCTCGTCTATCCCATTCCCATGATGTGGGGTATCGTTGGATAGGCCGTATTGCTGGTCTGTGTAAACTATTTTTCGATTCAGGGATCCGTTTGCGTAATATTAAACATTAAAATGCTAATTTTTGTTAGAGTCAAGTGTCCCTCTTTTTTGTCTGGGTCTGTCAGACTCTTACTGACTAAAAACCACCCCAGTGTTCCCTTCCCACACTTGCACCGGGGATCTTGGGATCTAGTGCGACTTCCGCGATCCCCGGCTAGTGCCGGCCCTCTCTGCTAGGAGGTGGCGGACATCCCCAAGTCCGCCGTCCCTGGACCCATTAAGGGGGGCCGGAAAAGGGCATTAACTGCCCTCTGCCGACGCCCGGTGCACCTGCTGCGGCCCGGTTGGGCAGAAGGGATCTCCCGCTCTCTTTCCACAGCCTTCTTCTGCGACGCGACTGTTTTTCAGAAGGATACCACCACGTCCCAAGACTCCTCGCTGCCGACCATCGACTCGACCACGGCCGGCAGCGACAGGTCACTGCCTACTCCTGAGATGAGGGCACGGCATGGCTCCTCCGCTGCCAGCGTATGCTGCGCCGTGTCTTCCCGGCAGTCGACGCAGTGGTGGCTATGCCAGCTAAATGGTTGTTTTTGGATATGTGAAAATAACCATGGCAGTAGTTTATTTATATAACGAAATTAAAACTTATATTTGCAGTTGGAGAATTGACCGTGACGTATTATATATCGATGTATGGGAGAACATGTTTTTCAACTACAATGTTAAGTTTGTTTTTGAGATAAATTCATCCCAACTACTGAACCCTTCATTGTGCGTGGTCCGGCAAGCACTTGGCCGGTTTTATTATAAGGATCGAAGGTCAAGATTGTTTAATTTCAATCAATTCGGTAGGTAGAGGTACCTATATAAATAAATATGACTATTATGGATAACATCTTCTAGATCGAATACTTAAATGATAAATTATAAGTAACTTCATAACTATTTATTTGTATCTACAAATAGATATTCACTAGATACGCCTACCTACACAGAATAAGAAAAATACATGTTTAAATAAATGTGGAGCGTCCAATAAATAACTTACCTAGGGATAATAAATATTAATTACGTAGGTAATAAATAATAATAGGTAAATAAAATAATGAATAACTTAAAAAATAAAGGGTTTTTACAATGTTACTAAATAAATAAATAAATGTATATATATACCTACTTAATTTATAAAACAACAATTATAATCCTTAAATTCAATTCTGTATTAATAAAACAGTATAACTTACTAAGTACTTAACTATAAGAATAAAATTTATCACATAAACACCCAAGGTTCTTCCTTCTCTCTCTCCTACTTGATCTATGATGTGCTCGACAGGGTCCATAAATTGTGTCCAATATAATTATTTCCCTACTAAATATATACATTATGGTACGCAATAAATAATTGAGAATAGATATAGAGTATTTTCTATCATTTGATTTCTTGGCACAAATTAGATAAAAAGTGACCATTATCCGTATTTTCAGGATTAAAATAATACCTACATCAACACTGTGCTAAGCGTTTGCACCCAATTGTTGATAAAAGTTATTTACTTAGACAAAGGTCGCTTGTATCGATAAGGTAGGTAATGCTGCCATGGACAGTGGAAATTTTAGGACTCGGGGGATCCCGATTTCCAAAGTGCATGATCTTTTAAATCGACGACACTAGAATTACGGTTCAACTTTTACGTAAACAATATTACCTACTGCTTATAAAATTACGGTTGAAAGGAATCTTATTAGTAAAGAAAAGAAAAAGAAAGAAAATACGTTTAGGGTTACACTGCACCTCAAAAGGAAAAAATGGAACCCTTTTATCATCACTTCGTTATCTCTCAAGACCCTTTTTGTCAGGAACGAAAATAATAACAAATACTATATATCTAATTAATTAATATCTACTGTCCCTTGGAGCTATAAAAAAAACAAGCTTCTAAGTCAACGCAATGAAAAAATACGGTGATTTATGCGACATAATTATATTGATACTCGCAAATTAATCAAAATCTATAGGGTACTTCCCGTTGCCCTATAATTATGAAATTTGGCAAGAATCAGGGTCTCACAGCACAATTAAAGGAAAAAGTCCGAAAATCGTTAACTTGTAGTTTTATCATATTTTTTTTTTTACGATAACAATCTTACATTTGCAGCAGGAAAATTGACCGCGTCGTACGTATATCGATGTATGGGAGAACATGTTTTTCAAATACAATTTACAATGTTAAGCTTGTTTTTGGGATAAATTCATTTCAACTACGGAACTCTTCATTATACGTGGTCCGACACGCACTTCGCCGGATTTTTGTTATTTACCTACTTAAAATGATTAAAGACATATGACACAACTAACTATGTATTTACACTAGGTACTCAATTAAATGACTAACTAATATAATATACAAATAAATACAAAAAAAAACAAAAGGACGCTTAGGCGTCGAAATACTCGTCGCATCGCTGTCATCCGAAAACGGCAGCATTGTCACGTTGAATGGCAATGCTAATTCTTTGGCCAAAGAACGAGCCAGCCCTCTCGTCACGTGAAGTGCCGACCAGTCGCTCGGCGCTAAATTTCCTTATAATATTCGTTTTTTTTAAAGATATTTCTAGGTAGGTGTACAACGGTAAAAACAAGTTTCTTCTTACTAACAAACGGTTTATAAAGCTAACTAATTGTAAACATCGTTGGATCGGATTGCCAAGTCAAGTTAAATTAGCGATCAACCTTGGAGTGAGAGATAATAAGCTGAATTTTCGTATATATGTTACGGCTAATACCCGAAGTGCGGCTACACCTAGTTTTAGCCGGTTAGAACTAGGTGTAGCCACTTACTCTTGGTCAAACCTAGTACGCGCCGATTGTTTTCGGGTAAAATCATTTGGGTTAGGTTAGGTTAGAACAGTAACCATTAACAAGCGAAGGCGAGCGAGCGAAGCGAGCGTGCCGCGGTAGCGGCCGCCGAGCGCCAGATCCCCTCTATTGTTGGTAAATTGGTTTTATCCAACAGGGATTGTCTGGACCTATAATTCTAACCGGCTAATACTAGGTGTAGCCGCACTTCGGGTATTAGCCGTAACATATACACCTTCATTTTGGCGCTCTAACAGTTGTCCCAAAAGTCTTATAAAATCTCGTGCCTGCGTCGTAAGTTATTCAAGGTCAAAGGTAAAAAAAAAACGGGTTTTCGCGATTATCTCGGTTTCTATTGCTCCAATGATGTTATCATCTATTATAAAAATTGTAGAGCATAAAATTTGTGACAAATTTTATTTGAAACATTTTTCATGCGCTTATCTGTTTTTGCGATAGAGGGCGGCGAGCCACACGTACTTAGTTCTATGAATTATTAAAGATTTATAGATTTTCACTGCAATTCAATATAATCGTAAGAAAAGTACAGCTGCTGAATAAAGATAAAATTAAAATATATTAACTCGTTTTACTTACACCTACTTAAAATTTACTTTTTAATAAATTAATGTAGCGAAAAGATTTATATAATAAGCATAATATATTATCCAATATCTAAAAAACTTACATAATTTAAAGATAAAATAAGTAGGTACTTATTTATTTTTCTACGTTTAATCTACTTTCAATTAATTAAGATTTATACTACTTACAATAATGTTCCGTGTGGTGCCCCACGTAAAGAATAGCACCATTCCATTTCTTCCCGTGGGTGTCGTAAAAGGCGACTAAGGGACTTACTAACGAAAGGGCAGCAGCATTTTCTATGCATTTTTAACACCATACTGCGATCGCAAACCCGCCTGCCAAGCGTGGCGATTATGGCAACCTTTTAGGGGAGGCCTATGTCCAGCAGTGGACATCTTTCGGCTGAAATGATGATGATGACTTACAATAAGTATTTCATTTAATGAGTTTTTTATTACACAAAGTAGGTAAGTATTATTTATTTAATTTATTTATATAATAGTATTCACAGATATTGACGGTTCACCTTGCATTACAGTAGGTACGTTTGGCTGAGCACTGCGCGTTCACCGCCCTCTATCGCAAAAACGGTAGAGCGCATGAAAAATTGTTTCTAATAAACTTTGTCGCAAATTATAAGCTCTAAAATTTTATAATAGATCTTAACATCATTGGAGTAATAGAAACCGAAATACTGTTTTTTTTTAGCTTTGTTCTCGAATAATTACTTAGAGATTTTATGAGACTTTTGAGACCATTTTTAGAACGCCAAAATGAAGGTTTAGACAAAACGCTATTTAGGGTTATTATCTCTCATTCCGAGGTTAACCCCTTTTTTATGCTAAAGTGACTGGACTACTTATTACTAATGAATTCATTTTCCACTTTTGAATCAATTTGTCAGACGTTTAATGGTGCTATCACCAAAAAAAAACGTTGTTCGTCAACTTCTTATCTAATTGTAAGAAAGCTTGAAATAATTGAAACATTAAGTATGTGTAACTATAAAAGTACAGTTTTTGTGGTGCTAAACCATTCGTGTCAGTCTCAGCACCTGTTAATAGTTTCATCGCTTTTGCGCTCTCGAAAATATAGCTTATTTCGCCATTCATTTACTTAATGAAGATATAGTATAATCATAAAATAAAATTTTGATATTATCACACGGATAGCTGAAGCCTAGTGTGTGATTTTTTTAATTTCTTGATATGGTTTGTTAAATATAGGAAAAATAACTTTACCAACAGTGTTTTTTTAAAAAATATAGATTTTTTCATCATTATTTTCTGAAACTATTTGTAACATTTTGATAGTTCTATTTGCTATCTTTTTGAGTTAAACACGTCTGCTTACATAAAATGTTTTGAATAACTAAATTTATGTTATTATATTGAAGAAAAATGTTCCTAAACTCAACACGATATCGTAAATTTTGTGTGAAGAGGCAACTGAAATTATTTTTTACAATATTTTAAACCAACATTTTCGAATGAAAATTGCTACCAATGGAGATGAAAGAGTAATCTATCTGTAGCAATTATTAGTTACATTTGGTTAAGTTTAAATTTTTGTCAGATTTTGTGACAGCGTCCTTAAGTTTGAGTGAAATTTTGAAAATGCCAAATGAAAAACAAAAATAAATAGTGAAGCATCTGTTAACTGCTTACAGAATACATGTTGGTTTTCTGCCTGAAACGCAGGTTTCAATAAACCTAGATCGGGCTGATCGCTAACATTCTAATTCCAAACCATCATTCCTTGCACCTGTAATTTAAAATATTTTAGCTTTAGTTTATTATTAGGCACTATAATTGGGTTGTTTAAATGTACACTATATGTAAACGTTTTTATTAAATAAATTATATACTTATAATTTAAAAAAAAATATGTTCCATACAAAACTTCATCCCCTGTTGAACCTTGTCAGGGAATTCATTTTCAGAAAGCCTTCCTTAGTGCTCACTTTTGGTACATAATTATACAATAAGTATATGGAACTCTCGTGTAAAATTTCAAGCTACTGGACTCAGCGGTTTAGGCTGGGCGCTATCTGTCAGTAAATTAATGTTTATTAAGTATGATTTTTATTATGTAGACAAGTCGGTAAATATTGCAAACCCCCTAATAAATTCATTTATGGGATGAGTATTCAATAATCATTACTAAATAAATAATTACGCAACCTCATCATCTGCGTAGCCTTTCCCAACTATGTTGGGGTCCGCTTCCAGTCTAACCGGATACAGCTGAATACCAGTATTTTACATGGAGCAACTGCCTATCTGACGACCCAGATACTGGGTAATAAGACTTAGTGTTCTCCTCCGTTATAAATTAAAAAGAACCCTTATGCCATGCATAATTTCAATTTAGGCTGTACGTTGTGCACTTCGGTATCACCGGATGCCGACCTACCTCTGTCGTGTGGTCGAGGCCTATTTGACGGATAGGGCCGTCATCTACCCCGGTCACCACGGAGAGTGGAACCGGCGAGATATGTCGTTCGGTGTCCCACAGGGATCGGTCCTGGGGCCGCATCTGTGGGACATCGGGTACGACTGGGTGCTGCGCGCCGACCTCCCTAGTGGCGTCAGCGTAGTCTGCTACGCTGACGACACGCTAGTCCTGGCACAAGGGAGTTCGCATCAGGCGGCGGCCGAACTGGCGGCACGTGGGGTTGCGACAATCGTCGATAGGATCCGGCAATTGGGACTCGAGGTGGCATTGCACAAGTCCGAGGCCATGTGTTTTTATGGTCCTCGGAACGCGCCACTGTCGGGTTCCCAGATAACGGCGGGAGGGGTTCACATCGGCGTCGAGTCGACGATGAAGTACCTGGGACTCGTCCTCGACAGCCGGTGGAACTTCGTGGAGCATTTTCGACGTTTGGCTCCCAGACTGGAGCGGGCCGGGGCTGCTTTGAAGCGGCTCCTGCCCAATCTAGGGGGTCCAAACGCCTCCTGCCGGAGGCTCTACGCGGGGATCGTGCGGTCCATGGCCCTTTACGGGGCACCGGTGTGGGCGCGTTCTCTGAGGCTGCGACCAGCGCAGCGGTTGAACGCGTCCCAAAGGGTCATGGCCATCAGGATGGTACGGGGATACCGCACGGTCCCCCGTGAGGCGGCGAGCCTCCTTGCCGGATTGCCACCATGGGATCTGGAGGCGAAAGTCCTCGCGCACATTTGGGTGTGGCGCGAAGAGGCGAAACTCCGGGGCATAACTCCGCTGCCGCAAGAAATTGCGGCACAGCGGACGGAGCTCCGGAGGGATCTCATGGCGACATGGAGAGTGCGATTGTCGCAACCCAGCGCTGGGCACGCCACAATTGTGGCGATAAGTCCCCTCTTTGAGGAGTGGCTGGAGAGGCGCCACGGCGTCCTCACCTTCCGCCTGACGCAGGTCCTCACCGGACATGGATGTTTCGGGAGGTTCCTGTTTAGGATTAAGCGGGAGGAAACGCCCGGGTGTCACCACTGTGTGGATCGCCCGGAGGACACGGTGGAGCATACGGTGGAGGTCTGCCCAGCTTGGGCGGAGCACCGCCGTGTCCTCACGGAGGCGATCGGCGGCGGCGATCTCTCGCGTCCGGGCCTGGTTCAGGCCATGGTTCGGAGCGAGAGTGCATGGGAGGCCGTCACCTCCTTCTGCGAAGCAGTTATGCTAGCGAAGGAGGAGGCGGAACGCGTGAGGGTGAGACAAGGTTCGCGCCCTCATGCCCCTAGTCGCCGCAGGAGACGCCCCGGGCGTCGGGAGTCGCAAGCCGATTTCCGGCCACCGTAGGCGCGGGCCTGCGGACGGTGAGCGATGGGTAGCTCGCCGTCCGATAAGGACCAGGCCCGGGTCGACGGCGCGTTGTGTTCCACGCGCGCCTCAAAGAGATGTCAGCACAAACTGACGGGGTCCGTTAGGACCAATGCCTGCCGGGGTTGCGAGTTTGTCCGAAAGGGATATCGTGGCCCTGGCACACAGGCAACGGAAGGAACACGGGTGGGTTTTAGTCAGTAAAAGTCTGACACGCCCTCCAGCTCCGCCCAGAGCGGGAGAAGTTATTTGATGATTTCCCACCCAAAAAAAAAAAAAAAAAAAAAAAAAAAAAAAAAAAAAAAAAAAAAAAAAAAGCTGTACGTTGTCTGCCAGTGAATTTAAGAGTTCTCTTGGTAGCTAGTAGGTACTTAGCCAGAACGAGAGGATTCTGGAATCAAAGCAGTAGGTTCTTCATTAGGATTCCGTACCCAAAGGGTAAAACGGGAACCCTATTACTAAGGCTCCGCCGTCTGTCTGTCTGTCCGACTTTCACCAGGCTGTATCTCATGAACCGTGATAGTTAGACAGTTGAAATTTTCACAGATGATGTATTTCTGTTGCCGATATCAACAAATACTAAAAAACGGAATGCATAAATATTTAAGGGGGCTCCTATACAACAAACGTGATTTTTTTGCCGTTTTTATAGATAATGGTACGGAACCCTTCGTTTTTTATTTTATTTTGTTCTCTAGTGGATACCAATAGTTTTATTGTAGAATCCTCTCTTTCTTGATAGTCAAGTACCTATTAGCAGCTACCATGATAGGCTTGTAGAAAAAATATCGATATTTTAGGCAATATATCTATTATTTCGATACACTTATCGATATAAAATATCAAGTACCTAGCGAAAATGTATCAAAGACGATAAAAATTTTCAATAGCAACATCTTTCTCGCCACTGACTAAAACCGCTGGAATTCAGAGCCGTAAAAAGTAGACTCTAATTATCAATGTTAAATTCATTATTATGATTGTACTCACATTAGAAAATAATGATGTTTCTTGTTTGTTAAATAAATTAATAAAACACATAAAGAACCAATATTTTTTAGAAAATTTCATCTATGTATCGCTATATCGATGTTTTTCGATGATGATATGGAAATCGATATCAATATTTTTTTTAAATATGGAAACGATATATTTAGCGATATTTTTTAGCATTTCTTGCATCCCTATACCTAACATGAGTTGGTATTACGGAAGTTTCAATTAGTAACGTAACAGTATAAGAAGGTACCCTTTATGTAGCTTGATCTACCTACCTCCCACGCATAGCAAGTAGTTAGGTACGATGTTTTTTCAACACCTAACACGTTTATGCTAAGTGCTATTAACAATAGTGTTACTCATGCCTGTGGCCCGCGAGGAGGTTGAAACTCCGCTGCCGCGAGAAATCCCGGCACAGCGGACAGAGCTCCGGCGGGATCTCATGGCGACATGGAGAGTGCGATTGTCGGAACCCAGCACTGGGCACGCCACAATTATGGCGATAAGTCCCCTCTTTGAGGAGTGGCTAGAGAGGCGCCATGGCATCCTCACCTTCCGCCTGACGCAGCTCCTCACCGGACACGGTTGTTTCGGGAGGTTCCTGTTCAGGATAATGCTGGGTGAAACGCCCGGGTTTCACCACTCTGTGTGGATCGACACACACGACACGATACGATGGAGCATACGAGACTTTTACTGACTAAAACCCACCCGTGTTCCTTCCGTTGCCTGTGTGCCAGGGCTACGATATCCCTTTCGGAAAAACTCGCAACCCTGGCAGGCATTGGTCCTACCGGACCCCGTCAGTTGGTGCTGACATCTCTTTGAGGCGCGCGTGGAACGCAACGCGCCGTCGACCCGGGCCTGGTCCTTATCGGACGGCGAGCTACCCATCGCTCACCGTCCGCAGGCCCGCGCCTACGGTGGCCAGAAATCGGCTTGCGACTCCCGACGCCCGGGGCGTCTCCTGCGGCGACTAAGGGCGCGAGGGCGCGAGCCTTGCCTCACCCTCACGCGTTCCGCCTCCTCCTTCGCGAGCATTACTGCTTCGCAGAAGGAGGTGACGGCCTCTCATGCACTCTCGCTCCGAACCATGGCCTGAACCAGGGCCGGACGCTTGAGATCGCCGCCGCCGATCGCCTCCGCGAGGACACGGCGGTGCTCCGCCCAAGCCGGGCAGACTTCCACCGTATGCTCCACCGTGTCCTCCGGGCGATCCACACAGTGGTGACACCCGGGCGTTTCCTCCCGCTTTATCCTGAACAGAAACCTCCCGAAATAACCGTGTCCGGCGAGGACCTGCGTCAGGCGGAAGGAGAGGACGCGTGGCCACTCCTCAAAGCGTCACCAGTCCTGAGTCTATGTATATTTTGGCTGCTGAGACCATAATTTTACAAACTTAGTATACAGGGAAGTTTTAGTCTATAGAGGAAATAAAGTGAATTGTGCTCTATTGCGATTGTGACCCACCAGTCGATGCCCAAAAAGGCTCAACTGGCTGTTTTATACAGAATGACAATGGAAAGGGAAGTCCGTAGCCAAATGACAAAAACGAGCCCATGTTTTCGTACTTTTAAATAGGTTGTTTGGCATCACGGCGCCATGAATACAATAGGTAGGTAGGTAAGCTGTGAAAACGGTTTTGTGGAGCATAGTTTTCAGTTGTACAAGACGTTTGCAGCCGCGCGAGTGCTCCGTTCTCCCTTCTCGAACTTTCGAAGTGCATAATTATCATGAGTCTTAATAATTCCATGCGCTAATGGTGACAGTGGCGCCATCTCCTCTTCAATAGCGGGAGGCAGAGGCAAGTATTGTAATATTGTTAACTGTGTGGCTCCACAGTGTATTCAGCGTTAAAACAAGGAACTAATTTTGCCACCAAATTAGTTCCTTATTCTGCCGCCTGTCACTAGCTGAATACTAAATTGCAGGATAAAAAAAATGTTTTCGGTCAATACAGGTTGTCAAGCATTTAAAACATACCGACTGCAGTTTTGGTATGGGCTAGCCTCGGCCAAAAATACAGGATTTGACCTCAGTTTCGGATTCGGCTAAAAAGTGGCCGAAACTAGCATTGTATGGTGTGATAGATAACTGATTGCCTCGTTGGTCTATGTCATAGACAGGGTTTCTCAAAGTGGGGTACGCGAACCCGAACAGGTTCGCCATTTGATGGTAGGGGAAACCAGACTCGATCACTCGAATAAACCCAAAGATTCACAAAAGCCCTGTAGCCTCATGTTTTATGGAATTGCAGATATATTACATAATTATCGAAGAGTAGACCGGGGGGCGCGATAACGGTAGGGACGACGTGCCCTTTTGTTATGGAAGGATTACTAGACATACTGGATATGCATCCTTGAGCAAACATTGGAATAGTGGAGCGACGGGTTATACGTCGCGCGTCGCCACCAGGTTGCATGCAGGTCCAGCTACGCCGAATCTAGAATGGTGAATGTTTTGGCGGGGTTAAACTTCTTGACGCTTTTCTATGTCACTGCTATGCTGCGTTTCACGTTGTTGTTGCCAATGTCTTAATCCGAGGTTTCTGTTTTTTTGGTCTAGTAGGAAGTATTAGTTAAAAGAATACAAAGACTTGTGTCCCCCCAACCCAAAACAAAAAATCTAAAAGAAATGTTCGGTTGTTCGAAAAATTTCATTCAATATGTTGCCAATTAAAAATGTTCAAAGTGATGAAAAAATAATATGGTGCAGTAGGTAACTTAGGTACAGACGCCAGCACATCAAGCTCCCCACCGAGTGTGTCTCCACGTTGTCGTCGTGGTGGGGCTTGCGTGTCTCAATGATCTTGGGGGCTTTGCCGGTAGAGTCACTCATGCCGGAAGGCCTCAAGTGAGAGACCTGACTAAGAGAGACATGGGGCGGAGTCAATAACATCTGACTTCCGCGAGGGGCGCGCCGTCTGAGGACTTCAACAGTTGTTGGTGTTCTTGGATGGCGCGCGTTTCTCTCCTCATCGTTTGGAGAGTGGGAAGAGTGGTTCACCTCTAGTACGTGTCTGCTCATCAGACATGACTGAGGTGAAGGAGTGGTCTGGGGACCCCACCCCATAAAAAAAGGCAAAGCTGTGTTCAGCAAAATATGGAAGCGAGTCATAAAAACACACTACCCCAGGAGGGTACCTGCTGCTCCGCAGTAGGAGAATCCCTCACCGAGCAGAGCTCGGTCAGTCCCTTGTATTCTGGGGGGGACAATGAACGCCCAAGATCCAACTCGGATTTTTACCCGTCCTTCGGGGACGCATTGAGCCAGGGTGGCTCACCCTCCGGTGCTGAGGAGTCGCTGCGTTCTATTCCCAGTACATCCACGGCACCGAAACAAAAAGCACAGAGAGTGCCAAAGGCCCGAGCACAATTTGTGCGCCCGGTTGCCGTAGAGGAAGGGAGTGATGCGGGGTCGGAGTCCGACGCTGCATCTGGCGCGAAGGGCTCTTTTAAGAGCCCGGAGCTCGTGGAGGTGGGGGCTGCAAAGTTCATGAAGAAGAAGCGCTCCAAGCCAGGGGACGGCCAGGGGTCGTCCTCTGATGGTGGCCTGAACTCGGGCCGGAGGAAAATTGGCCGGCGGGGCGGGGTCCAAGGACGGGGTGGGGGCAGAGGGCTCACCACCCAGGAGCCCAGCCGAGCTAGCCCAGCCAAACCGGCCCAGGGAGCCGAGAGGCTCCCAATGGAGGGGCCCTCTGACACCTCAGGTGGTGAGCTGGACGCCGCTGCCAGCTCCAAGGCGGAGCGAGTCGCCAGCAGCTTTGAGCAGGTCGTGGTAGCTGCGATCAAGGGTGTGGCCTTGAAGAGGATACAAGCCTCCAAGGACAAGGTCGTACCCGCTGCCACGGCCTCCATTATGGCGGCAGCGAGGGCCCTTCAGGCCGGCCTAACGTCGGACGAAATGTCCGAGATGCGGGCGGAGGTCGGCCGCCTGACGGCCGCTATGGAGCTTCTCCGAAAGGAGAACGAGGTACTCCGAGCGGACCTGGCCCGGCTCCGAGGAGCTGGCCCTCAGCAGGAGGTACGACAGGGGGTGGAGCAGCAAGGGCAGGGTCTTCCCGTGCCTGCGGAAGACCGGGTTCTGACCCTGGTGCGGCAGGAGCTGGCTGCCTTCCATAATCGGTTTTCCGTTCTGGAGGGCATTGTCCTGCGCCCTCCACTAGCGGCGAGCAAGCCAGCCACCTTTGCCGCCGCCGTGGCTGCCACGGCCCGGCCCACGGCTAAGCCCGCGGCAAATCCCGCGGCCAAACCCGCGGCGGCGAAATTGGTGCCACCCCCACCCAAGGCCAAGAAGGGCGGGACAGCTGCGCAGGCGGCTGTGCAAAGGGCGAGGCCCCCAGCCCTGGCGGCGGGAAGGCTGCCCCCACCCCCACCCCCGCCTTCCAATTCTTCTCCGGCGGATACCGAATGGCAGGTAGCTGGAGAGAACAGGAGGGCGGGTAAGGCCAAAAGGGCGGCCAATAGAAAGGAGAGGCGGCAACGGCGCAAGAAGCGAAGCGCCGCGGCTAGGCTCCGCGCCCCGAAGTCCGCAGCTGTAGTAATTACACTACAGCCGGAAGCGGAGAAGAAGGGCGTGACCTACCGTGAGGTGCTCGCTAAGGCGTGGGCGGCAGTGAACCTGGAGGAGATCGGCGTCGCCGATGGCTTCCGAATGAAGGTCACTGCGACGGGGGCCCGGATGCTGGAGATCCCCGGGGCGGCCAGTGGCCCTACCGCTGACGCCCTTGCCGAAAGGCTCAGGGCGTCCTTAAATGCGGAAGAGGCCCGGGTGTCCAGGCCTACCAAGTGCGCTGACATGCGCATTTTGGGCCTGGACGACTGCGTGACGGCGGAAGAAGTTGTGGCCGCCGTGGCTAGGACTGGAGGGTGCTCTGCCGAGCAGGTGAGGGCGGGCACCATCCGTCCTGATAACACGGGGATGCAAACCGTTACGGTGAGCTGCCCCGTGTCGGCGGCCCAAAAGATAGCCGGGGAGGGCCGAAGGCTCCGGGTGGGCTGGGTATCCGCGCAGGTTAAACTGCTGGAACCCAGACCTCTGAGGTGCTTCCGCTGCCGGGTGGGTAACCACGTGGGAGCATGTTGCACCTCGGAGGTGGACCGCAGCGATCACTGTTTCCGCTGTGGTCAGCCCGGTCACAAGGCTGGCTCTTGTAATGCCACGCCGCACTGTTTTGCATGTGCGGCGGCTGGCAAGCCGGCCGATCACCGGGCTGGGGGCAAGGCCTGCGCTCCCCCCCCCAAACCCAGGGGCAGAGGCAAGCCCTCCGCCACCGCCGTCACCGCCGCAGCCGCCACTATTGCCGCCGCCGTTGCCGCCACCACCGTCGTCGCTGCCGCCGCTAACACCGCGGCAGGGCCTTCACAGGGGGCCCAGGAGGGGGCTGAAATGGAGTGCCAATAAATGGCCCCATTACGCCTCCTCCAGGCGAACATCAACCACTGCGCCGCCGCTCAGGATCTCTTGCTCCAGAGCATGGCGCAGTGGTCGATTAACATCGCCGTGGTCGCTGAGCCGTACTTTGTCCCGCCCAGGGACGACTGGGTGGAGGACCTGAGCGGCTCAGTGACCATTATTTCGTCGGCCGCCGCCGGTACCCCGTCCCTTGAGGCCGTCAAGAGGGGAGGGGGTTGCGTGGCAGCACGGTTCGGGGAGATTGTCGTGGTGGGAGTATACTTCTCCCCGAACCGAACTCTCGCCGAGTTCCACAACTCCCTTGGGGAGTTAAGAATCGTCGTCGTCGGGTACCATCCCCTCCCAGTGATCGTCCTCGGGGACTTCAATGCCAAGAACGTGGCTTGGGGTTCCCGGTATACGGACACACGGGGCAGGATGGTGGAGGACTGGGCTCTGGAGACAGGCCTGGTCGTCCTAAACCGGGGTTCTGTCCCCACGTGTGTGCGGATGCGGGGTGAATCAGTGGTGGACATCTCGTTCGCCAGCCCCGCTCTGTCACCGCGTGTCATCGACTGGCGCGTCATGGAGGGGGTGGAGACCTATTCCGATCACCGGTACATCCGGTTTGACGTCTCCGCCCAGACCTCGGGCGCGCCGGTCCGACAGACCCCGAGTGGTCCGCGGTGGGCGCTGAAGCAGCTGGACCGGGAGCTCCTCCTGGAAGCCACGATCGTGCAGGCCTGGGTGTCATCACCGGACAGGCCTGCCGACATCAATGACGAGGCGGAGTGGTTCCGGGAGGCCATGTCCGAAATATGTGACGTGGCAATGCCCCGGGTCCAGCCCGGACGCGCCCGGCGCCAGGTGTACTGGTGGTCGCGTGAGCTGACCGCTTTACGCGAGGCGTGCGTTGCTGCGCGCCACCGGTACTCCAGGCACCGCAGGCTCCGTGTCCGCCCTCCGGATACGGAAGCCATTCAGGCGGAGCTATACGAGGGGTACAGAGCAGCGAAGACTGCCCTCCGAGCAGAGATCCAGCGGGCCAGAGGACTGGCCCGCGAGGAGACGCTGGAGACTCTCAACAGAGACCCGTGGGGACGCCCCTACAAATGGGTGCGAGATAAACTCCGCCCATGGGTTCCCCCGCTGACGCAGAGTCTCCGGCCCCAGCTCGTGGAGGACGTGGTGAGCGCTCTGTTCCCTTCGCGAGGGGAACATACTCCCCCGCCCATGGCTCCGCCTCCTGCGGTGTCAGATGCGGACCAGACCGACGACGACGATGCTCCAGAGGTGACCGAGGTAGATCTGAGAGTGGCGGTACGTAGGCTGAATGCCAAGAATACCGCCCCAGGACCCGATGGCTTGCCTGGAAAAGCCTGGGTTCTGGCTTTAGAGGCTCTCGGGCCTCGACTAAGGGGGCTCCTAAGCGCATGCTTGGAGAGGGGCCAGTTTCCACTTCGTTGGAAGACGGGGAAACTGGTCCTCATAAAGAAACCAGGGCGCCCGGCGGACTCTCCGTCCGCTTACCGGCCCATCGTGCTGCTCGACGAGGTGGGCAAGCTCTTTGAAAGAGTAATTGCAGACCGCCTTGTCGGGCGGCTGGTGCGGGTGGGGCCGGATTTGGCGGAGAGCCAGTTTGGTTTCCGTAAGGGGCGCTCTACGGTGGATGCCATCATGCGCGTTCGAGCCCTCACGACGGGGGATGCTGTTGCCCGGGGTGGGGTCGTCTTGGCGGTGTCTCTTGACATCGCCAATGCCTTCAATACCTTGCCCTGGAGTTGCATTAGGGAGGCACTTCGGTATCACCGGATGCCGACCTACCTCTGTCGTGTGGTCGAGGCCTATTTGACGGACAGGGCCGTCATCTACCCCGGTCACCACGGAGAGTGGAACCGGCGAGAGATGTCGTGCGGTGTCCCACAGGGATCGGTCCTGGGGCCGCATCTGTGGGACATCGGGTACGACTGGGTGCTGCGCGCCGACCTCCCTAGTGGCGTCAGCGTAGTCTGCTACGCTGACGACACGCTAGTCCTGGCACAAGGGAGTTCGCATCAGGCGGCGGCTGAACTGGCGGCACGTGGGGTTGCGACAATCGTCGATAGGATCCGGCAATTGGGACTCGAGGTGGCATTGCACAAGTCCGAGGCCATGTGTTTTTATGGTCCTCGGAACGCGCCACTGTCGGGTTCCCAGATAACGGCGGGAGGGGTTCACATCGGCGTCGAGTCGACGATGAAGTACCTGGGACTCGTCCTCGATAGCCGGTGGAACTTCGTGGAGCATTTTCGACGTTTGGCTCCCAGACTGGAGCGGGCCGGGGCTGCTTTGAAGCGGCTCCTGCCCAATCTAGGGGGTCCAAACGCCTCCTGCCGGAGGCTCTACGCGGGGATCGTGCGGTCCATGGCCCTTTACGGGGCACCGGTGTGGGCGCGTTCTCTGAGGCTGCGACCAGCGCAGCGGTTGAACGCGTCCCAAAGGGTCATGGCCATCAGGATGGTACGGGGATACCGCACGGTCTCCCGTGAGGCGGCGAGCCTCCTTGCCGGATTGCCGCCATGGGATCTGGAGGCGAAAGTCCTCGCGCACATTTGGGTGTGGCGCGAAGAGGCGAAACTCCGGGGCATAACTCCGCTGCCGCAAGAAATTGCGGCACAGCGGACGGAGCTCCGGAGGGATCTCATGGCGACATGGAGAGTGCGATTGTCGCAACCCAGCGCTGGGCACACCACAATTGTGGCGATAAGTCCCCTCTTTGAGGAGTGGCTGGAGAGGCGCCACGGCGTCCTCACCTTCCGCCTGACGCAGGTCCTCACCGGACATGGATGTTTCGGGAGGTTCCTGTTTAGGATTAAGCGGGAGGAAACGCCCGGGTGTCACCACTGTGTGGATCGCCCGGAGGACACGGTGGAGCATACGGTGGAGGTCTGCCCAGCTTGGGCGGAGCACCGCCGTGTCCTCACGGAGGCGATCGGCGGCGGCGATCTCTCGCGTCCGGGCCTAGTTCAGGCCATGGTTCGGAGCGAGAGTGCATGGGAGGCCGTCACCTCCTTCTGCGAAGCAGTTATGCTAGCGAAGGAGGAGGCGGAACGCGTGAGGGTGAGACAAGGTTCACGCCCTCATGCCCCTAGTCGCCGCAGGAGACGCCCCGGGCGTCGGGAGTCGCAAGCCGATTTCCGGCCACCGTAGGCGCGGGCCTGCGGACGGTGAGCGATGGGTAGCTCGCCGTCCGATAAGGACCAGGCCCGGGTCGACGGCGCGTTGTGTTCCACGCGCGCCTCAAAGAGATGTCAGCACAAACTGACGGGGTCCGTTAGGACCAATGCCTGCCGGGGTTGCGAGTTTGTCCGAAAGGGATATCGTGGCCCTGGCACACAGGCAACGGAAGGAACACGGGTGGGTTTTAGTCAGTAAAAGTCTGACACGCCCTCCCGCTCCGCCCAGAGCGGGAGAAGTTATTTGATGATTTCCCACCCAAAAAAAAAAAAAAAAAAAAAAGCACATCAAGCTACTACAAGCCGTCAAATTTCTTTAATAGATTTTCAACTTTATCCCTACAGTATAAGGTTCAAGGTTGATTGGGAAAATTTGACAGTTTCGGGTAGTTTGACCTGCTGGCGTCTGTACATTAACATTTTTTGCCAATGAAATCTTTTTTTTCATAAATCATAAATCATATATTTATTTGCAAACATGGGTAGGAATATACATTGATGTTTTCTTTAAATACTAGAGTTCTCCATGTTTAACCATCACATGGGTATGCAAATATTCTATTCTAAAACAGTAAATTAATTAATTATGTCAGCCTTGTCAATCACAGTTATAAATTATAATAAATAATATTTATATGTCAGAGCATTAAACAATTAATAACAAATTGAAATATAAATTAATTTAGTAACAATATTGGATCTTACAAAACTTTATTCTTAATAATTTGAAACCCTCATGTGTTAAATCGGATATAGTAGGCCTAGCATCTTTCATTTAAATAATTATTGATATTATAATAGCATTTCGCAACTAGAAATTCGTAAAGCTTTTTTTTAAATTGATCTATACTTTTAATTTCAATTAGGTTTTTAGGTAGCTTGTTATATATTTTGGGTGCCATACCAAGAAAACTTTTATTAAATATTGCTTTTTTATGTGGTATTGCGCATATTTCATTCTTGTGCCGCAAACTCTTTGGGTGATTATATATGTGTATATTTGACTTAACATAGCTTGCCACTTCGTATATGTAGAGACATGGAAATGTAAGTAACTGAAGCTTTTGGAAATGTGGTTTACAACTGTCTGTGCTTTGAATGCCACATATTGCCCTTATACATTTCTTCTGTGCTTTGAACACGATTTCTCTATCGGACGAGTTCCCCCAAAATATGAGTCCGTATCGCAGTGTTGATGCAACATATCCGTGGTACGCGATTAATAATGTTGACTGATTTGTAACTTTCCTTAAATTATATAGGGCATATGAGCATTGGCTAAGTTTTTTACATACATTTTCGGTATGTATTTTCCAGTCCATCTTTTTATCGATCCAAATACCTAGAAATTTTGTATTGTACGTCTCCTGAATATATTTATTACCATATCGAATATCTAGTTTTTGATTATTTGTTCTTTGTTCAAACGAGATGTACGTTGTTTTTTCCAGATTTATTTTAAGATTATTATCAGTGAGCCAGGTTATTATGTCAGTTAGGTTATTATTTATGTCATCTTCTAAAGTCTCTACATTTTCGTTTTTAAATAGTATTGTGTATCATCGGATTAGAAATAGTTTTAGGCATGTCATTAATATATACGATAAAAAGTAATGGTGCTAAGACACCGCCCTGTGGTACACCGAATAAGGTTTCACGATATTCAGACTTATATGTCATTTCTGTTAACACAATAGAAACACTATTATCGCTTAACCATACGTAAACATCTTAATATATATAATTCTTCTGTACGTGTGTTTGTCACCTAACTCCTCCTAAATGGCTGGACCAATTTGGTTGAAATTTTGTATTTATATTTCAATGGGTTTCTGGATGGTATTAAAACACAATTGGACCCGGTAGGTAGCGCTACTGTCGGTATAAGGCGGTATGAAGTTCGCCGGGTCAGCTAGTTATTTATAATAATCTACTGTTTTTTTAGACGCTTTGGTAACTTATTAATTAATACGTTAAAGGTACGATAAACATACACAAAATTTCAAGACAGCTTTTATTATATCTATTACTTAGTTTTGCAATCTCGCTTTAGGAGCCTTCTCGTCGGTATCGGACACGAGTGGACCGATTTTAATGAAATAAAGACTAAGGCCCGTATTACAAAACCTCACTCAAAACTCAAGCATTACTTAAAACTGTAGTAGTTTTCTGAATAATTACTTTTCCTGCACATTAAACAACACTTTCGCCATCAATTTAATTGTCATCGCTTTTGTTTGGTAGTTAGCGTGCTGACTGCTGCCACGTGAGCATAGATATCGCTACTAGTCCTTGATTTACCGCCATCTATGCTCGTGCGATGGCCATGTCACGGCCTTTCACAGAAAAACTACATCCATCGTGCGTAGCAAGCGGGCTTCGTGGGTATTCATATACCTCGACTCGCGAACATAGATAGAGCTTTTCCAATTTCTGTAACAAATTGCGGTTCTCGTTACGGTAAACTTTAGCAGTACAGTGTGTCAACGGAACCCGCCTGCAGTCTCGACATACATAGCGATCGCTTTACGACCGAATTCGGTCGCAAAGTCCTAATGGACTTCCTAGACGGTCAAAAATGCTTGACAAGATTGGGATTTCTTCGTACATAGCCAGCAATTTTGACCGTCTAGAGATCCCATTAGGACTTTGCGATCGAATACGGTCGTAAAGCGATCGCTATCTATGTCGAGACTGCAGGGCCTGTTTGACTTTTATTACATTAGTAGGAAGAGCGGCGGTTTTCAAATTTCAAGTGTTACTTTCTTGGGGTTGACCGTAGTGCATGTGTAATTGTGTATGTTCGAGTCCCGCGTACTAAGCATACTTTGCTGTAAATGTGCCGAGAAATAAATTAATCCATAATTAGGTTTTGTAATACTAACCAAATTTTTATGAAATCTTTACACATACATCAGATTCATACAATTTATTTCGTTATCTAAAAGATAATTGAAAAATCCATTGCTCAAAGTCTAACACATAAACAAAACAAAGCCTGTTATCAAATAACATTCTCACCCTTTTCGCTCGCCACCCTGCGACCCCACCCATCACAGAGTACTACGTATCCGCCCCTCAATCTGAACTAGGTATCCCCCCCGCTCGAGAAATATCGACCTCCTGAACTGCCATTAACTCCTAGTACCAAAACCTACTATGCGGGGCTCGCATATTCACATACTACGGTCAACCCCGGAAGCGGAACGCGTGAGGGAGAGGCAAGGTTCGCACCCTCGCGCCCCTAGTCGCCGCAGGAGACGCCCCAGGCGTCGGGAGTCTTAAGCCGATTTCCGGCCACCGAAGGCGCGGGCCTGTGGACGGTGAGCGATGGGTAGCGTAAATAGTAACTAACACTTAAAATATGAAAAACGCCGCTCTTCCTACTAATGTAATAAAAGTCAAACTGGTTCTGTTGACATGCGTTTGACTGTACTGCTAAACTTTACCGTAACGAGAACCGCAAATTGTTCCAGAAATTTGAAAAAGCTCTATCTATGTTCGCGAGTAGATATATGAGTACCCACGAAGCTCGCTTGCTACGCACGATGGATGTAGTTTATTCTGTGAAAAGCCGTAATATGGCTATCGCACAAGCGTAGATGGCGGTAAATCAAAAACTAGTAGCGATATCTATGCTCACAGTGCAGCAGTCAGCAGTGAAAAGTATTTACTTAATTATTCAGAAAACCTGTACCTACACACAATAATGCGGTCGACCCAATAGAAAAGTCGTTAAAATACAATAATAATGAGATAGAGACACGCTTATTAGATCCAGTGAGTAAGAGTAAACGAAGCAGACATTTTATCTCATTCGCGTATGCAAACTTTTTGCTTGGACTCAGGCGTAAGCCAACGTCCCAAGTCCCAACGACATAGGTAGGTAGTTATTTATTTATTAACATATTTACCAACAGAAAAAGTCCGCAAGTATTGCCTTACTCGAAATAATAGTATCAAGTTCTGGGAAGCACTTCTGAAGCTTCAGTGGAAACTTTGGACAGTTTCGTAAGGCAGCTTTGGCCGTAAAAAGCGAACTTGAGCCGACTTGATTACTTTATTGATCGGACCGCAAAAATCGCACATATTGCGATGTCGAGGAAAGAATAAATTGTAAAGGGAATCTCTGCGACAGTAGTTTTTTTTTAGATCGAAATTTGGTTAATAAAATTATCATTTGTATCTAAATATTATTTTGTTAGTGGGTGGGGTTCATCGGTTTTAAGGTGGAAAGTTCATTCTATCCATTTTCATCGCTAGGTATAGTTACTACTTACTTCCGTACTAATAATATATACTCATAAGTAGGTACCTACCTATTAAAAATCCGAAAGTAACTCTGTCTTTCCGTCAGTCTGTTACCTATTTACGCCTAAACCACTGAAAGGAAGTTTGGCAAGGACATAGATGGGATCCTGGAAAAGGATATATTAGAGGCTAATTTTTGTAGGTTGTTTTTTTCGTAAAATGTTAATTATTATTCACTTTTTAGTGGGTCACTTTATAATTTATCTAAGTTACAATAGCCTAATGTCCACTGGTCAACCTTTTACAGAATATTGTTTTTCCCGGTGCAGGGACGTTATAAGTAGATATGTAGAACCAGGACAACTGAAGCTGATGGTGAAGTCACCATCAGCTGCACTTCACCGTAAGCATCGTGACGAGCATAAATTACTTAGCAACCATATTAAAGTTAGTACGTAATCGAATCTCAACCCGTGAAATACTTATTATTAGATAGTTCCGGTGGCCATCTGTGATCTTCATCATCAGTTCCACTTCACAAAATGGTGCTTTCCGAAGCACGCGGTGCAAGGGTTACTATAAAATATAAGTACCCAAATCTCTATACGTGTGCCTATATAATTTGAGGATTTCCCTCGATTTCCGTGGGATCCCCGCTCATCAGATTCTGATTTGGTGACAATGGAACCACCTGGAGAACATAAGTACCCTTTGAAACAAAAAAGGATTTGCAAAATCGGTCCACAATTGACGGACAAATCGGTGAACATACATAAAAAAACCTCCTACTTTTATCGGTTAATAAAATAGTGGCCCATCAGTATCAAGAACAGGGTCCAAGCTGCCGGTGGTCAGGGCTCTAGAGAGTGGAACCTCCTAACTATACGTGCCGTGTCCAGGAGTACCTACTGCTTTCTAAATGAAGCCCCTGACCCAGCCGCGCAATGGGAGCCTCCGGAGGTGTTGGTCGAGGATCTCCGCTATTAGGCCATTAATCTTAACGATTATCGGTACAATGATGGCAGAGTCCACGTCCCACTGTCGACAACCTCGTGTGCTAAGTCAAGATACTTGTTTTTTTTATCTTTCACAGCTATCACGATATCAGGCTTATTGGCTACTATAGTCCTGTCAGTGATGATACATCGTTCCTAAGTACAATGTGGCATGACCATTCTCGATAACTGGGTCGGGCACATACCTGTAGTATGGTACTTCGGACTCCACATATTTCCGATAATTATTCGTCATGATAACTTCATCCATAATCGTACAGCCAAAACCTTCTGTTTCCCCGAAGAGGTCGCGAAACGCAGACGCCAAAAAGTCAACGTCAGACCCATGGAGGGCTCGGCAAAAGCGTCCGTGAAGCTCTTGCTAATTGCCATACTTCCTTACGGTCGGTATTATCAAGTACTACAGGTTTGCGCCAGTTCTCTTTCGCCAAGAAAAGCGGAGTGAGGCCCTTGTCCATTGCGATCACATCTCGGTGCACCCCCACGTCAGTTTGAAGGAGACAAACTGCAAATCTAGCGGATGTGGAGGGTTTTAGCATTAATCGATTGTTTCATGCCAGCAGCATTGATGGCTAATGCTTCGACATCCCCTAATACTTGCAGGTTTCGGTTGAAGAGAGGGATCTAAGGTGTATGGAATACTTGAGTTGGGTTCCCATGGATTACATAATCCCCCCTAGCTTTACATGTATGACTGCACATTTGTCTACACCAAATTCCATCCTGATGGCGCTATACTCGTATAACGCTCGTAGCTCCATCAGTCACAAATTGTTGGGGGCGAAGAGTTTCAAGTCATCCACGTTAAGGAGGTGAGATATCACCTGAACACCGATTCTCAATCGATAGCCTAGACCTGAATCCTCCAGCAGTGTGCCTAGATAATTCAAGTCTAAACAACCGAAGCTAAATAAAACACGTGCGTAGCTTAGCCGTGGGCTGCTGCATAGCTGCTGCGGAACGGCGCATTTGTCATTTGCAGGGCAGGTGAAGAGCACAGCAGGTGAAACAGGTGACAGTTATAGACTTAATGCGCTCATGACAAAAAAAACACATGGTAATGTAGCAGGTAGCTTTTATTATGTACCTGTTTGTTATAAATTTAGTGCCCCCTAATGCCCCAATTAATTCAGAGTCGCCAGCAAAGCCCTAAGGTAATTAAAAACACATCTTTTTCATAAGAGAAAAAGGTTACATTTAATTCCAAGATCTACAATATTATTGGTACAGATATATTGACCATATTGTATACTTCGATTATAGAGCTACACTATCAATAAAAGTTCCAAATTTGGCTTCCTTATAATCAGTCCTTTTCTTCCTGCTTATTGTTCGTCGTTCCACTGCTCGGCTGGTGACCGCTCGTGTTCCGCCCTGTCCGCGCTGTCTGCTCCATCGTGTCCACACTACTACCAGTCCATGGCTTCCTCCACTACAATATCCTCCAGGTTGTTCCAGTCCCAAACTGCTTCATTCCAAAAGACGTTCTCGTCAATTTTATCGAATATTGAGTATTGATATGACCACATAGATAATAAGATATGACAATAGATTAAATGATTAATAAATAGTAACTTTGCCTTTGCAGGCTACTGTGTTACTATTTTGATGGAATTGTGAATTAAATTAGCCGGCTGTCCGATGTTCAGGATCGTCATTAGTAGTCATCTCCCTAAGAGAACGTTCCACAGCATCTTCGACTATATTCATCAGATTCTGAACATGTATTTTGCCCATTTCATCATTGGGTTCTTCCTCTTGCGTCCTCTTCTTGAGCAAAGCTTGTACCATCTCCTTGGTTACTACCTGTTTGTTAGTAACCCCAAACATCTTGTTGAAACGTTTATGGATCGCTGTGGGTATATCATCATCTTCTATCTCATAAATGTATGCATCCATAAAATCGAGGGACCCATCCAGGTACTTGCTTGTTTTTGGATGCATTTGGATAATCTCTTCAGTCACTTTTCCATAGCGTATCATGTTGTTTACCTTCGCGTATCTAAATTTAATGCTGGTCCACTCCTGTTTACATGCTTTTTCTGCAAAAGAAAGAAAAATATGTAAGTATATCGCGATGGCTCTCTTTTTTAGGGGAACTTCATTCGCACGCTCAGCATTAGCTCAGTGGCTCAGCGGCTCAGCTATACAATCAATTGATTTTTTGTGTCCAGTTCCAGTTACCTATATCTATTGCATACGCAAGCTGGCACAGCACGTAATAAAATTCTGAATACCTACACAGATTGTGTAGGTTTTCAGATTCTATAAAAAAAGTTTTTACATACATAATAATAAACAATAACAAAACTGATAACTATAGGTACTTACGCGGCATGCGAATATCGCGAGCAATCCTATCCCAGGCGGTGGTTAGGGCAGCCTTGTACTGGGTCGGGGTCATCATTATGTCCCTTATGTATGTGATGGGATGACGCTGTACCATCTTCATCACATCCTGCTGGAAGGGCGACCAGTAGTTTTCCTCTGGACCGATCTTCTTAGCCATTTTATGTTCAATTAATTCACTTTGCTCACAAAACTCGTTATACGTCTTACACAGAAGAGGGAACGTAGGGAATAAAGCAATGAAAGCGATCAATATTTCAAAAGCTGCGCAGCATCGGTAGGGGCGGGCGTCGCGCGCAACCCCTCATCCCTTCTACTAATCCTCGGCCGATGTAAGGCCACTCACTTAGTGCCGAGCGATGGCGACTCATCATGGAGCAGCCTAGTGAACTGATACATTTGTGTCGGTAACTCCTACAGATAGTACCTACATGAAACATTTCAGCTTTTCCGCTAAGATGGCAGCATGTGCAATGGCTATGTTAGGGACCAAGACCAATGGTATCTACCATTCTACCATTCAGGTTGGTCGCCTGTTTATTCGCCATCCAATTATGACCCAACCGGAAAAAAATAGGATAGTAGGAATGACCGTTGTATCTGACTGAGACTAAGGACTGAGATTATTAGCGAATACCTACGTGCAAATGGCGTTTCCGCGTTTGAGCTTTTCGCAATCCGGTTCCGCTGCTTGATGGAAACAGCTTTAGAGCCTGGACAGACAGATACCTATATTTAGAACTGCCAATTATGATAGATATTCCTAGTAAGTACCTATTCTATAGTGCAATGCGAAGCCACCGCCCTTTTATGTTGTTGTTTGTTTGGAATTGCGTTTAGTTACGAAACTTTTACTTATGTACGCACGATGCAGCCCTAACTGGACCCTATAAATTGTCTACGGGTCTACCGGTCAATTTCTATAGAAACATTAACCTACCTACATGAATTCTTATTATTTCAATTGAAAAACACCGGTCTAGGCGGGCCGGTTTAAGTAGATGTCCGTGACTAACGCAGGACCACGAACGCCAATCGCTTCCATATTTGGCAAATAATTAGTGCTCAATTGGTGCTAATTAGTGCTCGAACAACAGAATTGGTGCTTTAGTAGTTTTCGAGAAAATCGACTTTGAAGGTGGTCCTGCGGTAGTCACGCTCCTTTCAGCAGGACCACCATGAGCGCAGAAAAAGGGGGCATGCTACAGCTATTCTAAGTATACAAGTAATTAGTTGCCTTGTATTTACCGAGAAATCAACGACGATAACTGTCGCGCGCTCGTTCAGCAGGACCACGACTTTGAATATTGATTCCAAGTTTTAGGAGCTAGTCGCTTTCCTCAAACCTACATAGAAAATTAGTGCTCTGCGAGATAAAATTGATACCCAAAATTCAAAATTACTACTCCAGTAGTTTACGAGATATACCATACCATTGGTGGGGTGGCGGTAGTCACGGTGTTAAATTTTCATTTGAAGATTTCCGTACTAAAACTCTGTGATTTCTTCCCAAATTAATACAAAAATTAGTGCTCCTAAAGAAGTTATAGTGACCAAAAATTCAGATTCCCAAGTCTTGTATTTTAAGAGAAATTTGCATTCATTACTTTTCCATACTAAATCTCCGCGTATAACCCAACCAAATTAAGTTGTCAAAGGTATTGAGCTGTTTATGAGATGTACACTCATGCACATAAATTGATGGATGTCGGAATAGTAATAAAAACAGTTAAATATGTATCATTTTTATACAAACTGTTTACCTAGGTACATATTAAGTAAAAAAATAACCTGTCGTTACCCATGGCCAGTGATGCCTTTGTTAGTGACGTAGGTAGGTAGGTACTCGAATAATTATTTTTCTGTATTGTAAGTACCTAGCTTTTGGTTGTTACATGAATATCATTAAAGAGCGATAGGTATTTCTTATTTATTTCTTTCCTACTAATTTACCGTTGCTGCAAGCAGTACCTATCATCAATACCATTAATAATATGTTGCTAATAACGCATACTCCTATAATGTAGATATTTATCTATATAATGATATATGAATATTATAAACTTACTTGGCAGACTTCACACAAACTCCTTCAAGTTAAGTCTCAATTAAGAAGACTTTATTTATAACAATTGGACCTTAATTAAAATATACAAGCTAACTCTAAAATATGTATAGAGTGGTAGAGAGAGAGAGAGAAAGAGCGCTGGTCGGAAGCACGGCACGCCAGTATTAATGACATCATCCGTCGGGCTCTTGTCACCGCCGGAGTGCCAGCTGTTTTAGAACCCAATGGCTTGGCGTGCGACGATGGGAAGAGGCCAGACGGAATGTCCATAATGCCATGGAAATTGGGTAGGCCTTTGGTGTGGGATGCAACCTGTGTCGACACCCTCGTTATCCCATCATCCTGGCACGGCGGGTTATACCGGGGCGGCTGCTGCAGGAGCAAAAAACCTCAAATGGCACAAATATAACAACCTTATTGGGAGTTATATGTTTGAGCCATTTGGGGTTGAAACACTAGGGCCTTGGGGTCCGAGTGCTCATCAAGTATTTCGGGACATCATCAAGCGGTTGGTCGTCTCTTCACGTGACCAGAGGGCTGGCGTATTTTTAGCCCAAAGAATCAGTATTGCCATCCAACGTGGCAATGCTGCCAGCCTTTTGGGCACTTTTCCCATTGACAGCGATGCGGACGAATTTTGTTGATGCTCAATGAGCACTTCCCCCCTTTTAATTATTTTATTATATACCTACGTGTACATACTATTAAGTAGACTAGATCATTTTACTGTAATCCAAGTACTCGTATAATCTGAAAATAAAAATAAGTTACTATTTTAAATACGTACTGGTAAGTACGTACTAATTATTTTAAGTATTTAATAAATATAGATTGTGTTATTACATGCACTGTATCTAGGTATACTTACATAGGATGTTTTCAAAAAACGTAAGTCAAGACACGTTCAAACTTAGATCAAGTGGATCTATGTTATAATTCACACAAAGTAATTATGTATCTTCATATCACAGGGCTCATTTTAAGTTCTACTCAGTTAAAACAAACAAAACACAAAACTAGTTAACTGACAGATCCAGATGATTTTGAATCTCATTTTTATCTTGTCTATGGTACTAAACATTTTTTTGTGGCATGGCGCGCAGGTTATTATTACCGAAGTAAAGCGTTCGCGAAGCGTGTCGTGGTATCTACATCGAGTTCTTTTTTATTCGTTTATTAAGGTATCACAGGCCATGCGTAACGATAGGTTATTTTTTAATCTAAATATGTATCTAGGTACACAGTTTGCATAAAAATTATAGATAATGAACTGTTTTTATTACTATTCCGACATCCATCAATGTATGTGCACGAGTGTACATCTCATAAACAGCTCAATACCATTGACAACTTAATTTGGTCGGGTTATACGCGGAGATTTAGTATGGAAAAGCCAATTTCTTTTAAAATACAACACTTGGGAATCTGAATTTTTGTACACTATTACTTCTTTAGGAGCACTAATTTTTGTATAAATTTGGGAAGAAATCACAGTTTTTAATAGGCAAATCTTCAAATGAAAATTTAACACCGTAACTACCGCCACCCCACCAATGGTATGGTATATCTCGTAAACTACTGGAGTAGTAATTTTGTATTTTGGGTATCAATTTTATCTCGCATAGCGCTAATTTTCTATGTAGGTTTGAGGAAAGCGACTAGCTCCTGAAACTTGGAATCATCATTCAAAGTCGTGGTCCTGCTGAACAAGAGCGCGAAAGTTATCGTCGTTGATTTCTTGGTAAATACAAATGTTTCAGTTCGGTTTTTGTTACGAAATTAATCACATTTAAGGGCACTAATTATTTGTATACTTAGAATAGCTGTAGCATGCCCCCTTTTTCTGCGCTCATGGTGGTCCTGCTGAAGGGAGAGTGACTACCGCAGGACCACCTTCAAAGTCGATTTTCTCGAAAACTACTAAAGCACCAATTCTGTTGTTCGAGCACTAATTAGCACCAATTGAGCATTAATTATTTGCAAAATATGGAAGCGATTGGCGTTTGTGGTCCTGCGGTAGTCACGGACATTATTTCTTGCGCAATCAGAGGTCAACCATTATAAGGCGCCTGGCTAGCACCTTATCGAGGCCTAGGTCCATTGTAATAAACGTAAATAACGTGAGCCTGGTGTAGAATACGAATGGAGGTATTCATGAGACATGAGTGACCACGAACGCGTCAAGTTATTGTACCTACCTAAGTTTATTAGGTATAGTCCGAATGATTTTTGAAACGATATCTAATACTCGTTCTGCGAATCATTATTTACTATACTTAAAATGAAGACTATTCATAATTATCTTAGGGCGAATTTCACCAATGAAACTGAACGCAATCAGCACATAAACTACGTTTAAGAGCTGTCAGTGTCATTATCTTCTTTGGAATATTGACACTGACAGCTCTTGAACTCGGTTTAAATGTGCTGATCGCGTTTAGTTTGATTGGTGAATTTCGCACTTAGTCTGACACTAATAAATCGTGCTTGTCGCATACCTTCAAAATGCTATAGTAGTTGTATTGTCGATAAAAAAAATCAAGTCGAATAGAATACTTACATTAGTGTGGTCGTTTCAGGCAGCCTAGTGAGAGAGGGATGAGGTTAGAGAGATCTTTAAAACATTTCTCGTTGTGTAACGTGTAAAACGGGCTGTGTAAGCGATTTCTCGATTCAAACAAAAATCTAGTCATCGTCATGACGAAAAGTAACAGCTCATTTCTGTAGAGTGATTCCGAGTCAAGTGCTGGTTGCAGTCAGTACTTCAGTGCACCACTCCAGAGATAATGTGTGCTAGAAGGTACCTACTCCGCCAGTTCATCATCATTATTTTGCCCCTATCCCATTTATTTGCGGCCGGCTTTTTTTTTCCATACTTCTATTTAGTCGTAATCTCGGTAGCCACATCATCTATCTTTCACACAGTCCATCCACCATTTCTATGGTCTTCCCCTACTTTTATAGCAATCTATATTCATACCCAAAACTTCCCCCACGACATTTTCCTCAATCCTCCGCATCACAAGCCCTGACAACCGATTTCCACACTTTTCAGGCACCTACTCCGACAATTATGTGTTTAAAAAAAACAAGGAAACAAAAAGATAACATCGCCGGTTTGCTATCATTTATTTAACAGCTAATAATTTCCTAATTTACAATTAATTGTTTTTTTATTAGTATCTAGTTTACATCATTCTGCCTAGGGCTAGAATAGCTATAAATAATTAAAAAAACGAGCATTTTATGAAAATCATAAAAATAAAAAAGCGTGACACGAATTTGGCACTCAGTAGTGTAATAATATAAAAATATAATAAATAGAGTTAAGATCCATTAATAAAAAAAAATACATCACGTCCATGTTGTTTTATAATAATCTATTGATTTAATCCTATGTTTTGTGCCTTAGCGGGTGGGACTTGTGCTTGCGGTGGTACTTGATTTTGAGTCTGCAGTCTGCGCTGGTGCCTGCGGAGCCTGTCCTTGGGCTGGTTGAGCCAGTCCTTGACCAGGTTGAGCCTGGCCTTGGCCTGGTAGAGCCTGTCCTTGAGTAGGCTGTGCTTGCTGCACCGGCGGAATTTGACCCTGATTCACATTAAGCTGTGGAGGCGCTTGCCCTTGGGCTTGAGGTTGCTGACCTTGAGGTTGTTGGTATTGACCTTGAGGCGGCTGTTGGTATTGACCTTGAGGTGGCTGTTGGTGTTGACCTTGAGGTGGCTGTTGACCTTGAAGCGGCTGTTGGTATTGACCTTGAGGCGGCTGTTGGTATTGGCCTTGAGGTGGAGGCTGCTGGAATTGACCTTGAGGTGGTTGTTGGAATTGACCTTGAGGATATTGCGCTTGATATTGCGGCTGTCCCTGCTGATATTGCTGTGGGGGCTGCTGGTAAGGTGGAACCTGTCCTTGAGGGACTTGACCATATTGTTGTTGGCCTTGGTATGGCTGTTGTTGCTGGTGCTGCATTTGTTGTTGGTAAGCTTGCTGGTGTTGGTAAGCACGGAACTGCTGCAGAGCTTGGTGAATTTGATGCTGCGCACCAGGGATGGGCTGACCATGAGCATCAACCTGTAGAAGAAGACAATAACTTAATGTTTAAATCTTAAATTTATGAACCACGTGATGGTTTACGAGCAGGGCTGAAAGTACAGTTACAGGTGGTCAAACTCTATTATAGCCATGTCAGCTAGGATTATACTGTCTGTCAGTTAGACAGTCTGTCTATCGTAGGACACTTTTTTTTATGAAAATAATATGAAGATGCCAGAGGGGTTCCCTATCCATTTGCGATACGATACGTGTGACTTAAGTAGTCCATTATTGCTACTTTACTGCTTATTTCTTACACCGCATTTTACACTTTTTACTTGTTTGATTTTTATTTTTTTTTATCTGCTGTATATTCAATTGTGTGCCTTTTAGTCTGTGCTAAATAAATGTATTTTCTTTCTTTCTTTGTATTGCACGGAGAGTGCTAAACCCTGTGCATTAATTCTAGGTCAACAGAAAGTACCCTATAGGTTTATATTGAAGTGTATGTATGCTCCCTAATAGTGCATAACGTAGTAAGTACGCTCCTTTAGAACATAAGTATAATATTAAGCTAAGTTAGCACTTTACTTTAATGCGCATTATAAAATATAATCCTTTATTACATTGATTAAAGTATGTTCGTTCGAGTTGGTTGTCTTATTTAAAAGACCCAAGGACCCCCAACATTTCATATGTCGCATAAATCACCCTATTTTTTTTATTACGTTGACATAAAAGCTTGATATTTTTTAGAGCTCCAAGGGACCGTACACCTACGTATTAGATATTAATTTCAACTTGATACCTCCACGCGTTCCTAAGAAAAGGGGTCTTGACATACTGACAGACAGACAGCCCTATACATTAATACTAATGAGAAATTATTCCACAATCTCACTTTGTAAATGTTACATTCGTCTTAATAATAGAAAAATCTAATATAAGCAAGTGAACAATTAAAACTATATGTCTTGGGTTTTCACTAATGTCCTTGTACACAGTATGACAGTAGGCTGTTGACCGCACTGAATATTATTTGTTTAATCTCTCATAGAAACTTCAACCAACCAATTTAACCGTTCAGGAGTAGATTTCCTAAATATCTTCTCTTCCCTATGTAGACCCAAGGGACATTTCAATCCAATCTTACATTTTGATGGCTCTGTGTTGTTTTCCTATGTGTTGGACCGTTTTCTATAATATATATCTGTGCTCAGTAATAACCTACCTATTCTAAAACCATGCCAGTGAACCTAACCATTAATTAGAAGAAAAATACTAATACAGTGGACCCCCGGTAATCCGACAAACGTTTTGCAGGGCAGTGTCGAACTAACGAATTTGTCGGATTATAGAGTCCTGCCTAAGACATAGTCCGGATTTTTTTACAAAAGAGTACCTTGTAATCCGCCAAATCCAATGATAAGATTCTATATGTTATACTCTGAAGTACAAATCATACTTCATTATGTATGTCCAATTTAGTAAATTACAACATAATAGAGAGTTTAACTTGAACCTGAGAATTACAACAATAAAAATAGACATGTCGGATTACAAGGGGTGCCGGATTTGACAGGGGCCGGATTACCGGAGGTTCACTGTAGTAATATTATGTAATGTTAAGGGATCTGCAAGACGGACAGACGAGACTAGGACAGCAGCTTCGAGATTGGCACAAGCAAAGACAGACGTGTGCCCAGCAGTGGGCAAAGTCGGGCTATGGATGCTGATGATAAAGCATAAGTAAGATACGAACCAAACCACGCTGCTGAAGGTATCTCATTTCTTCAAGCCTCCTCCTCTCGTATTCGTCATATTCAGTTTGAGTGTAAATTTGATTTTCTTCAATCGTCTTCCATCCTGAAAAAATATGAAAAAGATTGTATTACTTACTATCTGATTGACAGAACACAACAATTTCTTAGTAGTTCGTAGTTATATAATAGCTGACTTTGATTGGAAAACTACAGAAGGAACAGACTCACTAACTCATTGCGTAAAAAGTGGATTCATTATGTCTATGTTTTGTTCAACCGGAGAATTTCAATTTTACAAAGTATTGAAATGTAAAAGGTTTGTACAGACAACAATAGTTGGAAAAAAGAATAAAAACTCACCTTCATCTTGGTTAAACTCTGCTTTTTTAGTCTCCGTCATAAATTCGTTGAAATCGATTAAACCATCGCGGTTTTTGTCGTTTTCCTTGAACACGTGTTCGCGCATCCTTTCCATTTCCTCGGCTCTCTCATGCAAGTCCTTATTGGGACCGCCCGGTCCATACAACTTGTCTAACTCCTTGATGAACAAAGCCTTTACTTCGTCTGCGTCCCAAACGCCGTTTCCATCAACATCTGTCGATTAAAAACGTCACAGTAAGACAGTTATAATATTATATTAACGGTAAAAAGTAATCATGATCTTACATTGTTGAGATTTTATTATGATATCTTAGTCCCAGTATTTTTATAAATAATGGGAAGTTACTTGGTAATTTCGAAATTAGATAATAAATTAATCATACAATCTGATAATTGAATGAAATTGTAAATTATGATTATGCTATAAATTAATAATTGAGTATTCTATACTGCACATTATCATAACCAATACTTTTGTTTATAAGCTTTCCCTCATTATATAATTACGAAACTAGTACATACAATGATTACAGTTTGATGCTGACTGCACATGACTATTTCTTTGATAAACGCTTATATTTTAGAAAATACTTTAATATACCACAAATTAAATAAGCCTTTTAATTATTATATTAAAATATTTTTATTTCGGTTATCATGATCCATACTGTGTGTGTGTGGACCACATACACATCATCTTATTAATTACAATATAATATATAATTCATTATAATATTATCTACTATTTTTCATGTTGTTATTTATGGATGCTCTCTATTCTGTGCTCTTCTATTGTGTTGAAAAATAATTTATAACCAGCTTTTAATACATCAATATCAGGATTCTAGCACAAAAATCTACATTAAAAAACTGCTATAAAGTTATATACTGCTATAAGTTATATGTATACAACATACCCACACACACACACTAAAATTAAATAAAAGCAAAATCAATTATAAAGAATATTCAACTGCAGTCGGTACGCAAAAAACCATGCACAATTACCTACCGTGCAAACTAACACAGCGGAAATAATTGATTACGACTACACACTTCAATTATTAACCAAACAAAATTGTATATTGATTCATAAAACAAAAGCAGTAATGCATGCCAACAAAACGATAAAACAAATGTTAGATACTCAACAGTACATGCGGGTTTGTAAAATCCAAATTAGCGTGCGTGAAACTTTTGTAGACTCGATCTTTCATTGTTTACGAGTTACCTACCTATAAAACCTACTTACTAATTCATGTTCTAAATTATACTTGTCTTGCACGCTATGGATCTTACCATGCATCATGAAAAACACCTTTGGGTTGAAATCTTTTGTATCCATTTTGTCGGCATTTTTCCATATCTCTAACAACTGATCCTTTGTCGCGGGGTGGTGTAACTGTTACAAATAATTGACGATTAATAAGTAATGTTGTAAGGCACCACTCACCATGCATCATGAAGAATGTTTTGGGTTCAAATTGTTGTTGTTCCATATGATCCTGTTTCTCCCATACTTCTTCCAGTTGTTGTTTAGAACCGGGATGGTGAAGCTGCATTTTATCAAGGTCATTTTTAAATTTAATTTTGATATTGGAAAATGTAAAATCAAGAAATAATTAAAAGTTGAAAACCGTATCGAAATTACACGTGAAGGTTTTGGAGGCCTTATCACATGACTAGTCATAATAACGGCCATGTTTTGAGTTAATTTCCACAACATCTGACGCTAAGGGGAATCCACATTATTATTATTTTTACGTTTCATTTTCCTTAATGACACGTCATTAGGCAAGTTATAATTTGTGATTATCGAAGTAGTAATGAATTCTCCTGACAGTTTCGGTACTTACCGGCTTGTGGTGTTTGATAGCCTCTTCCTCTGTCTTAGTTTTCTCAATGTATTCCTTCTTCTGTGCTTCTTCCATGCCTTCTACTTTCTGATGTTCCTCAAATTTCTTTTGCATTTCATATTCCTGAAAATTTATGTATTCCTGAAGATTTATATTGTAACTACAAAACAGCAATAAGGAAACAAATAAACATCAAAGTATAATTATTGTTATCATAAAATGTTTGAAACAATAAACAGGTACCTAATAAAAATGGTTCAAGGCTAAGTGAGGCTGTATTGTTTTCATGTATGTATTGTACAGACGGCTACACATCAAGTATACATTTCCAGTATAAGCTGATCTCGCATTATTTAGGATTTCCGTACAATGAGAGGTCAGCGTATACTGGAAATTTATAGCTTGATGTGTAGCCGTGCATCCATGCAAGGACAAACACGTCTCGGTAATATGTTAGGGAGACCAATGTAGTGTGATATTAGCCTTACCGAGATGTTAGTTAGAAAAACCGGCCAAGCACGTGTCGGCCCACGCACAATGAAGGGGTCCGTAGTTGGGATGAATTTATCCCAAGAAACAACTTAACATTGTAGTTGAAAAACATATTCTCACATAAATTCCAACTGCAAATGTAAGTTTGTATGCATAATATTGAGAGATTTGCCATATTATTTTAAGACCATAGACTTCTTATAGGTTTTCCTGTAACCCATAAGTACAGAACTATTTTCTGTAATAACTATAAAACTATTTATAATAGAATTATAAAAAAATATACTTAGGATCTCAAGTATATTTTTTTATAATTATAAAATAAATCGTTTTACAGTTATTTACTTACTATATGTAAGCCCTTTCATTTGCTGTCACACAGTACCTACAGTGCGCGAAACTTTTTTTATTTTTCTCCCATATGTGACCCATATTCAATATTATTTTCTATTTCCGTAACACGTCCATGTTGGGGTCGCAGAAATTGATATGTTTACCCAACTTAATTGGTCCATTGGGTTGGGAGCAAACTGGCTGTGACAGATGGACGGACAGACACACAAGTGATCCTATGAGGGTTCCATTTTTTCATACGGACATATGGAACCCTGATAAGGCAATTGAGGCCATTCATAACCTAACAGTAGTCAAACAAATAATAGAAACAAGTACCTTAAATTCTTCTTTCCTCTTCTTATCAGCAGCCTCTAAATCGGCAGTGGTCTTCTTGATAAGCTTCTTTAAATCTTCAATCTCGAATGTGTGTGGGTTATTATGATCTAAATGTTCATTCGTAGTGCCTTTGCCCTCTTCATGCTGTTCCAAGTTGTTTGTCAACTCAAATTGCTGTTGGCAAAAGAAAAAGTAGCAAGTAGGTTGCAGAATAAATACTTGTAACTCCTAGTCTATACCGCAGAAGTCTTACATACCTTATTATTAGTCTTGTATACCAAAGCAATTAGGGTATAAATATTACTATTTACCTTAGTCGCCAAATGACGAAGTCTGTCTAGCTCACGACGTTTAATTTCATCCAATTTTGTCCTAACATTATGGTTGACAAAGTCCAACTGTTCAGCAATTTTTCCAGACTGAAATGTAATAATTAACAAGAATGAGATTTAGAAAACTTTGTTATATCTTCCAACTTGGTGATGATGAATTATGAGGAGTTGTCTACAACACTACACATTGAAATTGTGCAAGGGATACCATGGTTGCTGACAGGCAACAAAGTAGCAATCAATCTGGTCTTATATATTATTTAGGGCTATAATGGCTTTCAAGTTACAACCAGGCATAGACTATCAACAGTCGAACAGACAATTATCTAGACCGGGGCTAGCAAGCAAGCTTCAAGGACACAGTTTATATTATAGATCAATTGTAATGCATTATTGATCGCTTTGTAAAAATTTATTTTTTTGGCGGAACTTGTTGACGAAAATTTTGTGAAGGCGAGATGAGTGTTTGGATTCATGTCTGAAGCTGCTCATCAGTGGCTAATGACTAGTTTTGATTTATGTTTCTGAACATATCGAAATCTGAAACCAGTCAGAGATCATACCTATGAATATTGAATAATGCCTTTGAATGCAGCAGAGTAGATGTACATGAGCTGCAACGGATATTGTACTGTGTCTATGATTGCACATGATTGCAGCATTCAACCAGTTAAAAAATATCATTGTATATTGGATAAATGGTTCTCGAATGCACTAACAGAAAGATGGAGAGACTGCATTGTGTGTCATGTATGTAAGTATGCTAAAAATACCCTCTCACCCTAACATCCTCTTCATCGGCTTTTTCCAAACGTTCCCTGAAGTCAGGATCACTTTCCAAGGCTTGGACCACTTCCTTCAGATACCTGTGGTATTCCATGTACTCTTCCTGTGGATAAACATAATAATATTAATACATTGTTGCAGTCTTTCAGCTTATGCCTGTGAATAGAAATGGAAGTATGTCATCACAAAAACCCAACCAGAAGAACTTGTGTTCTTTTTGCAGAGAATTTTTAAATAAAATTGACAGCCGAAGGCATTATGTTGTTCTACACAAAATACTTTCTAAATCATGGTTAAAAACAGGTTAGACTAGCTAGTAAACATTTGCAGCAAGGCAAGGCAACCAATATGAAAAAAAAAGCAAGAAGAGAGAATACATACTATGAGGAAAAAAAACAGGTGAGTAACAAATCTTGCACGCATTAATCAATCATCCTTAGTTAGAAATTTGTCCCAACCCAATAATTTGACATGAAAATAAATGTTAGACAGATATTTTGTTTTCTTTTATCTGTATAATTGGATATTTATAAATGTATTTATATATAAATAGATGTATTTTATCTATTCGCACATGCATAATGAGTACTTGGTATCAGTATACTGTATACATAAACAAAGCTGCAGCATTCCTTCCCCTCCAAATATAACTTATTGTAAGAAATGTGACAACTTGTGAAAGCCAGTAAAAGTGGCACAGCATACAAAGGTTTTCCAGTTGTGTTGAACTACTTAGATATTTTCATGTTCACAGTGTATTCAAAAATACTGACCCCAATGGAAGCAAACAATACATTGTATTGTTCAATTTCTCATAACAATATTGCTGCATACTTCCCATGTTGACACAAGATTGTTTTTATGTATGTTTATACACATTGATAACAGGAGTAAAGTGACTAGGTTGGTTATTTCAGTCTTCAAATCACAGCAGTTAGCCTAAGATTTGACAGTGTATTACTTAGTTAATGTTTTTATAGATCAGCCCTTTAGAAACCTGGTGCTAAAGCATCATCACTCAAGTGGCTTTGTTCAGAACAAGGTTCTAAACCTGCTGCTGAGGACTGCTCCTTATATTAAGTGCTAGAATAAAGGGAAGACACATTCCAAACAAAAAAACAATAGCAGTATGAACAACAAGTGATTTCCAAATAAATTATGCATGAAATATGTTACACTTATGTACAAATGATTTGTATGGACGCAGCAAAGCCAATAGTTTTTTTTTTTATGTAGAAGGGCAAGTGGTTCTACTTTTAAAAACATGCACCTCTTTTGTGAGCCTCTATTCTAGAGCATGACTATGTGTAAACTAAAGACCCTTGATTAAAGGTTACGTAAGTGAAAGGAATAATATTAAAATATAATTACCAAATCATCCTTGACTTCACTGTCCTGCTCATTGGACTTATCTGGAGTCACAGGCGGTGCATATGAGCAATGGAGAATCATCAAGAGAAATAAAAATCTTGTAAACAACTTCATTGTACCTACAACAAAACCATTATCTTATTAATTGATCTGCAGATTATCTAAGCACATAATTAGGCATGATTATTTAGCAAATAAATTTTTTATCAGGTACATTATTGTGTTTTTGTAAAGTGCCATCCTAAGCACTATGATTGTTCAGTATGAATTAGTAATAAATAGTTATTAAAATTTGTTCGATTAAACAGTGAAAGTTAAACCGTTTTGAACGGTAATATCCCTTACTAATCAATAAAACATCAGCCATTTGCTTTTCTAACCCAAACCTTTCTTTATAAAATAAAGTTTACATACATGTATTTTATTTTGAAATGGTGTGCCTATAAACGACAGAAACGAATTTAATAAAAACACGATGTACACAGATCGCGGTAGTACAAAATAATTAGGTAAGCACAATTTATGTATTAAATTTTCGATAATTAGTTTATGTACCTACAAGTTTAGAAATGCTACTTACCAATTTACGATGAATAGTATAACAAATATGACAGGAAATACACAATGTTACGGAAATAAATTAAGAGATTTCGTCACATTAGTTGTATTGAAAATGAAATACCTATTGACGTGTCCCAATCATCTCATCGCAAGGCTTCCACACTTCCACAGATAACTAATTGTATTTGAAGCACAGATTACTAATATGTAGCAAGCTAATTTGAAGCGCTCCGACGAAAACAGTGATGTGCACACTCAACTAACTCTTACTTTAGTATTTCTCAAACTTTATTATTAGGTGATTATCGTAATTATCATTAAAAATCTTTGAGTATTACATAATCAACATTCATATTGACTTGAAAGCACAATAAAACTTGCTGATTAAATTTTAAATATTATTTAATTAGCGCACAGGTGATCCTACATGCAGGCATGTAAAACTATCCCGAATCCATTATTAGTATTATAAAAAAGTGCCTATTAGATTGTGTATCTTACGATTTAAACGCAAACCGGAAGCTAGTAAATATTATTATTACCACCGGCCTACCTCATACAGACACGAGCATTGATCATCACGATTGCTCAAGTCGGATTGGCCATTTTAGAATTTTATTTACTAAGTTTCTTCGAATTGTTTTTACTGCACCGATGTTAGTAATGTCAGAACTTAATCATTCAAACCAAAAATCATTTAAACAGAATCAACTCAGAAAGGGCTATCGGGCAAGGACCAATGTGACTTTACAATGGGGCCGGCAAGTGAAAGCTGATCTCTGATGGCGCCACTACTGTACCGAACCAATATTTTATAGTGCTCTGTGGAGTTTATGTGTTCTGTGATACCAACCCTTGTCAAGTTGTTAGTAAGTGAGATAAATATTTACATTCTTCGGATTTTATAATTGCGTTGATTTCTTGACAATTTTCCTATTTAGAACATATATTCCACTTGGAAAATATGTAATTTAAAAGAAGAGTTAAGAAAAAGAGGTGCCTCTTTACGTGGAAGGAAAGCAGACCTAATTGAAAGGTAAGTTGTTGTTGCTAAATTCCTTTATATTTTTACAATTTTATGGTCTTTAAACTTGCTTCATGGTATATTAAAAGTTTACTTACGATACACTCTACTGTATACTCTGTGTAACATTTTATCATTCTAATAATAACTTTAAACTACGGAACATAGGGTCAGTGGGTAGTCTTAGGGGCGGCCTTTCTGTCGTGTTAGAAAGTTTGAGGCTATATTTTAAGTCTGAGTGATATTAAATAATATTAAAGTATAATTTTTATATTACAGATTAGAGTCTTATGACCAAAACTTCAATTTTGGGCAGGCTGAAATTGTAGACGATGAGCCTTCACTGGAGCTTCCATCCACTGAGACTTACAGAGACATAAACAGCAACACTAAGCTTCCTCCACTGAACAAAACTCAAATACGGCATTACTTATCTATGTAAGTTTATTTCTATTTTCAAGTAGATGCATTAGTAGATACTTGCTTGTGTTTAACGTCTATCAACAGTATACTTCCTGTTTCGTTCGTTTTTTAACAATAAAGACCTATTGCCTCCGACTGCATGAGATTGTTTGGAGACAAAATAGGTCATCTTGTTTCCATCTTTTTTAATGTTCACCTCTTACACAGTCAGGTTTTTTTTTTACCATGAACTACATACAAGTCATTTATTAACAAGCATTTTTTTCTGCTCCTTCTCTTATAGCTCAAAATAGGACAAAGTAGTGCAGCTATATGAATCACGCCATTTAGTAACAGCCCGCTCTTTTATTGATGCCATCAAGAACACCTACATAAAAGGAATATGTAGAAAAACATTGAAAAATCTTCATTATGAAGTTAATATAAAATTAGATGAATATGGCAGTATTGAAGTCACGCACTGTGAATGTCCAGCAGGTAGTGGTAATGATGCAACTTGTAAACATGTGGCTGTTTTACTTTTAGGTGTTGAAAGCATGGTCAATACAAAAATTATATTACTCTTTGAGACTTGCACCCAAAGACTGCCAGTTTTTCATGCACCTAAAAACCCTTATAGTGGATCACCAGTGCGTGCAGAGAAAGTACCAAGAAGGAGACAAAATATGTCAGTTTTGTTTGAACCTTATCCCATTAACAAAATTGATAAACAGAACTACAACTACAGGGTTAGGAACTTGGTACTTAATTTTCCCAATAGTTCAATGCCATTAAAGCAAATGTATGAACCAGCAAACCCATACGGTATTGAAATAGACCATGATTACTTGGTAACTGAACCGAAAACTAAAGTTCTACGAGATCTGCAGCTCTCGGTAATCACAGTAGAACAATGTCAGCAGATAGAAGAAAAACCTAGAGAACAGACAGCTAGTGCAGAATGGCTAATACAAAGAAAAAAAAGATTAACAGCTAGCACCTTTCACACAATATGCTGTTTGAGGCCAACCTCAATGAAAAGCTATGCCAGTCAAATACAGCGTTGAATAGAATTTTATTCCAGAGCCACCAGCCACGGTATAATAAATGAAAAAATTGCTCTGCAAAAATATTGTCAAATATATGACCTTATTGCTTCACCATGTGGCCTGTTTGTAAGTCACGAGCGACCATATCTTGCTGCTTCACCGGATGCGTTGTTAGGCTCTGATACAATAATTGAAATTAAATGCCCCTATGCAAGCAGATTTAAAATGATTGACCCTGTATCTGTCCCATACTTAATATTAAATGGTGATGTTTTAAGTTTGAAACCCAGTACACCATATTACTACCAAATACAAGGGCAGTTGTACTGCAGTGGTAGAAAGTACTGTAATTTAATAGTGTACACATTTAAGGACATGAAAGTGATGTATGTATACAGAGACGAAAATTTCATCAAATATATGCTGTCAAAACTTGATGAGTTCTATAATAAATTATTATAAGGCAGAACTCTAAAAAAAATATCTGTATTTAAACTATGATAGCTACCTTAAATAAAAGTCAGTTTTAATAATTAAATGTGTTTTATTTGCATACTATACCCTCTCTGAAATTACAAAGCATAAAGCATATAAAAAAAATCTATAGATAAGCTATAGATATTTAATATTGATTTAATTCACTAGTTAATATCTTATATGTTTTTGTCAGACCAATTAATCATTCTATATGAACGCGTTGACTTGCTAATTTTTTGTCAAGTTTTAACAAAACACCTGGGATTTGAGATTTTCCTTTTAAAAAATTTGGAATGTTTGGACATTAAATCCACGATCTGCCATTATACTGTCTCCTGTGTCACATATTTTTGAAAGGATGCTACATTCAACTATTTGGCGATCACTCACTGATCCTGCATATCCTCCAGAGCAATAAGTAAGTAGTCCACCTGGTGAAGACCCAATCAGAAATTTCAATGTGTTTCTGTGTTAATTGTACTGGCTAAAAGTCACTTTTTGAGCATCAGGCTGGCTTGAGTTTTGGATGGGAATTTCAGTACCATCTATTATAATCCTAGTAGATGGATAATTATTTTTAAAATTTTCAGGCATGTACGAATTTACAAGCTCACGGCTAGGCCAAATGTCTATCAAACTCCAGATGTCATTCACAAAAATGATCCATGTTACAATCACATTGGCGACTTCTGTTCTGCTTACTACAAACATCTTTCCTATTTCAAAATCAGGCTTGTTTCTTCTTAATTTTATCAGAAGCATTAAAAATTGATCTTCTATAGATAAACCAAGAACTCTAGTCCGTCTATATTTGATATTGTGTGCCATTGGCATTATGGTTGACAGCACTAAATTCAATTTAGCGTAGGTTTCGAGACCTGTATAATAACTTACTGATTCATTGTCAGTTAACAATAGGTCTGTCGAGAATAATCTCAAAATGTTAGAAGTCTGTGTTCCTTTTGTGCAATTTTCCCCAGACCCAGAAGCGTGATCTAAGCTTGTAGACTGAATTACCGTAATATCAACACTATAAGAGACATTTGCATCATCTAATTCTTCAAGTGGCTGGATATTACTGAAGCTCTCAGTAGTTGAGTTTTCTCCTTGAAGCAAGCTTTTTCTACAATTACGTGTTCTTTGGCGTTCTTCTCTCAATGTAGAGGCTGGCTTTACATTCCATGCAAACATTGAAGGAATTGCAGACCTTTTCAAAAATTTGCGCTGGTTTTTGAAACCTGAAAGAGTGATATGCATTTAGCAAACAAATAATATACATAATAGGTATATCAAAGAGAATACAAGATGGATCAACTATCTGGTGAAGATCTCTAAACCTCCAGTGGACTCAAAAGGCATAAGGCCAAGACCATTCCTTGTGGAGAACATGGGCGCACATTAAACTTACATTAACCTAGCTAGGAGAGCAGTGCTCACCCACACGTTTGTGGAACTACTTATTACTACTTATTTTGTAAAACTGTATTTTTTAATGTGTGCATTAAAAAAGTTAACTAAAATTTCTTACAATATAGGTTATGTGATGCAGGTAGGTAGGTATAGGTTACATACAAATGCGAGGAAATAGGTTTTGACGTGATTGAAACTGAAAGTAATCAGTTTTAATACATACCTGAGTATTTACCGATCTTTTCATAGTCACTTTCCTTGAAATGTTCATGACATACTCTCGCACCGCTTTTAGGCTCAAACTTTACTCGCCTTATCGCTTTGAGCCACAATTTTTTAAGTTTATCATCTCGAGGAAACTGGTGGCCTCCAGTTTCTTTACAGTTTGGCACACTACATCTAGGCATTTCCTCAAAATTTATGAATTCACTGATGTTTCCTTACAAAACTGCTTTGTTATTGGTTTGTGTGCTACTAGCGCCACTTTGACAGTTGTCGGCCCCATTCATATGTAAATTGAAAAAGTCACATTCGTACTTACCCGGATTTGAACCCATCATAACCTCGTGCATGAAGGCGAGGCCTGAAGTTAAGATCTCATAAGGCCCTTAGCTACTGGGCCATCACCACAATATACTCACTATTGTTATCAATGATTATTGTGGCATTGTAGGAAGTTCGCTTATTTATTCAATGAGTGAAGTTATGAAGTGCGATATATTAGTAGTAAACTGAATGTAATTAATGTTGCTACTCGGAAACACACAATAAACATGCTTCTAAATAAGCTTAAAAGTGGACGTAAGGCTCACTAGGCGGCACGAGACAATAAGTCTTGCCAAGGTATCGTGTTAGTGGTAGTAGTCTTCTATTAGTGCATCATCATCATTCCAGCCAAAAGCAGCCCACTGCCAGACATAGGCTCGACCAGTCCTTGTGGACCCTGTGCTTCTCGCAACCAGCGGATTGTCGCAACCTTCAGCTGTTGTTGTGTATAGTCCATACTCTATAGTCAAACAACAAATATTACAAAGAAGGTTACCAGAGTCGCGGTTGAAAAGGACCCTGAGTTCAGATTCTGTCTCGCACTTGGCTGGTTTCTGAGTCAGATCTTTAAGGAGTCAGATGATCGGGTCGTCTTATTTAGATTGAAATCGACTAATTTGATGCAGCAAGCAATGGACTACTTTCTGAAACATGTATTATTTATTAGCAATCATAATATTCCTGCGATTACAGATTACCTGGCATGCGATTGATTCTCTTTCTTCTTTCTTTTCTTTTCTTTGATAAGTAAATTCTACCAGAAGCATTAAGGACACGACTATTTTCATAATTTATCTGTGGTTTTTATTTTTACTAACATGTTGAGGTTCTTGGCGGGAAAGTGTAGTGTCAAGTTTAGCAGTTTTGTTTTATTTTCAGAAATTTGTGTTTAGCCGAGTATTAATGTGTAATAATGGTGGATTATTAACCATTAAGTGTTCGTGAACGTGCATTAGTGTAGCCAAATGAAACAAAACAGTGCAACATCACTTCAAGTTCTCTCAAGAAGAGCGTGAGGTTTCAGTAAAGTGCCACATCTTTACTGAAACTTAAGGGGAGCGGGTCAGCGGGCGGGCGGGGATATCATCTATCTATCGTGCAATAATTCATGTATCATTTCATCACAAATGTTTTTAACTAAGTAAAGACTTGACTAAAAGGTCCCAGCAACCAGACCTTAAAAAAAAAAAGTAACATGTTGACATTTTGACAAGGACAACCATTGACGTAAGAAATTCAGCATCTATTTACCGTTTGTTTACATTTTTTGAGACGCCGTTGTCAACCAACAAAATATTCAAACATTGAGTTTTGCTGAATGAAACCGCACTACTTACGATAAGCACATGTTATAAAAACAAAAACGTATTTATAACTATATGAATCTGTTTCTATATACAAGATGAGAACTGTTCCAAAGTGGGTGAATAAAATACATGAAGCTGACAAAGTAGAATTTTCCAGGTAAAGCTTCCCTGGATCAGGAAAGGCATGCATAATCTAACATGAAGATAGAGCATTATTGATTTTAATATAATTGATAATATTTTCTTGCCAATTTCTTTGTAGTATGTTACTTTACCTACTGAAGAGACATTATTACAGACAGACATTACATTATCAATTATTTTAATTATGCAGCTGTTTACTGAGCAAACTAATCATGTATTTACATACTTCAGCTGCATCCGGTTAGACTGGAAGCCGACCCCAACATAGTTGGAAAAGGCCAGTCAGATTGATTGACAGAGATTGCAAGCTTTTCAACTATCGCCTACAAACATAAAATAAAGAATTTGGGTTTCTATACAGCCTATCTATCTAGGTACAAATGCTAAGAATTTCTGTAAGGCAGATAAATAGGTATCCATGTTTTATGCTAATAGTGCTGCAAGCACCAGCTAGTTGTTAAGATTTGATTCACTGAGATTACTGAATACAACATTCTTCAGGTTTCATTGTACTCTTGAGCTAAGATAGAGAAGAACTGTTCTCGCATTAAGTCACTATAGTTTTTTAACCATTTCTTTTCAGTGTGCACACAATATGCTTTAGTCCAGATGGCAGTCAACTGGTGGTAGGTGCAGGCGAGAAGGTCATGGTCTATGACCCTAGAGATGGAGCTCTTGTCCAGTTACTCCAGGCTCACAAGGGAGCAGTCCATGCTGTGGCATACTGCGGAGACGGCAAGAAGTTTGCAAGCGGTAGTGCAGATAAAAATGTTATCATTTGGACTTCCAAAATGGAAGGAATATTAAAATATTCGTAAGTTGACACTCAAATTATGTAGCTGGCATTGTTTTATGGTGGTTTTATGTATGATGTTAATATGGCATAAACTAGGTTGATGTTGTTTATATGTTTTTATGGGCCTGAATGCTGAGCGTATCAATGCAATTGTTAAATTTGTCGAATGCTTGTTGTATTTTTTTACAGCCACAGTGAAGCAATCCAGTGCCTTGCCTACAATCCAGTGACATTTCATCTGGCATCTTGTGCTCTCACTGATTTTGCATTCTGGTCTATGGATGTCAAAGCAGTTCAGAAGTATCGAGTACCAGGACGGATTACAAGTTGTGCTTGGTCTACAAATGGCCAATACTTAGCAATAGGTCTGGCCATTGGAGCAGTTACCATAAGAGATAAAGTAAGTCAGTCAATTCACGTATGTACAACGAAATACAGGAACGAACGACGAATACTATTCTTGTGTGTGGATGTAAGCCGAGCTATAGGCAGTAAGCAATTTTCAACACACAATTTGAATGAATAAAAAAAATCAAGTCTTTGACCTTTATGAATAAACAAGTTTCTATCTAGAGGCTATTCGCTTGGGTGGAGGTCGGAAATTATTCTACGGGAATGCACTGCCAGGATTAAAAGTACCATGTGTTGATCTAGGTTATAATAAAATATCTGTGTGCCAAATTTTATGCAAATCCGTTAAGCCGTTTTTGCTTTACTGTGTAACAAACATCCAGACATATTTTGAACATACAATCTTTCACATTTCTAATATTAGTAGAATATAATAATCAAGGTACGCAAAATATGGAGATGCGGACACCTACTATTTATTTATAGAAGTTATAAATAATATAACACTGATACTGGTGAATAATCAAGTTATCAACAAGCCTTATAACAAAAATAAATTAAGAAGTTACCTACATGAAAATGTTTAATGGGAAAAATACGCAATTGATGTTGTGATGAATTTATCCCAAAAACAAACTTAACATTGTAGTTGAAATAATATTCTCCCATACATCGGTACGACACGGTCAATTCTTCAACTGCAAATGTAAGTTTGTCGATTACTCGTTAACTTGTAAAGCCTACTTAGCTGTGATAGTTTTCCCTATAATTTCGTTATATTTATACTACTGCCATGATTTTTTTCACATATGCAAAAACAACCTTTTAGCAGGCAGGTAGGGGCGAACACTTGACTAACAAAAAATACCAGTTTTTTATACGTCCATGTTTGAAGCTTATATTACGCAAACGGATCCCTGAATCGAAAAATAGTTTTCACAGACTCGCAATATTTTTGAATGGCGTAACGATATCCCACACCATGGGATAGACGAGAAAAAAAATGTCATCCCCACTTTAAATGCAAGAGAGGTCTCTAAAAAAATGTTTTCTAGATTTACCACTTTGTCGGCGTGATTAATATTATGTACACCCATGCCAAATTACAGCTCTTTAGTACTACGAGTCTCTGAGCTAAGCTGGGGGCAGACAGACGTACATCGCGAAACTATAAGGGTTCCTTGTTGACTACGGGACCCTAAAAAGACGTGACCTGACTGTCTCAGTTAATTAACAAAGATTTTGTTTATATTATAAATTTCTAGTAAAAGTGGAGTAAATTTACATTAAACTTATAAAAAAATAAACCATTTTTTTTAGCTTGGCGATGAAGCATACCGCGTGGTTCGTGAAGCGGCTGTATGGGCCGTTGCCTTCTCAAAATCTGTTCTAGTGGTTACCGACTGGAATGATACCCTATCATTTTATAATACTCAAGGTCAACAGGTTTTGAAAGAAAGGAATATAGGTAAATATCTATTGTAGTATCAAGTGGTTATGTATCTCGGCCGACCTCATCTAGTTTTTAAAATATGATTGACGTGTAAAAGTGTTTGTACAAACCTACTTGGAGAAATAATCATTTATCATTTAACAAATACAAAATGTTGACCCAAATTGTCTTTATTATAAATCAAAGTCGCTTTTCGGGTATGTCTGTGTGACCGCGTTGTTCACTCAAACTAAGCAATGGATTTTGATGCGGTTTTCTCCATTATTTTAAGAATTTATTCCATTAGGTTTATACGTATAATACATAAACATTAAACTAAGATGTAATGAAGAGATCACGATGTTTTTGTCAAGTCGTAAAAACTGTGCGAAGCAGCGCACGTAGTTCTCGCTAGTATAATAAAAAAAACCGGCCAAGTGCGAGTCTGACTCGCGCACGAAGGGTTCCGTACCGTTATCTATAAAAACGGTTTTTAGTATTTGTTGCTATAGCGGCAACAGAAATACATCATCTGTGAAAATTTCAACTGTCTAACTATCACGGTTCATGAGATACAGCCTGCTGACAGACGAACAGACAGACAGACAGACAGTCAGACAGACAGACGGCGGAACCTTAGTAATAGGGTTCCCGTTTTACCCTTTGGGTATGGAACCCTAAAAATGGTTTATTAATTTATGAAACTGGCTAGACACTACTATTTCATTCCATGTTGGAAATAACGAAACTTTTACACCAATAAAAGATTACGGTAGATTTTTTATGTAATTTGGATGAAAATCTGAGTCAGTTACCAGATTTTGATAAGAAACAGTTACGGATTATGAACATTGAAAACAAATCAAAGAGTGAAAGCCCATCGTAAGATATATCCGTTCCTTAGGACGTACAAGATTTTTTGAACGAATTATCGCCCTTCTAATAAATCCTTAAAATAACGACAGGTATATCAGCATTGTCTGTCACAATGCTTGGAGCATTAGTGCTGGTCGGTGGTGTGGGTGGATGGGCCGTGCTGACGTCGGAGGGAGTCCCGATATTAAGCACGCCGCAAGAATGGGTGTGGGCCATAGCACCCTCGCCTTCTTACAATAATTTGGTAAGTTTACAGACATTTCTTTCCGCCAGTATGTAAACATCCTTCACAAATGCCAGGTCCGAACATCGATAGCGATATTTAGGCAAAAAGCTGAGGCTTTTTTGGCAAAAGACGCATTGCCTCAACTGGCTAATAGTGTGTAGCGATAAGACTGCATACATTTGTCCCGATCTAATGGAACTTTCTTTCCTTCAATGTACATTAAAGAATATTACCTATGTGATTGTTAGGGCCGAAACTAGAATCTCGTGTATCATTAATATACTACTATAATTGATTTAATACATAATTTATTATAGGCTGTAGCATGTCAAGACGGCACTCTGTGGTGCTACCAGATAGTGTTCAGCACAGTTCACGGGTTGTACCGCGAACGATACGCGTACAGAGAGAACATGAGTGACGTCATCATACAGCACCTCACTACGGGCCACAAAGTGCGGATCAAATGTCACGACAGGGTGCAAAAGATTGCGATTTATAAACATCGACTGGCGGTATGTCATGGTCTATACTAAAATGCTAATATTATAAAGAGGTCAAATTTGTTTGTGAGATTGTATGTAGGGAGTATCTCTGGAGCTACCAGTCTGATTTGAAAAATTATTTTTGCATTTGATAGCCCAATTCTTGAGGAAGGTTATAGGCTATTTAACATCACGCTACGACCCTTAGGAACCGAGCAAAAGGAAAAACAGTCAGAGTGAACGCTAAGCGAAAACGAAGAAATAGCGCGGGCAAATTTCACGTGGACGAACTCGCGGGAAGACGCTAATAATAAATAATTAATAATAATAATAATAATTTTGTTGGTTGGCTCTGCACAAAAGGTATTCAGTAGGTAAGATTGGTTATGGTGGTATACATAGGTTTATTGGACTTCAGTTTGGTATCTCTGCAAGATTTTGTGCCTCTAAATTAGGCTGCGTTTAGGGTCTAACTAAGCACCCTGGACCTTGGTTTCAACCATGTCTGTCAAAATAATGATGGCCTTTGAAGAACCACATAACTAGTATGTGCTGTACAGCTCAGCATGGGTGATACATTGATACACTTCTATAGAATATTTAACTTCTAAAACCCTCCTCAAGAAATTCCCTAAACGATGGTAACAATCCATCAAGTAGTTTACAAGTCGTAAGACAGCGACATCCACCGGTTTCTGGAACGTACATCAAGGACGTGTCAAACTGCTGCCGAGTTATCTGATTGGCTGTTGATAATTCTGTCAACCAATCACAAAAGTTGACATGCGTTCGACAATTTGTTTCGCAAATTTTTGTGTTAATTTTAATTCCGGAAAACGGGTGTTACTTTTATACCGTTTTCTTAGATATAATGTTGTGGTTTTCAGGTGCAGCTACCGGAACGTGTGGTGGTATATGAACAGGGAGACGTGGAAGGGATGCTGTACAGGGTCAAAGAGAAACTTTCGCAGAAGACAGAGTGCTCGCTCCTAGTAGCTACCAGCGAGGCCTTGCTATTGTGTCAGGTAACCATGCTATTGTGTCAAAAAGCCTTGCTATTGTGTCAGGTAACCATGCTATTGTGTCAGGTAACCTTGCTATTATGTCAGGTAACCATGCTATTTTGTCGGGTAACCACGCTATTGTGTCAGGTAACCATGCTAGAACAATAATACCAGCCTATTACTGTCCCACTGCTGGGAAAACGCATCTTCTTATTCAGAGAAGGCACGAGCATTGATCACCACTCTTGTTTTTATGGATATGACCTTTAGTCATTTGTTTTATTTTATTCGGGAAATTTACAGCTAATATATAATACACAGTGTTCTTAAACAATATGAAATTGGACCCTATTTACAAATTTCCACTGATAAACACCAAAAATAAAAACAAAAAGAAAAGGTGGGTACAAAATACCTGTAACATAAATTAGGAAATAAATGGTACATTCCGTGTTGTAAATTTGTTGCTGCATAAGCGAGCATGTTGTTGCTCAATCTACCTAGTATCCTATCGCTTGGGTGACTGCATCTACAATACTATTTGATTCGGTCAGTAAATTCAGTCGCTATGAGTAAGGAGGGCGCCGAGCAAATATTTAGACGCGGCAGCTTAATTGTGTTCCTTTGCAGATATTAAACAAAATCTTGAGGATAACAATTTAAAGATTGATTGCAAACGCTCTCAAGCAGCTCGCAGAAGAGAAGATGCTCAGCAGGAATAACAGGAAGATGAATTCAAGAATCTTTTATATATCATTTCAGGACACCAAACTGTCAATAATTGGACGACAAATACCGAAATCATGGACAGTCTCAGCACCCATACGTTATGTGAAGGTGACCACGCTATACTTCGAAGAAGTTTTGCTGTTGGGTCTCATGAATGGACAGGTAAAATATGCCAACAAATGAGTTCGCTAAGCTATTATTACGGCCTATCAATAATCACTGTTATCAGACTGAAACTAGGCCGTAATATTTCATCTAAAAACGCACCCTCAACTATAATAAACGCAAAAACAGTAATGATATTGAAATAAAAGTTTATAGTAACGAAATGTTTTTGAAACTGCAGTTACGTTTTTGCTATCGAGAATCTCTTGTGACAAGAGATTCTCGATAGCAAAAACGTAACTGTTCTCTAATCTCGACTGTTGGCCGCCCTTCATTACAGAACCGTTCATTATATATATTTTGTTCGCGAAATTTGGACATGATTTTGGACCACCTGGTCTTTGCGACGCGAAACAACGAGTCGTTGTTTCGCGATTATGAAATGGCTTTGTCAGAGAATTTGAGTGGAAACATAGAGGGGACTGTTACAAATACGGTATTAGCGCTGCTCTTGAAAAATAGCCAGATGATACATGGCAGCGGGGGCTAAATAACCAGTTTTATATTAAAATGTAGCATATGTCTTTATGTTTCACAGATATGGCAAGTGGAGGCCTGTCAGGGCAGCGCTAAGATGGTGCTCCAGACGCCGGCGTCAGTCCGCTGTCTGGACGTGAGTGCTTCGCGCGCCTACATCGCCGTCGTCGACGAGTCTTCCGTCTGTAGAGTCTACAATCTATCTACCGGGGAATTGTTGTTTACGGTAGGCTTCAATATTACTGTGTGAAACAGCTGCAAGAGAACTGATCAGACAATAAGCTTGATTGTAGAGAAAAAATATGAAGTTACTAAAATTATACAGCACATAAGGTACGCATGCAGCCTAGCATCCTAACTAGTTGCGATACTTGTTTTCAACAAAACTTGTAAAAAAAAAAGATGCAATGATCATAATAACGAGTATAAATTGACATTGTTACATTTTGTTGACGTAGAGTAGGCGGGGTTGGTCCGTAGATGGGTGACTGCAAGACCCCTCCGTGCCACGGAACGCATGTTAAGCCGTTGGTCCCGGCTATCATTCCTGGATCTGAAAGTCTGACAACCAGTCTTCCACCACTACCCAGTAACTGGGTACTGGAGGTCAGATAGGCAGTCGCTTCATGTCAAATACTGGTATTCAGCTGCATCCGGTTAGACTGGAAGCCGATCCCAACATAGTTGGGAAAAGGCTAGGCAAATTGATTAATTGTTACATTTTGTTGACATTTTTGGCAAGCTTTCTACAAGGTTTGTATAACTACCTACATCTAGTATTCACAATTTGTTTAAGCTGTAGGTAAACAATAAACAAGATGCGGAATACAATGTTTTAAATATTGGTTTTAAAATTAGAAAAATCAATAACACACATTGTGTTAACCTAGTTGTCTAGCAGACAAACAGTTATTATGACTTTTTAAAGTTGTCGATAAATGTTGAATTCATGATAACTATGGTAAAGCAATATAAAATAGCAGACTTGCAGGCTTGTGATTTTATTTAGGGTGAATTTCACCAATGAAACAGAACGCGATCAGCGCATCAAAACCGCGTTCAAGCTGTTAGTGTCATCATTTGTTGGTGAACATTGACATTGACAGCTCCTAAACTCAGGTTAGATGTGCTGATCGCGTTTAGTTTTATTGGTGAAATTCACCCTAAATAAAATCACAAAGAATAATTAAAAATTGATTGAGGTTGATTGATGTGATGACATGTCAAACCATCGAGATCCTAATTTTAGAGGAGTTCGAGGTTCCGTACCAAACTACACTAAACTGCCAAGCAGTTTATGAAACAGTCCCGGGATAGGTGAGCACCTATTTTTGGTAACTTTGTTTCTGGTGTTTACGGGGCTCAAATCAGCAATATGTTGACTGGTTTACAGGAGGAGAACATAACATCAGTATCGTGGAACTCATGGTGTGATGAGCTTCTGAGTCTGTCCGGGGGTGGTCTGCTCTCAATAAAGGCCTGTCACTTCCCGCCCGCGACGCAGCCTTTGTCCGGCTCCGTTGTAGGATTCCAGGTAAGAAATATTGTATTTTATAATAGAATATAAAGGAAGTGTGTGTTATTATTTAGGACTAGCATTAATATAAGGAATGATTTTCTGAGGTTTCCAAGCCGCTAACCGATGCACCTGATTTTGAGTGTGTATGTATCTTTGTAGTATATATGTACTTATATTTGATCAGAAATTTCTCAGTAATCAATTATTTATATTTATTTATTTACAACTTGACATAATATAGTTTAAATCAAGTTAATATCTTTGTAAATAATTAAACAGTTTTTTACCGTATCACGATAAAAAGCAGTTTATTTCTAGTCAGTTAAATGATTAAAAACTGATTTTATTATTAATGTGAAGATATTCAAAGTTTTCTCTTCAGAATGCTACTGAGTTATTTATTACTAGCTTCTGCCCCCGACTTCTTTCGCTCGGAAGTCGTAAGGTATCACATACTAAAATAACAGCCACATTTTTATAGAAAACAGTCTCGTTGATTTAGTCGTAGCAAGGGCTACTGTTATGTCAGGCAGTGTTATTGGGTTTTCCATCTAAAATTTCTCAGTAACAGTGCGAAGTCTGGGTTTGTGCCCGGTTAGTGGCTATAGGCTCGCCCTATTACATGCGACCTAAATATAACTGGCGAAATGTGTACACCGTTTCATAGGTTATGTTATTTTTATAAAAAATCCCTATCTAAGTTTGTAGTTTTGATCTCAGCAGCCAAAATATACAGACTCAGGACTTGTGACGCGGGAGCAAGTGACGTACTCCGTCTGAGAAGCAGTTAGTTCTGAGGTCTACTCCGCAGCCTTCAGTAGCAATTCCCCATTGCTTGCGAAGTTTTTCGTTTTTAGTGAATTAATAAACGCCTGCGTTCCTGCATTATACTACCTACTGTCACAAACACTGATACATTGATTGATGCATTCTTACAGATTTTTCCTGAAGAACTGCTATAACTAAAATAACAGTCTCCTATAGTATAATAGTTCACCATATAATTTTATTTGCTTTGAGAACAGAAATTAGATAGTATCTTGTTGTTACATAGTATTGTGATTTCTGACATTCTAAGAAGAAAATTATAACCTCAAATAATTTAGAACGTTTAGACTTGTATGGGTATATTGATATGTGTTATGTGATTAACTTGAATAATTTGTTCCTTTCGTTCATAGAATTCTTAAGGTCAAAACTTAAATTTAATAAGTACCTATTTTTAACCGACTTCCAAAAAGAAGGGGGTTATTATGTTCGTCTGCTAGTTTTTTTTTAATGTATGTTCACTGGTTTCTCCGTCAATTGTGAACCGATTTTGTAAATTCTTTTTTGTTTGAAAGGGTATGTTCTCGAGGCGGTCCCATTGTCACCAAATCAGAATCTGATGAGGGGATCCCATGGAAATCGAGGGAAATCCTCAAATTTATAGGCACACCTATAGCGATTTGGGTATTTTATATAGTAACTCGTGCATTTGCTCTCAGAAAGCACCATTTGGTGATACTAATGATGAAGACCACAGATGGCCACCGGAACTACTTGATTATAAGTATTTAACGGGTTGCGATTCGATTAGGTACTTTAGTATGGTTGCTAAGCAATTTATGCTCGTCATAATGCATAAATGGTGAGTGGCAGTTCTTCTGGTTCTTACCAAGAAAACTCTTCAACAATGAACGTCCCTGCATCGGGAAAAGCAATATTTTGTAGAGAGAAGAGCAGTTGGCGTTAGGCTATTGTAACTTAGAGAAATTAAAAACCGACCCACTAAAAAGTGAAAAATAAAAATCTTTTTCCAAAAAGAAAACAACCGACATCCATCAAAAACACCACTTAAATTTTTTTTTCGGAAGTTGGTGTCAAAAACCTTTAATACAGATCCGAACACACCGACTCGAAATGTATGTTTTCACTTTGTACTGTGTATTTTTGGAAGTCGGTTGTTTTTTTTTATGAATCGGACGGCCGGACAGAAAAAGAAGTGATCCTATAAGGGTTCTATTGTTTTCGTTGGCGAAATCTTACATTTTGATATTGACCCCATTATCGTCGTCAGCGCCCTCGAAAACCACGGAAACGACACCCATGACGAAAAATTTGCTTTCTCGTTGGCGCCATCTTGAATTTGGTTTTAACCACATTTTCATTGTCAGCGCTCTCAAAAACCATGAAAAAGACACCCATGACGAAAAATTTTCAAATTTTCGGTGCCGCCATCTTGAATTTTGATTCTGACCCAAGTTTTGTTATCAGAGATCTCAAAAACCATAAAAACGACACCCATGACGAAACAAAAATTCTAAAAACTATATTTTTGGCATTAGAATCGACCCCCGACCTCGTAGCAAAAATGTTCAATGTACAGTTTTGACTTCGCTACGATTTTATTGTATGTATAGGTGCGTTTCTTGGGATTCACCAGGCTGCCTGGACCATTGTTCATTGGGCACGATAGTAGTAAAAGGCACGCAATTAAATCTTTCACAACGAATACAGTGAATGTATTGTGTACATACAATGTGTGCCACAATCATAAGGCGGGACTGTTGCGACAAATTTTTTTTCTTTAGAAGTTCGTATTTGTTGTTTTACCTAAACAATCTAGCCGGGGTGCCTTATTAAAATAAGGCACGCCAGGTTAGGCATGTTTCGCTAAGAAAATATATAAGAAAATAAAATTACTTATATCGGAATCGAATGGAAATGTTTCTTTATTCTTGGCAGCAGTCCTACCTATATTTCCCAAATATAACAGGATTTACTGGACTATAATATTAACTTCGTTTTTTTTAAACATACGTTTTCGTTTTATTTAGATTTCTGACGTTAAATGTTTTTGAAGTTCTAGTTACTATCAGTTAGGTTAAATGAAAGTATAATACAGTCATAAAAACCGTATTTATCAGGCAGGGTACCATCCCGAATGAAATCCTCAAAGAAATGGGGTTGGAATCGTAGATTATAAGCGTGACACTAAAAAAAATCATCTATTTGTCAGCATATGGTAAATTTTATGGTCTTAAGATTAGTCTATGGTATCATCACATTCTGCCAAGTGTGGCGTGCAAATATTAGGTACATACAATTAATAGGTTACTATTAAAATTACATTTAGAGATGTGTCAGTTAAAAATAATGAAACACATCACACACATATAACATTGAATGGTTTTTTAAAGTATTAGGTACCCAATGGAACAGCAACGAAGGTCATTCAATTTGAGAGATAAGAGAACAGTGATATTTAGTGACGAATTCTGGGATATTTTCAAAAATACGTAAAAATTGGGTTTTCTGGAATCCCATGAATTTTCGCCTGGGCTTAATGGGGTGCTTAAATGTTACAAATGGGTTACACTATCACGTCCTAGAAGGAATACGTTAAATTACAAGTCACCCTGTATATTAGGTATGTAAATAAATAGTGTAGAATAATCTACAATGCACTGAGATAAACAATAAAATTCTATACAGGGTTGCTTAACGGTAAGACAAAAAAATATATATTTCCCTCGCTTTTACCCGCGGGTTCGCCTGCGTGGGTGTCGGAAATTATACTGCGGAATATACCACTGGGATAAAAAGTAGCCTATGTCCTAGGTTATGGTCTACCTTTGATCCAAATTTCATCGAAATCTGTTCAACCGTTAAGGCCTGGAAAGGTAACAGACAGAGTTACATTCGCATTTATATGATGAAATATGAATATGAATTAGTATGAACATTTACGTGACTCATGACTGATTTGAAGCCATATCCAGGCTAAGCAAGCAGTCTTTAATCATTAAAATGATTTTCAGTAACTGTAACATATTGAATCTGCAATTTCTCAGTACCAGTCCAGAGTCTGATAATAGTAGACTGGCCCCCATTCTCTACTTGGCGAAATTAATGGCGAACTAAACACCTCTGTTTTACCCTTGCAAAATGGCTGTAAAACAAAAATCCAGTCAATGAGGGTTTTCATGAAAATTCACGCCACCAGTTGGCGCCACTTTGACAAGAGGGCTTCCATTTCGACAGTGAATATAAAATATATCATGACGTTCATTATTCGTTTCATTAATTCGTTCATAATTCAGTCGCGACTAAACAAAGTAAAGGCGTTTTGACAGGTAACCGGATCTGACGTCTCAGTGCTGTCACCTAGTAAACGTCATTTCAGAAAACCCTCATTATAGCAGAGGAAAAAGAATGAGTTATACGTTCTTTAGTTTGAGAGGCCTTGGACCACTCATCTTTGAACAGGGCAAAACTAAACTTATAGACAAGCATTTCTTTATTAAAACTTAAGAGAAGATAAAACTATATTGGTTAATTAATAAATGCAATTGTAATGGTTTTTCAGGGCGGACGTGTGTTTTGTCTACAAGCTAATTCTATGCAAACTGTCAACGTGCCACTCTCGCATGCCGTGCATCAATACATACATCATAAAATGTTCAAGTACGTATTATGAATATTAAGATAAACATATATTATTTAAATCATTACTAATTTTGAAGTATATGTTTCGTCTTGTTTATGATTCTTGTGCATTTTAGCGTTCTTGTGATTTAAAATTGCGAACCAAATTGTCACGTGACGCTATTTTTTTTTAAATTTTCAACACTGGTCATTTGTATCTGTACTTTCCATATTTTGATATAACCTATGTAAAAACACTTCATTGTCCTCCATTATCCTTATTGTCAGACATTGCTCGGGATATTTTATTTAAAATTTAGCTGTATGATAAGAAAAGTAAATAAGTGATTTTAAAGATAAGAAAAAAGTATTATCTATATTTTAATGGACTGTGTACACACGGCTACACATCAAGCTATACATATCCAGTTTACGCAGATCTAGCATTATATAGGATTATCGTACAATGAGAGACCAGCTTATACTGGAAATGTATAGCTTGATGTGTAGGCCGTGTGTATCATCCAAGGAAGCACTTTAGGGATAGAAAAAACGTGGTTCTCTGTTGGCTTCCATAATATTGATTTAAAATTATTTTTTTGCATTATTTAATCTTTATTAAATCTCATCAAAATTATATTAATTACATATTTCAGTGAGACTACTTTAGCAAATAAACTGCTGTACTTACCTGCTATTAGTTGATTTTATTGTATCTTTTTCACACAAATGCCCTGTCCCAAATGTATGCGATGCAGCCTCCTACGATAAAGAAAAACCATTTGATTACTCTCCGAAGTCACCACTCGTAACTTACAACTGATGCCCGGTTTCTGAGTGTGTGATTCGAAGTTAATAATTTATTTAAGCAAAGGTTTTCCTTAACTGAGTGTTAGAAAACGTTCAGGATACAGAACCAATAGCTGAGAATAGTCAAACCCCAGCAGTTAAGAATACTTCGGAAACCGTTTCACTAACACTAGGCGGCATCTAAATGACTGCTTAAGATTAAGCGCGCTGTGTGTTTGATTTTTAACTTTTGGTGCTGAGCCGAGCGTTGAAAATGTAATAGTGCGCGTTTATTTAGGCATTAATTTAGGTGTCGCTTAGTTTTAGTACAAATGGGCAATATTTACTTGTCCATGTTAGAAACTACGCCATGGTCAGGGGATTAGAATACACTAAAAATTAAACACTTTTATACCAAGCTCCTATGCGCGAGTTAGGAACTGCAAAAAAAACGAGTGTGCTTTATACCACACGACTGAAGTAAAGCTTAATCGTAACTCTCTCTTTCTATCTTCACTAACTTATATCTCCCTCTCAACTTCCGTTCGCTTGCTTCACGCTCTCGTCACGCATTCACCAGCTTACTCCCGAAGTCAAGCGTGGGTAAAGAAGTTTTACTTCAACAACTTAAAAACGAAGAAGAAGAGAGGTCGGTACTATTATTAAGCTAGTACCTAATATTTGTACTAGGCGGGTCGTTAACCGTCCCATTACAAAACGATTTCTAACTTTAGTGCAAGTACCTTCGAACGAGTTATTGTATTTTGAACTTTATTTCGACTAACAAAGTTCTAATACAAAATTGTCAATTTAGACGCTGTTCTAAAGTCAGTTTTTATATAACAAGTTTGCCTTAGTTTTTGAATTAGTTGGGCTTTGACTTAAGTTAAAGCCATTTTGTAATAAGACAGTTATCAAATTAATTTATTTAGCTAATACAAAGTTCTTAAATATACAAGTAGTATGGTATGAAATTCTCACTAACAGAAGACTTAGACAGATTAAACAGCGTGTTCCAAACTAGGCACAGCCTGTATCTTGGTGATTCTTCGTTATGATCTGTTGGTCCAGATATGTTCCGGTAAAACTACCTGGCAGATATATTTTCTACGAATTACTTTTATGTAATGGATACAGGGTAGTGCCTATCCGGAGTTGAGAGAAAGGCCCTTAAACTTATGATTTTGATTCCAGTGAGGCGTACTCGGTAGCGTGCATGGGTGTGACTTCGTTAGACTGGGAGCGGCTAGGAGTGGCTGCTCTAGAAGAGCTTGCCTTCGAAATCGCAAGGAAGGCCTTCCAGCGAAGCGAGAATATCGTGTTCCTTAACCTCATTGATCACTTACAGGTAAAAAATACAGATATTACGGTTTAATTATGTTGGTAATATATAAAAAGTCTGTCTTAATCTTAGCTAGAATTTATTCTTCATTTAGAAAGTAAGCCCAATCATTCAACTAAAGGGCTGTTTTCTTTGGTATTATAAAGGCCGTAGGAATAGTATTGCATTTTTATTGCTTGAGTTACTAGTGTAGTGGCGTCAGTGCCGCGCTATTTCCCGCTTATAATTATAAGTCTTATTTCTCGTTGTAGTAAATAATTCCACTTTCACCACCTCCTTTTTTGATTACGTTTTGATAAATTGCTCGAAATAAGTATATACGCAGCACTAATCGCCACAACCACCTCGGGCAACATTTCTATAAAGCCTGACTAGTATCGCCTGCAAAACGATCCGCGACTGTCTCTCGGGACATTCACGTAGTTGTAGAGCGCCATGTTCCGCTACAAGTCGCTCTATTTGTCGTAGTGTATTCGAGGCTTGAGAAGTTGAGATATACGATTTTGCCAAATTAAGCAAAACACAATCAGTGAATACTAGGCACCTGCTAGCTACTTTAAAATATTCGTGGAAATTCCATTAATATCTTTATAAACGATGCAGTTGCATTAAAATGTCACAAATAAATATCTGTCAAATATTTTTTTTTATTAAAGTACCATCCTCTTCCCGACCAGTCAATTCTCAATAAAAAATAAACAGCTTTGTGTATACATGTTTGAGAATTGTACATGGATACATACGAATAACGTTAAACGTATATCGTCACCTTAATATGCAAAACTTGTAACTCCATTTTGAAAAACTTTACAGGAGCCATAAAAACTGATTTAAAAATAATGTTAGTTATTTAGTTTTAATTTGCATTAAATGGATAATTTATAGTATTTAAACAACTACACATTAAAAAAATATAAACCGAAAGCCACTTCACACAGCATATTGTGCTATTAAATCCGACAGCGTTTTGTTTACAGTGAATTGAAAATAATGCAGAATTGTAGTTTTGATACAATATGAGGATTAGGTACACACGGCTACACATCAAGCTATACATTGCCAGTATAAGCTGATCTCGCATTGCATTGGATTTCCGTTCAGTGCGAGATCAGCGTAAACTGGAAATGTATAGCTTGATGTGTAGCCGTGTGTACAAAAGTAAAGCCCGTGCACTTTATTTGCAATTTATTATGTTGATATAATTTCGAAAATTTGTCAACATATACAACATTATTTTTAGTATATGCGAAACCTGAATATAGTTTGTTCAGAATAAGGAACTGAATCGATTTCAATCATTTTTACACCATGTTATATTTTGTCCCAAAAATATTTAAGTGTGATGGAAAATGTTATCACCATTTAATTACTTACAATACAATGCCGTACGGTTAGGTACCTACTGCCAAATTATTATCAATGAGCGCAAGACGACCCTGGAGCCGCGGGGGCGCCGTTAGCATGTTTTTGTACGGACAACCCGGTAACATAACAACCTTATAACTTTGTGATTTTTCATGATACAGTTTTGATATTTTGAACATAGATTCTTTACATAAAAATACTAGACACGTGTTTCGGGTTTCGCATATACTAAAACTAATATTGTATGTTTCATTGCTCGTGACTGTACAGCAACACAATTACCAGAATATGATTTGGGTACTTTTGAAGTAGTTTACGTAAACAAATAATGATAGCTAATACCTATTTTATTAAAATACAATGTAAAATGTTATATTATTACTGATATTGACGTAATAAAATTTTAAAAATGACATGTGCTTTACTACAAGAATATTACTTGTTTTATCCCGATAGTAAAACTCCGAAAATGATATCCGGATATTATATTCGATGGATATCCGGATAGCATGCTGCACCTCATCATTGGATGTCTAAATTTATAATAACATTTGTTTTAATAATTAATGTCGTCGTAGGCAATTTACGCACATAAAAATATATAAATTATATTAAATATAATATATAATTAAATATACAAGTTCTTTAAGCGACTTTAAAAAAAGAGGAGGTTGTGCATTCGGCTGTCGTATACTTATTTTTTTTTGTTCGAAGGAATGAAGGGATGACAATACGAGCTATTTATAATAATAATAATAATTTTCTTTGATTCACTATATCCCAGTAGCGAAGCTACAACTTCCAGTAGAGGGAAGCCGAAGAAAAAGTTGTTCAGTTCACATACATTCAAGATAAAATCAAAATTACCTTAATTTTTTTTGTCATTCCTTTACTTTTCTTAATTGAACGCCATCTAAATTTGTCGGAATTCTTAGTTAAAACAGAAAATGTAAACTGCGTTCGCGATTTAGGATACCTATAGTCCATTCTAAAAACACGTACGCACCTAGGTACACGTTTTTATCTTATTACTTATTAAATACCTGTAACGACTATGTATTAAGTAATAGTAAACTCAGATGAGAGTCTTTGTTCCGAAGGGAAGCCGGTAGGAATGGGGTTGTATGAAGCCGTCGCCCCTGCTATATCCACATCTTAAAACTATGTTTAACCAACAGGAGCGCTTCGAGGCTGGCGAGAAACGCGCCGTTGTTTTAGGCGAGGTACTGGCGTACCGGGGACGATATGCCGACGCCGCGCGTTCTTACCACAGCGCAGGGCGAGACGAAAGGGCACTGAACCTTTACGTTGACCTTAGGATGTTCAACAAGGCTCAAGTAAGTCATAATATGCAGTATGGACGCATACCTACATCCATATCAGTCTATCTATATTCATCATCTGCCCATCGTTTTCCCAACTATGTTGGGGTCGGCTTCCAGTCTAACCAGCTGAATACCAGTATTTTACATGGAGCGACTGCCTATCTGACCTCTACAACCCTGTCACTGGGTAATACGATACCCCTTGGTAAGACTGATTGTCAGACATTCGGGCTTCTGACGATCCTTAACGACTGTCAAAGATCCACAAATGACAGCCGGGTCCAACGGCTTAGCGTGCTTTCCGAGGCACGGAGGGTCTTGGTACGTAAAGATGGTCACCCATCCTGATCGACCCGTGCGGTTGTTATTATTTAGCCACAAGCCTTCCATATCTATCTATACTATAATAATAAATGGGATCGTAACTCTGTCTGTCTGTTACCTTTGCACGCCTTAACGGATTTGGATGAATTTGGCACAAATATAGAACCAGAGGGCAAATTGCGTAACACACTATCAGTAGGAATCGGTTTCAATTTGACAGTTCAACAATATTCATTGCGTTATTTACGTTGTAGAGCAGACAATTTTTTCTAACATATGAAGCAATGGATTTAGCAATATACTTCAAAATCATTCCGATTCAAACTGCGTTACGCAATTAGGGTACAGATCTGTGTTAGGACGTAGAAGCCTAGTTTATATCCCGGTAATACGTTCCCGTGGGATTCTTTGCTATGAATGTAGGTACAGGTGTAAGATGTTGTAGATAAATTAATGAGATCGGCTACAGTCTACCTTAGGGAGTGCAAATTATTACATAAATTTAAAACATTAATACAAATAAAAAAATGTCAACAAAACCTAACAGAAATTAAAGTGAAGTCAATTAATAATGTATTATAGTCAGGTACATAAGTCTTACATGGTTAAATTTGCAACTAATTATAAGAATTATAATCTGGATAAATTTATATCATTTAGAAAGTCACTGAGTAATAACATTGGCCTAAAAGTAGTGCAATTACCCTAGATTTTAAAATGTTTAAAGAATAGTCCTTAAAGCCAGGATCTCAAGGGGCCATTACGTGTTCTTATCAATATAATACCTAGAAACAAATAATATTAAGAAATAAGTTTATATGACCAATCATATAAACTTATTTCTTAATATTATTTGTTTTTACAAAAATATTATGTGTTACCAGGTATCTCAACCAGTGCCTTTAAAACTTTTGAACCACCACCGCACGTCACAAATGCCTTAGGCCCCGGTTTCCACCAAAGAGGAGAAGAGATGTTTGTAAACGACCAATGTATCTTATTGTTCGTTACCGTACCATCTAAATAAGGATATTTTATTGGTATTTTACAAACATCTCCTCTCCGCTTTGGTTGTAACCGGGCCTTACTGTATTCCGTTGCCTATTTGTGCTGTTTCACAGGAATATGTGGGCGAGGGCGAAGGCCTAGCGGCTCTAGCTCGTCGCCGCGCAGAGTGGGCGAGGCATGTGAATGAGCCGCGTGCGGCCGCTGAGATGTACCTCGCAGCGGGTGACGTGAAGCGTGCCGCCGAACTGATGGCTGAGACCGGTAGGAGAGACATGTGAGTACAGATTTTCTGAGAGAAAACTTCAAACAAACGCGCTATGATAGTCGACTACTACAAAGCGCGGTAGTACAAAACTGGGGTTTTTGGGGCGTTGCCTCTGTGAAGGGGCGTTACTCTGTGGCGCATTTTCGTGCTAATTCGGTATCACGAAGATTATCGAAGTGCATACCTATTCTGGTTTAGCTGTGTATTGATGAGTTAAACGGAGTGTTTTTATTAACTGAGATAGTATGGGGGATATATTTCGCCTTTAAAAACATTAAAACATGTTTTTACCATCTCATTTTGTGTTGATGTGAATTAATTTATTTAAGTACGTAGGAAGTGCTCCGTGTGGTGCCGGACGTAAAGAATAGCACCATCCCATTTCTTCCCGTTGGTGTCGTAAAAGGCGAATCAGGACTTACTACAGAATGGGCAGCAGCGTTCTCTATGCTTTTTAACACCACACTGCGATCGCCAACCTGCCTGCCAAGCATGGCGATTATGGCAACCTCCCCCCCTCTTTTGGGGGAGGCCTATGGCCAGCAGTGGACGTTTTTCGGCTGAAATGATGATGATGACGTAGGTAGTAACTAGGTATGTGCAAGTCTTAGTATGGACCCACATAATATTTACAGTGTATGAGTTACAAAATGTATGCTTTATCTATTATAATATAATAATAATTATGTTATAAGTAGCGGGTAGCCAGCGAAAAGATTATTGGTGAGGCTCTCAAAATTAAACCTTAGCACCTCTTCTCCATTAAGATAACCTCATTAAGAGAACAAACGACTGGTCAATTAGTGTGTACTGTGTTACATACGAACTGCATCAAGGCTCGTGCAGACTGGGGCGTTATCGCGCGCGCGACGCGACACTAGTAGCGCAATTTCTATATCGCGCCCGCGATATCGCACCATTCTGGAGAAGCCTTCAGACTGATTAAAAAGTGAGTTTGTTTTGAACTTTTTAGTCGTATCTAGCGTCCAAGCCAAAAGCGATCGTCGCGATAGTTTGTGACAATTTTGACGTACAAACCAAATATTCTTTTATAAAAGCGCGACGATCGCTTTTGGTTACGACGCGGCCGTAGTCGGGGTTTTTTAGGGTTCCGTACCTCAAAAGGTAAAAACGGAACCCATATAGGATCACTCGTGTGTCTGTCTGTCCGTCTGACACAGCCAATTTGCTCCAAATCTACTGGATCGATTAAGTTGAAACTTGGTACACATATACATTTCTGGGACCCAAACACGGATGTGTAACGTAAATAAATGAATTTAGATAACAGAATATTAAAAAAAAAAGAATTGTGAACTGTACCGTGTAACATATCAAATGAAAGGGCTTGTTGTAAGGATTTCACTATTTTTTATAATTTTAAAATAAAAGCTTTTAAAGTTATTTAAGAACGTAGATGAAAATTGACCTTTCTCCGAAACAACTGAGCCTAATTTTTTTTTAAATAACGAAAATAGTTCTTCACTTATAGATTACATGAAAATCTATAAGAATAATTTTACTTGTTCAAAAACATACAGACATTTAAATATTAAGGTGATACACTGTATTACACTTTATTCTATGATCTGTTACTGAACATCTGTGTCCGAACTAGATATAAAATATCTGTATTCCAGACATCAGCGCTCTTCCCCTGTTGTAGGCGACACTTAGAAATTAAACTTTGTTTGACCTCTATACACAACTATATTACATTAAACATAATAATTAGGTATAGAATAGTAGGTAACAAAATAATATTAAAATAAAAGTGACAGTGGCGATTTATGGCTTTTCTAGTACTCAAGCCTCAATTGGTCCAATAGAGGTTTTTGATCCTTATAAGAAACAGGAAAGATTGGCATATTTTTTTTTGTTTTTGTGATAATTGCCGACTTTCCTGCTGACTGTTTTTTTTTCTAAATCTGTGAATGCAGATAAAATTTCTCAAAAACTTAAGGACAGTCTCTTAAGACCGTTTTCCTGTAGCTACAACGATTAAGGTAGCTGCCCTTACTGCCGCATCTCAAAATCCACCCCGTATATCACCAAGCGATGTGTGTCACAATTGTGTGCTTTACCAATCGATACAGTAGTAGATGGAGATGAGATGATTGTTCAACATTTAACATGTAATAATTTACTGTTTTGAAAAGTCCTTGAAACGTAATAATTTATTGTTTTGAAAGGCCAATTTAATCAATATAAAGAGACGTATAACTATGTTAACTTAGTTACCAATACACCTCGTAAACGGCAGTCGCATTTTATTTCAAAACCTATACCTATAACAACAGGCGTGATGTTATATTTAAACGATTTGATAATTATAATGTTTCAGGTTGATTGAATTGGCGCGCAAACTAGACAAGGGTTCAAGCGGTTCACTTCGTTATGTGGCAGAGGCGTTAGTGAAGGCTGGTGAACCGGCCACTGCCGCTGACGTATACCAACGACTCGGAGACTACACGTAAGTACTTTATCATTCAGTTGGAACCGTGCTGGACATTGGCTTCCCCAAGCATCGCTACAGCCCGTATTCCCGATTCCCGTTGAGGGTATCCGTCAGAAACCTTCATTGTGTTCATTGTATCTCTGGATAGTAATAATATTTATGTAAAAAAAAAAAAAAAAAGAAAATACGTTTATTTGCGGAAAACATAACGCAAAGAAATAAAAACACAAACACGAAAGAACAAGTTGAGGGAAAATATGCGTCACATTCACGCAAAACGGCCATCGCTCAGTGCAACGGTCAGCGCTTATGTGTGTGGAATGTGTGGCTGAATGGTCGTATTTGTCGGAAACTAACAAATCAACACATTGTTTTTGCGTTAGCTCACACAGGCACAAAATACTCGTTCTTCATCTTCTTTTTCATTTAATATAATACCTATACTGTTACTCATATAATATGTAGGGTTCAATAGGTCGACTGCCTATAGCTTTTTGGTGTTAGTTCCTATATTGGGAATATTATAAATAGCATACATACAACTATAGTAGGTACACCCACGTTTCGCCAGTTATGTTTAAGTCCCGTGTAATAGGGGGCGAGCCTATTGCCATCAACCGGGCACAAGTCCGGGCTGCTACTGAGAAATTCCTAGTGGAGAAACCCAATAACACTTTGCCCGGCCTGGGAATCAAACCCGGCATCTCATGCTCAGCAGTAGCACTGGTGACCACTAGACCAATGCGGCAGTCAGTCAGTATTATAAATAAGTATGTATTTTTTTTAGTTTTGATGTTGTCTTGATTTTTGTGGGCAGTTATAATAAGTTTAAGTTTTTTATTTCATAATCAACAGGTTTTAACAAATAAGTCGTAGGGGACTTCTTTTAAGTATAGAGATACCTGTAACAGAAGACCTCCCTCTTCCATAACTATGTGTACAACATACGAAGCCTAGTTTATATTCTTTTTCATTATTCTATTTTTTACCACTGAAGACCTAATTGGTTGACAGTCACACACTATTTTTATTCTGTTTTACTTAGCTGTAAGTCTTCCAGAGAAAATAAATAAGTAGTAGGTAAGTTCTTCAGTATTGAGTATTCTGCAAACAATAAGATGAGATGTATCCAGACAGGCACTTTTCTTCACCACTGCTCTCAAAAACGGTGAAGAAAACCATCGCGAGAAAACCGGCATATCCTAGACCCAAAGATATATGTCACATCTACCAATCCGCGACCGCGTGGTGGATTACAGCCCTTTCCCTCTTGAAGAGAGGACCTCTGTGTCCCAGCAGTGGCAACATTATGGGCTGATTATGCTAATAAGATGGATATTCTTGAATTGTCGCAGTAAAGTGGCGCAACTGGCAGTGGCGGCGGGCGAGTGGTCGCGTGCGTTCACGCTGGCCCGCGAGCACGCCGAGTGCAAGCGCGAGGTGTACCTGCCGTACGCGCATCGAATGGCGCAGGAGAACAAATTCGTTGACGCACAGAAAGGTTAATCATTCTTTTCCTTTGTCATCAATACCCTCCTACCCTTATCAGTGCAGCATGTCTGCTTCTCCCAAACATCATCTCACGATAATTTCAAACAACGATCGATGGATTCTTATCGTTTTTCTTCGTCCTCCTCTTTTATTGACACAAATGATAACATCACTACTACTCTTAAAATTGAAAAGGGCGGCATGTCCGAGAAGCAATAAATCAAAGATATGTGACATATACTCCCGACACACCCACTGGTAGATACCCGCCCGCTCCCTCTCACAACGAGGAGGCCTGAGTCTCAGCAGTGGGAATATTATTAGGTATGATGATATTATGGCATGTTATGATTATTTTATATGATTAAAGACACACCAATTTGTATACTTGCTATGTAAACAACAGTGACAGGAAGTTTTATAACATCATCAACATACACCAACTAGATTAATAAATATTAATCAAGCTAACTCAAAAACCACCCAAGCAAAGTTAATAAAATTTATATGGGACCAAAGCACGAACTTCCGATTTCGAAAATAATTTTCAAAATCGGTCCATAATTTGATTAAAATATCGATGAACATACATTTAAAAAATATATATAGATGAACATAGAACCTGATTCATTTTTGAAGGCGTTTAAAAATAGCTCACGCCTAAGTCGAAATATTAGAGAATAAGGTTGATGCTAAATCAACGATAAAGCCGCCATTGTTGAGCGTCAAATTGAAGATATTGTGTAAGAGCTGTGTTACTCGGTGTCCCAATAACAAGCTATCGTTGCGTTAATTTATTCGGCAAGCATGAACATATGATCGCAACGAGCGCATATTCGCGTGGCGATCGCTTTCTTTTAGGAGTAAATCAAAATAATTTATTTGCATAAAATGTGGTAGATACACACAGCTACATATTAACGAGCTATAAATATCCAGTATAAGCTGACCTCTTGTACGGTAATTCTATACAATGCGATATTAGGTTATACTGGAAATGAATAGCTAGATATGTAGCCGTGTGTACAAGAGATATTACATATAAAATTCAGTGCAGAGACACATTCTGCCATTTAGTGATGGCATGCAATTGCAAATACTAAATATTAGATAAAGTAGGTACTATTGTGTGGGGGACGTGCTACACTATTAAATAATAATCCTTTTGGGTATTTCGATAAATAAAATTATATTTTATGTTTAAAAATTCAATACGTAAGCTAACATCGTTCGTAAGCTATCTTAAGTCTGTCTCTATGACAATCCATCATTTTAATTCTTTGTTCCAATTTAAATATTTATTTTTATTAAGCCGCCAGTGCCAAACAGTGATCAGGATGATGCATCATCATAGAACCTCTACAGTACCTATGTTAGTTAAACAGTAACATACAACTAAAGTTGTCAAAAAATTGATAGACAATCGCGACGTAATTAGTGAAGTAACCATACGACTCGGTACTCGATACTCACGATAAATCGATTCAAGTTAAATGTCAAAACGGGCCTATTATTTTTTTGACAAGTATAGGTGTTAAATGCGATATGTATATTGTTCCATCTTTGTATGGAAAATTTGCATTTCAGCGTATCACATGGCCGGTGAGACGAAGACGGCGATGCGCGTGTTCACGATCCTCGTCGGTAACGCGGTCGCTGAGGAGCGGTTCAGCGACGCGGGCTATCTCCATCACTTGCTCGCCATGCAGTGCCTTGAAACTGCTGCGGCTGCTTCTACCGAAAAGTTAGTATTATATATATATATATATATATAGATGTTTAAAAAGTTCAAATTTTTTCTGTAAATGGCGCCCAGGCCAACAACGCAAAATAAACCAGTGCCATAGCTTAATTCGATAGATTATAGTACACACGGCTACACATTAAGCTATACATTTCCAGTATAAGCTGATCTAGTATTGTGTAGGATTTCCGTACAATGACAGATCAGCGTGTAGCCGTGTGTACAAATACAAATAGTTTATTTTATTTAACAAGCTTTGTACTACATAGCTAGTGATAGATGTGTCCTTTCATGAAAATAAATGCCTGCATTAGGACACTCCACTCTTCCGCAACGTAGATTTACGTAATGTACATTCACATAAAAAGATTATGCCAGTATTATTACTATTTATATAATTTTAAGAAAGTAAATTAATACAAGAGACAGAGAGAGAGTGAGAAAGAGAGATAAAGAAAGAGAGAAAGAAAGGTAGAAAGTGAGAGTGAAAGAGTGAGAGAGAGAGAGAGAGTTATACATTATACATAGTTCCAGCGGTACGTCATTATTGTGTCCCATACAACACTGTAGTATGGTATCTGTTTCCTCACATTTAGCAGTCAAAATTCACGGTAAAGACAAGTAGGTTCCGATCGGTGTGGGTAAAAAAGCCCCGTATTGACTTATGCGCTCACACGTAAAGAGATTGCTTATCTGTTTAGATATGTGTGGCATTCAATCTATTCAAAACTTGTCAAGAAAATATCGTTTTTAGCGATAAGAGCCCATTGTGTCACCCAAGAACACGTGAATCAAGTGTCTTCCCCTGAACATAAAGTGAATAACATAGACATTACTGGACCATTTCTTCATTTTTAAGTAACTTAACAGTTTAGGTTATATTTAAATTACTTATTAGCTAATAGGCTAGATTGGAATGTGATAAAGTATCACTAACTGGATACTGCCTAAACGAAAAAAAAAGATGTAAATAATGAAGAGAATTCTATTCTATTCTACCCAAATCCACGTTTCACTCGCAGAGATCGCAATCCATCGCTGCGTGCGTACACACAGAATGACCGGTTGGCGCGCATCTACCACGCATACGACGTGGTACACCGCTGTGTGAACGAGCCCTTCTCGTTGAGCCAGCCCGAGGCGCTCCTCAACGCAGCGCGATACATCCTCGCCTTGCTGGACGCCGAGCCGCCTACTGGAGTTTCTATGTTGTATCCTTTGATAATAAGAAAAAAAAAAGTAAAGTAAAAATCGTTTATAATAAATTAACATTAAAATTACAATATTGAGATACCGTTGGTCCTAAACTAGGCATTGATGTTTGGTAGGAGGTGATAAAGCAGTGTCTTATGACACGGGAGCTATATTGAATCCCGAGCGTAACGAAGGATTCTAGTGCTAGCTCTGAGTTTACTTAATCAGAGTTAACATGAGTGCAGCGAGGCATTCAAGCTCGCCCACGACGAAGAACCCTCTATCCCCGAGGAGAATACTCTATTTGTCACACCTCCTGGGAGGTAATAAAAAGCAATTCAATTGTCGAATATATTTTATTGTAAAGTTTTCATACTAATTTTCAATTGAGGTTCTAATTCCAAACACATTAATAACCAGCGGGTTATGATTAAATTCAGTACAATATTACTACCCGGCTAGACCTTTAATGACATATAGGTTTGTATGACGTATAATTTGCCATTATCGTGCAAGTGGTGCGAAAACATAATTTTATATTTCCTGCTGTCGAACAAGGTATTTTGTAACCAGACAAAAATATTCATCTTTCATCTACTCTGACAATATTCATTTTTACTGTGTGCGTAATTACTTTTTAAGCTTTTATAAAAGAATTGACTACTCAGCACACACGAAATTGTTTAAAAGTAGTTGCAAGTTAGCTGCCTGTACACCAAATAGCTTACTAGATCTAAAACAATAGTCTTAGATGTTTCCTTAAAAACATCCTTGATATGATATGCTTTGCTCATTCAAACAAAATCTAACAATTTTTTGCATTGAGGTGGTATATTTATAAAATCAAAAACGTTTTCCAAAAATAAATAAACTATTTGGCCTGGGTCGGCATAAAATCAATCAAGAGACCAGAAGCACTTTTGTTTATCGTTTGGACTACCTCCTAAAGTCCAATACATAAAAGGTTGCGTTCCCGACTTTCTTCATTTGTGACAAAAAATATTTAAAAGACAAAACTGATTGCTGTTCTTCATAGTTAATTATTCTTAATCATAAATCCAGTTGTTTGTATCTTTGTTTATCAAAACAAGCGAAGGCGTTGAACGCAAACACGCTGGCTCGTCAAATGTTGGACAAAATATTGGGCTTGCAGATACCACATAAGTTTCAGGTTGGTTTGAAACATATTTCGACTTATAAGTACTTGCTGCTTTAATTAAAATCCGTGACATATAATACATAGCTACAGAGGGTTCAGGCCGGATTTCGCTCGATGTGTGGAGCCGTACCTATATATTTTGTGCTCGTGATTTTCTTAATCTGCTAAGACTAGCGGGATATACGCTTTTACATTTAGGGCTATTGATTAGACGTATTTTGCCACGTAAAATGCATACTATTTGTGAGCCACTAATATGCACAGAGCCTTTGTTTGCACGATAAAAACTAGGCTGTACGAGTCGAATAACCACCCATTTAGCAATGGCCCTAAAATAAAGGAACATATATCCAACTAGTTATAACTGTACATAGTTTTTAACTGTAGGCACCTCTCCCACCGCCCGCGATTAGCGAGAAGCGAGTAGAGTTAGCCAAGAAGAGTTAGTTAAGGTAGTTAGTTAACTAAAAACGAGTTGTTAGTTTGACAGAGTTCTCGCCGGGGTGATGTGAACAATCAGCGATCAACTATTAATATTATGTAGATAATTCTCGTTTACTGACACGGTACCTACAATATTATGTACGTTTCTTGAGCGAGAAAATAGTCGATAGCTAGTCGCTTCCTCGTCGACGGTGGGACAGGTAATATCCCTTACACGAAAACTGTGTTTATTCAGGAAAGCGTGGAGCTACTGATACTGAAGACCCGCGCTAGCACTGGCGGTGAGTCTCGCGACGACGAGGTGGCGCCACTGTGCTGGCGCTGTCGACGTCACGCGCCACCGCTCTGCGCATCTCGCTGCCCTTTCTGCAGACATGCGCTAGCGCACTCGCTTGCTACACACGGTCAGTTATTTATTTATATAAAAGGAAAGTGTGACGACTGGTCTATCAACCCATAGCTCAAACCACGTGCAGTGGTTTGAGCTATGGGTTGATAGACCAGTCGTCTCGGATTGGGCTGAAATTTGCCACACAGATAGTTATTATGCCGTAGGCAGCCGATGATATGAAGGGGTTTTTGGAAATTAAACCTTTAAGGGGGTGAAAGGGGGGGGGGGGTTGTATGAAAAATCTTATTCCTTGAGTTAATAAATTTGAGACTTGGCACGAATACTCACCTAAGTAAATTATAAAGTTTGTCATGTTTTTTTTTCTAAACTTCCCCCTAAAGGATTGCGGGGTGTCAAAATTTGTATAGAAAATTTTTAACACGCGGTCTGAACTCGAAACTCGGTATTTTATATATTTATACTCACAGAAAATAAAGTCTAACAAGTTTTTGGTTTATTCAATGCAACCCTTACAGTGCAAAAGGGGGTAATTAAGTTTTTTGGCAAGGATTTTACTGCGCGTCTTGATAAACTCTTAAAGTAATTCAGGGTTTTTCTTAAAATTGTTCATAACGATCGATGGATAAACAAAAACGATGCTTGTATTATTGAAGTTTTATCTGCACAGATCCAGGTCAGTGTGATCTGGTTCCTGTGTGGTTCGGTCTGTCAGTACCTGTGTACTATCAGAGCATTATTTGAAAAACTAAGGCGTTGGACGCCTTAATCTTTACGCTCGAATGTGTTCCAATTTCATGCAAAATGTATGGAAGGAAATATTTTTCCTTGGACTCTAAGCTTGAATGGCATGGAGCCTTGGCTTAGACTGGGACCCTGACGTGTGGCTTACCTTTTAACTCTGTACTTTGGATATTTAAGATGAGAAAGACGCACAGAAAAAAATCGCTGCACTGTGTAGGTTCCCTGTAGCTTTAATGTCAAATCGCGTGGACACACGAAATAAAAATACCCCATCCTTTTCTTCGCTTGCCACTCATATTTTATAGTTGGCTCACTTCACTTGCGATGCATATAACTTTGCTAACTAAATTTACGAACATTAACAGCCTGCCTCAGTAACCGTATGTAAGCCAGATAATAATAAAAAAATAAAAAAAATAAAAAATAAACAGTAATCGTGTCAAATTATCTGACAGATAAGATAGCCAGAACTTTTCCCAGTGATTTGCGACAACACTCTAATAATCAACATAATTATCTATTAACAGAAGTGCTACCTCTCGTTCAATTCGAGCCTGCCGAGGGAATAACTTACGAAGAAGCGTTGGATCTAATCGAGCGAGCCCCCCTCCCTGAGTCTTCGAATGCTGAGAACACAGAATATGGCGCTGAAGTCCTTAGAATCGTTTATGACGTAGATGGCGCTGACCCATTTTTAGATAAAGTGGATGAGGTAAGTGATTTGTTTATAATTTTACAATAGGGCTCTGCCCTATATGTTCCTCGTTTTTTGGTATCGCTCCAAGTACTGAAGGTTAGCCATCATCTCCAAATATTTCTCCTTGTCCTTTGAGAGGTTGATTAGCTCAGTAAGACTCGTGACTCCAGTCTATTCACGAATTTTTCTTTACATTGTTTGATAGCGATAAAAGCTGTAATTTATAAGAAAAATTGAGAAATCTCACTTTGATTTTACACACCATATTCCTTTGCAGTAAGCATAATCAGCCTATAATGTTCCCACTGTTGGGACACAGGCCTCCACTCTTCGAGAGGGAGTGGGCTGTAATATACCACGCGGGCCCAGTGAGAGTTGGTAGATGTCACATGTCTTCGAATTGTTGGTTCTAGGACATGCCGGTTTCCTCACGATGTTTTCTTTCACCGTTTTGAGAGCCGTGTCCTTTGCAGTATTTAATCCTAATCAGTAAAACTATCGCTCGGTATAAAAATACAGGACGCTTTTTCCACAAAAGGGATCAGGTTTGATTTCTGGTTCTGGCGAAGTTAAAAAAAAAAAACTAAAAATTATATATATTTTATATTTCTCAAAAATTGAGGTCAAAGTTTCCTTGAGCACTTTGCTCTACTATCCATAATTGCGGATTTAGCCCTGATGTGCTATCGCAAAAAATACTCTATCTCATATAACTCTGTTCGGACTGAGTTTTGAGATTTCAATCAACTCAGCCTATAGCAGTCCACTGCTGGACATATGCCTCTCCCAGGCTGCGCCACAACACCCTGTCCTCCGCCTTCCGCATCCAGTCTGTCCCAGCCACCTTTTTAAGGTCGTCGGTCCATCTAGCTGGGGGGCGCCCCACATTACGCTTGCCGATACGCGGTCTCCACTCCAGGACTCGTCTGCTCCACCGGCCATCGGTACTTCGACAAACATGGCCAGCCCACTGCCACTTCAGCTTGCTTACTCTGCAGGCTATGTTGGTAACTCCGGTTCTCATCCGGATAACTTCATTCCTGATCTTATCCTTCAAAGAAACTCCGAGCATAGCCCGCTCCATAGCACGCTGAGTGACCTTGAATTTGTGGACCAGCCCGACTGTCAGTGTCCACGTTTCGGCACCGTATGTCATAACGGGCAGGACACATTGGTTGAAGACCCTTGTCTTCAAACACTGCGGGATTGACGACGAGAAGACTTGACGAAGTTTTCCAAACGCTGTCCAACCCAACCGGATCCTTCTGTCGGCTTCTTTCTCAAAGGTGTGCCTACCAAGCTGGAAAACTTGCCCTAGGTAGACATACTCCTTCACAACTTTACTATGGTACAATATTTCTTTATTAATCTTGAATTGTACCAAATTTTTAAAGTTATTAATTTATTGAAATATCCCTTACAGTTTTGTGCACCTAATCCGACAGTGCGGTCTTTTTTAATCATACAAAATTATTTAAATTAATTGTGGCCAAAAAGAAAGGCACCACTGCTTCATAAATTTTGGTCATTGCCTTTAATATTTACTGGGAGTTGTAGTGTTCAAAAGTTAAAAAAACATTGCATGGGGGATTATACCTAGGAAGGATGTCTCTTTTGTGTAGATACGCAAATGGCTATAAAACAAAACACTTATGAGGAATCATTATTTATTGACGTGTAACATCTGGCAATAGGCTCGCCCCCTATTACATGGGACTTAAACAAAACTGGCAAAACGTGGGGGTACTATTGGTACAACTCTGCCTATCCTTTCGGGATATAACAGGCGTTATGTTATGTTAGATCAACAATTTTGCAAATTATCTAAAGTATGTACGTACATCTTTTATGGGTTACTGTGTTAAATGTTACAACAAAATATCTTGTGATATATTGCAATTAAATGAAACAAAATTTAAATCTCATATTAAAAGTACACTTTGTAAACAAGCTTATTACAAATTAGAGGATTATATCCAAGATAAGAATGCTTGGAAACATGGTAGTCCAGCTCCATAGGGAAATTTAGAGTCTAGACAAAATAAAACTGGTTGCTATTCTAATTGTATAATTTATTATTTTTATGACAATGATTTGCAATCTGTGATTACCTTAACATTACTGACATATTATTTATTTATTTTTTAGGAAAACGTATACTTTTACAATGTTTGTAAATATGTGAGCACCATGTATCTATCTCATAATTCATTTATTGTGTTCTAAAAATGTAATTTTAGGTGCATCGTCTTCACATATAATTATATAATTAATGTAGGTACCTATACAAAATATTGTAAAACATTTTAAAAGAGCAACGATGGAGTTTCTTGCCCATTCTTCTCCATACAAACCACATTTTGTAAGGGGCAACTAGAATCAATTCTACTTTTTTTGTAAATTTTGACGTCCAGACTCCCCTCTATGTGCCTATTTGAAATAAATTATTTGACTTTGTTGGTCTCAGAGGTAGAATAAACGTGAAAGGACTGTTAGGAAAAATAGACCTTGTTGTCCGTCCGACCGTCAATGTCCCACCTTATATTGGATATTCAGCGATTCACGGTCAGTCCATCGCGTCAAATGGCGTGATAAACAGCCAACATTTGATCGTGAGTGTCCAATCTTTAAGCCATATTTTGGCACGACGCCAACCCACGAATTTTCCGCGCACACCATACATTAGTAATCCATAGCCACGAGCCATTTGGCGTCACGCCACTTACATCGATTTGTGTTGTTGGTTCATTCCGCTCACAGACGTAGAACAAGCCGGCCGTATTCTGAAATGGCATCCGGGCGGGAGATGCTGAGAGAATTTATAGAAAAATATAGGGAGTTGGAATGTCTTTGGCAATTAATGCATAAAGATTACAGAAATAAACTCAAAAGATCAGCAGCTTTGGAGAAGCTGTTACAAATAATGAAAAAAGTAGATAAAAAAGCTAATATAGATTCGGTGACTAAAAAAATAAACTCTATCAGGAGTTCTTTTAATAAGGAACACAATAAGGTATGTATTCAGTTCAAATTATTAATTTTGCTTAAGGAGTCAGCAGAGATACATAGGTATATGGTGATTGTGTAAGTACTTGTGTAGGTATACAGTGACCTTATACGTTATTATTTATTTATTTATTAGGCTCTTCAACAATAAGTACACTATTACTGTAAAATTTGTACATTGCAAACTCAAGTCTAAGCGCCTCATTACTTATAGAAAAGCACAGCATGCACTACATTATGCGCAGATAATAACACAATTAAATAATTAAAACAAGTACATTATACATAGTTTAGGTAAAAATAAAAAATATTAAAAGCTAAATTGATTACAATTATAAATTAAAATAAAATTAAAATAGATTAGATTTTATATTTAATATTTTTTATATAAGATTAGGTTATTATTTGATTTTTGATTTAAGACTAGAAACACCCATTAAATGGCAAGCACGGTTTTTTAGAGCAGGTACTGACGAGTGAAATAAATCAATGTCCAGTTCGTGCTCTTTGTATGCAGCATACATTCTAGATAGTGGACAGTATTGCCTTAAGTTGGTATGACATCTTGGCATGCAGAAAAGTCTCCTATTAGAACTTCTTGGCAGATTACGCGGCACATGGAAAAACACCCTACTAAGCAAATCGGCACAGTTCAGAGAGCCTGTTACTAAGTTCTTAACGATAACCAAATCTAGCATATTCCTTCGTTTCTCCAGCCACACCATTTTAAAATACTTCAGTCTTTCTTGGTACGAGTTTAGCTTTTTCCTCATTATTATGGCATCCCCATTATTATTATTATGGCGGTATGTCCTTATGGTCATTGTTTTTCTATGTTTTTGGAATTGGGTGTTTGTTACCGGTTGGTATACGGATGTCACTTTTAAAGCCGAATAAATTTTATGCCGATGATATAGATAGGTTCCTATTCCTATCTAGTAGGTATATCGACGTCACCTAGTTCGGCGTAAAGTTACGAATGTATCCCATAGTAAAAGTTGTAGATATACTCGTACGTATTTAATCAAGTTTGTTTATAATCGGGTATTGTTACGATTGCTCCTTTTTAGGGTTCCGTATCCAAAGGGTGCCAACGGTACCCTATTACCAAGGCTCCGCTGTCCGTGAAATGTTCAGGGTGAACGACGCCCGCTTTGTCAAAAAAAAATTTGTTAAAAATGAAAGGCAAGAAATACCCCCATACAAGAAACGTGTTTTATTCTTCCTCTCTTGATTTGTTTTTCCTAAAGTATGTAAATAAAATATGTAGTATTCAATATTGTACGGTGGTACGGAACCCTTCGTGTGTGAATCCGACTCGCACGTGGCCGCTCTTTTACGTCTCTTTTTGATTAGACGCGCGGCATGTAATCGACGGCGCGTCATCAATTGTACAGCTTCAAGCGACGCCGAAACGAATTGTTTGGGGCGCGCATCGTTGCTCATAAGAGTACCTACGTATTGCTTGTCTATATGCAAAATATACAACCCCGAATGCTAAATCCACGATGTGTTTCGAAGTTATTATTCTTTTTAAATCAGCTTTAATTATAAAGGTCAAGAAAGTCGAGATTATTACAAACTACTAAGCTACCGATTCAGTTTACGAGTTGTTTTAGTTTACTAACAGAATAGCCCTACAGCTTCGCTTCTGTCAGGTTCCGACAGGGAATAGAAAAAAAGTTCCAGGGGTCTGACACCAGACAGTTTATTTGTAACTACTGAGATTTAAATAATAGTATGTGTTAATGCAAGTGTGCATTGACAAATGCTATTCATCAACACAGTACACTTGCTAGGAAACATTAAATCTATAATAATCTAAAATAAAAGCGAAACGGACCGACTGAATGATTCCTAGGCCAATGGCGCTAGGAACGTGAAATTGTGCAAAAGCCTTCTTTTTACAATTAAGGCAAGCACTTAGGGATTTTTGGATGGCGGCCGAAGTGCTAAAACATATTTTGTAAAAACTACCTATGTGAAAAACGGCTCACGCTATCACGAGCTCACTCAGCGTAATATTATATTATAAATACTAAATATTATATAAATATTAATATTGTTTATAGATTACTAATTAATGTTAATGAGTTGACAAAGTAAATAATTTTATGAAATTGGACGTTTATTTATCATAACTATTTTATTTACACAGTTTAAAATTATACAATACACGAATATTTTTTAGGCTTAAAACCTAACGGCTCTTTGCAGAGGTTAACAAAAAACCGGCCAAGTGCGTGTCAGACCATGCACAATGAAGAGTTCCGTAGTTGGGATGAATTTATCCCAAGAACAAACTTAACATTGTAGTCGAAAGACATGCTCCTCATACATTTCAACTGCAAATGTAAGTTTGTACGCACAATATTGAGGGATTTACCATGTTATTTTAATTAAGATCATAGTCTTCTTATAGGTTTTCCTGTAATCTGTAAGTAAAGAACTATATCCGTACTTTTTTTTCAAAATTTTAGGCTCAGTAGTTTCGGCGATAAGGGTGTAATGGTCAATTTTCTTCGATTTTCTTAAATACCTTTAAAAGTATTTATGTTAAAATGATTACAAAAATATACCTGAAATCATTAGGTACATCAAATTTCAACTTAATCGGTCCAGTAGATCCGGAGCAAATTTGACAAACGGACAGACAGACAGACAGACACACGAGTGATTCTATATGGGTTCCGTTTTGTACGGAACCTTTAGAGGTACGGAACCCTAAAAAATTGCTTCTCTTTGACTAGTTTAAAGTTCGTAGTAGATCTGTGACGCAGTTATCCGCACTTGTGCGGGAATACAAAGTAAACAGCACACGTGTTAAATACACTGCATTCTGAAACTAAAAGCGGTGTAATAAGAGCCACTTTTCTAGAAATATTTTGATTTATGCATATGAAAAATAATAACAGGGTTTGTTGCAGGTAAAAGCATCCTACCAATCGGGGTCTGATCCCGTACAAGTGCATGTACCTAAATTATGGTTCTATGATCAAATGCTATTTTTAGCAAACAGAGATACTGAATCAAAGAGTTTTAGTGACATCGATGGTATACCGACTGAAACTTCCTGTGATAGCCAGGTAACGACCAATAGCCTCTGTAGCCTAGCTAAGTTAAGCCATGATAATTATGACGTCGAATAAAGAGGTAGTTAATTAAAGAACCATGCATATTTTTTCAGGGTATGGATTCCATCACAAAAATGGAAGAAAGTTCGCCTCAGTCTCAATGTTGTGTGTTCATAAGCGACCCACTGCACAATACAGAAAATACCACCAATACTTCGAAAAGAAAAAATAATAATACATGTACTGAAGTTTTAACCAAGACACGTAACATTGTAGAATCATATGTTTCAAAACCGAAACCTGAATTTAGAGCCTTTGGCGAGCATGTTGCCGAGAAATTGAGAACAATGAACGAAGATGCGGCTAAGTACTGTCAGAAAATTATAAATGATGCTATTTTTCACGCTGAATTCAATAACCTTAATTGTACATCCCGCATAGTTACAGATCATCTGCAAAATTTTCAACTGCAAAACCAAACTTTACCATTTACTCCAATTCGATTACCTTATCAGTCACATCAACAGCGACACCAACCTTCACCATCATCATCCACCCAAAATCAATCATGCTGTCAGTCACCAGATTAACAGGCTGCATCGGCCATCAGTTTGGACTTGATGCTTACAGAAAAATATCTCCCGGATTTATAGTAATAATTGGAGTTACGCAGCGCTCAATTCTTGGTCCATATTGGTTTCATCTTGAGATAATTCACACAACAATTGTAATATGATTTGCAGTATATATATAATATATAGTTGGTGATCTAAGTGAGCTTCATGCATCATTTTCGTGCACCCTACATTTTTTATTCTAAAACATAGCTATTTAAATATTAATTCATAGCTATTAAAAATTCACAATCACAATCTTTATGCGGTTAGGAATCTGTATGGGCTAGAAAAAAAATATTTTATACTTGTATCCATTGTAAAAATGTGCCTTCACCACGCTTACGGAGGTCTCCAAAAAGGAAGAATGTTCTTCCCTGAATAGAGCGGTGAGGGTGGAAGTTTGGGTTGGAACGCAGGATGAGCTGTACCTTTGTTAATACATGTACTTAATTATAATTTTATTCTTAAGTTATAATAGTGTTACTTTTCTTGTAGTTGTGATGTCTATGTTAAGATAGTTATAGTTTTTATGTTACAAAATGTAAGTGATTTAGCCGTAAGCACTGTAATCTTATGTTTTAAATATTATGAATTATAAAAATATATTTTAAATATAATGATTCCAGTGTTCATTTTCTTTGTTTCTGTTGTTCAAATACGTAATATGCTGTAGTATTTACGTTAAATTCTAATTCTTAATTTAATTTTTCTGAGTATTGATTAGTGACCTATGTGGCATCTTAGATATTATATTATTAAATAATTTAAAATAAAATAAAAATCAGACATACCTACGTGTACCTTCATACAATCCTTCAATAATTCTTCATACCTCATTCCCGACGCTAAGAACCGAATAGTGCCACTCAGCCTTTCATGATGGTATACAGCTTGTTTCATATCGGCTTAGACCATTTACAGGTTAATGCGCCTAAGCATATTGGTGTCATGTTTCACAATATTAGTTACAAATTCAAGTAGTCTGTAGTCGCCTAATGTAGGTTTTGCAAGTAGTTTTCGCTTGATTTTGACTACTTATAATTATTTATTCGATATATTGACATGTATCATTCTTCATAACTTTTTTTGGTTTCTCTAAATATAATAATAATATATGACAAAATACAGCAGCCGTTGAAAGTAAGACTTTAGAATCGAACCCATGATATGTACGCCCGAAGGGGGTGCCCTTCGGACAAGTTGATCTAGCAATGAAACATTTGGAGTGAGGCCGTGAGTGGCCTTAATTATCTATTTGACTTCAGTCAATAGGAGTCACGCCGAACGGCGTTACCGTGAATGTGCTTTAAAAAAATAAAAAATAAAGGGTGTTACAACAATTTTATGGTCGGTTGTACTTTAATACTTATTCCTCCAAGTCGACCGTCCATAGAGGTCGGGTGTGGGTCCATCTTTGTTTTTATGTGGTGATGCCTTCTAGCTGTATCGGCCACAGCGACTGCATTCGATGCCTGTTCAGGGTGTTTGAGAGTTTTCATGCTGCACTTTCATGTGCTCTCCTGAGACTAACAATTATCCAACTTTGGCGGACAACTAAAATGGACATATCAGAACATCATTGCCAACACAATAAATTATAGCTGTTGGTGGTTTAGCTTTCAGGTCATCACGTCTTTTATTAAATGTTGACAGCTACCGAAGTAAAATGATCTTTTTTACATGTTTGCAGGACGACGATCTAGGCGTGGTAGTATGCAGCCGGGGTGCGTTGATACAGCTGAGCCCCGCCAGCGTGGTAGTGATCAACCGGCCGCCGCTGCGACCGCTCATGTACCGCAATATGCTGCCGGAACTACCTGCCACCGCCTGCCAACACTGTCATAACGTACGTCTGTCTGTATTACAAGTTACAACCATAGGGCAGACAACTCCCGCCCAGAGCAGGAGAAGTTATTTGATAATTTCGCACCCAAAAAAAAAAAGGGCATACAACTTTAACATAATTTTTATTACCAACGAAAATTACCAGATATTTTTCAATAATTATATTATTCAGGCTTGGCAATTTTATGATAACTTATATTTAGATATTCTTTTTTTGATAAATTTTATAAACTAGCTGCGCCCCGCGGTATCACCCTCATATGTTTCGGTCCCGTAGGAATATGACGATAGAAAGTATCCTATGTCCCTAACCCATGTCATGGTCTACCCGTATGCCACATTTCATACAAATCTGTTTAGCCGTTTTAGCGTGAAAGGGGAACAAATAAACAAACAAACTCACTTTGGCATTTATAATATTAGATAGGATAACATCTTCCATATCTGTACCTTTTTGATACTGAAAAATGCGATCAGTTTTCATTGTGTTTTTGCATACTTTATAAGGTACAGAACAACTCACAAAGTCACAAATATTCTGCTTTTCGTATTTAAAAATTGACCTCGATGAGTCCCTTTAGTTAACCCAACCGAAAAAATCCGAAATCCTCAGTGATCAAAATGGTTTTCGATAATCGTAATGATTTGTTAGAAACATTGGTTCGGTTTTCAATCCGTTTAAAAACTTCAGGATTAAATTACTGAAGGTATCGTGGTGGTCATGGTCCTATACTCTGTGGATAGCGAATTTACAACATTTTAACTAAATAATATATATCAAAAAACTGCAAAATTTGGGGCTAAATCAAAATAGTGGCAAACAAAGTTTTATAGGTAGGTACATCCGAGCTGGCCACCCTGTACATTCTATGAATAGTTTAATGCAGGTGCACTTTGAGGCTACACTTGTACAAAAAGTTTTCGGGATGAATTGTATTCCATTTCTACCGAAATCCGGTTAGATTAGGAAACGTGCCAAATATATAGAGGCTGGCAAATTTACAATAACACATTACTTCCCCTGTCCTCCCACTGATTCATAAATCTGTAATAAAATCTCATGCTGGTTTTTGTGAGTAGCCAAAAGTTAACGGACAACAAACAAAACAAACATGGCACCACAACAGAACACCTCACTACAACAAGAATCAACAGAGCGACCAAACAAATTACTGAAAGATGACGTTATTAAACAATCTCGCCTAATCTGGACGTGGAAAATACAAAAGCATTTAGTAAAGATCACGAACTACATCGATATCTAAACACGACAAAATAAAAAGAGATTTGATGTTTTTTTTTTGGGTCAGCTTTTTTCTTTTGTTATATCATGTTATACCTATAGGTACCCATCACGTCTGTGAAGTATACACCAAAATAACAGATTTTTCAAGTGACAACAGTAAGCGCGGTTGAAGACTCAAAAAAAAAACTCGTCTAATTAATTTATTTTTGTTCGCTTCTGCGGAGTTTTGCTAGCATATTTAATTTGACCCTGTATATTAGATGCACTACTAATCAGAAAGCGTCTAGGAAACGTTCAAGGCTTTCATATATATTGAATCATACGTAATGTATAATGTGGTGTGCCTTATAGCCTGTGCCGAATAAATGTATTTTCTTTCTTCAATGTCGGCAAATTATGCTAAGACTCCATATTTTATTTTAAACAGCTGTTCTACATGGAAGACTTCGAGATCCAGCTGATCAGTAAAGGCCACTGTCCGTTCTGCCGACACCCAGCTGAAGAGCCCCGTAATGATAATGAAGATGCTGAAGATTCTCTGCTGAACGACTCTAGTCCTACCACGACTAGCCCTAGCAATGACCGCGGCTCCTGGTAATAAGGTGATAACGTTCTACTACATCTGTGATAAACGGTTGTAGAATTTAGACTCTTCTGATTAACAAAATCATATAAGATATGAGGTGGGAACCTATTCCTTCCTACACCTTCAGATGTAAGAATGTATGTAATTTTATATTTTTTATATTTAACAATGAAATTTGCAAAATATGTGTCTGTTGGAATAAACTTGGTGGTTAGAGTATTTTGACAACCACAAGCGGCGTTGGAGTATGCCACGCCGTAATTCATACCGTAAGGACCATTACTTAGATTAGGTGAATATTGGATGCGTACAAGCTCTTTTTTGCACGCTTTTAACCCCCGCCGCTGTGCCAATTTCGTATGAGAGTAGATGCGCTTATAAGCAACGCACATGCCGCGGACAAAGCTTCAAATGAGACATGCACTCATGTGCGAAAACGAGGTCGTACGCTCTGAAAATACGCCCGTTAATGGACCTGTAATTATACATCAGTTGGCAGAAAACTTCGGTGTACAGACGCCCGTCGTCCGCAATATGCGTTCCAAAACATGTAACATTGTCACCATATTTATTAACGAATAATACGCACGTTTGTCATTTTTGTTTACAAAATTTTAATCGAATGCATTACTTATTTTATTTCGCGGCAGTCTGAAATATTTTATTATACATTCTATGTCATATTTTAATGTATTCGGGTGTACTTGCATCATTTAAATGGCTCTAATAAAGCTATAAACGTTATGTCAGCGTATAACCCCATTATCATCCGTCACGTGTAAACCGTTTTCCAACATTGTTAAACCAAAACGGCCTTATTACAAAATAAGGTTTATCTTTAGACCCAGGTATAAACCATCGTGTCATTTTTTAACTTCGAACGTTATTTTGTCTAAGATAAAGTTCTTAATACAAAGTTGACTACTTAGACTCTGATTTTAAATCAGTTTTTGTATTAAGAACTTTATCTCAGACGGAATCAAGTTCGAAATTCAAAAATGACACGATGGTTTAAACCTGGCTGTAAAGATAAAACTTCTTTTGTAATAAGGAAGATCAGGTTTAAAATAGACCTGCAATCTAATTGCGGAGCACACTTTTAATCACTATTCGGAAGATTTTGGAGGAAATTCCTAATCCAATGCTTCAATTATGTTTTAATAATCCGTCTGCTCCAGAACGTAAATAACGCAATGAATGTTGTTGAACTGGCTAAATGAAATTCATTCCTATTGTAAGTGTGTTACGCTATTACCCCGCAGCTTTTATACAGATATCAATATTACTGGAATTAAAAAAAAAAAACACACACAATCATTGTCTAACGATGTCGAATGTCAACATCAAGCTACTACAATAGATTTTCAACTTTATCCTTACAGCATAAGGTTCAAGGTTAATTGGGAAAATTTAATAGTTTCAGGTAGCTAGACCTGCTTGCGTCTGTACCGAGGACAGTTTAACAGGAGATTAGGTATCTCAAAAACTTTAAGGACTGGAAAGAGAATCGAGCCATCTGGGACTTTCTCCACCTCGAGTGGGAGGATATCTTTCTCTTGCCAAATTACGCCTGCAGTAGTTATGTTTTTACAGAGTGCTAACTTTATTGATAACACAGAAATACCTACGAATTAATGTTTTGGAGGTGAAACTGAGACGCCTCGGTCTGGATTGCGTCCTAAAGAGGTTTTATTCGTAGCTTTTGTAACTCCACCAATACGTTTACACCCCGATAGGCACACCACGCGGTTTAGCATTTTTTTAGTATTTCGTGCATTTGCTCTCGCAAATCACCATTTGGTGAAGATGATGAAGACCCCAGGTGGCTACCGGAACTACTTAATAATAAGTATATAACGGGTTGAGATTCGATTAGGTATTTTAATATCGTTGATAAGCAATTTATGCTCGTCACAGTGCATATAGTGAGGCAGTTCTTCTGGTTCTTACCAGGTGAATACCTCAACAATCAACGGCCCCTGCATCGGAAAAACAATATTTTGTAAAATTTGATGAGCAGTTGACATTAGGCTATTTTAACGTAGATAAATTACAAACTGACCCACTAAAAAGTACAAAACTTTTTACAAAAAAAAAAACAACTTACTTCCAAAAAACACTACTAAGTGAAAAATAACTTTAATTTCGGAAGTCGATGGCAAAAACTAAAATACAGATTCAAAGACACCGACTTCCGAAATTGTTCCCCTGTTCAGTTTTTTGAGCTTCTCATTCATTTGTTTTTGGACACTATCACGATAATACAGTGTGTAAAAATGAAAATCAAAAGTCGTTTATTCAAATTGGGTTACATATGACAGCCCCCGAAACGCCCGCCCTTCACCACTTACTAGTGTTTTAGTTGGGAAAAAGAAGCGCAACAAACTCCGAAGCAGTTCCTTGTTATCGTCTTCGCTTAGTGACTACTGTTGTCATAATTATGGATGGTATTGGCGGTACTTAAAGTGCCATCTCTTCTACCTATGGTCTACGAGTACGAACCTACTGATTTTTACACACTTTAGGCCACTTACCAAAACAAGAAAATACTGAAAGTAAAAGAGAACGAAGGAAAGAGACACAGCTACAACGAGAACCTTTTGATCTAATTAATGCGCGTCATCAAGACCCTTTACTTATGGCAAAATTCAAATTCTTACGTTACAGACGGTCAAAAAGTGATACCGTTCTATTTCAAGGTCGGAACCAATAAATCTGACTATGCTAAGGTCGGCTTCCAGTCTAATCAGATGCAGCTGAATACCAGTATTTTACATGGAGCGACTGCCTATCTGACCTCACAACCCGGTAACTGGGTAACATGATATCCTCTTGGGAAGGACTGGTTGTCAGACTTTAGGGCTTTTGACACCCTTAACGACTGTCAAAGATCAACGAATGACAGCCGGGACCAACGGCTTAATGTGCTTTCCGAGGCACGGAAGGGTCTCCATACGTAATGGATGGAACCACGAAGTAAATATACCATGTCTGAACCCTACAAACGAGAGACACATCAAATTAAACCCAGACTAAATATCACTGTCTGATAGCCAGCCCCGGATTTACGCCTATACATAAAAGACCCCGGCCTAGGGGCCCCAAAGCTACCCCAATCAGGTACTAGCTTGCCTGCGTCGCGGCAGGCGTACAGGACTAGATAGCAAATGTTACAGGCCCCGCCTGTACGGCACCTATACCACCCGTAGGAACGAAAAACAAGACTGAGGCAGGATGCAAAAAAGATTTGAGCTAGCTTTGCTCGGTCCAGCATTATAGTTTCTCTTATTTCATAAGTCTACAAAAGCACTCCTATTTCTATATTAAATTGTCAAAAGAAATCATATATCTCAGAGGCACGGGGCGGGGTGCTAAAATTTTTCGAGCTCGCGTCGCTCATTATTGCATCTTAGTTACTCACTTTCTTGCATAAGTCGACAAAGTACTACTCCTATTACTGTATGAATAGTTAAAAGAAACCTAACCTATCCGAGGAGCAAAAAATATCGAGCTCGCGCCGCTCGCTCTTGTATTCAAACTTTTCTTAGAAAGATCACCGTTCAATCAGTTATGCGAAACTATGCAGCACCAGCTATGCGAAAAATCAATCATGTAGGTTATAGAAAAAGTTCTTCGTAGTAGATAATTGGAATGTTGGAATACGAGGAAAAGAACGTCTTTGTTGAACGTCGTTTTTTGACGATCATTGAAGTAAATATGGTGACACACATACCGTAGACTGCATTATTTCTGCTTTTTAATTATAGTAATTAAAGTTTGTTAAAATTTTAATTACTGTACTAGTAGATTTTATTTGCTTCAGGATAGGTGGGGCTAAAATGTCAAATTGCTAGGGCCCCTGCGTCTGTAAGTCCGGGCCTGCCGATGCTTTAATTACGCATATAAAAACCCTCAAGGTTACGATCTCTGATCGAACTCGCAAAAGTAATACCTGTATAGCAGTTATGGACAAAACAGATGTAATAACAAATTAATAGAGGTTCCCTTTGATAGTTGCTTTTTCTCCACCTTGCCAATTGTCTGATATAAACTCCTAAAATAATTGAAAGTAAATTTATTTTAAATAATAGAAGCAGTAGTCTCATTGTACCTGTACTGAAAGTGTCATGAAAACGAATTATTTGCGTTTTACAAATTATTTTAAAATTTAGTCTTCAATTATTTAAGATTTAATTTAGATTTATTTTATAAGGTACCCAATGTTTAATTTAATTTTATCTATAAGTGTAGATATTGTTTTGATTACTTCAGGGCCGTTTTGATAATCGTCAGATTACTGCTCCGAGGAATACGTAAACTGATTTTACACATTTTCTGTACAAAAGCTGAAACCACGATAATTATTAAAAAAATAAAAGTGACGTTCTACTTATCAATCGGCCCAGAATTATCCAGTTTGACTTTGCACTTTATTCAAATTAGTTTTAATCTTAGTAGCCTTGTATTTAAGATGGGGTAATTCCAGTAATCCCCGTTGACAATCCCATCAATGGGGATTTGTAATCCCCAAGATGATCCATTGGAAATGCTTACAAAATAATTTTATCGACTGTGTGATAACCATCCGTCCTTTGTATAAATAAGCTTAAAAATATTGAATGCTACGTATTTCTTTAATATTATCTCATAGAAAGATTGTAGTCAGATGTGCCTGTACCTAATCAACTTTTGAGTAGGTACGCGTTATTATTATAAGACGCTGAATTATTGGTGCAAGAACAGAATACGCAAGTCATGCAAGAAAACTATTATCTTTATCAGATATAGACATTAGTCTTCTTGCATGACTTCTTGCTTGTTAAGGTGCAGGCACCCAAACCATTCATGATATACCACACACTGTTTGTAAATTGATACCTATAAGATAAACTTCCGAAAGGGATATCGTGGCCCTGGCACACAGGCAAATGAAGGAACACGGGTGGGTTTTAGTCAGTAAAAGTCTGACACGCCCTCCCACTCCGTCCAGAGCGGGAGAAGTTATTTGATAATTTCCGAAGTGTGTAACCAATAGGTATAGTTATACAAAATAAATCGTTTCCCACCAAAATTATAGTTAAATTGAATTTGTAAGAAATATGGGCAAACAAAACATGATCTTAATTATACTTTACCTTCATAAAACTACATTTCAGTTCAAATTGGTTATTTTGAATGCTGCATCCAGAAATTGTATTAAGACATTGATCTCTTAAAAATAAGTACTTAAACTTATTTGAAAGTGAATGAAAAAAAATGTGATAAAAGCGACCGTCCCAACGATTGTAAAATAAATGTAAATATTAAATGAGAGTTTATTATTCCTCAGTACTAATTTCCTTTAAAACACTTGTAACGACCATTCTTGCAAGATATTTTAAATTTCTTAAGAGTCTGCCATAAGTCAGGTGACGTAAGTAATGTTTGTGAAGGGGTCTCTACATCTCCATTTGCGAAAATAATAACTTCGTTTTGCGGTTCATTTCAGATAGATAATAATGAGTATGAGGTTTTCCTACATGGTACCCACTCGGAGGTATTGTGAAGATGTCCAAAAATTAAAATGATACTGAGACCTGCTGGAGGGAAAACTAAACTGAGAGGTACAATCACGGACTTTTTCGGTGAATCATCCCTAAGGCTATTCTACTGTAAGCAACATAGTTGTATTGTGCGCGTGAGTTGAAATGTTGGTACCTAAGGCATTCTTTATTTAATATCTATACTTACTTAATAATATTATAAAATCGTAGCGAAGTTAAAATTGTATACTGAATATTTTTGATAAAAAGTAATTGCTACGAGTTCTGGGATCCATTCCAATTCCAATGCCGAAAATATATTTTTTTTGTCTGTTTGTCTGAACGTATGTTCCAGCAGCATCACGCAAATTCTACCAAATAGATTTTGTTAAAATTTTGCATATATATTTCATAGTCTGGTCAGTCGGTAAGCTATAAATATTATCACGCTATTTGCTGTGGGGGATGAGCAATATTGCATTATGATTGCATGCCTCTATAGTTTACAGTGAATTTTAAAAAGACGAGCCCAACGGTTAGAACGTTGCAGATAGTTACAGATTTAATCATCACGCGACTGTGGCCGAATTTCCAGCTGGAAAATCAATAGACCAACGAGGCAGTTTTTTTATAAAAATGTAGCTGTTATTTGTATATTATTATTGTGGGTGTCTTACGACTTCCACGCGAACGAAGTCGGGGGCAGAAGCTAGTATATACTTATATATATTTTTGTTAATGCTATGAGAGTCTATAATAATTACTTTAATTTGTTCGTGTATGGGTCCAACCATTACATATTATGAAGACCCCTCCGAGTCTCGGAAAGCACGTTAAACCTTTGGTCCCGACGGGTCGTCAGAAGCCCAAAAGTCTGACAACCAGTCTTACCAAGGGGTATTGCGTAACCCAGAAGCTGGGTAGTGGAGGTCAGATAGGCAGTTGCACCATCTAAAATAGTGGTTTTCAGCTGCATCAGGTTAAACTAGAAGCCGACCACAACAAAGTTGGGAAAAGGCTAGGCAGACTGATTGAGCTCCAGGAGAAGAGGTGATGATTCTAATGGTGCAGTGACAGCAAGTATGCACAGGATTGTAGGTACGATTCACGAGTGTAGTTAGGTATCTATCTACATTTTCCTACTTCGGGTGCAATTACATTTTAACGCTAGTGTCATTCGGGCTAAGAGCTCGCGGCGGGCAAAAGTTCGCAGTAGCCCGATCTCCGACAGAGGTGGGGGACTGGGGTATGTGATCGCGAACCTTAGGGACGCACGAGTCGCCGCTTCAAAGCCACGTGGCGCGCCCGGCGCAAAATATTTGATTGTCGCCCCAGGTCGCCAAATACGTCAGTTACAAAATAATTCTTTAATATTTGTGCCGGAGAAGTACAGTGTGTTGAAGTTACCTCCATACATGGATCCAAGACAGTAACTTTATTACATTTATATTGTTCGATTATCGTAGTTTTATGTAAGTGTATCATATTCTCTAAAATTCATTGACCTGTATATTGTGACCGATCATTTAATATTTTAGCTGATTGGGGTAAGAAAAGTACGCACTCGTATTTTTACCCATGTTGCGTAGGTACTTATAGCCGAATTTAAATAAAAATATCCAAAGTTATTTATTCTTTCAGAACACATCAAAATGCCCAGGAACTATGTAAGGAAAGCACCACAACGAGCCTTTATCTCAGATGAACAAATAAATAGAGCTAAAAAACTTACCCAAAAAAGGAAAAAGTCAGAGACATGCTGCATTAGAAATTGGTATCAGTGAAGGTGCTTTGCGAAAGACGCTGTAGTCTATCTACATGCCAACCTCTTTGGGTCGTTTTAAACCTATATCATTTAACAAAGTTCACGAAGCAGAATTTGTAGTTCATTGCCAGTGCCAAGATATAGACGATAAGTTTTTCGGTATTAGGTACTATTAATGATTTATGACAATGATAAAGAACACCGTTTCGATAAATCGTGCAAGATGGCTGGTAGATCTTATGGAAGGCTTACCTAATTAAAATAAATATTCATCAATGTTTGCGACAGTTAGTGCCCACCAGTTTAGCCAGAGCTCAAGTTCAGCGATTTTACACTATGCTCAAAGAAGTCTATGACAATCATAACTTCCGGCCAAATTGAACTTATAAGTATTATGGACGATACCGGAATGAAAACATAAAAAAAAAATACCGGCCAATTGCGTGTCGGAACACGCGCAATGAAGAGTTCCTGATGAAATATTTTTTTTTTTCTTTTTATTTACTGGTGCTGTGAGACCTTGCTTCTTGCCAAATTTCATGATTCTAATTCAACGAGAAGTACGCTATAGGTTTTGATTTATTTGCTAGTGTCGAAATATGTCCCTATAATTTCGCTTATATCGCCGTATTTTTTTATTGCGTTGACTTGGAAGCTTGATTTTTTTAGAACTTCAAGGGACCATCATAGACCTACGTATTTGAAATTAATTTCAACTTGATACCTCCACGCGTTCCTGAGAAAAAGGGTTTTGACAGACAGACTGACAGACAGACAGAGAGACGGACAACTAAGTGATCCTATAAGGTTTCCGTCTTTCCTTTTAAGGTACGGAACCCTAAAAACACCTTATGTCGTATCCACAGACTACAATATTATATAGGGTTGTCGTAACTGTCAAAGGCAAAAAAGTAGTCGATAAAGTTGTGGGTGCTGAGCGAGGTACTACTATCACTGTCATAATGTGCATGGCATGAGTGCTACAGGACATTATGTAGGTACCACCAGCGTTTATACATCCACGGCAAGAATGCGATCTGAATTACTAGATGGTGGTCCATCACAGAGTAGGTACTAGGTATGTATGGTGTTGGCTAAACATATATATAAAAATATTCCAACCGTTATTTTTTGTATCGAGAGAGACTCCATGGCGCCGTAAAGGTAGATAGGGACCTACCTAGCTACCTTTTATCAATGAGACAACCAGTTTCGGAAAATACTAAATATCCGGAGAAAAAAAGCTACCCAGGGGGCAACATCGGCGCAAAGCGATGAGCGACAAGCTCAACGTATCCATATACCTACTTAGGTACCTATATTGGTTACCTCATCTTAAAATTGGATTTCAGCCTTCACTTCAAAAAACTTTAAAATAGCCTTGACTAAGTACATGGAAATCATATTCCACAGTGACTAACGTGTTACTCCTGTCAAAGCCAGGACTGCAAGCAAAATGTAAACTGAAATCGAGTTCGAATATAAAGTTGGATTAGTTTCATGCCGTTAATTGATTGCAACACAGTTCTCATGTAACCTTTCGTAGTAATCAAAAGTTCGGACTCTGTGATGCTGTTAGTTTTGTGCATGTTTAGCTTAGCTACACACACTTCATCTGGATGATTCTGAATAGGTGGCTAGGAAAATTAAAGTAATTAGTGCTTTAATTATGTTGTTTTACAAAGGATTCGGATCTAAAACGCCCTCAACGATGAACTAAAATGCAGTTTTAACTAACTCAGTGCGAATTTCACCAACCAAGCTGAACGCGATCAGCACATCTAAACCGAGTTCAAGAGCTGTCAATATTCCAAAGAAAATAATGACACTGACAGCTCTTAAACGTAGTTTATTTGCTGATCGCGTTCAGTTTCATTGGTGAAATTCGCCCTAACACGGTACCTATGGATGAGTCTCAACTGTTTGTTTAGCAGAACTCGTAATTGGTTTACCACCAAGGTAGAATGCCACTTGCACGTCATAAAACGACAAGGTATATTTGTCTAAGTGCAGTTATAACTAATATAACTGAAAGCTGTCAGTGTCAATATTCCACAACAATTTTGACACTGACAGCTCTTGAAGGCGGTTTAGATGTGCTGAACGCGTTGAGTTTCCTTGGTGAAATTCGCCCTAAGTGACAGGCACATAATTTCAAACCCTGCCATCCATCTCATTTTGTAAAAAAAAACTGCCGACAGAAGTGGAAACTTAAAACTATGAAACAACAGTATTCTTTTTTGAGTTTTAAAATTAATTGTAAGTAGTAACAAAAATTATAATATATTTTCATAATAGGTACCTTCTTAAGCTTTCACTCCACTGCAGAGCTACAGCTGTGCTATTCTGTAAAAATCTCACCGTGAAATCTTAGGTGATGTGAGCCTAGGTGAGCTGTCAATAGTGTTAATCCCTAGCGATCCGTAGCATCAAGTGGAATGACAGCTCACTTAAATCTCACTTCACCTAAAATTTCACGGTGAGATTTTTACAGAATAACACAGCAGATACCTACACTATTAACATTAGCATATATCTGTGACGCGAACCCATGTTTTACCCTATCAAAAATCGCTCAACGCGCCTAAAGAAAACTCAAAAAACATTAATTCATACAATTTACTAATTCAAATTAAATAAAACTTTATTTCAGACTAAGGTCCATAATTTTGTTAGTACCTATTTTGGTGTTAGTAACAATAGTGCTTAGGTATATAGGTTAGTATTGTTAGTTTAAAAAATTACTTATATATCAAACCTATGACTGTCCCCACCCAGTGTCCCTGAAAGGGACAGTCCGTTCTGGCAGCGATCATTTTCAGAATGCTGTTGTCACTACCAGGCGCTGTAGCAAGGAGGCCGCTTTCTTTCGCATGATGGCATGGAAACCATCTGTGCGAGCCTAAGCGAACATTCCAGAAGCGCTACAACGCCATGGCAGTCCCAACAGCATCCTAAAAGCATTATTATACTGCACACGCAGGACGTTGTAGGCTCGGCGCGTGTATGACACCCACAGGCCACTCGTGTAAAAAGATTGACAGAACGCCTTAAGGCGTATACATACACGTGAATTGGGCTTTATTTAGGATACGTTAGAACCTTTTTTTTCCGTAACCCTTACAAGATTTTTTTTCAAAATAATATATATTAATCTACACAATATAAAGCATGTCCTCTTGGCTTCAAAAAAAATAAAAATATATTTGAAATATCATAAATAAATACGCAAAGTGGCCTCTATTTTTGTAACTTACTACCGTTTTTCTCCTGAACTATCAATCACAGGATCTTTTAATTGCCACCAATATACCGCGAAATGAGTATGTTTTTGAACAGACGACCAGGTAACATAACAAGCTTAAAACTTCGGTACTCTTCGGTAACTTCTGGTATAATTTTGTTGTCATGGTAACACAACAGCAACATCATATATACATTTTGTTAGTATAATAGAACCCTTCAAAATCACGCAAATGTATGAGAGAACATGTTTCTGCAACTGCAAATTTAAGTTGGTTGATTAGTACTCGCTAACTTGTAAAGCTTACTTAGCTGTGATAGTTTTCCTTTTGATTTCGTTATATATACTACTACCGTGATTTTTTTCAGATGGAAATCTGAAAAAAACAACCATTTAGCTGGCAGGGGGGGGGGGGGGGGCACTTGACTCTAACAAAAAAAATCAGTTAAAAGTTTAATAATTTGCAATAGGATACCTGAATCCAAAAATGGTTTTCACAAACTCACAATATTTTTGAACGACCTTTCTAACGATACCCAACAACATGGGGTAGATGAGGAAAAAAAAACATTCCCACTTTACGTGTAGGGGAGGTACCCTAAAAAAAAATATTTTACTTGATTTTATTTTACCACTTTGTCGGCATGATTAATATGTATACCCATGCCAAATTACAGCTTTCTAGTACAAACCGTCTCTGAGCTAAGCCTCGGACAGACAGACGGACATGGCGAAACTATAAGGGTTCCTCGTTTACTACGGAACCCTAAAAAGGTAACATGTAAAAGCCTGCGGGCAAGCATATTGCTCCTCACAGACAACGCCCTGCGCTCCCTCTCTATATCTATTTCATCTCTTAGGTCGCTCGTGAGAATGTGACCAAGGTACCTAAAACTATTTACAATCTTTAGTGCTACGCTGTTGAGACTTATGGACGGAACACTGCGCGGCTGCTGCTTAGGTGCTTTGAATACAAGAAGCTCACTCTTCTTCGAGTTGTTTATTACGCCAGGCTCCTTCGCATAGGCCTCGCAGGTCGATAACAACGTTCTCAACCCACCTATCGATGGACTGAGTAGCACCATATCGTCTGCATAGCTTAAATTGTTGACACACGTTCCGTCAATGTGGCAGCCGACATGTGTACCGCTCAGTCGCTCGATAAGCTGGTTGATATAGAGGTTAAACAGCAGAGGCGAGCTTAACCCCCCCTGTCTAACTCCTCATTCCAGCCTGTACTCGTCCGACTGACTACCCACCCACCTCACCCGGTTCTTTTGGTTAGAGTGCCAATATTTAAGAAGGGAGGTATACTCCGCCGATACACCCGCGTCCCCCAACTTGTCCCACAGTACGTCATATGCAACCAAATCAAATGCTTTTGACAAGTCGAGGAAACACGCATATACCGGCGTCCTCCTCTCTGTGTAGTACATGACAGTTCGCTTTAGACTCAGAATAGCGCTCTCTGTTGAAACTCTTGCTTTGAAACCGAACTGGGCATCGTGCAGCTCAACCTGTGCAGTGAGGCGACTATTCAGCACACTGTCAAGTACCTTGGCTGCTGTGGTAGCGAGTGAGATGGGCCGATAGTTACTAATGTCAGACGTCTCACCAGTCTTATTTTTAACTATCGGAACGACTATGGTCCGCATTAGCGGCTCCGGCAAATACGAGTGACCTATGCACAGACTGAAAAAAATAGACAGTACTCGCGGCAAATGGACCCCCGCAAATTTATAATGCTCAATACTGAGCCCATCGTGACCAGGAGATTTTCCACGCTGCATTTTTCTAATACCACATTCTTCGCAGGTATCTTTACATTCCTCAATAATAATAATATCTAATATATAATATCAAAAGTTAAGACCTAATGCTGCATTTTATAAATTAAACCTTGCCTACTTCAAGATACTGTAGGTACAGTCTCTTTCAGTATCTTGTGTCTATCTCAAATTTTCTAGCAAAGACTGAGACACATCGAAAGAAGAAGCAAAAACCTTCATAACACAACCACGAGAACTGTGACGTAGGTACCTACCTAGGTTCGGTCACGAGCATCTCACACACAGTTTATATAAGCGCTGAACTGTGCATAAGGGCGAATATGAACATTGAAATGCTACTGGACTTAAAACCTTTGACTGTACCTCATTAGGTAGGTATATAATTTGAAAGCTCGTTAAATTAACCATATTTCGGAAACCCCGAAATATGGTAGGTACGGTAGCTCGCGCTTGCGCATCTTCCTCGCGCAGCTACTTTGCGGCGGCGCATCTTCATAGCACATCTTACTCGCACCGCTACACAGCTTAGCATCAGTAGAAACGGTGTCATAGTTTCGTAGCTTAGCTTATATCTTCGAAGCATAGCTGCATAGCAAATCTCTGGCCGATGTAACACAAACAAGTAGGTATCTACATGTCTACTTAGCTCATGATAATTTAATTCCGTTACGGAAAACAAACAAAAGTTAAAAAAAAAACAAACGAATTTATGGAACTGGCTAACTTTAGCGGAATTCCTGTTCTCTTGGAAGCATAACACAATAACCTGACTTTATAACATACCTACTATGATTAAATGAATAAACGAGTAGGTAGGCCCACAGATACCTAGAATAATATTAATTTTAACTTCATTTGACTAGCACCCCCAAGAAGAAGAAAAAAGTTATAGTAAACAAGATCAGGCAAAAAAAAAACCATCATTATTGATTTGTATTTATTTCGGGAAAAATAAAATAACGATATAAAATACCTAAACTTTCATTTTCAGCCTTAGGTATCTACTAAAGTTTATAACCGTTTTATAACGTGTTTAAGTACCAAATTTACCGCCCTGAAAGTATTCACAACACTTTAAAAAGAAAACTTGTGTATTTATTAAGTTTTTAAACCTTAGTAATTTGAAATAAAAATATAAAGTATCGATAGTGGATGCGCCGCAGTATCGATGAGCGGCAGCAGGTGATGCGTCGTGTTCGTTTTTGGCGAATCAGAGGCGAGCAGGTGCGCGCGCGCAGGTGTCCCCGCGATCACAGCCGATATCGATATACAGGTTGATGTTGATTGATCGAGTCTCTCTCCTTGATGATAATGTTTTTATCACATTAAGTACTTGTTACTTTAATTTGATAAGATAGATTTGAGATAAATTTAAATAAATTAAGATTAATGATTTTTTTTATCTAATTTAAAAGATGAGTATGAAAATAAGTATGGGTTAAGAGCGAATACGACGTACAGCATGTCTTACAAACTTTCAAGTCCTTGTTTTTCTAAGGGTAGTATTTAAACGAGTGACTGTAAATTAAAGTTTTAAGTGACAAAAATAATTAATTTACGTTATAGTATTACTAAGTGAGCGACTGACTGCGAGTGACGAAAAATCAACAGTACAGCGACTTACAAACATTAAATTGAGTTACTTAAAATACAAAGTGAGAAGCTTTTATTTATATTTATAACGTTCAGTAAATAGTTGACCTAATTTTCATTTTCACAACCTCATCTAACCCAAATGATTCACCAAGAATAGAGGGAAATCTGGCGCTCGGCGGCCGCTGCTGCGGCACGCTTGCTTCGCTCGCTCGCCTTCGTGCGTTAATGGTCACTGTTCTAACCTAACCTAACCTGATTCAATATCAGCACCCTCTCTGTAATTCTAGTCGCTCTCTTAGTCATTTAGTCGAACGGCTAGAATTTTAATATCTGAAATGGTTTAATCACAACCCACATTTAGTTAAAGTTAAGTTATTAAAACAGTATCTCATCATCAGTCGCTAAGTTTTTTTTGTCGTTTTATAATTTTCCTTTTTCTAAATGACTGAACCGATTTTAATGAAACTTCATAGTACGCATAAGCAGGATACAAAGGTCTAAAAAGTTAGTTAAGAACATTTTCGAAAAATAGTGTGATAGCCAAATTAGACCGATTTAAAAATTTCCATAGAAACACAGATTTCCAGTTAAGTATCTGTTTTTAAATTAGACATTTCGAAAATGTTCTTAACGAACTTTTTACACCTTTGTACCTGCATAGGCGTATGAGGTTTCATTAAAATCGATTCAGTCATTTCTAAAAATAAGGACTTGAATGTTTGTATGCAATGCCGTACGTCGTATACGCTCTTAACCCATTCTTATTTTCATACTCATCTTTTAAATTATCGTTTTATCGTTATTCAAGATTTTACAGTAGGCCGTAGACACGTCGGTGGTATAAAACCAGCATAAGCTGGCCTCCCATTGTATTGAATCTTCGTACTACGCTAGACCAGCATCTCAAGGTCAGGTTCAGGCTGAGTGAAAAAGTGTTACCACTGTCGTACGCTCTACTGTGCATAATCAGCATTCTACTGTAATGTAAACCTTCCCTTTTCAATGAGAAACGCACACAACAAAGTTTAAATCTCAATTGTTGAGTATACTTAAAATAAATAAAACCAGTTAAAAACCCCACGTGACAAAATAGATCGGTGCAGTAAAGTAGGAGCAGCCTGTAACGTCGGCCCGTGCGGTACTATGCTAACGTGCGCGAGATAGGACAGATGCGGCGCGGCATATGCGCCGGAGTGCGTGCCCAGCCGTGCAGTGTATCTGTACAACGGGCTCGGATTTGTTGAGACTTTCTGTCAAGGTGGCACGCCAGCCAAACTAGTTTTGTGTTACCTACAGATTATTTTTAACATAGGGTCTTTGTAAATAGCAAGCCTTATCTATATGTACATCTTTACATTATTATGAATTTAAAGTCGCTTTTCATGTCAGTCTGTGTGACCGCGTTGGTCTTCTAAGCTTTGTAAAGGATGTTGATGCGTTTTCCTCGATCATTATGAGAATTTATTCTGGAAAGTTTATGTGCATATAAGGTTTATGTGCGTAAACTTTCATACCCGGTGGGCCCTGCGGGTTGCTAGTGTCATATATTTTAATTGATTTGAATAAACAGGTAGGTATAACATTCAAAGAAATGTGGGCGTAGGTACTATAGGTACTCCTCTGCCTTACAGCTCGTGCAGATTGGCGCGATAATGCGGGTGCGACAGGCAGCGCCTTTCCTCTTTGGGGAATACTTACAGGTGTTTTGTTATTCTCAGTTTATAGGTAAATGACACATAAAGACAATAAATAAAAAAAACCGGCCAATGAATGGTTCCGTAGTTAGGATGAATTTATCCCTAAAACAAACTTAACATTGTAGTTGAAAAATATGTTCTCCCAGACATCGAGATACGCCATGGTCAATTTTCCAACTGAAAATTTAAGTTTGTAATCGCAAAAAAATGTTTTTGTTATGTAATAAAACTACAAATTTACAATTTTCGGACTGTTTCCTTTATTTGTGCTGTGAGACCTTGCTTCTGCCCAAATTTCATGATTCTAGGTCAACGGGAAGTACTCTATACGTTTTGAGTTATGTGCAATTTTTTTTATAGGTATGATAAAAATACAAATTTACGATTTTAGGACTTTTTCCTATACTTGTGCTGTAAGACCTTTCTTCTTGCCAAATTTCCTGATTCTAGGTCAACGGGAAGTACCCTATAGGGTTTTGATTTATTTGCGAGTATCGAAATATGTCGCAATAATGTCTTTTGATTGCGTTGACTTGGAAGCTTGATTTTTTTAGAGCTTTAAGGGACCATAGACTTACGTATTTGATATTAATTTCAACTTGATACCTCTACGCGTTCCTGAGAAAAATAGTCTTGACCGACTGACAGACAGACAACGAAGTGATCCTATAAGGGTTCCGTTTTTTCCTTTTGAGGTACGGAACCCTAAAAACAATTTTAAAACAAGCTTTTACTGAATGATGCAGGTCATCTTCATAATAACGTTTTGCTATCCAATCTCAAAGTGCATTAGGCATATTGTATTGAGCTCCCTCGTGCGTAAGACTACTACGTCAACCGCCGGTAGTGCAGTAACTTGTAATACAGTTTAAAAAAAATGTTTTGTTACTACTCTTGCTCAAACAGTCCGTCATTTTAGCGTACCAGAGCGAGGCTAACTAAAGAATATCTTCCTCAAGGGGATTTTTTTTTTCGTCTGTTACCAACGGCCAATGAGCCTACAAAAACGAAAAAGTAATTATTCTTAAGGTGAACCCGCAGATGTAGCTGTAGCTGTATTAATGACTTTAATTATTATAATTATGTAATTACATAATTATCTGTTATATTCGTATATGTTATACTGACCTGCAAATAGAAAAAAACGTATGAAAATTTGAATTTCGTGGGCTACAGCTGCGGATTCACCAATAATCATGAATAAAGACTCGAATTATTACTGTTTCATAAAATAAAATAAAATATTTTTGAAAATGGAATTATAAGCGGCGGTTTCTTCGGTACAAGTACAATGCGCAAATGTACTCTGTGGTACAATACATGCATTGCGTTGCGGGCTCGCCGTAGGTGTAGGTGAGTATTAAATGTTTCTTGGTTGCGGCTACAGAAGAAATAAAAAACGCATTGTTGCGAAATCTTTCGATTTTTTTTCTCTAATTACAAATTGAATTGGTGACCGTAATTTATTTACAACAGTGAAAATGTCATCATCTAGATAAGTGAGAATGGGAACCCGTATTTGCAGATGGAACAGAAAGGAAAATAAATAATTTTCAATCCGTTGCCGTCAAGGTGCAATGGAATCGTAGTGAAAAGTATAGTGTAAGCGTGTCATCTTTTTTATACCTACGATGACGTCACCCCAGCCATTTTTTAGCGATGTGCACAACGTAAACAGGATCATTTCAATCGCTAAGCGCCTCTGTGATCTAATTAAACGTTGCCATTTTTTTCATTTGACATGCAATAGGAAGTCGCAATAATGCCTGAAGTTTGTGCTGTGCACAAACTTCGGGACACGTTTTGGGGACGACTTGTGGTATCTAGCCTACTTGATATTTGTGTCGATACCCATCTCGTCTGCTGAGTTTCGCTAGCTAATTTAATTTGACCCTATGTGTATGCCGAATGTGTTTATAGATTCATCTCAGTAGATTAAATCAGAGGAAATTAATTTCCATCTTAACATACCTACATAACAAGTTAAGTTAAAAAAAAGCTTCAATTGAATAAGCTTATAATAAATAAGCTCATGAGACTCGTGATGGGTTTGCGTTTGCGGTTAACGTTACTCACTACGCATCAAGCGTATAATTGATGAGCTTTTGAAAACAATCTTCATAAATAAGTGATCCTATTCATACCTAACCGTGATTGTAATAATATTTGTTTTGTGAAAGTTTTGAGTATGAATGTCTATGGTTATAAGGGCAGGGGAAGGCCAAAGAAACGATGGATGGACTGTATGAAAGATGATATGGCTAGACAGGGGGTGACTACCGAATTGACGACTAATAGAGAAGTATGGAAGAAACGGACATGCTGCGCCGACCACAAATACATTGGGATAAGGGCAGGAGAATGATAATGATGATGATTTGTTTTGCAGCGACTGTTAGATACTTGATTTTAAATCATGACAGTAATTTTGTCTTACATTAAACTAAACTTAAGTTTTAGCACTATACGGCCATACTTACCTCCTAAAATAAACATAACAGTTAAGACTCTAAACCAAATTCAGTTTAGGACAACGTACCTAATTAGGTATTTATAATAAACTATATTTACAGCAGTTTCGAAAGATGTTTCAAGACGATTTTACGAATATTTACACTACCTGCACATTTCTTAATTTTTACTTCATAATATTATTTTAATAAGTAGATACATATACTTATTTTGAGAGCAGTGGTGGCACAGGCCGCGACTTACGAGTTTGTAAGTCGTAGGTTTAAACCCAGACAGGCCCTTTAGTTTGTGTAAAATATTATTTCATCACCACTGCTCTCAAAGCGGTGAAGGAAAACATCGTGAGGAAAACGTGATGTCCTAGAACCAAAAATTCGAAGACATGTGACATCAACCAACCCGCACTGGGCCCGCGTGGTGGATTACGGCCCATCTCGTAGAGAGAATACCTGTCTCCCATCAGTGGGAACATATAGGCTGATTATGCAGGTATCAGTAATTATGTATACTTATTTTGCAATAAGTGCAACATACATTTCCAAGTGTTCAATTTAAAGGCAGGTGTTAATTAAATAATAATTATCAAGTCATGACCACGAATCTTTGATACCGAAATATAAACAACATTAAAATTATAGCCAGAAATGAGGAAACCAAAAAACTGCGGCTCAGGTAGAATGATCGGCTGTGCCTACTTAATTTTAGGGTTACTTAAGTCGCACAGTCAACACAGGGGCTTTAGGTAGATACGACACGATTATATCCACAGATAGCGCTGTATGCATAATAAATATTGATAAAAAAACATTTAGTTCCTCAAATAAGTACGTAAAGTTGCTTGAGTACAAGTTTAATAAAGTACCTCGTTAGAGATGAATCATGCATCTTACTTCGAAAAACTTAGTCCTCATGCAACTTTAACAGCAACATTGCATACTGAAAAGAATTTCTCTTCGATGAAGCTTTACCAAGTAATGATATTTTCTAAGAACGTATTAAAGTTTGTAAGTAGCTAAATGTGTCAGGCCGACCAGCTTACAAGGCAACTTTGCTAAGCGTGCAGCTATACTGCATATTGTGAAACTACGTTATAACAGCTTCAATGTTGTGCCGACAGAAAAAATCGATACTTTATTTAAACTTTGATTGATTCAAGCGAAACTTTTACTTCTCAGACAGAAACCGTAAGTTTAGAGATATGAGGAGTATAGTATATCTCTAAACTTTGATTTCTGTCTGAGAAGTAAAAGTTTTCTTCATGAAAACGTTAGCTAATCAGTAAGGTAGGTACGTACCGGGGTTAACTCTCTGGCCCATCAGGATGTGATGGGCGTACCTAGTCGAGTACGCGTACGAGAGTTGCGTAATCCGCGATTGTTCTTACATAGCGCCTCAGATCATAGGGAAATCAAATGTGTGCTAATTTTCTCCATTGGTACTACAAAGCATTACTTAATATTTCGTATACAGGTGAAAAGATTCGGCAGTGAAGAAAGTACAACCAATGAATACGGAACCCGGGCGCAAGGAAGATGTTCAAACGTCCCATTTAAAATAAAGGAGCGTGCGTTGCAGCTGTCGTTAATAACAATGTGGCTCCAAAAGTATCAGAGCGCGCGCTTCGGGCACGCACCGGCTGTCCTTATTGCCTTCGAAAATACAGCTGCCTATACCAACGAAAAAAAGAAACTCCTCAAGTGTTAGTACATTAGCCTGAGATAGTTATTAAATCTCTGCAGAACTGAGAAATTGATGGCTGCTTAAAGTCAGGTATTCCTGAAGATGGGAAAAATTGGTGCGTGGGTTCTGACAGGAATGCGGTTAGTTATCAATTGTTGGTAAAAAAGTAAAATTATTGATTTAATTTTTTCAACTGAAACAAGGTAAATCATTAGGTTACAATTTTCTTTTTTAATATTCTTAAGAGCGTTCTTTTCATATTTTGGCATGATGATGATGTTTTTACTGACTGCTGGAACCGGATTTATGAGTAGTTAATGTAAATGCATAATTACATTTAACTGTTGAAGTACGAGAATCAATTTTGTTTCCACACATCTGACATGGTAATACACATAAGTACATACACACATACTTCGTATTCTCTTACAATACAACGAGCCCTAGATGTGGACAATGTTTTCGATTTTCTCAAGCCTTTTAGAAGAACAGAGGGCTCAAGACAAAAGGAGGCTCTGATTAAAAACGGAAATGTTGAAAAGTCGAGTCCTCGGTGTCGGCACAATGACTCGTACCCACTCGTGTTAAGGAACATCCAAGATTAAGGAAGAGTTACGAATATACTAGAATAAGCATATAATACCAATTTATGTTCAACAATTTTGGAGCAAGCAAGTAATAATTAAGAATTTTCACGAATGTAGTTTTGTCGCAATTTATCTATCTAGTCCTCAATTAAGATCCATAACTCTCAAATTAGCGTTTATAATGCCAACATTGTTGTTTATCAACCAAATATGAATACCAAAATAACAACTAAGTTCCAATCTCTACTTGACACGAGATTTGACTATGTATCAATTTGAATAACCTTTCAATATTCGGGTATCAACCTGCCATACACTCTCAGCCAGCAAAATGTCACCCTTGTCAAATGATTCTTACGTATAAGGTAATCTAAAATGTAAAACACTAGGTATTCAATTAAAGTATACCAAATTATTAGATCATGTTTTTAACCGACTTCCAAAAAGGAGGAGGTTATTTATCTTCGTCTGTACGTTTTTTTTTTAATATGTGTTCAGAATCTGATGGGGGATCCCATGGAAATCGAGGAAAATTCTAAAATTTTATAGGCACACGTATAGCGATTTGAGTATTTTTTAAATACTAGTACTCGTGCATTTGCTCTCGGAAAGCACCATTTGGTGAAGTGGAACTGATGATGTAGACCACAGATGGCTACCGGAACTACTTAATAATAAGTACATACGGGTTGCGACAACAATTAACGTCCCTGCATCGAGAAAATAAATATTTTTTAAAAGGTGATGAATAGTTGACATTAGGCTATTGTAACTTAGATCAATTACAAACTGACCCAGTAAAAAATAAAAATAAAAAACAAGCGACTTCCAAAAAAACACTACAAACTGAAAAATAACTTTAATTTCGGAAGTGGATGGCAAAAAACTAAAGATTTTAATGAACCTGCAACATGTAGAGAAGTTTATCGTTAATCTTGAAGAAGTGTTCTTGCTACAAGAACACCATCTGTTAGGTACTGCACTCTGTTCGTCAGCGGTGTCCCCTATACGTCTCTATAACGTGAAGAAAAACGGGATGCACATTTGCAAACCACCTTTGTGAAATTTTCCCGGCCGCTGTAAGAAACAACGTAAGCTTTTGGAGTACAATTCCATTCAATTTTGGATATGAGCATTAATAAATATAATGAATTTGTTTTTTATTGTTGTAATGTTTCTGGAACCCTAATTGTTTCTGGCATTTGCTGTCAAGCTAGCCGTTCTTTGATTGAACAATTAAATTCTAAACGGCCAAAGTGAAGACAAAGGGATTTTACAGCTGGTTAGCTGACCTGGGAAATGAACAGGGAGGTTATAATCAGACTTAATGCAAAACCTAAATATATGTCTTTTTGCTGACAAATTGCTTTACAGGCTTGGTTTCCTTGTGGTTGTAAATTCGGCATTGTTAGTTATTGATTAAACCTATACTTTCCTAAGATAAGTAGACTACTTACGAGATAGTTTCGTAGCAAACTGCTTTAAAACTGTGATTAAAGTAGTCTCTAAAAAAAAAACTATGCGTCTTGGAATTGAAATTTTAAATTTTAATTATTTTACGTGGCTTATAAAGTTATAAGTCAGGACTATGTGAATCATATATATAAAAAAAATATCTTTGTCTTATTTACTTCTTATGATAATCTGGCAGTTTGAGTACTTTATGCGGCCTACCTAAATGTCCTTTCTTTGGTTTTGTTCGTCGAGTCGTTGAGCTCCTTAGGTTCTGAGTTGGGCTGCACGATTACTGACAAATGCGTACTCTGACTGGATAGGTCCACTCAATCTGTGTGGTTCTTTCAATCAATCTACATGGTCTTCACATGATCTGATGAAGATTATGTCTGCACTTTAAAAGAGACTGCGACCTCTGAGTTTGTTTCAGCCTTTCTTCTCAGAGTATCCAGATAGGAAACGCCGACCTCATCTAGGTTTTAAAATATGATTGACGTGTAAAAGTGTTTGTACAAACCTACTTATATAATAATTTCATCTAACAACAACTCAATGGAACAAGGAAGGCATGAGATTATAACCTTAAAAATTTAATATAAATTTCATAAACCAGTCTTATAGCTCGGACGCAGACGAATTGTAGTTGGACGTAGTTGTCAAAAAATAATAGGCCCGTTTTGACATTTAACTTGAATTGATTTATCGTGAGTATCGAGTACCGAGTCGTATGGTTACTTCACTAGTTACGTCACGATTGCCCATCCCGACGTAGCTAGTGAAGTACGTCAAAACGGGCCTATTATTTTTTGACAACTATAGTTCGATTTGAGGTATAGAATTATGAATTGCAATATCTGAGAGGAATCGAGTCACCAGTCTTTTTTTATGATGATAATATTTTATAACACCATGCAGCTAACACGATATAGGTACATAACTATTGGTCGGTGTTCTGTCCTGCCCCTGCCCGTAGGTATTTACATAAATTCCTCGGAAGCCCGAAGCAACAAGTCAGTCCATTTTAAGAATATAAGAGAACGCTTCAAGTGTTTTTAAAAGATGGCTTATTGTTAATAAATATAGAAAAAAGTAGAAATGATACACGATCCCTGTTTCTAAAGCCTTGATTAAGGTCACTGCCTCGTGGGTCTAGTGGGCGCAAGCGCTACTGCTGAGCATGTGGTCCTGGGTTCAATTCCGGGGTCGGGCAAAAGTGTTATTGGGGTTTTCCATCTGGAATTTCTCAGTAGCAGCCCGGAATCTGGATTTGTGCCTGTTTGATGGCAATAGGCTCACCCCCTATTAAAATGGGACTTTAACATAACTGGCGAAATGTGGGTGCACTATAGGCTGGGTAAGGCCGTAGATTTTGGCACTTTATAAAATAGAGTAACATAGACACTTCTATGTTATGGTAACGTAGACCAACGCGAAAGTAATGCAGAATGTTTGTAAATAACGTGCTATTACATTGGCTAAGGGTCAGACTACCCGCCAGCCAACAACAACAAGGTTTACTTTGCCATGTAAATAGAAAAGTATAATAATTTACGATATTTACACAAACCTTTACAACACTTCAACGTTACGTAACATATAATCAACGTTACCAGTAACATGAAGCTAAATAAAAGTTACGTAGAAGCTCGATTTTCAAGGTTATAAATAAGCTTAAATTAGAAAAACCCGGCCGAATTTTAAACAAAAACACATTCCACGCCCTTATTAGTCATTTATGCATAGTCCTACATAAGGTGTGTATAATAAAAACTGTTATTTACCTTTGAAATGACCAAAATTTACAATATAAATCCACTGACGAAACACGCGTGCACCTTTGACTACTTGCTAAATTTGGGCGTCTGGAGGAATTCAACTCATTGTATTTTTTAATATGTACACCTACACCTCTGCATTACCCTTCGGGGAAACAATGCGTGATGTTATGTAATGACTTACCTATATTTAAAGAAACGTCGCCGCCACGCCGTCGTCGTTAGAATTTCATACAATTTTGTTTCCCAATATACGTTCATTTTATACTACAAATACCGCTAGTGAGAAAAAATACGGCTGTTACGCAAAATGAGTCTCGTATGGCCTTAATCTCTATACTGTGATTGCTTCACCCTAAAAACAACAACAACAGCAATCATAGAAGTTGGTAAGAGATTTCACAACAAATTAGATTGAATAAGCTTTAGAAGCTCGGGGCTTAAGAGCCATGACACGTGTACGATGGAGGATGGGACGATATTGTATATTAAATTGTATATCACAATTTAATAAAGTTACAAGTCTGAAACAAGTTCGTTTGGTGTTTGTCCACTAACTACCTCTTCGTAATGTCGGAATGAGACGGTTCACGTACCTATGTATTTCAATTTGAATGAATCAACCAAATTGGATCGGGAAGGGGTGTCAGACTTTTACTGACTAAAACCCACCCGTGTTCCTTCAGGTGCATGTGTGCCAGGGCCACGATATTCCTTTCGGACAAACTCGCAACCCTGACAGGTATAGGCCCTATCGGAGCCCATCAGTTGGTGGTGACATCTCTTTGAGGCGCGCGTGGAACACAACGCGCCCTCGACCCGGGCCTGGTCCTTATCAGACGCCGAGCTACCCATCGCTCACCGTTCGCAAGCCCGCGCCTACGGTGGCCGGGAATCGGCCTGCGACTCCCGACGCCCGGGGCGCCTCCCGCGGAAACATACAAGTCTGGCAGTCAACAATACGTGTCATTTCTGCGCCTTTCAATCAACACATAACTTCATCATGCTTGTAATCGCCGAAGGGTTAGGCAGAGGTGCACTTTTAGTACACCCACATTTTGCCAGTTATGTTTAAGTCCCATGTCAGACGGGGCGAGCCTATTGCTATCAGCCGGGGATAAATCCAGACTGCTACTGAGAAATTCCTGATGGAAAATTTTAATAACACTTTATCCGACCTGGGAATCGAACCCAGGACCTCATACTCAGCAGTAGCGTTGGCGACCGAATATTTATCAATTTGGTTGAACCGTGCAATATTGTCTTAATCGGCTCAGATATACTTGATTGATTTAGTTTTTATGAGCACGCCGTACAGTCAGGCATTCAACGCCAAAAAGTTACATCAAGAGATAGTTTTATCACTAATTTGCGCTCCATTTCTCGAGCTAGATAGTTAATAATAGTAATAATAACCCCACCGCCGTATCTCTACGTTGAGGTGGTGGTGGGGCTTGCGCGCTCCGAACTCTAGGTCTGTGCCGATAGAAATTACTTTGCCGGAACGGGTCTAGGGTAAGGAACCAGACCAAGAGAGATACAGAAACCTGCAGGGCAGCATGTGGCGAACTGTTGGGCAGTAGCGACCCCACGGACACTATCTCCCGGGAGAAGTCTTGTTCTTCATTTCTGGTTTGCCTTTATTGGCCGGATGGGAGTGAACACTGACGAGGAGCAGAGCTTCCACCTCATTCTTGCCTTTATTGGCCGGCTTGAGTGGAGATTCTATTCTATTCACAAGAGTAATCGTGCTCGGAGGATGGAAGTATTCCAGTAAGTGCTGGCAGGGATCTTGACCATTTTCTGGGCTCTGGGATTGTTCTGATAGCCGTGGAATACCTCTCCACTCCTCAAACACCTTAGGAAGTGTTGCCCCCCTGTCACTACGACACTATGTCCTAGTGACCGTTTTCGCGGACCCATTATTGAGTGTGCAAGTTACCCCCTGCCATTTTATCCGTGCATTACATAACATCGATCAGGCAGGGGACATAATTCTTCATAGTTCTAGGTAACCATACACTATAGCCACCCAAACCCAATATGTTTTGTTTCCATAACCTGCAATAATCCTACACCAATCGGGGGTTATCCTTGGGTGCACTTGCATAGTGCGTACAGGGATAATCGTCGGTTGGTGCCTCATTTCATTAAAAGCGTCGAACGGGCCGCTGCGAGTTGGGTTCGGCCCCTCGTACGCCTTCCAAAGGTCCGGGACCCCAGGGTTCTGAGATATGTTAAAGACACTTTAAATAATAATAATAAATAATAAAATTGTTTCAAAAATAAAAATTGGTAAGATACGGTAGATATTAATCTAAGAAATAATGTAGGTATTACAAAGTATGATGCCTGTACTAGGATAAACCTGTAGAGTCTGTTCCACGAAAGAAGTCTCGCAGACGTGGCGCTGCAGGCATGCGACGGAATCATAAATCTTTTTTTTTATTTATCTCAACAATTCATATTACAGGCACTGGTTAATAAAATGCACAATATTAAATAGAGAAAGGTGTCTGAGGGGAAGAGTTGTTGTAGGAATGTTGCTAACTTGTATAAGAATAATTAGTTCCATTCATTGCCGCGGGACTTCTTTCATGAGACGGACTTTACCACAGGCGGCGTGAGTTCTTACTCGTACAATTACTATTAGGACACTGATTTCTTAACAATATTTAACAGAAGTCTTAAGAATAGTGATATGTTAGTTAATTTATTAACATATATTCTCTTGTATTAATATATTGTCTTGAACAAGTAGATAATTTCTATATTATTTACGGAAAATAGTTGTTAGCACTTATAGTTACACGAATAAGATTGCGACTGCAGTATTATTGACTAGGTTGAAACAAATATTGCATAAATAATTTTCAAGGCTACATTACATTTTTGAAGCGGTCGGCTAATGTGCTTAGACAGCGATAAATCGATGGTGAGTTGGACAGCCAGCGACACAGAGTCCTGGCCTTGTTTGTGCACGACGCACTAGGTGCCCGATGGAGTTAATATATATGTATTCTGCTATTTTCCTAGCAGGGCAATCAGCGTCTCCCATTTTGTGATCAGTATAGGCTTTGTAAGGGTCAGCTCACACCGAGGCGCGTCGCGACACTGCGAAAATATAAAATATAACTTTATTTTTTACACGAAAAGATACACATTTCATTGTGAGAATTTAGAATACGTTACACCACGCAGCACTACGCCTCGTGATGCCTCGCGGCGTAGAGCGACGCATCGCGACGCAGCGGTGAATCGCCGGTACGCGCGGCGTGCAAGAGCGGCGCTGCGCCTCACGAAGCCACGCGACGCCGCGCGACACCCCGAGGCGCAGCCGTACGTCGTTCTCATGCGCTTGCAAATGGTAGACTGCGGGTGGAAGCGGGGCGGGGCAGGAGCACGTGAGGAACACGTTCCGTTGCGCCGCGCGGCGTCTCGCTACGCGGCGAGGCGTCGTGTTGCCAACGATTTTACTATGCGCCTCGCGACGTTGCGATGCGTCTCGCGGCGGCGCGCGGCGCAGCGCGAAATCACTGGCCTCTTCCAGTATCGTCACGTCGCGTCGCGTCGCGTCTAGGTGTGAGCTGACCCTAAAGCGTGAGCAAGTTGCACATTTCGGAATGTCGGCTTTTTTCGCGCCTTCGGACATTGAATGGCCTGCGTCACCACAGTGACCACACGAAGTACTGATCTCACGACAAGTTTTTGTTGCATGGCCGTATTGTCGGCATTTATAACACCTTGTTACCAATGTAATGACAGGACAGGACGTCTAATTTATAAAAAAGCCTTGATTGAGGGATTAGGGCTTTACGTATAGGTATCGGCTGAAACTTCAACAACGTTACAGGTCATAGAATCTCTCTTGCCCGATTTCTGGCTTAATTTTATCAAGGCCAAGAAGGATTCCAAGGACATTGATGGTAACTTGTCGGCTATGTTTTGTTCGATAATGCATCTGAACACCTAATTTGCAGCCAAGGAAGTCGGCACTCCTACGACCACGATCCGAGGTTTGCAGTTGCTGGGTTCGTCGGCAGTAAGTCCAGATGTAGAGAGCTGGACTGCGTGTTTCAGTTTATCAGTTCAAGTTTCGTCTCGGTACTGATAATTATAACACCTTGCGCTTTACGCATTACGCCTCCAATTTTTGTTTTCCGGACACCACGAACGTGCAGTTAATCTTCTTATGTCCGTAATGTGCAACAACTAGAATCTTTTATGTAGCAGCTATTTTGCTGTGTTGCTTTGTTATAGTATTAAGTCAGAGGGAAACAACATGAAATAACAATGGTACTTTTAGAAATATATTGTATATTTCGAGTCTATTGTTCTGAATGTTATTTTCATGATGTAGAACTAACAAAATTAAATGCAACTGTAGGAGCCTACCTATGTTATTAAGTAGCTTTTGTCTGAAACTATGTCTGAGTACAAAACCCCATTTATTACCATATTTAGGGGTTGTTTTACAAAACCTTTTTGGTTCACAAGTACCTACAAAGCGTCAGGGTAGCCCGCGGAATTTTGCAATTTGCAGGTCAGTATCAGGTTGTAGGTTGATCTACCTAAATATGATTCTCGACCGTAACAAATATGCATTTATAGAATTATAATCATCAATATCATCAATACAACTCTCTTAGTTCATATTACTCTATTCACTATTTCAAGAATTCATGAAATTTGAGGCCAATTGAGCCTTTAAGGGGCCGTGCACGAAATCGGCTGACTTTGATCAATTTTGTTCATTGGTTGTGAGAAAGGGAAAAAGAATTTAAACAAAATTATTTGTGATTTGAAATGTAGAGTTCTTTGTTTTGCATGTGGCGGAAAGGGATTTTTTAAATAGATTAAGCATTCATGGAAAATCACTAATATTCGCAACAAGTTTTCTTAAAAATGACGCGAGACTGACGTTTGATCATCTTTTCACAAGACACTACTTTTGATTTTGAAAATTAAAAAATATAATAAACATTATTATATGGTCTACTTGCATGTGGGGAAGCACTTTTTTCAACTTCAATACAAAATATAGCAAAAAAATAATGTTGAAAAAACCTATATTTTTTTTAAAACCCAGTCTTTAATGTATTTTTTACTATTATTTAGCAAAACATATCAAGAAATTAAAAAAACACATTGGGCTTCAGCTATCCTTCATATAAAATCAAAATTTTATTTAAAATTAAATTAAAAGGCGCAATATACTATATTTTCGAGAGCACAAAAGTGATGAAACTATTAACAGGTGCTGTGACAGACATGAACGGTTTAGCACCACGAAAACTGTAATCCTATAGTTACACGGACTTAATGTTTCAATTATTTCAAGCTTTCTCACAATTAGATAAGAAATTGACGAAAAAGGGTTTTTTTTGTGCACGGAGCCTTAAGAGTTGTAGTTGTTGCTGATTGTGATACTTATAATTCTGTAAAATATATGTATATTGCATTAATCAACAAATGGCCTTCCACTGACTTGCAAATTGCAAAAATCGTATAGTAAATTTTGCGAGCTAACTTAGCGCACGCTTCTAAACGAAATAGGTATCTAAGTGTAGTCGCTCTCATAATTGCTATATCACTTTTGACAACGGAAAATTGAAGCTTCACCAAGGTTGAAAGAATCCAACTGTCACATAGACAAATAGACATTGTCGCGCGTAAATGACATGAACTACAAGGTCGACTATAGGTACCTACATATTCTCTGGTATAAAGTGTTAAAATCTGTAGGTAGAGTTATGTTGGTGCAATGCATTCAACGTGGTGGTTCACTGGTAATTTACACATCAAGCGTTAACAAGCTGTTTTGTATTCCAATGAACGGAGCAATGCGCTTGTGAATAACTCAATTGATTTTGTTTCTTAGCTTATATAATTCTTCTTTTTGCAAGTGTGTCGAAGGCAATCCCACGAGTATTAGGAATATCAGTAGCGTAAATGGACGCTACTGATATTCCTGCAACGTGCAGGTATCAGAGAGCAGTGGTGGCCCAGTGGTTGGGACCACTATTTACGAGATGTAGGTCGTAGGTTCAAACCCTGATAGGCGCTTTACTTTGTGGAAATTATTTCATCACCACTGCTCTCAAAACGGTGAAGGAAAACATCGTGAGAAAACCGGCATGACCTAGAACCAAAAATTCGAAGACATGTGTGTCATCTACCAACCCACACTGGGCCCGTGTGGTGGATTACGGACCACTCTCTCTCACAGAGAGGAGGCCTGTGTCCCAGCAGTAGCAACTTTATAGGCTGATTCTGCAGGTATCATTATTATTCTGCACGCAGGACATGATCTTAGTTATACGTACCATAGTTTGTGGAACAGCTCCACATTTGCATATCCTCAGGATGTATACTAACCATAGAAATATAAAAACCGGCCAAGTGCGAGTCGGATTCGCGCACGAAGGGTTCCGTACCATTATCTATAAAAATGGCAAAAAATCACGTTTGTTGTATGGGAGCCCCCCTTAAATATTTGTTTTATTCTGCTTTTTAGTATTTTTTGTTATAGCGGCAACAGAAATACATCATCTGTGAAAATTTCAACTGCCTAACTATGACGGTTCTTGAGATACAGCCTGGTGACAGACGGACAGACAGCAAGACAGACGGTGGAGCCTTAGTAATAGGGTTGCCGTTTTACCCTTTGGGTAGGGAACCCTAAAAACTATATCTATGGTAAAACACAAACGAAATGCCTTATTCAAAGGAGTCTCGTACAGAAGGCCGTACGTCATTGGTAGCTAGAATAAGAGACCACCTTATAGTGGAAGTCTCAGGTTCAGGTTCTCAACTCTTAACAAAAATTGTAAGGTCAAATTGGATTGGTAGGGTAGTTGTATGGGTGCGACATAACGAGTTCTAACTTTGGTCCAAGCTTTAATCTTCGAGCCAGCTATCGTATTTATAACCTTATTCTGACTGGAGTAAAGTTCTGACAGTTTGGCGCTTAGCAGACGATGGACAAATTGGAATCGTATGAAAACCTTACGCGCACGTTGGTCGGACAAAATGTCGGAATTTCCAATACGATTCCAATTTGTCCGCGATGATAGAACGTATTGGTATATTACATTTAATCTTATGCAATAACGCACTCGTAGGACAAATATACTCTCAGTACTGCCATAAGATTCTAAATTATCCGCGGACAAATAGTCCATCGTCTGCTCAGCGCTTTAGCGTCGAGTTACAATCAGTTTTTTAATTAGGCCATTAAGGGTCTACCTTGATTGACGGGGTCCGAAAGGGCCAATGCCTGCCAGGGTTACGAGTTTGTCCGAAAGGGATATCGGGGCCCTGGCACACAGGCATCTGAAGGAACACGGTGGGTTTTAGTCAGTAAAAGTCTGACACGTGCTCCCGCTCCGCCCAGAGCGGGAGAAGTAATTTGATAATTTCCTACCCAAAAAAAAAAAAGAGTCTACCTTGAGAGAGCTCGAGGGTTTCTTGATCTCGACTTTCGTGATAAAAATTGATAAGAGCGGTTTCTCTTTCAGTTTTGAAACTGATGCAACCCTATTCATGCAAAAGCGCAAATACCCATTTGAACGCTATAGATTATATTTTAGGCTTCAAGTTAAAAGTACCTGGAACACTGATGTATATCGATAAAGTTAAAGTTATGATTGATGACTGATGTGTTTCTCCGTCATTACCATGTTTCATTCCAATTGTCATTTCATCAACACAATCAGGACAAAGCCACATTGTGGTGGTTCTAGTTGGTACTACACTAGGACTAGGACACTAAGGCCCATATTACAGAACGTCACTCAATACTCAAGCATTACTTAAAGCTAGTTTCAACCAATCAAATGGCTTGAATCTAGTTTTAAGTAATGCTTGAGTATTGAGTGACGTTCTGTAATACGGGCCTAAGACTAGGAAACACTTAATTTAGAAAATAGATGTTTAAGATGAATCCGCAGCTGTAGCCCGCGAAATTCGTTTTATGCTATTTGCAGGTCAGTGTCAGGTTGTATTTTGATCAAAATTTATATGATTCGCGACTATAACAGTTATGTATTTACATAATTATAATAATTAGAATCATTCAATACATCTCTCTAAGTTAGATTTGTTCCATTGGATGACTTTTTTATCCAGTCATGACATTGGGGAACAAATCTTATTTAGAGAGATTTATTAATGATTCTAATTATTGTAATTCTGTTAATGTATAAGTGAACATATCTGTTATAAAAAAAATAAAAACATTTATTTCAGACATATTAAATTGTCCATATAATGGTAGTTATAGTGGCGAATCATATTTTGATCAAGATGAAACCTGACACCAAACTGCAAATTGCATAAAACCAATGTGGATTTCATTGGACTGCCGACGCTGCCTACGCATCTGAGTGTGCACGCGCCTTCATTGCGTTGTAATTAAATTCAATGAATTCGCAAATTATGTCATACCGATAATGTACAAACTGGTTCAATAGATGTGATCGTATTCAAATTTTTCTCACACGTTAATATGGTGTTACGTATTTTTGTTATACTTTCAAGGAATTTGTAACCATATATCTTAGCCACGTAGTTATCCCATGAAAGGTGGGCCCTGCGCACATGTCGTGGGAACCCAACTGTTAAAATAGCCAGTTTCATTGGCTTCATATCAAATTGCTGAATGGGCATTCAATATAAACGTTCAAATGACGGATAAATGGCTGCTCCACATAATGTTATTGAAGCAAATTAAGTCTTTATGCGCATTTAAAAAATCGGCCGTTGTTGTCGTATGAATAACTATATGTTTTCATTTAGATTGTGTCCTTTGCTTTTATAAAATTTGATGTTTTTTTTAGTTTTCCGTGCCAAAATTGGCAAAAAGGAAGACAGCGACAGTAACTCAAAGTTGTGTCGATAATTTCAAACTTTTCGAAAATACTTCTAAAATTAACGGTCTTCTCCAAATTAAATACATACATAAACTCACACCTTCTTCCCATGAGGGTAGGCAGAAACTACAGAATTTATATATATAATTACTTCTCCAAATTATACTCAAAATAAAGAATCCCGCAGACAGGCGCGACGCGACACTAGTAGCACAATTACTATGAAAACTTCATAGAAAGTGTCACGCTGTTTATCAGTCTCAGTCTGCAAGAGCCTTAAAGCAAAACTAAGAATGAAACTTGCCAAAACTCATCGCAACAAATTAATAGTCAGGTTATGAATAGCCAAACATGTATTTTAACCAATATCGAGATATATATGCAAAAATACGGGAGGGAGCACGAAACACTAATTGCACAAGTATAACTTGCACTAGGTACTTACTTACCTATACTAGTTTTTTTTTCTAATAAGTATACAATATCGTGGAATATTTTTCTCATCCACCTGGTGGCTTTAATATATACGAATAGAGGAATTTAAATACTTAAGTTATTAGGCCTACGAGCAAACAATAATAAAATATATTGTATGGAGCCTATGTAATATGGTTAAACGATGGTATTTTTCATAAAAACGAATTAAATATTAATTGGACAATAAACAGCTTTGATTGTTGCAAAAATAAAAGTTTTGAGATTTATAGCAATATGGTTCTTATAAAACTAGCAAACCGTATTTTTTTCTTTATGTGCACTCTATTTGGGAGAGACTGCATCATTTCCACATTAATTGCAGAATTTGTTAGCAAAATAAATGCCACGAATGACCGTCAATTTGGGTTGACATAATGATTTTCTGAGCCATAAATATGAACACCCTCATATATGGAATTGAATTTCCTAACCACTTTTTGACTCTCAAGCTTACGGTATGACGCAGTTGGCGTTGTCTTTTCTCATAATAAATCTGGTATAAGTATTAGATCTAATATAATCGATCCTGCAGCGTATCCAAACGGAGTTATTTCGATATTCTAGTTGTGAGATACCCTGGTCGGTCGCATATTATAGGAAAGGTCAGAAATGTTAACTAAATAAAAAATAGCCAGTCTACAATACATTTTATTATATTTACTTACAAAAACATCAAAAAGTACTAGACTTTTTTATGTTTTTTGCAACAACAACATTGCAAAGTACAAAATCAAATATGGTAGAACCATGTTTAGGGTTTCGTAGTCAACAAGGAACCCTTATCTTATAGTGTCACCATGTCCGCCTGTCTGTCCGTCCCTCCCCAGCTTAGCTCAAAGACGCTTATTACTAGAAAGCTGTAATTTGGCATGGGTATACATATTAATCACGCCGACAGTGTCGTAAAATAAAACATTGTTTTTTTTTTTTTGGGTGTGCACGTAAAGTGGGGATTGTATTTTTTTTCTCGTCTATCCCATGGTGTGGGGCGTCTTTGGATAGGCCGTTCAAAAATATTGTGGGTTTGTGAACACCATTTTTCAATTCAGGGATCCGTTTGCATAATATTAAGCTTATTAAGTGCCATTTTTTGTTAGAGACAAGTGTGTCCTCCTGCAGCTTAATGTTTGTTTTCGGATATGTAAAAAAAATCATGGTAGTAGTATATATATATAACGCAATTAAAAGGAAAACTATCACAGCTAAGTAGGCTTTATAAGTTAGCGAGTAATAGTCGACCAACTTAAATTTGCAGTTGGAGAATTGACCGTGCCGTATATCGTATGATCGTCTCGTATATGGGAGAACATGTTTTTCGACTACAATGTTAAGATTAATTTTGGGATAAATTCATCCCAACTACCGGAACCCTTCATTGTGCGTGGTCCGACACGCACTTGGCCGGTTTTATATTTCGTTGCAAGTTCCAACTTTCTTATTGGGACCTAAAAGCTCCATTTTTTTATTGTTGCAAAACATTGTTTTGGTCATTTCACAACATTTTAAAAACTTTTAGTTTATTTCGCGAACTCAAAATTGGACTTTTCACAATCGATAACTTAATCTAGTTCACTGCGGTCCAGTTCATTTTTTAGATAGTATCTAGGTATTAATAGGTCTTCCGGGAACCTCAATCCTTATTTGATATTTTGGGCATTCGACAATTTAACGGTAGCCAGTTGACAAGTGAAATTAGATAGTGAACTAATTTAGTCCATACGCGGACATTTGCAGCAATTAGCATTGCGCAATGAAGACCCATTAGCGTAAAAATGTATACTTAGTGCATATTTATTACGGATATTATTTAAATAAATATATACCTAATATGATTTAGAAATCCTGCAATGTCTTAAGACTGATCTTCTTGGTCAATGTCTCGACAACATTTTAAGTATGGTGCTGAAAAGACGCTGGAAATTAAGGAAACTGCACTAAAACGAGGATCTCATCACTGGCGATGGACCACACTATATCTTTTTTTTTTTGGGTGGGAAATTATCAAATAACTTCTCCCGCTCTGGGCGGAGCGGGAGGGCGTGTCAGACTTTTACTGACTAAAACCCACCCGTGTTCCTTCATTTGCCTGTGTGGCCGTGTGCCAGGGCCACGATATCCCTTTCGGATAAACTCGCAACCCTGGCAGGCATTGGCCGTAATGGACCCCGTCAATTCGTGCTGACGTCTCTTTGAGGCGCGCGTGGAACACAATGCGCTGTCGACCCGGACCTGGTCCTTATCGGACGGCGAGCTACCCATCGCTTACCGTCCGCAGGCCCGCGCCTACGGTGGCCGAAAATCGGCTTGCAACTCCCGACGCCCAGGGCGTCTCCTGCGGGCTAGGGGCGTGAGGGCGCGAACCTTCCCTCTCCCAACACTATATCTGATCTTACATTGTAGGCCCCAGTTCAAAATATGGCGTTCTGAAAATAGACATAAGTGGAGTAGCACTGGTAATCTAATAAAGTAACAATGTGTCATGCTCACTGAGACTGCAGTATTAGCTGTGGGCAGGATACTCGCATAAATGTGGCTAAGGTAACTCTTGAAGATCATCATTCTCCTGCCATTATCCCAATTTATTTGGGGTCGGTGCAACATGTCCCTTTCTTCCATACATCTCTATTAATCCTCATCGCGGTAGTCGCTCCCTTTCTAGCCATATCATCTTTCACACAGTCCATCCATCGTTTCTTTAGTCTTCCCCTACTCGTATAGACATTCATATGCATACCTACTCAAAACTTTCCTGGCGACATTTGCGGTAACTCTTGAAGATGTCTGAAGGAAAAGTGGGCGAAAGTTAGAGCGAGTGCCGGGTGGGTGAGTTAGTCGGCGTAGAAAGATCGATGGTGAGACGAGAAGATAAGACCTGGACAACATTGTAAGGAAACACTAGAGAAGATAGATGTCTGAAAAAATTATCTTTGAAGTGTGGACTAATGAATATCCTGCGTTGGGTTTAAAAATAGGTACCGTATGTGACGACTTTGCGATACTAAGTTCAAGACAGGTTATCTTAAGTTCTAGCCTAAGTTCTCGGGCTAACGTGAATGAATGAATTCTCGCCGTTTTATGCCCACGTGTGGCTTGCTAAAACTTTTTAACGGGTTTCGTAAAATTCTGGTAGGATTTTTGTCTCTTTTTATCTGTATAGATTTACTTTAAATTTACTATCTGTGCTGATATGCTAAGATTTGTGAAAATTTGTATTCGAAAATCATAGTCATCGACAGTCTACTCAGCATATCGCAGACCACTGTGTGATATAGGCCACTACCAAGCTGCGCTAGACCCGGTCCTCCGCCTTTCGCATCCAGTCTATTCGAATAGCAAAAGCGAATGCTAAGTAGCAAAAAGAAAAAGCGTGGAAATGATCTCCAGTGAATAAGTAATATAAAGCTCCGATTATAGCTCTATATATTTCGTTCTGTGTAACTACGAACTAATACAGCTAATTACTTAATTGATAAAGAGAAGAAAATAAACTGAGCATAGGCCTTATCAATTAAAAAAATCGTCTTGCTCTCGCTAAATGACGAGGAGGTACCTCCTTAATGCACAAGCTTTAAAGTCCCAGCAAAGCTCATTGAAAGTGTTAGATGTTACATTCTGAAGATGTTTATTTGGTAATTTAATTTTGTCGAATAAATTCGAGCATTGCAATGTTTGTGATAAGTACCTAAGTGAATCCATGTTTCTGCCGTTTTCAGCATCTGCCAAACACTTTATTCTATTCTATTCTATTTTTAATTGTGGCAAGCAAAGCCGATGTCGACTATTCTGCCAATGTCAAAAGTGAATTGGAAAAGCAAGTGTGCTTTGTTATTGAAAAAAGAATGATAAAAATCTTCGATACTAAGAGTACAGTTGAACTTATTGTGGATCTTGTGGGGTTAGTACTGGACTGAAACAAACAAAAAGATTAAAATTACGTAAATATTATAATTTTTAGCACATTAAAATATACATATACCACATCCACACAGACTTATTATTTAGGGGAAAAAAAAAACATAATTTGATATTATTGTGACGGATGAAAATCACCAGCGCCACAAGCAGATCTGGAGGGGAAGTTAAAAGCGAAGGGACAAACACTTTATTGTATTCAACAAAGCATGTTTTGACAGCGTATAGACAGATTGTGTCATTTTTTTTATTTAAAACAGGCTGCGAACGTAGGCCGTGGGCGTCTGGACAACTGTTGAACGCATCTGCGTTTCATACTCCCTGACGTAGTATATACAGCGCGGCGGGCGATCCGCGCGCTCATTCCTGTCTCGACAACCGTGCGAGGCGGCCGCCCCTTTGCGAATATTCGCACTCACAACTTACGATCGCGTAAAAATGAAGTGCTTCTTTACCTGTGTGTTTCTGACTGTTACGGGCATTATTTTTGTGAGCGCGGCCGAAATTCAAATCCGGGATGAGATCCAGGTTGTGGCTGAACAGATGTCTCTCCTGAGGAAACTGCACGAGTCCGAAATAAATGACATGAAGAAAGAGATCGAGGAGTTAAAGTAAGTGGAAAATTTATTTTTATTTGTGTAAGTACATCGTTATGATCCGATTGTGGCGAATTGGATTAAAGGATTTACCCACCGTGCTTTAAACTTGCCTGAGTTTCTATTATTTAATTTTCATGACACGTGTTTGAACGTTAGCTGACCCGGGGTTTTTCAGCGATGTATGGCGATTATGGCGCGTTAACGCGGACGGTTTCCCGCGCTTTACTCGGGTTCTTTTAGTCTTAAAATAAAAAAAAATTGACGGCTTAAAAGTTCTACAATGCTGTGCTTCACTTGTAAAATTTTCTTGCAGCCATTGCGATTTTATTTTAGTAATTGCCGGGGCGCAATTCGAAAGTTCTTTCACTGATAAATACTGCCTTTTTATTGTTTTGAGTTCTTATTATTTCCTTTTTTTTTGTTTATTTGATAATTTATTGTGTATTTTAAACTTTTATTTTGCGATGTACCTATCTTCTTTTTAAGTTGTTCACCGTATGTTTCTTTTTAATTCACTAATCAATCATATCAAATTAAGAATTAAATTTATTTTTAATATATTAATCGCCATAACTATCTTCGCTATAATCTTATCCTATGCGAAAAATACATCATTATTCCTTGTACACACGGCTACACATCAAGCTATACATTTCCAGTTTACGCTGATCTCGCACTGTACGGAAATTCTATACAATGCGAAAACAGCTTATACTGGAAATGTATAGTTTGATGTGTAGCCGTGTGTATATGACAAAATATGTGGGTACGTGTAATGTATAGGCACTACACAAAAGGGTCTTCCCAATAGATTTAAGTATCCCACAATGTAACGTCTTTACGATTTTGGATATCGCCGATGATTGGGTCCACCATATATTATGCATTATTTATGAGCACTTATGATATTTCCTTTAGGCAGTCTAACCTTTTATAAAATCTCGCAAAAATTCACTGAAATTATTGATAACTCGAATTTCTGAGGTACCAAAAGTCTTCTCATTTTAACTAAATTAATAAAAAATGAACGGCTACGGGGCAGGCTCTCTTTATAGCCGTTGAAGTGCGTAAGGGATTGCAAAGTTAAACGCCGTCACATCGAACATTCACGAGAGACTTTCGGAATGTTTCAAACTGCAACAACATTTAGAAACTTCTTTTAATTTGGGGAACACAGTACCTACATTAAATGTAACTAATAGATGTTCTAGAGCTCATTTGATTTGGTCGTCAGATTGAATTGAGGTAGAATCTCTGCCTGCCAATTAAGCTTCGGTTGACATGAAGTACTTCCAGTCAGCGTATAGTGCTCACCCTTAATTTAGTTACTGATCCTTAGTCCTTAGTCTACACAACACAATAGCCTAATTTGGTTACACATCAGTGGGCACTAATACTCTTTTTTAGGTTCATCTTACGCATGAGCAATATAACAGCTGCAGTACAAAACAAGGATGTTAATGAGTACCTTACTGTTTTAGAAGTCTATATCCTTGATGCAATGATTTATTTATTCATTTATTAAGGTTAGCCAACAATTGATTACACAATACATTTACAATAATTTCCACAATAAAAGATACATTTATAAGTGCAACAATCACTTACAGGCTAACACAACATGCACAATTTATGGTTATACATAATAATACAAAGCTAAAAAGGATATTTACAATTAAAGTTATTCAATAATTGTGGTTAATCACGCGTAACAATAATAATAACAAAAATTTCATTCAAAATAATATAACAAAAAGATTGATAACATTAACATTTAACAAATAAAAATGATAAAAAACTAAAATAATAAAAATAAAAATTTATTATTTATGGTACTTTTTAGGGTTCCGTACCCAAAGGGTAAAACGGGAACCCTATTACTAAGGCTCCGCCGTCTGTCTGTCTGTCTGTCTGTCTGTCCGTCTGTCACCAGGCTGTATCTCATGAACCGTGATAGTTAGACAGTTGAAAATTTCACAGATGACGTATATCTGTTGTCGCTATAGCAACAAATACTAAAAACCAGAATAACATAAATATTTAAGGGGGCTCCCATACAACAAACGTGATATTTTTGCTCGTTTTTGCTCGATAACGGCAACAGGTAGACGCTTTAAATGTTGTGCACAGTATATTTAACACTTTAAAAATAAATAATTAAATTAAAATAAAACAAATATTTAAGGGGGGCTCCCATACAACAAACGTGATTTTTTTGCTATTTTTATAGATAATAATATATAATGTACGAAACCCTTCGTGCGCGAGTCCGGTTTTTCCTGCCTGCTCTCAACCCAATCCGGGAGGAATAAAAAGAGCCTCATACAATATTTAATTACATTGCAATTGTTCAACCGTCTTCAGATGTCAATATTTTATTCATCTATATAAATTAATATTATATGGCCCACGAGTACTCAAATGTACCTCCGTAGCATCCTGGGCATTGATCCCTGGATGCTACATATCCCGCTGGGTAATATTCTTACCAAGACGTGGGCTATTTTCAAATAGTTTAGGCGATTCAAACGAAGAAGATCATTGCGATCTATCAGTATCTATCTATATATCCCAGCAGATTCGCTGATTTGACAAATAGTACCATCTAGCATCGAGTGCACCTGAACATCATGTAGGTACCCGCGGGTCGCGCGCAGGTGTCCCGCGTGATACGATACGATACAAATGACACGAATACGTGATATCGCCCTATTCATAATACCACCGAGTCATGTTGAGTAATTTCTCCACTCCCACGATCCGTCTTGTAATAAATAAATAATTGATTTTGTCTCCTTAACGCCTCGGATAAGGGTTGATATAAATTAGAGCGGCTGACTTGTCAGGTAGATGTAGGTGCCATAAAGTAATCTTCACGTCGCGGCGTCGTCGGTCGCCTCATGACTGCGTGTTTCTGAAAAGTTTGTTTTGACAAAAACAGTTTTTTTAAAGGATTAAAGTTTACGGAAGCTTAGGAGTTTCCGAGGCGGAAAGTTTTCAACATAGTTGCCGAGATATGTTCCGCCACCTAGAAACGAATACTCCAACTATTATCAATCTAAACAAAAGGTTTACAAGATTAAAATTTGCCGAAGCGGTTTTCGTTAGTATTTGGCAAAAACAACAAAACAATCTCAAACTTGTTAAGCTCATGAATGGAAAATGGGTCAAGAGTAATTTTTACGGCAGAAAAAGAATCCACAATGATCCTAAAGAAAATGTTACGTGTTTTTCATGTTTACAAAACTGATTGTTCTCGATGGCTCGGACAAATAACATACTTAATAAAGCACAACAATTAGCAGGGCAGGGGTACATCCACATAGAGACTCATTGAGAATATCCCGATGAATAATTAATTAGCATTCATATCCAAACGGACACATTGCATGTATCGGAGCAATCATGTGCGTAATTATGTATTTGGTAGGTATTTACCATTGTTTGCCTATACGTAGTATAGAGGTAGATCTCGAAGCTGTAGCTATGAAGTTCACTCGACTGATGTAAGTGGCCACAAAGCCAGAGTTTGAAATGGAATGAAGAACAAGTGGAGTTCCTTTAGCGGGGCATTAAAAAGTGTTGGAGTTCGCTCGAGGCTCGAGGGTGTGTCTCGACGTCGCTTACAATAGGTGTCGTGGCTGCAGCCTCCGGAGCGGTAATGGCTCACGCCCGGGGCTTTGAAGTCTTGCAAGACGTGTCATAATATAAAACTTGTAAACGCAGGAGTGGTTCGAGATCGGGAAGCAAGGGCCTCTTCACGCGAACCAGGCCATCTGATCGACACGATTATTCCTCTTCGTCTTTCCCTTGGGGGATTTATAAAAGACATCGCCGTTTTTATTTTTTTCTTGAAACGCTGCTGAAAAATTAAATCTTGAGAGCCAGCCGATATGAAGCGCACTTGCCAATGAATTCTATTTCTGTTTTTGCTGTTTTGATTTCGTAAATGCCTTGATGCTCAAAATTAAACATTCCGGGTTTCCTGGAAAGTTTAATGTTGAGAAAATCGACACTTCGGTGCCTAGATCACGGCATTAGCTCACTTAGTTAACTAAGGTTCTCGACTCAATTACTGATGAATATAATTCAGCCCACCTGACATTCACAAAGTTCCTTCATAATCATCAGTGTCAGGTTCTAGCATTTATTTCCGGTTTGATGAGATTTCCCGAGAGCTCTCATAATGCACATAAGAGCAGACTGTGAACGTTTAACGATCAAAAAGGGTCTGTCCTACATTTGTAGAGCGCGGGTGGCATTTTTTAACACATTTTCCATAAATCTTGCTTTAATGCAAATTATGAACGTCGAAAGCCGTTTGTAACGCGTCCCTTCCCATGCATCTTATTTACTCTGGCGGTTGCTAATGTGACAGGACATTTTTCAAGTTGCCACTTCCAAAACATACGTCTTAGCTCTCCTCCACCATAATAGCTTTTGGGTGTTGTATTATTATATATTCATACATGTTTTTTACAATGTCTAAGAATAGTAAGAGATTGGTACACCATATTATGTTGGTTACGTGTAATTGGCAGTAAATTAAGCTCTATCTATGAAAAGCACCTGCGAGTAGTGAGAAGTGGTGGCTCTTGATCGCGAGCGCGTGGAACAGACTAGTTTCAACCTTTTGCCAGAGTAATAAGATTTAAAATGAATGGCGGATAAAAAACTCGCTATAGGTAGAATTTGCCATCTCGTGTGCCAGATGAGTTTGCATCTGGGAACTGCAAAGGTACCCGTTTGCATACTTGAAATTCAACGTCGCCAGCTGTAGATATCAGTTTTGCACATCGATTTTTATTTTTTCATTAAGTCTCAGTTTATTTTTACATGGAGAACAGCCTTTGCTTATCCTCGTCGTATTGAGTTAATAGTGAACATAATGTAATTGTTATTGTATAATTAATGTGTTTGTGTGATGAATGCATTATTATGAAGACTAGTGTTGCTGAATACATTTGGAGTTTTTCCACATCTCGAATATCACTATGCTCGTTATTAATGTTTGTTTGTATGGAATTATACGTTCGGATAATGCTCTTAAGATTGTTCTAGAGACTTTATTAAAACAATATATTATTTTTATTACACATGGAGGCGGAATCTCCAGGGCCCGTAGGTTCTTTTTGTACCTCCAACCGAGCTGTTAATCTCTTGAAATGCTAACATAGGTGCTCATTGGCACTTTTTCATCATCCGTCAATGTTTTCCCGATTAGCCCCCAGTCTAGGCAGATGGGCCCGAATGTTAATGACTTTGTGCTAAATAAGTTGAAATAAATATTTTTGTATTTTTTATTTTAATGTTGAATAGTCATGGGGCTAGGAATATGTTGAATTTTTGAGCAAAAGATGTTCTACAGGGATTAATTTATTAGATTTTAATATATCGAAACGTCTTCTCCTTGTTTAATTTCCAGTCAGGACACTTTGCTTGACACATGAATGCTGTCAACAACGACTAGTAGGTACCTACAAATAGTTTTTGTACAGTTAGTACCTCATATTCCCTGTACAGCTCAGTGCGGTAGAAAAATACCTGGACAAAAAAGTAACTTACCTTTAATAATTCTCTTTGAGCTCTTTCAGCAATTAAATTATGTGTTTTTAGGGGCACCGTCTCAACAAGTAATACAATAGGTTATAACTGCTTGTCACAAAGAATAATAAATCATTTTCATAATATTAACATTGGCTAAGTGTCATATTTGTTTAAGATATAAGTTTTCTTATTCTCTTTGAGAGATTTATTAAATTATGTTTTTATGATTTTTGTCAAATATAAGTCCTGAATATTTTATATATTCAACGGAAGATAGGGAGGAACAAGAACAATTTGTAGATTCACTTTGGCAGATGTGAGAGTTTATACGATGTGTTGATTGTAGCGGTTCACCAGGGTTGCGAATAGAGAATGAGATATATTTGGTTTTCTCGGTTTAATGAGAAAGGTAATTTTGAGCAAGCCATTTTGTGACCATTTTTAAACTATGGTTTTTGGAAGTTTTAACTCCAAGTATCACCATGGAATGTCAGGGAATACTTACGAAATTATTTTGCAGTTTTCAATATTAAGTAGTGTAAGATCATTAATATAAACTAGGAACAACGTTGGACTTAGGATACTATCCTGTAGCACTCCATGGGTGACAGGTAAGCCATTACTTGTATAATTGGCAATTTTCACCCTTTGTGTTCTTCCAGATAAATAATCAGACAGTAATTTGAGTTGATTTCCACCACATGACTTGTTTACTAGGGTGGGAATAGAAACCGTGTCAAAGCCTTTGCCAGATCGAGAAATATAGTAAGGCATTTCTTTTTGTTATCTATACAATGTGTTCAGTAAAGTCATTTAATGCATCTTCCGTGGATTTGGCAACACGGATATCAAATAGATTTTTCGAAAGGAGGTTATATATATATTTTTTTTTTAATTTGTAGTTGTTTTATTAATTATCCTTTCAAGAAATTTCAATAGAGAGGTCAGAATTGAAATAGGTCGACCCTTAAAAAATAGGTCTTACTGTAGACCGTTTAATTGATTCCGGAAAAATTACCATAATTATCTAAGCACATATTAAAGATATGCATGAGCTCTAAAAAAAGAAAGAATTTTCGAAAAGGTCAAACCTATTCTCTTTTTTATGGCACGGTAAGTAGTTACCTCGTTGAAGCAAAACGTTTACTCATGTAAAAAGGGGGTACATCTGTTATCACGTTGGAACATGTTTACAGTCATCCACATTTTCCTTATAAGACACAGGGTACAACGGCACGTGGTCTTCTTTCCTCACATTGCCAAACAATAATAAAATGTAAGGCACACGATTTCTTGTGTCGCATTTACGATCCATGTCTCAACATTACTAGGCGTTCATTTGCCGAATTTACATGTAAAAATAAAAAGATGCGTACACTAGGTTATTCGTTTATTTCCACGTTGCTTTCGCAAAGCTAACGTAATATTTTAGACCTAGTTATGGGTTCTGTATATTTATATCAGGCCCTCTTTGGTCGTAAAAGGAAATGAACATGTTTAAGAATAGAAGCTTTTTTTTCAAATACATACATTTAATAAGATGTATACAAGGGAATTCTCCACATGCGCACCGAGACTCACGGAAAAATATGGATCTGATTTTTTTTTTAAATATTGAGACCGCATATAAACGTTACATTGTCTAATATGCATTATCATTGTAATGCACGAGATCAGACAGTCCAAAATGAATTTTAAAAAGTGGACAATAAAGCGAGTAACCGGAAAACATACAAACGTAGCAAGTTCATCATTAAAAAGCTTGTAGTAAACTAAAATTGTTCAATCTGGCCCTTGTCTTTTAGTTCAACCTATGCAAAGCAGCAGATTTTTCTAGCTGCTAAAAATGCAGCACATCGCCTTCGTTGTTATTACCTAGCTAGACGTAGCAAAAAATACATCGATTTTAATTAACTATGCTAAAAATAAAACTAAACGTTCCTACTGACCAGATGTTACTGAAAGGCGTCAGATGTCTTAAGCTTGTGTATAAGTAAATACAATGTCTAGGTAAAATAATGTTATATGTGGTTATAGGTAAAAGTAGAAATCCAATTCGAATAGACGAAATCAAATCCATATCGTTAGTTACGTACCTACGCAACAACAGCATGGGGGTGAACATCTGGCGGTGATGGGATGTTTATTTATATCCCGACCGGAAGTAGTGTGCTGCGAGCCCACATCCGGTCGTAGCAAATGGCGCGCGTGCGCATACTACGCCAAATATGGTGACAAACATTGATAGAAAAAAAAAAACAAAAAAAAATACTAAAACGCAAAAGTTTTTTTTTTCGTGGCTCAAATTGTTCTTAGTTCCACATTTGCTCACTCTTCTTATTTATTTGTCACTTAGATCATTTAACACACATAATTATGATTACATGAGCACCTCCAGTAATTTATCTCTAAATTAGATTGCTAGCGACCTAAACGAAATACCTACAACGTCTACTATTCCTTTGTTTGCTGAAGAAATCTCGTAACCATTTTGAGCTCTAATTATCTCTGTTAATTAGGGAAATAGTTGGCGGTTTCAAGATCTGCAGTAAAAAGCAAGAGGCTTTCCTTTTTATCTTATAGAAATTTATTGCTTTTTACTGGATTTTTAGAAAATACCTTTCTTTCCGTAATTTATATTTACTATCGTGCCGGTACTCGGGAATCCGGACGGCCTCATGTAAGGGGACGTATTTTATTCAACTTCTAATGTCTAACAGAAGGCAGGTGCTATTTCTAATGAGGGACATTCTGTTTCGACGGCAACAATAGTTAGAGTTGCCTAAAAGAGGCTCTGGACTACATTGAAACAAGGGCCAAAATGCTCGGCTGGCGGGAAGGCTCAATTTGAACCTTTTTTTATAAAAGCGATGTTTATCAAGGAGTTCGCCCGCACTTTCGTTAGGGTGATATTCGAATAGATTTTTTTTCTAATACCATTGAGCACATGGCATCCTTGCATCTGCCGTTACAATTAAAGGTTTTCGAGGACTTTTTTTTACGCTGGCAGGTATAATCTCTCTTCGATTGTGTGCGTATACCGCCACTTATAAAAACTGTTTCGGTAATTATAGAGTATTCAGTTTCATTATAGGCGCGTGTTGCAACCATATTATACAAAAATGTAAAGATCTTTTCATTTCTCTCTTTTTGGCAGCTGTTGAAGTGTTGAATATATAAAATAATATAATCGGATTCCAATACATCGGTCACAAAAGACAGATTTATAAAAACAGACTATATTCTGTTACACAGAATATAAGATTTTTTATAAGGACCGTCATAAATTAACGGCATGGGCACGTGGTGTGCCTCAAAACCGCGCTCCGCCGTTATTATTCGCCTTTACTGAAAACCGAAGTCCAATAAAATATAATTTACATTTAAACTTCTCTGAAAAAAGCAATTCAGCGCTCTCCCCAAATTGTTAATTTTAATAATGCCTCCGAAATGCTGCTCTCTATCTTTCGCGTTTGGAGATTATTGCTGCCATAAAAAAGTGCTGTACTACAATCTCCTTTAATGTCTGGAAACGTAACAAATCGACTCTATGGCATAGGAACGCTAACGAGTGGGAGCTGACAAAGTTAATTGGGAACATACTTTTTATGACCCGGCGAACTTGTGCCTACCACGTAAAGTAGGGCACTCACGGCACTCGTCGAACGATTCGCATGGAAATATATTTTTGACACAGAAGAACACGTGATACCTCTAATTATGTAAATTATTTCGATGTGAACGGACTGAGATACGAGTGCGTTATACAAGTACTTGAAGTAGGCGTCAGCTGAGATGTTACGAATAGTATCTACTTTTCAGAAATGAACTTTTAATAAAAGAGGGAAAATAAAGGTTCCCGAGTGACTCGCGACGCGACGCAGCCAAAGCCAAAGTACGACTTTATGTTATGACTTATTCAGGGTGTCCGGTAAAGAATGGATAACTTTGAAATAGCATAAAGTAGACCACATGACCGTTCTAAAAAAAAAATCCCAAGTAGTAGATACCTAGGATTATTTAGAAACAAAACCTTATTTTACCGTCTTTTTCGCCACGACCACAATTGAATGAATTCCAGCGGTTATTTGTTGTTATAATATTGTACTTACGTTGACTATGCCGACAGAGAGGCAGTAAATAATGTGAGTAAAAAATGTACAGTATTTTTTTCAAAAAAATTGTATCTTTGGTACTACCTACTTGGAATATCTATTTTTATGTATTTTATTAAGAACGGCCATATCTAGCCCATAATATAGCTCATATATACCCCATATTTACCCTGTATATAGGCCCGTATCTAGCTATTTCCAGGGTATTCTTTACCGGACACTGTATAGAACTCGCGTGGTATTTTTGGTAATGAATACTACTGAGAGAGTATTTTAGTATTTACGATATCCGTTTCATGCTGGCAAGTGTCAGCGTTGACCTGCTAATTAAATAGTTTAAAATTGTTTCCTTGAAAAGTTATTTCATTCTCTGCACAGTAGTGCTACATAAATTTAATTTACAAAAGGTTGTCGCTGTTACTAATAAAATACTGAATAGAACCTTTTCTGAATTTTCTAGTTCCTGATTTTATAAATAGACTTTTTTCTCAATCTTCTTTAATAAGTTTGAGAATCACATTTGATACCTAGGCACTCAAAGCATTTTCATAACCGTAGAATTACATTATTTTAAATTATTTCAAAGTATTTCAAATTTAATAAATACAAAGAATACTTTATTAATTCCCTTTATAAAAATTAAACAATTTCCAGTAAGAGGGGTTTTTGAAGTGAAAACTTCTTTAGGCGGGTTGAGCACTTTTTGGGTGAACAAAAATCATGAGACTCGCGTCATCGCCACCAAATGCTTTCCATGAGCTATATGTATATACTGTGTATATATGTGTACTTTTTGGGTGAACAAAAATCATGGAACTCGCGTCATCGTCACCGAACGCTAGTTTTGACTTCTATCGGCAGTCCCCAAAGACTGCCCCGTTTTTTTGAAGTGAAAACTTCTTTAGGCGCGTTGAGCACTTTTTGGGTGAACAAAAATCATGGAACCCGCGTCATCGTCACCGAACGCTTTCCATGAGCTTTAGGTATACTGTGTATATATATATGTGTACTTTTTGGGTGAACAAAAACCGTGAAACTTGCGTCATCGTCACCGCAAGCTTTTTGTTACTTAGTTTTCACTTTGATCGGCAGTCCCCAAAGACTGCCCCGCATGTTTTTTTTATTTTATAGATAAGGTATACATCGGTTTGTTTAAAAAATAGTCATTACGGTTGCTGCTAACTGAACGGTTTCCTATTTGCTTGGTGGTCTGAGACACACCACCGCCACCGTCAGCAAACAATATTAATTTTGTTCCGTGAACTGGACAATCCTGAATAAAGTCTTTGTTCTCGGTATCTTTAATTACAAGATAAAGAAATTGTGATGTTTAATAATAGAAGAAGATTGGATTATTCTATTGTCAGTGCAAACTCGGTTCGCTACAAAATAACTTAAGAAAAAAAATCCCTTGCTTCCGTTAAGGCGGAGATTTCTTGAAAATGGTCAAAAAGGTGGTTTTTTAAAGCAGTTTTATATTTTTTCCAAAACAAAAACAGTATGATATTTTCAAGTCTTGTGCATACGGTGATGGAACTCAAAACATAATTAAAGATAATTTAATACATCAAAAAAGTCTTCAAAGACAACTCTTAATTATTTTTAAAAGCAGTCTATCCCTTCGTTAACAGTTATAATTATAATTAAAAGTATACCATAAAATTGCAAATGCCAAACTGCAACCGGTGATGGATTAATTTTTATTAATTAGTTAATATCTAATTTTATTTGTATTTTTACGCCATAAGTTGTGTCATCGCGCATCCCTTTCTTTTTAACCGACTTCACAAAAAGGAGGAGGTTCTCAAGTCGTCTGTATGTTTTTTTTTTATGTTTATTACCTCAGATCTCCGTCGTTATGAACCAATTTGGAAAATTATTTTTTTATTTGAAAGGATATACTTTCAGATTGGCCCCATTTTTATCAAAATCCAGTTCTGATGTTGGGATCCATGAGTAACTGAAGGAACTCCTCAAATATTATACGCATACATAAAGCGATTTTTATATTTTTATCAACAAGTCAATCATTTGCATTCAGAAAGTATAATTTGGTGAAGTGGAACTGATGAAGAAGGCCACAGATGGCCACCGGAACTTCTCAATGATAAGTATTTCACGGGTGGCGATAAGATATCTGGATTAAGATAGTTGAGCGAGGCAAATTTAAATAAATAGTTCTGATCAAAATGGTACCATCAAACTGATCTGATGATGAAGCTGGAAGGTAGGCACTGGAACTCCGTAATAAAACAATGTACCCTACCCGTGTTTGGTCTTATTAGAGTTGTCATGAGATGCACTCTGGCTATTAATAATTTTTAACCGACTTCAAAAAAGGAGGAGGTTCGAGGTTCTCAATATAATATCTAGCCTTATATAAAAGGAAACCGTGACTGGTCTGTCAACACATATCTCAAACCACTGAACAGATTGGGCTGAAATTTGGCACACAGACAGTTCTATGACGTAGGTTTGCATGAAAAATCTTATTCCTACAGTTAATAAACTTGAAACTTGACAAGAATACTTACCAAATTTTTTTTTTATCTTAGCTTCAATGGATGGGATGTCAAAGCTTGTATAGAACTTCCTGTCACTGTTGTTTTCATAGCAAGTAGTGGTATGCGAATTGATAGGTAGATAGGTACCACAACTAATAAAAGAAAAATAAAAAACTTTTTTACAAAAAAAAAAAAAACACTAAGGGGACACCAGGAAGTCGGTGGCCAAAAATCAAAATACAGAACCAAAGACACTGACTTCCGAAATTAAATTAAATATAATATTAAAAAAGTTATTTTTCACTCTTATTGTTTTTATCTGGAAGTTGTTTTTTTTTTCCTATGCAATCGGACAGTGACCGCGGTTTACCTGTTGTCAGCCTTTTAAGCTGACTACCCAAACATGTATCAAAATTAACCTAAATAATTATTAGTTGTGCAAACGAGAAACTACCTACTGTCAGCTGGCATGATTATATGTCCGGTGTTTGTTATCGGAAGATTTTAAATAGGTACCTACCTACCTTTGCTTACATTTTGGAAGTAACGTGTTATCTTCGCTCACTAAATAAATATTTAACATTTGCGTCGGCACGGTACCTAATAGGTAAATAAAGATATTTGATAAAACTATCAATACCGATTCTGAGTAAAAGCTTAGGCACATGTACACATTAACACACGGCTACACATCAAGCTATACACTTCCAGTTTACGCTGACCTCTCATTGTACGGAAATCCTATACAATGTGAGATCAGCTTATACTGGATATTATGGCTTGATGTGTAGCCGTGTGTACATAATTTATTTGGCTTTAAAAATACAGTTTAACAAATTCATGCCACTCTTTAAAATGTAGCGATATCGCATTTGGGTCATTTTTAGGGTTCCGTACCCAAAGGGTAAAACGGGAACCCTATTACTAAGGCTCCACCGTCTATCTGTCTGTCTGTCCGTCTGTCACCAGGCTATATCTCATGAACCGTGATAGTTAGACAGTTGAAATTTTCACAGATGATGTATTTCTGTTGCCGCTATAACAACAAATACTAAAAAACAGAATAAAATAAATATTTAAGGGGGCTCCCATACAACAAACGTGATTTTTTTGCCGTTTTTATAGATAATGGTACGGAACCCTACGTGCGCGAGTCCGACTCGCACTTGGCCGGTTTTTTTATTCTCCCACTAACAAATTTAATTTACAAAATGCTTGCAATTGGATTGGCCAGATTTATAAAATTGCCTACTGGAAACAACGCATTAAATAAATATTACTTACAACAAAAATAAATCCTTACATTTATATTATAAAACAAAGTCTCCCGCTGCGTCTGTCTGTCTGAACGCAATAAACTCAAAAACTGCCGAACGGATTTTCAAACGGTTTTCACCAATGGACGGAGTGATTCATGAGAAAGGTTTAGAAGTACAATTAATTAAGGTTTTGTGTAAATTGGCTGTAATATGACGATTATTGTTGAAGGTGTCGAAAAAAAATCATGACGACTGGGACCTTTACTGGCGTGAGCCGCGTAAACCGTAAGAGATACATAAAATGAATGCTCTACAGGCCTATGAGGAACAGGGTGTAAGGTTCACTCATCCTCTATAGAAAAGGGAGGATCCTCCGACCAGACCGGAGTCTTGTCTGGTTGGCAACTGCCCGACGATTGATGTCGGGACGTTGTATTGTTAGTCGCGCGGTAAACTCTGCTTGCGCGATGCAGGATTTGCGTGACATCAGTGTGGCGCGTAGTTCGCAATTGGCGATGTAGATGCCGCAACAACAGGATTCTAGGTACATCATAAAATATCAACAAAAAAGTCCGCGATAGCATTTCTCTATCTTCTAAGGATGACCCACGGCAACCATGTTTATCTTTCAGAATATGATAAAAAATAATTGTTATTTCCGAATCTATTTTGACCGGTATATTAACCTTATCCAATAAAACATGTTGTTTAAATTGAGTATTTAGTTAAATTTATTAACACATAGTATAATTAACACCGGTAGTACATTTCCGTACCATAATTTCCGACCTCCACGCGGTCAAAGCCGCGGGCAAAAGCAAGTATAAATATAAACGGAAAGAAACACATAATAACATTATTATTATTTGTTCCCAGTGAGTATTCTTTTTTGTAAAACAACATCGTAAATTAATCAATATTATAGTTTCGAGTAGTTCCAATCCACTTGAACAAGATGGGATAATAATATTATGTAAATGGTAGTATTGAATAATTAGTAAGTGTTATTATTAAATAATGGAACCGGAAGGGGTCGCCACAGCAGGAGACACGCCGTTGCTTGTGCGCCGTTGCATAACATTGCATCCTGCGCATGAGCCGAGTGTATGAGGCACGCTTGTATAAACATGACTACCTATATTAAAAAAAACCATCACAATTATTTAAAAATTTGCCTGATACATTATATCTACGAAGACGAAGCAATTTCGTTAAGCCAAACATGTTTAAAATTCGATGTTAATATTTCCCAATAAATCTCAGTTTACGGAAACTCTTTGACCAATCCAAATTCATGAATGCATTCCGTATGCATAAAGGTATCATGAATATCACACAAAATTACTCATGAAAATCCTGGCTGGAAACATTTTGTCAAGCTGATATTCAGACCCCTATTAGACAATTTTTTTTTTATAGTTTTATGTTTTTAATTTTTTAACGCCTTTGTGTGTTTAGTCTTTTTAGAGTTCCGTAACGAAATGCAAAAATAACCCTTATAATTTCGCCATGTCCAGAAGTCACAGTAAACAATGGTGTAGGTAGTCTTCACCATTTTATAGTCACGCAAACGAGGGATAAAAAAACCAATGCACTTATGTGCATTGGTTTTTTTATCCCTCGTTTGCGTGTGGAGTGTCGTTGGATCCCATAATTAAAAACATTATGATGTTTCTTGGTGACTCTTTAAGACTATTTAAGTCAATAGTTTGTGAGATATACCTACCTATCTTCGGTTACAACCGCAGAAACAACTTTGTTTTTCATAGTTTTTTTTATCATTATTTTCTATTCCAACAGACAGGCGACCCACATCCAGGTGACCAACAACCACGAACGCAACGAGCACGCCACCCTACAGTGGGCCAAGCGATCCATGGAAGAGATCCGCGTTGAGATGCGCGAGCTGGAGGAGAGCGTCAACAACTCCGTGCTACTTCGTCAACTACACGTCATCAGGAACGAGGTATGTACTCATCTTCAATACATATCATCATTCACAGCCCGACTTTACCCACTGCTGGGCATGGCTTATGTTTGCTGGTGCCAATCCCCACGCTCCTCTGCCAACCTCATTCAAGATTTACCCCCGATGGCAACAATGAGGTCTACCCATCTGGCCACTGGACGAAGAACACTTCTTTTTCCAAAACCATAGAGGTAGCATATAAGCATAAAGGCTCGTACAGACTCTGGCGATATCGCGGGCGCGACAGGCACCGACAAAGAAATTGTGCTACTAGTGTCGCGTTGCGATATCTCACTAGTCTGTACGAGCCTTAAGCAGCCTATAATGTTCCCTCTCCTGGGACACCGGCCTCCTCTCGGTAAGGTGAGAGGCAGTGGGCCGTAATCCACCACGCGGGCCCAGTACGGGTTGGTAGATGACACAAATGTCTTCAAACTTTTGTTTCTAGGACATGCCAGTTTCCTTACGGTGTTTTCTTTCCCCGTTTTGAGAGCAGTGGTGATGTCGCGGGTCTTACCACTGGACCACCACAGCTCCGCGTATAGGCAGCATAATCAACTATATAAGGTGTATCTGTTCATACACGATATCTCTTAAGGGGTCATTGTACTCCTCATTATGAACAACTGTTACTATGGGACTAAATCTTAAATCGCGACAAAATCAGCTGTTCCCTACATTTATGTTCGCTTAACTCGTCAAAATGTAGGGAACAGCAGATTTTTTTTTCGTGATTTCAACTTTGGTCCCATAGTAAAAGTTGTACATAATGGTGAGTACAATGGCCTCTTAAGACATTTCGTGTATTAATAGATACACCTTATGTAGCTTTTCGTTTCAATGTGGCGATCAATCTCGTGCCTTCGTAAAATAATAGACTTACAGTTTTAGATATTAGCTTTACTATTGGTTTGCTACCTGCAGTGCTATTCTGTAACCATCTCACCATGAAAACTTAGGTGAAGTGAACGTGGAGTGAACTGTCAGAGAGGGATTGACACTATTAACAACTCACTTCACTTACTTTTACACGGTGAGATTTTTTCAGAATAGATCGGCTGTCTCCCTTTTTGGCCAGTCGCGTGAGTCTGCTTTAGTGTTATTTGATGAATTCTATTCCAACCTTTTTAATATTTATGATGAAATAATAATGAAAGATACTTCAGATAATCCTATACGAGCCTTTCCATGAAATAAATTGACAAATTGGAGACTGAAAACATCGCCTTAATCTAACTCTTTATAGTATCTCTATCTATACTCTGAAATTCCGAACTTTTACTAATCTAATTGGTGTTAACCTGAGAGCCCTGACACCCATAACACAAGTTTAATCTTAGCTTGGGTGTCAGAGGTTTATAACTGTATTAATCTACAATTTATGTGACAAAACTCATAATTTACCAAGTAGCAAATGTAAAATTGTAAACTGGAAATAAAGATTATTTATTTGACTAATGAAGTCGAGGCATCTGTAAATCTGCTGATAGATTATTTTAATTAACAATCAATTATGTGGAGTTTATTTAGAAACTCTGCTTAAAGTTGAGTTCATTTATGTCGACATTTTAAATGTTATGAGTTAATACGAGAAAATTATAATTATAAATTTTATAGAGGAATGAGGAACAGGGTATAAAGTTCACTCATCCACCATAGAATAGGGAGGATCCTCCTACCAGACGGGTGTTGTGTCTGGTGGGCAACTGCCCGACGGTTGATGTCGGGACGTTGTAGGTATATATTATTATGCTAGTCGCGTGGTAAACTCTGCTTGCGCGATGCAGGATTTTTGCGTGACGTCAGTGTGACGCGTAGTTCGCATGTGGCGATGTTGATGCCGCTACAATTTGAACAAACTGTCGCCTAACAGTAGCAGGAAAATAGTAGAGTTTCCTATTGTCACTTATAAACGAACTACATTAAGCGTGCTTCCATTATTAAGATCGTACATCGCTTATGCAGGTATCGTTGTACTCTGCCTAAATAATAAAGGCAGTCATTCATTATTCTCTCGTAAAACGTTTTCTTTTTCCGCAGTTAAAACAAGCTTTAATGGAGACTTCGGACTTGGCTCAGCTGGCTCGTACCCAGGAAGCTCGCATTGACAAGTTAGACAGTGAAGTAGGTCGCATGAAGTATGAGGGACAACAGATGCGAACCATGATCGCTGAACAGCGTAACCATATCAGCAAGCTTTCGAAAGAGGTAAGTCTTAGCAATAGCTTATTTTTGCAAAAAAAAAAAAAACGCCGCACTCTTTTTATTTATAGACTATACAGTGTGAAGAAAATTAATGTGGTATCGAAGATGGCTATTTTCACTCCTCTTGCTCAAAAAGTCCGTCTTTGTAGCGTACCAGAGCGGGGTTAAAATGGCATATGTTCTTCTAGGGGAAATAGTTTTTTTTTTTAATTTTTGCCTGTTAAGGTGTCAATAAATTGACCATCGCGACGTAACTAGTGAGGTAACCATACGACTCGGTACTCGATACACACGATAAATCGATTCAAGTTAAATGTCAAAATGGGCCTATTATTTTTTGACAAGTATACCAACGAGCCTACAAAAACGAAAATTCTTAAGGTGAATCCGCAGCTGTAGCTGTAGCTTTATTAATGATTTTAATTATTAAAAAATTATGTAAATTCATATCTGTTAAGGCTCTTACACACTCACGCGAAATCGCGGGCGCGACAGGCACCGACAAAGACAATTCCTTTGTCGGTGCATGTCGCGCCCGCGATATCGCGTGTGTTTGAAAGAGCCTTTATAGTCGCGAATCATAATGTGGTTAAGATACAACACTGATCTGCAAATAGCAAAAAACGTAAGAAAATTTGAATTTCCCAGACTATAGCTGCGGATTCACCTTAAGTAAAATAATCATGAATAAAGAAAGACTCGACTAATTAATGTTTCATAAGAAAAGAAGAACATTTTTATTTTTGAAAATTGAACTAAAAGCGGCGATCTCTTCGGTAGAATGCGTGCATTGCGTTGCAGCCTCGCCGTAGGTGAGTATAGGTATCGTCGCCTTAGAGTGAAAACCTCGGGAATGCAATTTTGGTCATTTTTGTTTTATTACATTTTTGGAATGAAAACCTCACAACACGCGCCCCAAGTTTCACACAAAAAAAATCCCTAACTTACAACACCACGATGGGGGCACAGGGCGCGGTTTTTTCTTTCTCCTATCAAGTTACCTTTTTCGCATATACGAGGTTTTCTAAAGCGACGATATGTTCCTTGGTTGCGGCTACAGAAGAAATTTAAAAAGGCATTTGCGCGAAATCTTTAGATTTTTTTCTCTAATTACAAATTTTATTGGTGACCGTAATTTATTTTACAACAGTAAAATGTCATCATATAGTGAAAATAGAGATCCGTATTTGCAGATGGAAGAGAAAGGAAAATAAATAATTTTCAATCTGTTGCCGTCAAGGTGTATTGGATTATTTTATTTTCTCGCAATCGTAGTGAAAGTAGAGTGTAACACACACGCTAAAAACCCATTATATCTCAGTTTCTATTTACTCCCTCGCTAAAGCTCAGGAGTAACTACCTCGTATATAATTTTTCATTTTAGACCCTTGTATAACAATCTACTATTTACTAGAACTAAAAATCGCAAACTAAGTAATACTTAGCTCTATTTTGCCACGTCAGAAATCGCAGTTAGTAATATAATAAGATATCCAATAACCATTCAAAGTAACATAATAAAGTCTCCAATGACCATTGCATTCAAGGAAGCACTGAAATCTAATCGTAGCTAACAATATCACTGAAAATGGTAACATAATACCATAAGGTTTTAAATGTAAGATGTGCAGTTTGCGCACACTTGAAGCAATGTTTATAAATTTGTAAAGTGGTTCGAATTAGAATTGAGATGTAGTTTATTCACATGTCATTTACAGACTGTAGATCGCTAGAACGCTCGTCCTGCAAAGGTTGGAAAGAACTTATTTGTAATTAAAGTCAATGTAAATGAAGCAGACCTATTAATATAGCTGCTCTAAGCCAAACTTAGCTCAAAGTGATATTTGTAGTCGGATTAGTAGTAGATTACTTGTGCAAAATGTACAGTCGCCAGCTCATCAGATAAATTACTTACACAAACTGTCAAATTTCTCTAAATGATTTGAAACATTAACATATTGTAGGTTAAGTTCAAAATCGAATGAGATAATTTGACAGTTTGTGGTAACTTCATTTGCTGGCGACTGTACCAAATGTCGGACAGCGTGAACACTACATAGAACTAAATTTTTGTGGGAAGTTGTACGAGAAGCAATATACTCGAGCTGCACTCCTTAGGTACTTATTGTATATGTTACGGCTAATAGCCGAAGTGCGGCTACACCTAGTTTTAGCCGGTTAGAACTAGGTGTAGCCACTTACTCTTGGTTAAACCTAGTACGAGCCGATTGTTTTCGGGTAAAATCATTTGGGTTAGGTTAGGTTAGAACAGTAACCATTAACAAGCGAAGGCGAGCGAGCGAAGCGAGCGTGCCGCGGTAGCGGCCGCCGAGCGCCAGATCCCCTCTATTGTTGGTATATTGGTTTTATCCAACAGGGATTGTCTGGACCTATAATTCTAACCGGCTAAAACTAGGTGTAGCCGCACTTCGGGTATTAGCCGTAACATATACAAAATAACATAATGTCGTTCAGCATGTTTCTTGTAATATCATTTCAACTAAATAGAATTACATATATTCATACTGAATTAATCAATACAAACTTAACTTATACCATAGGAATTGTTTAGACAAGACCAACAGCCTTCTGCAATTAATCACTTAATGAATTTGTATCTAACCCTCTTAAGGAAAACCCTACAGGCCACGGCATGGAAGTCGTGATGTAGATAAATGACAACGCCAACAATCTGTTCCCCGAACACGATGGTAACATTTTAATATGATGCGGAACCCTCCAGTAATCAGTCGAAAAGGTTACAGCTCTATTACTACTCAAACCCTACATTTACTCAAGATTTCTCACAATTTTCTTTATCGGACTCTCCTTTTATTTCTGGAGAGGAATAAACTTTACGTAACCAAATTGAATCCATTAAAAAGATTTGTTCGGGATTTGTTTTGTGTGCCACTAGTTTCATGTTATCTGAAGGTTTTGTTTGTCGGGAATTCGGAAAAATAAGAGAGCGTCCTTTGAGATATTGGGTTACGAGTAAATACGAGTTCGATTACATCACACTGCATTTGTGCACGCCGCCGCCGACGGAAATGAAAAACCGTGAAGTAGAAATGTTCGGGAGGAAATTAGGCATCCGTGGCCGCACGGAGGACGAAGGCGGCCTGCTTTAGTTCAAATTAAAAATATTGTACGAAGGAGAGGTTCGGAGTCTGCATACATTGGCCGATGAATATCCGAATACTCGTATACGTCTAAGAGCTTTTAACTAATGGCAGAATTCAGGACAATTTGCGGTTTGCGCTAAGGCAAAGCTCTGGACCAAAGGACAAAGGAAGTTCGCTAACGAAGGCAATATCAATTTCTGTGAAGGCAGCCACTATGTAATGAACTAGCCATGGAGTCAGTACCTACTGCCTCACCTACTGAGACAACTACGCGATACAGTTCGCTCCGCCGTAGGTACTTGTTTGTTATGAAGTCACAGTGTGACCTAATCCTGGAATAGGACGACGCGAAGCTGTGAATAACTTTGAGATTTAAAAAAAATGCACATTTATGCTGTATTACATAATATTCTGTTTTAATAAATAGAAATAGCGCGCTTTGCCTCGTTTCGACTGTAATGTTCTTGTTCTGACATGTGACAGAGACCGGGCACTTCAGAAATGACAACAAAAATACCGGAAAAGTGCGAGTTGAACTCGCGTGGTGAGCGTTCCGTACGATGAATATGTTATCTACCCTGTTTTTTATCATAACATATAACATTCCATATATTTGAATAACATGTTCTTCCATACATTCCAACTGCAAATGTAAGTTTGTATGCACAATATTGAGAGATTTCCCATGTTATTTTAAGACCATAGACTACATATAGGTTTTCCTGAAATCTATAAATAAAGAACAATTTCCTGTATTTTTTTATCAAAATTTTATGCTCAGTATTTTCGGAGATAAGGAGTTAAGGAATGGTAAATTTTCATATATTTTGTTAAATAACTTTAAAACGCATTACATTAAAATTATAAAAAAAAAATATCTTTGAGACCCTCACAACAAGCCCTTTCGTTTGATATAGTCACACGGTACAGTTTGCCAAAACTTTTGTTTTTAAACTTCTAATTTGCCCCCCAAAAGTAACCCTCATATTCAAAATTCATTTATTTACTTACGTTTCACGTCCGTGTTCGGGTACAGAAATAAACTCAAACTCACGTACGGAACCCTAAAACTTAAGCTGTTTGTAATAGTAAAAAATAATTCTGAAGTTTTGTATTTTTTGTATTCGATATGACAGTTTCCAAAACAATATTTTTGTAGCTATTTTATAGAATTTTCAACTCAAAGGCTTTCATAGCCGTGCATGTTTTCTTTCATCGTGCATCGCTAAACTTATTAAGTTTCCATTACTCGTACAAAAGCCGCTGTGCTTCAGCAGTTCATTACTACGGGATGGAACAACACACAAAAGATATTGTTAACGGGACATGGAAAATATGTAGCTATTAAGAAGAATTGAAGTTTCTTTGAATAATTCCTAATTCCCTTTTTTTTTGTACAGAAATGTTAGTAGCGCAATTTTCCCTAAATTTATCGTAGGCCATGATGATTCACGGTCCGGTTGGTCGGGATTAGGGCCTCACATAATGTACCCGTGGGTTGCGAACATTGTAAAAGAACTCTTTCCGTATTTTTCGATTGTTGATTTGACGGCGCTTGTTCCATTTGCTCTTTAATAAGGTTAGTGGCAGATGAAGGCGCACAAATTTGAGTAAAAGCTTTTTCATTTAGCAACACTCCTCGCCGGTTTTATTTGAGGTGCATTTGGCTTAGCTTTACACTGTCTCGGTCTAAAAGTAAACTATTGTAAGTACCTTTTCTATGAAAGCCTCGAATTTGACTCGTCGAACAAGACTTATTTTATTCGAGTTAAGATTAGTGACAATCCTTGTGCAGATTACTGCACATCTTGTTATCACTTACACTCTATTTGAAATAAGATTACACATATAAACCTTTTTTACAGTCCGTTCAACTGATTTTGACTTCTATGGCGTTAGTGGCGTGACAAATGGCAGCTGTAATAAACAGTTGGTATTGTAACCACATTTTTGCTTTTAATGCTATCTTTTTGCCTACGAAATAGAAGTCAAAATCGGTTGAACGGACTGTAAAAAAGTTTATCTAAATTTCTAATTTATTTCAAATGTAGTACTCACTAACAATTTCCTTAAGTTCAACAATAAAAAAATACATGGATATTGTTTTATAATATTTACATAACATACCTACAGGGTGACAAAGAAATTCCCCCTATTCCTTGAAAGTCTACATGACCTGCTAGCGTTCCATCATCTAAATACGACGCTTAAAGTTTGAATTTTCTTTTTTGGATAATTGGATGAATAGCTAAGCTGATAATTACTGGCCCAAGAGGGTCACCTTTTTGGCATCCAATTGCCGATTCCAAAACGTATAATATAAACTTATATTATTACTAGCTGCGCCCCGCGGTTTCACCCGCGTAACTCTCGATCCCGTGGGAATATCGGGATAAAAAGCCTATGTCTTTATCCAGGGTGTCAGCTACCTCCATACAAAATTTTATTAAAATTGGTCCAGCCGTTTGAGCGTGAAGAAGTAACAAACATACACACATACACTCACAAACTTTCGCCTTTATAATATTAGTGTGATTTAAACTTATTCTTGTATAATAATTTGGAAGGGTACCTATAACATTGCCACATAAAACCAACAATTTTGGGTAGTTCCTCTTAAAAAAGAAATATATAAAAACATATATAATTAAATTCCTTTATTAACATGGACGTAATGTTACAGTCTGCTTGATTAATTAGCAACAGGGGTTCAAACTGTATGATTAAGAAGTGAGGTGATTATTGGTAGGACAGGGGCAGTAACAGGTGCTACGTCTGTTCACGGTCGGTGATTATAACCGCCAACCGGCGACCGTTGCGACCAGCACTTTTTACCGGTCGATATGCTTTTGAATTTGGAATATAGTTAGAGAGTTGCCAGCGTGGAAAAAGTTAAACATAAACACGGTAGTACTAATCGCTGGCGGCATGTTTGTTGAGGCTTATACAACTGCCATTTCGTGAACCGTAAACAATATTATCCAAGCAATATTCAGTATCTAACTGATTTTAGTTAAGATTTGAGTTGTCGCAAGCGCTACTCCTGGGTTTCGATTTCCAGGTCGGGCAGTGTTATTGGATTTCCCATTTGGAATTTCTCAGTAGAAGCTCGGAGTTTGGTTTTGTGCCCGGTTGATGGCAATAGGCTCGCCCTCTATAACATGGGACTCAAACATAACCCGGCGAAATTTGTAGGTACTACATAGGTACACCTCTGCACAACCCTTCGGGGAAACAAGGCGTGATATTATGTTATGTAAGCTTAACAGTGCCTAATTAAATTAATACATAGTTAAGTATAAGCTATCTCTAAATTACGAGAACTTATCGTAAAATATACTGGGCTGTAAAATCAACTAGACGTCTCAAAGGTATTTAACTAAAAGTAAGTGGATACAGTTCCAATGAATAAAAAATTAGGTCGATAGTTGTTTCTGAGTACATAAACGTTATTAATTCTCAATCAGTTTGTGTTACTGAGAACTTCTAAAAAAGGCAGTGTTAATGAAGCTTTCTTGAAATCTTCGAGGAGAGTTGAGAGTTATGTGTTCTTACACCTTATTTTATTCCAAAGGCACCTTATGTTCATAAGTACAGTTTAAAATAAATATAATTTAACTAGCAGTGCCCCACGGTTCAACCCGCATAAGTCTCGATCCCGTGGGAATAGCGGGATAAAAAGTCGTCTTATTTGTTAATCCAGGTTATAAACTAGGTATCTGTGTGTGCGTTTCATCCAAATCCGTTCAGTCGTTTTGGCGTGATAGAGTAAGAAACATACAAACTTTCACATTTATATTATTAGTGGGATTACTTACATATTTTTTCATTTCATTTCCACTGAAATACAACACGGCTAGTTAGCAATGATCTACAAAACAATCTGTGCGTAGGTGGGTACTTATTTCAGCCTATTTAAATATTCACAAGGCCTTCCCTGTAAGGCTCCATTTCGTAAAAAGTTAGATTACGTACCTAATAGGAGAAAAGTTCAACGACACTTGGTAAACAACGCCTAAGTAAGAACACTCATATACATTTTTTATTTACTAACACATACATATTGAATACATTTTTAAATAATTTATAAAAAAAAAAATAAGTGGCCCATCGACATCAGGACTAGGGTCCAAGCTGCCGGTGGTCAGGGCTCTAGGGAGAGGAACCTCCTCACTATGCGTGCCATGTACAGGAGTACTGCTTTCTGAATCAAACTCTTGACCCAACTGCGCAATGAGGGCCTCCATTTTTTTTTTTTTTGGGTGGGAAATTATCAAATAATTTCTGGAGGGAGTGTCAGACTTTTACTGACTAAAACCCACCCGAGTTCCTTCAGATGCCTGTGTGCCAGGGCCACTATATATCCCTTTCGGACAGGCTCGTAACCCTGGCAGAATGAGGGCCTCCTAAGGTGTTGGTCGAGGCTCTTAGCTTTTAGGCCATTAACCGTAACGATTATCGGTACAATGGTTGCCAAGTCCACATCCCACATGTCAACAACCTTGTGTGCTAAGTCAAGATACTTTATTTTTTTTATCTTTCTCAGCTTTCACGAGATTCTCGTCATGAGAGAAAGCGGTATCAACAATCATTGCTCGGCGCTCTCGTCGATCTATCACCACAATATCAGGCTTATTGCCTACAATACGTCACTGATGATAGATCGATCCTAGTACAATGTGGCGTGACCATCCTCGAGAACTGGGTCTGGCATATGCCTGTAATATGGTACTTCGAACTCCACAAGGCTGTACTGCAAGGCAAGTTGCTGATGGACAATCCTAGCCACTAGATTGTGTCTGTGCAAGTACTCGTAGTTAGCAAGACGAGAACAACCAGAAATAATATGTCGGATTGATTCACCGGGACGGTGGCATGCCTGACAGATGTCAACCGTACCGTGCTTGACAATGTATTTCCGATAAAAAAAAATCAAATATAAGTTTATTGTACAAAGAGAAACACATACTTAGTGCATTTGATTGTACAAGTTGTGGTCAAAAATCAAGTTGAACAACCGGCTCCTGAACTAAGTAAAAATATACTTGTATCTCAAGAGCCAAAGTTACGTTAAGTTATATACATAGATTAGTATAACTTAAATTAAATGCAATCAGGTTAAAGTGACTCAGTAATTCCAGGTTGAGAAAGGTATTCATGAGATGATCGTCAATAAATCTTCTGTATCATTGTAAGACAAATTCTGCAACCAATTAGTTAGCTTTGCTTTCAGCGCAAACTTAGTCAACGCGTAAATATCAATGAACCGATGTACTCTATTATAAAGACGAGCGCTTAGGACTGAATAATGGCGGCCAGCACATGTGGAACAGCATTGGACAGAGTCATACCGGACGACCTTGACGTCTTAGAAGGATGTTTGAGTCGAGAGGTAGGATGGAGTGACGGCGTAAGACTACACGCAAAATGAAGAGTTGTCGCACAGTGAGGACTTGGGTTTCAGGTAAAGCAGGGCGGTTGGGTAGTCTCTACGCTTAAAATGCATAACCTTTGAGCACGTTCTATTTGAATTAGAAGATTTTGAAGTGCCTCCCCATACTGAAATACAGTAGGTCATGATACACATAGACTCTGATAGACCGACAATTCCGATAATTATTCGTCATGATAACTTCATCCATATTAAATTAATAATTATCTGACTGAATACGAGGTGCGTATCTAACCCGATCAGAGACTAAGGCATATGGCGTTTAAGAAGAAGTTCGGCTTTGTAGAGCATCGTCTCTTTCACTTAATGCTCGTGTGACGGTCTCTTTTTAACGCTCCATGTGCTATATTAACGACCGGCTACTGTCAGTGGCTGTGTAATACAAGAATCTAAAATATAATATATACTATGTCAAGAATGGGCTTTCATCTCTTATCACATCGACCTACAGGCTCGTTACCGCCTCGCCGTGCTGATTACTCACAATTATTATAAGCATACGTGCTACCACCCGACCAAGGGAACTGGCACGCTGCCAAGTTGAAAGGCCCAGGATAAGTGATGAGATGGCATGTAATGGCCCGTTCGCTGTGATTACATCTTGAAACTCGCTCCGACCATGAGAGGGACCGACGACGTAATGCTGGTACGAACGTTGGTGTCACTTTGCTTCATATTTTGTTGTCGTGAAGTGATCGAAATTATGAAAAACCTAGAAACCATCTGAGCGGTCGCACAAATCGTGGAAAAATACGTTAGTCTCATTATTGTGATAATATGGTTGATGTTGGTACTCGGTAGGCACACCTTGGGGTCTACCCCAAAGTATCGGCCGTTTTATAACTTCCAAAGTTTCCTTTTTTGACTTTGAGTCCTTACCAGACTTCAAGTCACATTTTTGACCTTTTTGTTTTTTTGTTGCCGGGGTGGATAATCCTCGCATATGTCCTCCGCCCTGGGGTGGGCGAAGGGGTCTGTTAGACTCTTACTGACTAAAAACCACTCCGGTGTTCCCTTCCCACACTTGCACCGGGGATCTTGGGAGCTAGTATTACTTCCGTGATCACATTTTTGACCTTGGCTTACCCTTTGACTGTCGTCTTTTTTTCTTTCGCCGTATTCAGTCATAGTTAGCCGTAGTAAAGAAACGGCCGAACATTCGGCCGATACTTCGGATTTATGTTCGGAGTAGACCCCTGTCCTTAACGTTGGTTGGCTGCCGGTCTCTTCTATTGCCTAAAGAAAAAAATACGACATTTCGAAGTGATAATAACTTGTCAACTAGACTAAAGCGTGGAATACCCAATTACACATGCTAATAATTAGCATGCTAGTTGAATAATACTTAAGTAGCGTTTGCACGAAAGTAGCATGCTCTTGTACTACTAGTAGTTCAAAGCAACCCCTGTCGACGAATGAAAACGTTTCCCTGAATACCGAAGGCCCTATGTCATCCTTTACAGAAATCTCCAGCACCCCGACATACGACCCTTATCGACTAATGAAAATGAGCCTTCACTTGTTTAATTACCGATTCCGTGCAAATTAATTGATGTCGATATTGGATTTTTAATTGGTACCGTGCATCTGCTAGGTTGAGTAACGCTGTTATTATAAAAACAATTCCAATAGCATTTTACACAGTCCTGAGTCCAGATTTTTCCTGGTTTTTCAGATATATTTTATTTAAAGAGTTAAATGTTTTATGTGTTGGAAACTGAATAATGAACGGTTAAATATTGTGTAACGTTTTATTTTACTTTATGTGTCATTCTAAATAATATTGTGAAGTTGAAAAATCTGGGAATAAGCTAACATTACGTCGTATTTAGGGGTTTTTAGTTCGAGTGGTATTAGCATGTTGGTTGTTGGATTATCTTTTCTATCTATCCATCTCTTCTTGACTACAAAATCTCATAAGCTTGTAATGAATCTCGCTGAAATTATTAAATTACAGCGTGCATTGTGCAGCCACTCACGAATGCTCGAACCTGTTATTAGTTTGGTAACAACGTTTTACAGCGAACGATGTACTAAATTGCCGCCGAAATTCTGCAGAATACGAGTAAGTCAATGATAAATATAATCTAATTAAAACAGCGAGGGAACTCTCATACCGAGTGGACTGTATAAAGTTCTGGACACACTGACGCGAATCCCACGCGGGCCGCGACGTCGAGCGTCGATCGTTGTAATAATTAAGAAATCACACGACTATTCGCGCCAGTTTGAGTACTTCCATGCAAGTTAGTTGAAACACTCGGCGCGAGCGAATTTCGTCCTGGATCTCGCGCGGGGTTCCGTTCAGTTTGGCTAGAGCTTAATATCGGTAAACAAGCAACTAGGTAATTGTGTTAAACAAATTGTAATACAACAACAGAAGTAATTATTATCGTTCGTTACACTCGTTAAGTTGCTCCGTTTTTTAAGGCAGTAGGCACTCCCTGAGCCTTATGTAGGCAGTCACAATTTCTTCATACATTTTGTGGCCTTACGGGGTCAATAATGTTCACACGAAAATAGCTTTTGAGTACAACTTTGTTGTGAAAGTAAGGTCTACATTTCTTTGTTTGGACACCTCATGGCTACAGTCTATAATAAGTAAATTGAGATAGGATATTTAAAAACTTATTTTCCGAAAGCCTAATTACGATGGCGGTACAAAAAACTACTGTAGGCCATCATAACGTATAAAATATTGTGTTAAAACAAACTACGAACAAAAAATTAAGGTATGCAGAATTATCTCTTAATTTTCGTGGGGGCCATCAAGTGATTGCGAACACCGTGAATGGGACACATGGAGTACATCGTGTGGATTTCCGTTCACGGTTCCACAATAACGCTGCGGAATTACAAAGGCACAAACGGGCTAGGTAATGTCAACCACGCATCAGTAGTGGTAACAATTTCCCTTTGACAGCGTCGTTATGTCGTAGGTACTAGTAAGAGCGATGTTCGTAGAAGTGTTACCAATTTGCAGTTGACTGCACATGTTCATGCAGCATTTCTATATTAGACCTTTTGTAAATCACAGGACGTTTCTTGATGGCCGTTGTATACGATGAAAAGTAAACTCCGTAATTCTGACTGATCGCTCTTTGTGTTAGAAGAGTAGTGATGGCCCAGTGGTAACCCAGGATCTACAAGTCGTAAGGCGACGACTTGTAGATCCTGGGTTCGAACCCTAGCAGGCACTTTCCTTTGTGTAAATTATTTCAACACCTCTGCTCTCAAAATGGTGAAGTAAAACACCGTGTGAAAACGTGTCCTTTCCATGTTGAAGACAGTTACATAGTTGTAATATTTTCTCTCAATAATTTTTTTATCGAAAATCATGTCTTTTTAAGGATAATTCTAAAAAAGAAACAAGATGGTTTAGCTTTTATGTCTAAAATAAATATTCACAGCTTGAAAATATTGTTTATTATCCCGACACAAGATATTTTTTCTCTAGATCAATTATTACTTTATTTATAAACGAAATAAGAGTTGAGACTTACGCTATTTAGTTTCGTGCTCGAACACGATCAACGAGCGCACGCGATATTTAACTTTATTACTGATGTATTAGCGTTTAGCACATAATGGAGTGGTGGGGAGCGAGGGGCGGAGTTTGCGTTCGAAATAAGATTTAGATTGCTCTTAATTGATGAGGGGTTTAATGGATTCGTAACCTTTTGCAAGTTTAAGTAGGAAAGCTTTTGAGGTGAACTTAAGCGATACGTGACGTCGCGCATCAGTCCTTGTGATGACATGACACCAACCACCACAATCTTAATCTTCATTCTTCTCCATACGAAACTACCTTTTGGAAGGGGCGACTAGAATCAATTCTATTTTTTTGTAAATTTTGACGTTCAAAAGTGCCTCTTATGTGCCTATTTGAAATAAATAATTTGACTTTGACTTAATATTTACTAAGCTTTCGTCTTTGCTAAACTACATTTTCCTTACGTTGTAGGTAATATTTACGAAATTTCTTTAGGCGCGTTGAATGAGTTTTGGTGGGGAAAATCTTATGTGTTCGTGTCACCGACATGCTGTCAAAAATATTTCTGTAAAAGAGTGACCACGTTATTTCATCGTTTTATTAGTTTTGACTTCTGCCGACTGTCTATTTGTTTTTAACCGACTTCCAAAAAGGAGGTGCTTCTTTTGTTTGAAAGGGTATGCTCTTGAGGTCTTCGCATTGTCCATAGACACACCACCTATATCGATTTGGGTATTTTTTATAGTAAATCAGCCATTTGCTCTCGGAAAGCACCATTTGTTGAAGTGGAACTGATGATGAAGACCACAGCTAGCCACCAGTTCTTAATAATAAGTGTTTTACGGGTTGCGATTCGATTAGGTACTTTAATATGGTTGCTAAGCAATTTATGCTCGTCACAATGCATATGGTGAAGTGGAGCTGATGGTTCTTACCAGGAGAACTTGTCCACAATTAACATCCCTGCATCGGAAAAAGCAATATTTTGTAAAAAGTGATGAGCTGTTGACATTAGGCTATTGTAACTTAGATATTACAAACTGACCCACTAAAAAGTGAAAAAACTAAAAACTTTCCAAAAAAAAAATCGCCGACTTCCAAAAGAAACAGTGCAACAATAGTGTTTATTTTGGAAGTCGTTGGCATTTATCTTGTAAAAAAGTTTTCTTTTGTTTTCCCATAATGATAGGGCTTGTTAAAAACTTACAAATTTGGACTAGGCAGTAGGTATATTATGTACAGATAGTACAGAAAAATATTGTTGTAGTTCGGTGTCTAAATTTTGATCCCAAGTCTAAATATTGCATGCTATCTTGACTTGGGATCAATATTTGACAACAACAATAATGGTACCTATTCCCTTATATCAACCTAAAAAAAAATATTAAAAGAAATTGCATGACTCCGACCTGTAGTCAGTATGTAAAAAAAATCAACATTAAAACATAATTACAAGAAATTTCTACAACCTCGTAGTAAACAAACTTTCCTTGCTGCCATTTAATATTAATTCAATTTGCTTATAATGTAGTCCAACCCACTTAATTTGTATAGGGAGGAGGCCGTGAGAAACTTACTCCAAAAAGCTTGTGGGAACCAGTCGGGTAGACTGGATGGAGGACGCAAAAAGTGGGGACCTCACACAGTACTCACTACACGAAATCCGATCACTGCAACTAATTAGTTAATAAAGCCAATGATCACTTTTTATGGCTTGACGTGTAGAAAGAGCTTCGTTCAGATTTTTCGAATAACAGCCCAGCTTTAACGCTAATTGCTAAAATGTTCTTGAGTAGACTTTACCTACCTGTTTTTCTAGGTATATCGATGTAAATATTTATACACCGTGGCATTTTAATTGTCTTACAACGGCAGCCCACTTCATGTATCCAATGACTACTAATCATTCAAGATTTTTTTTTTTTAAATATTATTCATTATGACGTATGATGTAGTTTGAAATACCATGTTATGAGCGCGGTGCGAGCCTTGCGCTCCATTCCGCGCCGCGCTTGGAACGCAAGGCTCGCACCGCGCTCATAACAGGATGTTTTATACTACGTCATGCGTCATAATGAATAATTTTTAATTTTTCATATGTTAATAAATATTTTTTTTACTTTCATTAATGATTAGTAGTCATTGGATACATGAAGTGGGCTGCCGTTGTAAGACGGAATAAAATGCCACGGTGTATACTTAGTCTTAAAGAAGAGCCGCGTTCAAATGAACGAGGCGCTGGTATTCGCTAACGTATAAAGTAATAATGCTTCTAATGCAATACATAAAGTTTTTACTTGTACTTCATAAAAGTGTTTTAAGGTTGACGATATCTAATAGCGTGAAAGCATTAAAACTAACATGGGACTATAATACTTATATTGCAAATTGACGTGAGGACATGAAAACAATATTAAAGAAAGGATTCCTCCGTTTCTATTTTGAGTAAAGATTAAGAATAATTCAATTCATTAATATTTTCATTTTGATTGTGTTTGAAATAATTCCACATAACAAAGTGGCCGGCCAAGTGCGTATCGGCCCACGCACAATGAAGGGTAGTTGGGATGAATTTATCCCAAAAAAAACTTAACATTGTAGTTGAAAAACATGTTCTTCCATACATCGATATACGTCACGGTCAATTCTCCAACTGCAAATGTAAGTTGTTCGGCAATTACTCGTTAACTTGTAAAACCTACTTAGCTGTGATAGTTTTTCTGTTAATTTCGTTATATACTACTGCCATGATTTTTTTCACATATCCAAAAGCAACCATTTAGCTGACAGGGGGGTACACTTGAGTCTAAGTTAATAAGTTAATCCCCCACTACGGAACGCTCCATTGTGCGTGGTTCGAACTTAGCCGGTTTTTTTAATGTTGAAACTGAATGTCGAGCAACATCACAGTCGTGCGCTAAAAAGTTAAAAACGATTAATTCTGTTTGTGATACCATGTGTTCTATGTTGTTAGAGGGTTTGGTTTCCACACTTAGTCCTTCATGTGGACTATTGTGCGTGGGCCATGGCGGCCGTCATTGGTTTATTCCAACCAGCCCACCTCCCTCCAGAAGCTAATTAGGTCTTCTGGTCTGCATAGAATATCTGTGAAGGATCTGGGTGACCCGAGGGTTTCTGTACTGATCTGGCTGACGCCTGTGCAGTCAAAGAGCAGATGCGTAACGGTTTCATCAGCCTCCATGCAAGCCCTGCACAGAGGGCTGTCCGTTATGCCTATATTGGGGAAGTGTTTGTTTAGTGAATACCATGTGTTACATTTATTGTTATATAAAAAAAATAGCACTTTAAATCTTGATATAACGCAAACGGATCCCTGAATCAAAAACTGATTTTCTCAGACCCGCAATATTTTTGAACGGCTTATCCAACGATACCCTACACCAGCCATACTCAAAGTGTGTTCCGCGGAACCCCAGGGTTCCGCAAGGCCTCAGTGGGGGTTCCGCGAAAATACTGGTCAGAATAAAACAAAAAATTAAAAGCCTACTATATTTTATATTACTCTGGTACCTGAGTAAAATAATATCAATCTAAATAAGTATACCAACATAAAGTAAAAAATATGCAAATTTTAATGTCAAGTAATATGATTATTAATGAAGAATACACATATAACCATTTTTGAATACTTTAGGGCTCCGTCAATTATTTCGTTTTCCAAAAGGGTTCCGTTTCCAAAAAAGTTTGAGAACCACTGCCCTACACCATGGGATAGACGTGAAAAAAAATATCGTCCCCAATTTACGTGCACAGCACGAGCACCCTAAAAAAAGTTTTCATGATTTTATTTTACCACTTTGCCGACGTGGTTAATATGTGTACCTATGCCAAATTACAGCTTTCTAGTAGGTACTAAGAGTCTCTGAGCTAAGCCGGGGACAGACACGACAGACAGACAGACATGGTGAAACTATAAGGGTTCCTTGTTGACTACGGAACCCTAAAAACACTCATAATACACGTAACACACTTGTTATTTAAAAATTAACAACATAGCTCACATCAGAAACAATAAAATAATTCAATGTCAACTTACTTAAATTAAGAAAGTATAAATAATAAGATATAATTTCAAAATTAAATAATTCAATGTCAACTCAAATAGGTAGTTGAAATAATAATACATACAATTTATATCTACCTATAAGTCCAGGAAAAGGCGTAAGCGTGCTAAGTTTTTCCAGCATTTTCATATTACCTACTGGGAAAGAAAATTTGGAAGTGCCTCAAAACTCAGTTCATGTTTTAAATATTTATTAACGCGGGCATTGAATTTCGGTGAAAGATGACTCGGTCAGTGAATTTAATCTAGTCATGTGTGTACTTTGTAGTTTCGGTGTGTGACAGCTTTTAAAAGATTTCGTTGTTATTTTAAAAGCATATATTTTATAGCTCGTTTCAATAGGGATGATGGAGGGCCAAATTCAATTGGACCATGTCACTCAATATAATGTGAAGCTCATTTCAGCCATGCGTGTGTGTGTGAAAAATGCTTTTAACCTAAATGGATTTGAAGTCCCTTTTTACCGATTTGTATCCAAAAAGTGGACGGTGGATGTTTTGATCAATTAATTATTGGTATTAGGTATTGACTACGTACGAGGGGCTTGTGGCAAAGTAATAATAGCAGAACGGATCGATGTATCAGGTTAAGCTACACTTGCCGCGCTTGGTTGGTGGATAGGTGACCACCTATACTAAGACCACTCCGTGCCTCAGAAAGCACGATAAGCCGTTGGTCTCGGCTGTCAGTCCCGGTCGTCGGAAGCCCGAAAGTCTGACTACCAGTCTTACCAAGGGGTATCGTATTACCCAGTAACTAGGTTGTGGAGGTCAGATAGGCAGTCGCTCCATGTAAAGCACTGGTATTCAGCTGCATCCGGTTATTACTGCAGGCTTAGCACGAGAACCGTAGAAAAGCGTTTTGTCGACGAGTAGACAAAAATTACGTTTACATGGCGATTACTTAATCGAATGTGAAGAGAATTGTCTTCCTACCCTAGACAATTGTTTATAACGTCAAGCATGACGTAAAATTTTTCTCCGATTTTGACAGTTTGGGATAGAAAATTTTCTTCCGAAATAGTCTACATAAAAAAAAGGAGTTAGACAAAGATTCATTAGTTGTATTTTCGTTAAGGCGAGTATTTTTAGGCGGTGCTTTGTTGTTTGTATCATTTAATAGGCTGAAATTAACATGTTGGGTTCAAATCGCCGATATTATTTATGTTTTTATATAGACAATTTTGAGCAAAGATGGGAAAGAAATACTATCCCAGAATTCTTGCGGAGTTATAAAATAAGCAAGGAGATGATGCAAAATTTATGCGAGGAACTCAGAGAAGACCTGTCGCTTAAAATTTAGAAGTATACTAAGTAGTAGAAGAATTAACAATTAACTAAAAACAAGGACTTCTTGGCGGGAAAGTGAAGCGTCATGTTAGCAGTTTTGTTTTATTTTCTAAAATTTGTGTTTAGCCGAACATTAATGTGTAATAGTGGTGGATATTAACCATTAAGTATTCGTGAGTGAGTGCAACATCACTTTTAAGTTCTCTCAAAAGGTCCGCGCGAGGTTTCAGGAAAGCGCCACGTCTTTACTGAAACTCAAGGGGAGCGGGCGGGATATCATCTATCATCTTTATCATGCATTGAATGGAGTTCATTTCATAATTTGTACTTGTTACTTAATTTTACATGACACTGGCTAAATGCACAAACCGTGCGAAGCCAAAAAGAAAAAAAAAACTAAAAACAACAAAAGATCCTACAGTTTTTACACTATGTTGTCCCATAGATTTGATATATTAAATAAATTCACAGGAAATATAAAACTTTGAACTTTCAGTTTTAAATGGAGATTATACTATTAAATAAAATATCTAAAATCAAATTATATTATTTTACGTCTACGGATACAACAATAAATAACAATGTACTTACCTAATAAAAATAAAAGGGAGTAAACAGGTGCGACGCGCCTGTCTGCGGTAGCCGTAAAAGATACTTACTTTTTGCATGACCCCATTAAAATAATATAATTAATTATGGTACTCTATTTAAATAATGGCTGTAAATTAAACGCATTACACACAAATTAGTATTAAATTAGGTTTTCGCAACAACCGTATAACAAAATGCATAACATAACAAATATACCATTTGCGAATTAAAGAAAGATGCGTTCAGAACACTTTGCTTATTTATTTGAGGACGAAACGCAAAAATACGGTAAAATTGGGTAGTAATACACATCGCTAGCGACTATCCCGTTGCTATAGAAAAGTCACTGTCTACGAAGAAACCCGAGTCTAGGTGTAACCTCGTGCTCGGGAAGAAGAGATTTCGAGAAGTGTAGACAAGCGATTTCTATTCTACAGTAGAGTAGAAATATAAAGCTTCGTGCTTAGCCGACCCCAACATATTTGGCAAAAAACTAGACAGTATTGACATATAGTATCGAAAATACTTTTGACATTAAATACTACTCCAATTTCAAATTTTCGATACATACACATTGTTATGGTTCAACGAGTTGAATTTATCGACGATAAAAATATCTAGCGACATACCTACCTATTGCTTTCTACTTTAAATGTCCAAGCAAAAACGGTCCAGTAGTCCCCGTATTGAGTTAAGACTAGAATCGGTATCTAGAATAGTCAATAAGTAAAGTAATAAGGATTAAAAAAATATTCAACAATGGAACTTTTCCGTACCCAATGGGTAAAACGGGAACCCTATTACTATGGCTCCGCCGCGCCGTCTGTCTGTCCGTCTGTCACCAGGCTGTATCTCATGAACCGTGATAGTTAAACAGTTGAAATTTTCAGTTGTGATTTTTTTGCTCGTATTTGCTCGTTATTGATAACGGCAACAGGTAGCGCTTGCAATATTCACAGAATATTTAGTTATACCTATATTCACTTTAAAAATAAATAATTAAATGAATATAAAACAAATATTTAAGGGGTCCCATACAACAAACGTGATTTTTTTGCCACACACAAATATAGTTGGTTCAAAACAGCCCTCGAAGACAATAAACACCACTACTTATTCTTAATATATTTAACTTTTATTTATAAACGACATTTTAACGTTGCATTTAAGTTGTAGTGCACTGATTATGCTTCTAATTGTTAGATAGCTTAATGGTTTATTAAATTAGACCTTGGTAAAGGACGGTCTAAACCTACTTATCTGTATTGTTTTTTTTTTATTATTGTCTACGTTTAATGGAAGCCTTATATTGTTTACCTAGTATCCATATTTGTATCAGTTGGAGCCTAACTTTTTTCATCAATGGGAAATAAAGGTCCTTAACATAGTTCGTACATTCATCACATTCAACACACTAATAAAACCTAATACTCCTACTAATAATAAAGAGCACAGCTGCCAGTTTACCTTCAAAACGAAATGAGAAAACTTCGCAAAACTGGTCTCGCTTCCGCATCATTGAAGGACAGCCAATCACCAACGATGCCTTTGATTTTTTTTTTATTTCATGTGCATTACAAATGTCAGCCGATTTACGTGTATAATGCGACCGGATGTAGTCGCGACGAGTCAAAAACTATTCTTTGTCAGTTTGCAACCCGACACAGTGGGAACCTGTTGCAACGTAATTGCTCTGCAACTGGCAATTTGAGTGTTCATTTAAACATAATGGAATATAATGGAAAAACATGCAAATTGCGTGCTTTATTGTCTTGTTAAGTGAATTGTTATACAATACGGGTGGTACTTTTAATGTAGCATCGATGTCCCCACCTACCCTAATAAAAGCTAACGATGCATTATTTTCAATACGTTTAATTTTGTTTGATAGGGTATCAAAATATTTAATTAGGTAATTTAATGTAAAAAAATCTCTATTAATATTTTTGCTTGAAGTACAATTAAAAAATTTCATAATTTAGAAAAAAAAACTTTTTAGGTAGATCCGTACAGATGGGATCTTTTTGTCTACAAAAGTTCTGATAACTAAGCAACAATTAAAATTAAGGTGCATTCAAAATCCACGGTTAGGTCTACAAATTCAAAAATAAAAAAAAGCCGTCCTTGGAATCGAAAAATAAAATTTTCATTTATAAGTGTACTCTCACAAGTCGTAAAATACCTTACAAAGACTCATTAAATTCATGGGCATGCGATATCTTGAAAGAAACTGTGTCAAGAGGAAGAGGATTGAGGAGGAGAGTAATTTTTTCAAGGGTGATTTATTCAAATCACTCTTAAAAACCGTTCGGCCGCCACTGCCGAAGAGGCGAATCTATAAGAGATTTAGCAAGAGAATATATTATTATAATGCCTATCTTCTCTTTTAATTTTACTAATATAATTGAAAACAACCTGGATGTTTTTTTGTAAAAGTGAATGGCCTGGAATTAAGATTTTATCTTCGGCAATAAATAGTGAAATATTTTTAATTCCGGAAAACTATTAAGTTTGCTGCCTTATATTTTCATTTAATTTAGTTAGAGTGATTTAAATACTACTTAACCAAAATTAATTTACGCCAGCGGAGCTGTGTTAAACCATATTTTATCAATAAAGCTTAGAGTAATTAATGAAATTATGGTTCCGTATAATATGTTCCTCAATTAAAACCGATTTCACAAACTTTAGAGCTGAGCTGAATACTTAAACTTTCGGCGTTAATTCGTTTATTGTCAACTATGTATTTTGCATTGAATTAATGACTAAATTCATTGACAGCCGGGCAGGGATAAAAGCTGGAGCGAATGCAAATGCTTCAATCAAGTTTTATTTCATTATCTACCGTGTTGAATTTGTTGGTTACTTCCTGCAATTTGTGTTATAAAGCTGTGAATAATTATGACACTTCGCTTTTCGAATTACCGAAATTACTTGAGTTTATTATTAAGGTAATTCCGCAGCTGTAGCCCGCGAAATTCAAATTTTCTTACGTGTTTTGCTATTTGCAGATCAGTGTCAGGTTGTACCTTGATAAAAATATGATTCGGGACAATAACACATATGTAGGTATCTATTTACAGAATTAGAATCATTAATCTCTCTGAGTTAGATTTGATCCCGAATGTCATGATTTCATAAAAAAGTTAGTGTTATAGTTGGTATTACACTTAAGGATTAGGAAACACTTAAGGTGAATCCGCCCGCAAAATTCAAATTTTCTTTCGTTTTATGCAATTTGCAGGTCAGTGTCCTGACACTAATCATATTTTGCGAATCATATTTTGATCAAGATAAAACCTGTTTTATTTTGATCAAAATATGATTCGCGACTATAACACAAATTAGATTTGGTCCGCAATGTCATGATTCCATGAAACAGTCATTCAATGGAACAAATCTAACTTAGGCCATTAACACACGGCACCGCGCACCGCCGCGGTAGGCGGTGAAGCGGATCTCATGTCGCATTGGCCTCTTATAAATCCGTTGATGCCTAACACACGTATACCGCCCGACCGCGCGGTCGAGCGATGCTCTCACCCTCTCCGACCGCGGCGGTGCGCGGTGTCGTGTGTTAATCGCCTTAGAGAGCTGTATTAATGATTCTTATGATTATAATTCTGTAAATACATACCTATCTGTTATAGTCACGAATCGTATTTTGATCAAGATTCAACCTGACAATGACCTGCTAATTGCAAAAAACGTAAGAAAATTAGAATTTCGCGAGCTACAGCTGCGGATTTACGCTTAGGTACTATCGCGGACACTGGCGCCTAACCACTTTTTGGCCTTATTACTAGAGCATAAGTGTCCGCGATAGGACATTCCTCGGAAAGCACGTTAAGCTGTTGGTTCCGGCTGTTGTTCGTAGATCTTTGAGACATACACACATATTTTCTGGTGTACAACAAATTATATTTATATAAATAAATAAAGCGAATGAAACAGCACAGCTGCGGTATCGCATATTTGTTTCGTTTAGACTAAATTCCGTTTTCAATGGATTAAAATGAAATAACCTTTCTACCACAGCCAACATTTTTAATGGTATGCGAAACTTATTAAAAAACCGGCCAAGTGCCTGTCGGACCACGCACAATTAAGGGTTCCGTAGGTAGGATAAATTTATCCCAAAAACAAACTTAACATGTAGTTGAAAAACATGTTTTCCTTTACAAAGACATACGTCACGGTCAATTTTCCTACTACAAATGTAAGTTGGTTGACTATTACGTACTCGTTAACTTGTTAATTTAATTTAATTTATTTATACATAAGGAGAGAAAAAAGGTTAACTTAATGTGAATTACTTAATTAAGTTAGATCCATATAGTAATTAGACTAAGTACATGCTGGATTTGTGAAACTCCTGACAACCAAACTAGGACGTATCCTGTATCTCAGGTGTCAGAAACCATTTATTTTAATCATACTTATCTGTGATAGTTTTCCTTTTAATTTCATATATACTACTGCCATGATTTTTGTCACATATCCAAACACAACCATATATGGTTGCTCCCCCCTCTACCAGCTATACCTGGGCCTCAAGTCTGCTATTACAATAGTGTCAGAATGGTCGATCATTGATTTCATAATTGTTGATTTTGACAAGTTTGGTAATCTACTATTATAATGGCGTCATTATGACTTTCCAATGGTCGGCCACTGACACTACATTTAAAGAAATTGCTAAAATTGGTAATCTCGTACATAATGACAAATGAATGACATTTCTACTAATGGGTTTTATAATAAATAAAACCCATTAGTAGAAATGTCAAAATTTCATTGTATTGAAAAACGTCGTTTGATACACGTGGACATTTGTTATTGCAGTTTTAGGCTCAAAAACAACCTTGCCTACGGCTCGGGTGTTAATTCCGCCTCGAATGCAATAACAAACATTCTCCACTTGTATCAAAATGTACTATTACCACTTTGTCGACATGATTAATAAGTATACCTACTATTACCTACCCATGCCAAATTACAGCTGGTTCTTTTTTGACTGCGGAACCCTAAAAAGGACATACATTAGAAGGTACGAAACTTTTAGGGTTCTGTTAAATAAATTCAGCTGTGGAACCCTAAGATCTCTTGGAGCATTGAAAAATATATAATATGTAGAGAATGAACTGAACCCTTTTAGAATATCATAATTATGTCTAGAAGACTTTAAATAAACAATTCACCAACATTTTATGTATTTCTCAAATAAAGTGACCCGAGTGACCGACCGAAACATGTTTTATTTCCGAAATCGAAACCGAAGATTCGGTTTCGATTATAGTTTCGCCCGAAACCGAAACCGAACCTTTTATTGAATACCACGAACTCAATTAAAATGATCAATTAAAAAAATATGTTAACTAGATCTTGAGAAAAATGTGCTCATTGCCGACTATAGGTACTTCTTTTAAAAAAGTGCAATTATACAATACTACGTCTGACTCCCGTATTCATCATGAAACCAGCTTAATCGTATAATAATATCGAATTATCGGAATTATCAATACCAAGACTAACCTTAAGCGTACAAAATCGTCAAAATCTCTACACAAAATGACCTTATTGGACGGCCAAAATTTAATCAAAACAATAAAATGAAATTACGTTACACGTCAATATTAAAAGAAATGCTTTAAGTTATTAATTCACCCACCATTTTATTACTTAGGTACCTACAATCATTATTAGTTATTACATACACGCAACTAAGACGAATTCTAAAGTCTTTTAATGAAATGAATTAAGTATATCCTAAATAACCAATATATCCGTCAATCTGTTTGTAAATTATGAAAATAAGCGTTAAGAATTACACTATGACATTATAAATTCATAACAAAAACAAGATAAAATACTTAATTACTTATCATTATTCGGGGAACAAATACAAGCGTCACTTCACTGAGCAAAGTGCTTCAGTGGTTGGCGGAGTCGGGCGAGCGACGCCATATTGCCAGCCGTGCCGAACGTTAGCAGAACTTGACCCGAAAATGCGATGTTGTAAATTTCGGCGAGGCCGAAAGGTTTGGCTGTTTTTTGGCGAAAACCGAAACTTTGGCTGAAACATGATTTTTAGGCTGAAACCGGCCGAAACCAAAACCGAAACTTCGTTTGGACACTAAACAAATTAGATTTTTTATCTGTGTCCTACTTTTAAAGGGTATCGATCGAGCGAAAGCGTAAGAAATAGATTACAAATTTACATGCATTTAGAACTAGAACAGATTTCTCGCTAGTATAGGTTAGTAGCTAGTAATAGGTTTCAGTGATTTTCTAAGAATACAAGACGAAGACTAAGAAGATTATCAAAAATAAAAGTACTAGAACATTTTAAAATAAAATCGTAAGAAAAGAATGCTTATCTCGTTATTACTTTAAAAATGAAATGAAGGATCAGAACGGAAATAAACCATAATAACTCAGGCGAAAAGCTTCCCCAAACACGACAAAAATCTGCACATTGCGCGCGCCGAACTACGCACAGTAGGAATACTTAGGGTTCCGTAGTCAGTACGATTACTTATATGACGACCAAATGGCATCTTTAAGTATGGCAAACGGCCCCAATCAAAGTCAATGGTCACGCCCATTTATTTTTAACGAATGCAGCGTGTTTGTCCAATTCAAATAGCTTTCACTTCTGAAAATTCAGCACTAGCTAATGCTCTTCATTCTACAATGAAGCTGAATTTTTCAATATAAGTACCTATCAAAAATTGTGTTTTCACTACCGTAGTGATCCTGAGAACCAAAATTTTATTTTTGATGCTAACCTATAAACATACAGGAAGAGGCTCAAAGTTATCTTCGAGATCTTCTTTTTATGTGGTTAGTGACTTACCTGGGGGCCGATCGCGCTAATTTTGAACGTTAATACCAAAACTAAACCACAACCAAAAACGTTACGTTAGACACATTTCGTATCGCGCTAATCATTTCAACGGAAACGATTTAGCTTTACTTTGGAAGTTACGTTGGAGGAACGATCGATCGAACAATACTCTCTCAAAAAATAGCGCGATACCGTTTCTTAAATCAGCTAAACCAAAACCAAAAACGTTCCGTTTGAACGGTAATTACGTCGAGAAATAGCGCGATCGGCCCCCTGGTCTCAGGGTTTTCATGCCGCCCAGACGAGTTAGACGCCAGAAACGTGTACTTTTTTTAAAGTATAGTACTACACAAAGACTATCAAAGAGAATATAACCACTAGAGAGCGTATAGGCCAATTTCTTCGAAGAACACGACTCACTACCGCGGGCCGGGGGACGAGGAAGAATGCGCGGCTGTAATTGGTCCGTTCAAGGTCAAGTTGCATAGGTATGCCTATCGTTAGGGTAGCAATACTTCATTAAGGGAAAATAGTCGATATCGATAAAATGGATTTTAACATTATGAAAAATACTCAAATAAAATCATAGAAATAACATTTAATCAAAATCAATCAATTACAAAAAAAAAACCATGTATCCTGTTATTATTGATTTTTAAAATGGATTCATTTGGTATAGGTTTTTCGAATTAAAGTTTTAGGGTCCTGGTTGTTCTTTGTAAAAAATGATAAACCAGCGTCTACATATTTTTGAATTATGCATCTAGCTAATTCAATAAGATGATTCGTTGATTCAATTTCAAATTGATGAAAATTAATATCCGGGAATAAATTATACCCAATCAAAGATTTTAAAACCGATCTTATAAAATAATCAGAAAATATAATATTTCGAAGACAGCACTTTCGAACCACTCTCTTTGATCGCCCTCTTAATATAAATTTCACAACGACGACAAATGTCTATTACTGTGATAGATCCGTACAGTAACTTATTTTTTGTGTCCTTAATTCAAATTTTCAAAAATTATCAAATTCACTATGACGTATGATTTTATGGCCGTCTTCCACGAAATTGTAGCGAATCCACGTGAAAGTTGTACTAATTTGTTGTTATCTGTGGCTTTGTAATAATTGGGGCGTAAAATCGCAAGACCGCAATGGGAGCGATCTGTCCCAGCGGTGCCTGACGACGCGGCGGTCCTGGACCAATTGGTCGGTCGGGGACAGAGAGAACAAAAAATCCCGGAACATACATTAAAGAAATACCGAACAACTGAGAACCTCCTCCTTTTTTTGGAAGTCGGTTATAAGTAGATAGGTAGGTAGGTATTTTATTACAGTATGTGAAATGAATAAAAATTGTATAAATAATTTTATTATTATCGATATCAGCTTTCAATTGAATCAACTTGCTATTAAAGGTAACAGCTCTATTTTTTACGTTAAGGAACAAAAGGGAAAAAAAGGATAGAAGCATTAGAATTGTCTAATACAAGAACGAGACTTTTCCAAAAGACATCAACGCGCGCCTCAACAGTGTGCTCGTTTACCCAGCGACCATTTTAAACAGACCCCTGCGGTGGCTCATATTCTGATTAAAGCAAAAATAATTTTTCGTACTGTTTACTAACCGATGAAAAGTTATGCCATCCTTTTTGTAACTTGAGGTCTTGGAATGTTTCCCACACCACTTCACCGCGCATGAAGGCATTTTGATGCGTTATAATTGCATAAACAGTTAAAAAAAGTTGTGATAATTTAGCGTGCACACAGGTCTAACACTTGGGCACAACTAAAATGGTTACTAGTACCGTGGCCTAACATAAGCGACAAAATACTCTTTTTTTTAATACTCTCTTTTCTTTTTTTTAATGCTCTTTGGTACTACACCACGTCTAAGCGCGTATTTTGCGTACTTATTATGAATATTGCTTATAATAAAGTAATTATGTAAAGACTGGAGTTCCTTGCCAGTTCTTCTGCGTATGATCCTACTACGCTTTGGAGTGGGAAAATAGCTACATGTTTCTGACTAACCGACTCCCTGACAATTCCAAAAAGCCTGTACCTAAATGATTTAATTCAAATAAATGTTTTGAATGTTTTTGAGTTTGCCACTTGCAAACATATTTTATAAACCCTAATGAATGGTCACGCAGTGCATTTGCACCAACTTGGCCAAGAGTAGGAATATTTTAGCGTTTTAGTAAAACCACGGTATACTTACTATATACAGGTACCTATATGTCACCGTAAGATTATGAGAACCGTTGGTTTATAATCTATCGCTATTATTTCCGTGAGATTATAAACTGTCGAATGATTCTGAAATGAAAATGGGTTAGGTTAGTTAACTGTGACTAATCATGCGCGAGCCGAGCGAGCGAAGCAAGCGGTGCCCCAGCAACACCCGGCGAGCGCAACTTCCATGTTGTTCGCAGCTAGGCAGGCTTTTTAGTATTAGCGTAAGGAGCGGTACGTCGCAAGCTAGTTTGATACCGGGTCTACTCCGAAGCGCTAAACCGACGTATCGGCCGAATGTTCGGTCGTTTCTTTACTAGGCTAACTATCGCTGAATACGGCGAAAAAAAAAAGGAAAGACAGTCGAAGAGATAAGCCAAAGTCAAAACTGTGACTTGAAGTCGGGTATGGACTCGAAGTCAAAAAATTAAACTGTGGAAGTTATAAAACAGCCGAACATTCGGCCGATACGTCAGTTTAGCGCTTCGGAGTAGACCCTCTGTTCACAATTTGTCGGTTTCCCATGGATAGATTATAAACTATCGACAAATTATGCGTTAAATTGTAAATGGTTTAAAGCTCACAATTTTTCGACTGTTTTGCCAGTTTCAGCAGTTTCTGACGGAAATAATACCGCAAATAAAAATATATATAAACTAACGAAGTTCATAAATATACGGTGACATATATATACTATTTGTAAAAACGTATTTATCAGTTTTGCCATCTGCTACACGTGATGTGCTCAAAATACAAACTAGGTAGCTGCCCTGCCCGGGCGAGCCGCGTTGTCACACCAGGTGTCATGCATCCTTAAGTGAGAAGGTTTCCATTATCCTGCCAACCACTCGATAACCAAAATAGGCCGTATATTAATTTATGCCCAAAGTGTAGATCGGTAGCAGCTTTCAACATAAATAACATCGTGTTGAACGCACCTTTAATATCCTCCATAAAAACAGTACGGAAGTATTACTACAACGTTCACCGACACAGGTAACGTGTCTGCCTGTCTGTGTGATAATTAACTAAAATGGGCCCCTTTGGCTGTAATTTAAAGAACCGCAGAAAATTTGCACTTCTTCATTATAATTCAGCCAAGTCTCAAGCAAAAGGAAAACAATAACACAGAATAAAACTCTTAAAAAACCTCTTCGTTACTTTAATATTAAAAAAAACGTAGATTACATTTTTATCTACACTAATGAAAAAATAATAGCTGATATATAACAAGTGTCCTGTCGTAACTCAGTCATGTCATCAAACAAAATGAACGAGCATTCAGCAGAGCGGTAATAAAACTTTGGTAACTCCTCACGGGAATCTGTGTCATCTAGAAGTTCCCAATGAAATTAACTAGAGTAAAACTGAAAACGCAACGAAATAGTAGCTGAATAAACAAACGTCCGCACAATATCGACGCAGTGGACAGGCGCGCAGGCGGCAAGATTGGGACAAGCTCCTGCCTCCTGGGCGAAACCAGTTCTGGCGGCCCACGTTAATTACAGCCGCCGAGTATTCTTAGCAGATGGCGACGGCCACTCAATTTAAATTGCATTACTCATCTTAAGGATAAAGACTATAAAGAGTTTATTGTTTTCACTAACAATTTGAGCAAAACTTGCTGTTCTCAAGCTTAAATAAGTAATAAAAGTTCCTTGATATTTCGAAGTGGGCGCATTCATAAGAACGCGAGTCAAAAGAGTTAAGGCCAATAAAAGCTCTTTTATTCAAGTTAAGTTTGCAGAAAATAAAACTACAAAAATAAATTTAATATTTTAAATTAAAACACTCTTACATAAAGCTTCGTATTGTAGAGCTAAGAAGAGTTCCGTTTAAAAAGATTTTTCAAATGAATTCGGGTTTTACACTGACATGGCAAAAACCGCAAACATTTTCTCATGACCTTATTCTTTCGTACGATGGTGAACATTAGTGAATGCAAAAGCTAAAGGGGTACTGGAGTTGTATACGGCCTACACCGAGTTTGAATATTCTCGTGAAGTTTTGCATGCGAAATCTTTCGTTACGAGCGGAGTCCAATAGTAGGTATGTTCGTGCGGAATGGGAGAAACTACAATATAGGCTTTAAGGGCTGATATTTAAGAGTCACGTGAAAATCTGTGAAGAAAAAACTTGGTCGTACAGTATGAATATTCTGGGCGCCGCGTCGCTATGTTGCCGCATCGCACCCGTCACAATCTTCATTAGCATTCTGTCTCTCCCTTTTTGTCTGCCATTCCATCTCCTTTACAATTTTACCTGTTCTCTCTGAATTTTTCATGCATGTTTTTGTTAGAGGAGTAAAGTGGATTACAAAACGAAATATCCCTATATACATATTTGTGAGTGACTTGACACACTGAATAGATAATATTGCTATTTTTGTGAGAGCCCTTGAAAGTGATTTCATTCACGGCTGCGTGGAACCGGCTCCGGCTGCCGGCCGGCACCGGGCGACCTTTGATTCGGTCGACGGGTGTTTAATTAAAACGTTGCCGAGGTAACTTGCTCAACGCATTAATAAATCACCTGATCACCTGAAGATCGAACAATAGCTACGCACCCCTTTATAGACGAGCTCCATCTACGAACGACACGATACGTATTATGTTGTTTGCGGAAATGTTACACCACGTGTGAGTTTCTAAACGAACATTTCGGAATAAAAGCTCATTACAATTTACGTCCTTATTAAAAGTTTCCTTTGAGGACTTATGAAAACCGGTAACCATTCTATTAGCTACTGCATTAATCGTAAAAAAAACATTTTCAAACAGTCCCGTGAATAAAAATTTATTGAACTTAATTAATAGCCAGATGTATCCGTGTACTATGATGAAATGCCATACAATATTTATGAACATGAGTATCCTTATAGAGAATACAGGAACGTGTACTTACGTACACAAAGCATGTGTATTAATAGGGCTTTAAGTTCACGGAAACTAATCACAGGCAGGCTCTTAAACCCGTCCCAGCAAAGCGTAATAATCGGGTGTTTACCTGAACCTTAGAAATCTGATGGAGTACTTGTATTATTCAACCACAAACACCGCCCCAGCCAACGAGTTTTGCTCCTGTACGGGCCTTTGTAAGCCTACCACCACCTACCGCCTGCCACAGAGTAGGGGAAGATAGAAGCTCCACTACACAGGGTGCGACAGTTCATCAAAAGATACAGTTGATGCGTGTGCCATAAATTATAAATCGTGCATGACAATTTCATAACAGCTTTAAAATAATTGGGACTTCTGTACTTTCTGATTCTGTGGCACGAAGCCTAAACTGTTAGTTAAAATGCGACAAACCACACAGCTGATCAATCGATAGATTATTACTTTTTGGCAAATCTAATTATCGACTCATAATTATAACGCAGCGATTCATAGATAACAAGTCAATATTGTTCAAATAACATTATGCCAACTTTGATTACTCGCACCATTTCGTGAGCGAATGTTTTGAGATATTCCGCGGGGGCATTACCTAATTATTGAATGTTTTAAGTGTTTTTTCGTGAAACATTATTCATATTTCTGTTGCGTAGATAGATATTATTGAGGGGCATGTAGCTAAGTAATAACAGCCGCACGAGTCGAACGATCAGGTTAAGCTACGCTTGCCGCGGTTAGTCCGTGGATGGGTGACCATCTTTACATACCAAGACCCCTCCGTGCCTCGGAAAGCACGTTAAGCCGTTGTTCCCTGCTGTCATTGGTGGATCTTTGGCAGTCGTTACGGGTCGTCAGAAGCCCGAAAGTCTGACAACCAGTCTTACCAAGTGGTATCGTATTCAGTCCATTTAAAATACTGGTATTCAGCTGCATCCGGGGATGGACACTTGGGAAAAGGCTAGGCAGATGATGAGATAGTTATAATTGAAATGACTTTTCATCGACTTTTTTAGTGACTTTTCAGCACGTATCGTCAAACTGCTAACCTAGTCATTGTTGTAATTTGTGGCGGTGAAGTCAATTGTTCTCATAATGGACTCGACTAATGAATAAATGAGTGAATAGATATTTATATACCTGCCAACGAAGACAAGGGCCAATAGCGGTAGCTTTAGTACGGTATACCTAAGTAGATATGAATAATTAATTACCAGGCTTCTAAATAGGTCTACAATGTTAGGCATTCGGCATAAATGGTATTGACATTATTAACTCAGGGGTTTCTTTTAAAACGGTAGGATATTATTCCACTATTCCTAACCATATATTTCTCGTTGACGCAGGTAAAGGTTAAACAAGTAGCTGACATGAATTTGGAGAACGATATCCTGCTGGAGCCTTATGATAACCGAGCAGGTCCCCTAACTTCTGAGCACCACCATAAGTACCGCCACAACAAGATGGTGCACGCGCAGATCTCGCGACTGGCTCGCAGCCAGGATCAGCTCGAAGAGTTTCAGCAGAGCCTGCAGACTCAGGTCCTTGACGTCCAACGCCGCATGGATCGCTTCGAAGAACCCAACTGGAATCTCCTATCCGCGAAAGTAGAATTTTTGGAGTTAGAACACAAAGTCCTCAGCAGCCATCTGAAGAACACCACCCAGAAGGTTTCCGACTTCGACAAGGTCCACGCCTCTATCCTTGAACTTCGCGAAGATGTGGAAAGCATTGAAAACAAAGCCGATAAAACTATCCCCGAATTCAGGAAGGAGATTTCCAAGTTGGACGTTAATTTCGCTCAGGTAAGACTATTGTTATTGCGTTATCTTGTACATTTACGTGTGAACATAGGCGAAATAATAATACTTCGGTACTTTACCGATTTCGATATGCTTGTTGGGGTCTTATAAACAATAGAATATTAATTAGCTTGTTGTATAAAACTTATTATATTACAATTACAGTTGTATAGCACTATCCTTGTTTCTAGAGTATTTTCTTTTTTTAGGGTTCCGTACCCAAAGGGTAAAACAGGAACCCTATTAATAAGGCTCCGCCGTCTGTCTGTCTGTCCGTCTGTCACCAGGCTGTATCTCATGAACCGTAGTTAGACAGTTGAAATTTTCACAAATGATGTATTTCTGTCGACGTTATGCAACAAATACTAAAAAAATAGAATAAAATAAATATTTAAGGGGGCTCCCATACAACAAGCGTGTTTTTTTTTGCTCGTTTTTGCTCGATATTGATAACGGCAACAGGTAGACGCTTGAAATATTCACAGAATATTTAGTTATATATTCACTGTAAAAATAAATATTTATAATAAAATAAATATTTAAGGGTTAAAACAGTAAAAAAATCACGTTTGCTGAATGGGAGCCCCCATTCAACGAACGTGATTTCTCTACTGTTTTTATAGATAATGGTACTGAACCCTTCGTGCGCGAGTCCAACTCGCACTTGACCGGTTTTTTAAATTAAATATACTGTTTTCTTTTGTCTAGTTGAACGCTGCATCATCGTATTTCAAGGAAGACCAAGAAAATCTGCGTCAATCGGTAAAGGCGATTGCCGTCAGCGTGAGCAATTCTATTGACCGTGCGGAGATGGACCGTATTGTCATTAAGAAGATTAACGATTCTGTGGAGGAACTCGAGGCCAGGTCCCGCCAGCATTTCTATCGGCTCAACGACCACATTCTGAAGGTAGGTTTACCAAACTATTCCAGATCGCCAAACGAATGAAGGAGCTGGTCACAAATAGAATAAGTCTTGACCCACTTTTGATTCGATTTCCATTGTAGTGTGAACTTAACTTGAGTGAGAAATGTTTCATAAGAATTTTGCTGTACGGAACTATTTTTCAAGATCCCAACGTACACAAAAGCACAGGCTTGCTTGAGCAAGTACTTCTCAGAAGCCTTATTTCGAACCTGGTCCATATAGTTATTTTGGCATATTAGAGCAAACAGAGCATTAAGTAATTGGTAGCTGCGTGGGACTGTGGACTGCTACGAGTATATGTAGTTGATTTGCTCTCTTTATTTATTTTTACCAAACTGTACACAAGGTTTGATGTCTCTGAAATTAAACTTGATTCTTGATTCGACGAAACAGTTGTGTAGGTCAAGTCAATTCGTATCTGAATGTATAATCAATACAATTCTATGTAGGAAGTATTTATTTTCATGGTTTAGTTTGTACCTTAGTTGTTGCAAATTTTTTAATTGCATTATAAACTTAGTTTCAACTTCATTCGCTGATGGACACAACAGATTGATAGTATCTAAAGTTAATTTATTTTGACGCAGAGTGAGGCCAACCGAGAACTCAACCAGACCGAAAGCATTCCTCTCCCGGAACTGATGGGCGAAGTAAAGGAGCTGCAACCCGTACAACGTGAGTACGAAGATTTGGTCAACCAGCTCCCTAGGGACTGCTCCAGCATCTCTGGCCCTGCCGGCATCTATCTCATCCACCCAGGACCGGCTCCCTTCGACACTTGGTGCATTAACGGTAGCACTCTCATTCAACGCCGATTCAACGGCTCCATAGAGTTCAATAGGAAGTTCTCTGAGTACGTCCACGGCTTTGGTGACCCATCCGCTGAATACTGGCTGGGCTTGGAATCTATGCACCAAATGACCGCTGACAACTGTTCCTCGATGCGTATTGACATGAGTGACATCTATGGCGGATTCTGGTATGCTGAATATGAGCATTTCTACGTCGGAAGCGCTGATGCAGGATACGTTCTGGAAGTCGGTGGATTCAAGGGCAATGCCAGCGATGCATTTGAGTATCAAAACCACATGGAGTTCTCGGCTATCGACCGTGATCGTGACATCTCGAACACTCACTGCGCCGGCAACTACGAAGGAGGCTGGTGGTTCTCGCACTGCCAGCACGTGAACATCAACGGCAAGTACACGCTGGGCCTGACTTGGTTCGACTCGGTGCGCAACGAGTGGATCGCCGTCGCCACCAGCGAGATGCGCATGTCCCGCCGACCAGGCTGCTCTTAAACTCACTAAGCTTACACCGGAGTTTCTTAATCATGTAGGTAATTAATATCATAACGATTCATAATATTAATGTTACTTATTTCACTTTTCAATCATACCAAAGATTTCAATTTAAGTGAGGGTATTTTTATTTTATTAGATTGATTAGTTGCATAGACAGTATTACTTTTTCAGATGTTTTGTCTTATGGTTTCAACTTGTACAATGTTTGATTTCAGTTTGGTAATTTTAATTTAATATAGGTAATTACATTCCATTGGTTTATTAAAACGTAATTGGGTTCGTTATTCTAAAACCAGAACGTAATAATCTGGTTAATTTTAACTTAGGCTTTTTTATTGAAATGTAAAATTTCTAGATTGACCGTGATGCTCCATCAGCGACTTGAACGTTGAACAACTTGTGAAAGTGTATACAGTCAGTGAGTCACTCATTCTAGAAAATCTGAACTAGCTCGGGCGCAGAGTCTTGTTACTTCTAAGTTTATTTATGTATATTTTCTTAGTAACTGTTTCGGAGAGGTAAAACTTTGTAAATATAATTTTATTAGGCAAAAGATGCCATATTGTGTTTCGCATGCATGCCAGATTTAGTCAAGGGAGTGTAAATGATAATATAAGCGATTAGATTGTAAGAATCTTTCATAATAAGCATTAAATGCTTTTGGAGACTTGTTTGTTATGTCCTAACAAGGGAGAGAAGGGGCGGGTGGAACATTAATTTATTTATTACTAAATAATTTGTCAAATTAATTTTATTACATTTACGAAATTATTTCAAAATTTCTCTGTAATCGAAAAAGACTGCCATGTCTGCGGAAAGTGCGTTTTATTTCGTCGATAAAGTTTTAATTCAATTTATTTTAATTGATTGGTATGATAATAGTGTTTTTTAATAGGTAGGTATAATTAATATATTCGCATATAATCCAAATATTCAAAATAATAAAATCAATGTCTACCTAATAGATAAACGCAATAAGCAACAGAATGGTAAAAAGAAATCTTTATGTACCTAATAGAAATAACGCGGCATCATTGCAAAGTTTTATTGTACAACAACTACAACACCGTCTAACCAATATTAAAACCAAATAAAGAGGTAAATATAAAAGTGTTGTTTATTTACTGAATAATTGATTTCCATCCATTTTTAAAATGTATCATATTTCAGAGTGTTTCCAGTAGTTTACACACACGTCAGGTACATAGGTACATATATACCTATACCGTATCAAAAGGTCAAAGCGAGTAATTTTATAAATGGTACTGAATTATTTATCACTAAGTCTGGTCATTAAAAATGTTGCTACTACCTACTTTGGTGAGTACTTATAATCTAAGAGATGCTTACTTAAAAATTACTTTATGATCCATAACATACCCACTAAGTGATAGTTTAAATAACGAGATTATATACACAACTGAAAAACTGGCCAAGTGCGTGTTGGACCACGCACAATAAAGGGTTCCGTAGTTGGGATGAATTTATCCCAAAAACAAACTTAACATTGTAGTTGGAAAACACGTTCTCCCATACATCGATATACGTCACGGTCAATTCTCCAACTCCAAAAGTAAAGTTGGTCGACTATTACTCGTTAACTTGTAAAGTCTAACTGTAGTTGTCCTTTCAATGTCATTCTGTATATCGGGTGTAAAAAGACCATTTCTGAAATATGTATAAAATCAAAATATGGTGGAAAATTATTCTACTCATTATTTGGGTCGTTTTTTTCCACTAGACCATACCTGGTAATCCACTGGTTTTTGAGATATTGAAGGCCAAACTCGCATATTTATTTTTTACTTTTTTACGGAAACGAATTCCAAGTGTTATTATAAAACTTTTTTCTAAACAAACTTTACCTGCATTTTCGATTTTTCTAAAATTAATTTCGTTTATAGGCGCGAGTAATCGACAAGTGCCTACGCGTACCGCGTAGAACGAAGGGCCGGGCATAATTCACACAACAGCACTGAGTCCGTTTGCCTGCGTTCGCGTTACATTGCGCGCAATAAAGTTGCAATTATTAATCCCTAAAAATAAAAATCTGTTTACAGCAATAATTTTTGCGCAAAGCTACTTAGTTAAGATGTACAGTATGCGTAGTTGTCGGCTTTGTGATGTGTCTTTTTACACCCTGTATACTACTGCCATGATTTTTTTCACATATCCAAAAACAACCATTTAACTGGCAGGTGGGACACTTGACTCTAACACAAATTAGCACTTCAAAGCTTAATATTACGCAAACTGATCCCTGAATTGAAAAATGGTCTTCACAGACCCTCAATATTTTTTTTTGAACGGCCTATCCAACGATACCCCACACCATGGGAAAGAACGGAAAAAAATCACCGCCAACAAATTTTTTTACCACTTTGTCGGTGTTATTAATATACATATATTTTTACAAATTACACCTTTACACACCGACAAATTACACCTAGTACTAAAAGTCTCTGAGCTAAGCCGCAGGCATACAGACGGACATAGCGAAACTATAAGGGTTCCTTGTTGACTACGGAACCCTAATAAAAACGTGATTTCAGAAAGTATTTTTGCGACATAAAACACGACATTTCATTAAAAAAAACCTATAGTTAGAAACTTAGAACACATACCAACAACACGCAAAAAACAACAACATAATGTCAACATATGTCGCAAAAAAGACTTTCTGACTTTCTTTTTTTTCACATAATTGATGATGTTGCTGATTTCAAAACCACAGATCAGAATACTTCTATGACCTACAAAAAATGATTATTTGGGCAAGTCTTCTTCTTTTCGTGTCACCATGAGCTGAACCATGTATATGAAACGAAACTATGATATTTCTGAAAAGAAATTAGCGAGGGCTGTCCAGTATGCGCCGTACATAGGTACCTACTAATGTACCTACCGTGTCGTTGGTGGGGGAGGCTCGCAAAAAGGTAATGGCTAAGTAAGGTAGTAGGGTAAATATTAATCTTTTACTCAAGTTACATTAAAATAAGCAGTTCTAATGTGCTTAGCTTCGGTGGCAAAGGGGTTTCAAAACGAATGAAGGTTTTCGGAGAACTTAGCCTGAAGCACTGTGAGCTCAGATAGCTGGTAAATGTTAGTGGTTGGATGACCCCGTAACTGCAGCTGTACGTATTTGAACTTAGGCGGTTTGAATGTGGCTTAGTAAGTATTATTCGGAACTGTCGAAACCTGATTTAGTGACCTATTATTTGCAGGATCATCACGTCAAAGGAGGAACGAACTCAGAAATAATAGATACGTATCATTTGTATTTTGAGACAATGCGCATTTTTGCAGGGACTATGTTAGTTGCATTATAGGGCTTTTGTCCTAAGTACCAAATTAAATAAACCATGGGGTACATTAAAAGTTCTGCCAAACAAAATATAGAAAGCTGCAGAAAAGTCTATCATCAGTCTAACATATCATCATGCCTGTTTTCCCGAAAGATTAGGGAGAAGTGAACCCATAGTAGGACACTACAAACTTGACTCCGGGCTGTTCCTGATGAAAAACCGAATAACACTTTGCCCGACCAAGGAATCTAACCCAAGAACTTATGCCCAGCACTTGTGACTAGACCAATGCCGTAGTCAAACGAAACGAAAACATGATTCTTTATTATATATTTTGTTGAAAATAATTATGATTATTTAATAGCAAGAAGAAACTTTTTTGATGTGAAACATCTATAGGCGCACGTAAAACAGATTGCTGGCGGGGCGACGCATGCCGCGTGGCGATTCGTCGCTACTATACAGTCTATATAGTACACGTGTGCCAGGCGTCCCGTGATGGCTCAATTTTAGTATAGTCGATCTCATTACTACTTTCTCACGCACAGACAGATAGTTTCAACCTCAATGAAGTTTCTATTTAGTGAGATAAGCAACGATTGCCAAGGTCGGACATGGATGGGTGACCATCCACTACACCCCTCCCTGCTTCGGAGAGCGCGTTATGCCATCGGTGTCGGTCCTGCTGTCAATCATAGATCTTTGACGGTCGTTAGGGGTGGTCAGAAGCCCGAATGTCTGAAAGCCAGTCTTGCCAAGGGATATTGTGTGACCCAGATACTGGGGTGTGGAGGTCAGATAAGCAGTCGCTCCATGTAAGTACTGGTTTTCAGCTGCATCCGGTTAGACTGGAAGTCGACCCCAACATATTTGAGAAAAGACTAGACAGTTGATGAACTGTTGTCAAAATAGTTACAAGGTCGTCTAGGTGTATACCTAAGCACATCTACGTTCTCTCTTCCCAGCGGGCGGTGCAGCGGTACAGCAGTGCAGCGGTACAGCAGTGCAGCGGTGCTCACAACTCGTAACTTTTTCACATTTCCCGATGCATTTAATCCTCAACTTACTTGTTATTTTCTAATGATGACAAAATAGGTCCCGTAACTCTTTTGTTGCTCAAATAATTAATTTGTTATTTGAATTTCTATGCGCTTGTGATCATTCATTTGTGAAATGATTTACTAAAGTTATTTTTATTTATTATTATTGACTTCATTTCAGCCGAAAGATGTCCACTGCTGGACATAGGCCTCCCCCAAAAGGACGGGAACGGGACGGGAAGGGGGTGGTTGACATAAGGCGGCAGGCGAGTTGTCGATCGCAGTATTTTTGATATAAATCGTCGCAACTAAGTAGGTACTCAAATAGATTGTAGGTATTACGTTAAAAAAAATCAACTTGAAAACCTATAAAATCTATTCTTCATAAGATTTATCACTTCCACTATCAGAAATATCCGACTTAGTATCTATAAACTGACTTTCTTCCTCTACCACCATTTCATCCGCCTCAGTTACATTATGGTTTAAGAATGGAACTAATCGCGGCGTTATAGACGACAGTTGCGCCTTTTCCCAAAAACCCATGCCAAATATCTTCTGTCTTAGTGTTGCGTATAGCTTCGTCTTGTACTTGTGATGAATCCCATCAAAAAGGAAGTCTCTTATGTCAAAGATGCGTCCCCTCAACCTTGCCAGTTCTTTGTCCAACTTCAGTGTCTTCATAGGTCTGTCACTCAGAACGAATGGTCCGGGTCGTACAATTCTGGTTATGTTGAGCCACTTCGACAGTATGTATGCACGTTTTGCTTCAAAAAGTATAGTCAAGTTTTGTTTATAAATGCGCCGTATTAGCGGAATGTTATGAAGTAGCCATCTGTAATAGGTAGAAGTGTGATGATTAGAAAGTTATCATTTATCATTGTTTCTAAGTATGTATAATTTAGTCACTAACAATTCAATAAAGATTTTCACTAACAAAGGAATTCAACAAAGATTTTCTCTCAAGCCAAATATATAATTACAACAAAGAGATTTAAGATAGTTATAGAAGCTATCAGAAGCAATTTAAAACATTGTGCTCCCATGTCTCAGTGACGCCATCTAGCGTAATATAGCAAAATTACACAATAGCTAAGTTTGACAGGTTACACTTTTACCGACACCAACCGTCAGATAGTTTGAAACATCTAAGAAAATTATTTATTTTATCTAAATACTGGGTAAATTACAAAATACTGACGAAAATAAACCGTGGTTAAGTCTAGTCATTTTATCACTAGGAGAATTGCAATACCATAATGCACAATCCTACATATAATAAAATTGTAGCAAAGTCAAAAATGTACATTGAATATTTTTGATAAAAAAGTAACTGCGGGGTCTGGGATCCATTTCCAATGCCGAAAAAATTTTTTTTAGAATTTTTGTCTATTTGTCTGAATGTATGTTCCAGCATCACGTAAACTCTACTAGATAAATTCTGTTCAAATTTTGCATACATATTCCGTATAAGCCTGGTTAATTGGTAGGCTATATATTATCACGCTATGTGCTATGGGGGCTGAGCAATATTGCATTATGTTTGTATTCCACTTTAGTTAACAGTAAATTGTAAAAAGACAAGCCAAACGGTTAGAACTTTGCAGATAGTTACAGATTTAATATTTTAAATGATTATCATTACGCTATATAATATCTTTATGGGGCTAAGCAGTCGATCATCATGACATATTATTATACAGAGTGGATTGTTCAGATGGGGCAGTAAACCCTACCTTAAAACCGTTGTAGCTACATGAAATCAGTCTTAGGAGACTATCCTTAACTTTTTGAGACGTTTTGATCTGTATACATAGATTTTGAAAAAATGTACAGTCAGCAAGAAAATGGGTAATTTTGATAAAAAAACATTTGGAGCCAATAGATCGTGTTTCATATGAGGATCAAAAATGTCTATAAGACCAACTGAGGTTTCAGTACTAGAACGGTCAGAAATCGCAAAGACCTTGTCCCATACATATCGTGGGAAATGAGACTCGAACTTACTTTTTACGGTTCCGTACCTCAAAAGGAAAAAACGGAACCCTTATAAGATCACTTCGTTGTCCACCCGTCCGTTCGTCTGTCTGACTGTCTATCAGTGAAGACCCACTTTCTCAGGAACGCGTGGAGGTCAAGTTGAAACTATATTACATTTCAAATACGTAGGTCTACGGTTCCCTGGAGCTCAAAATATACACTATATACTTCTAAATCAACGCATTAAAAAACCGGCCAAGTTCGTGTCGGACCACGCACAATGAAGGGTTCCGTAGTTGGGATGAATTTATCCACAGAACAAACTTAACATTGTAGTTGAAAAACATGAACCACGTACATTCCAACTGTAAATGTAAGTTTGTACGCACAATATTGAGCGACTTACCATATTATTTTAAGATCACAGACTTCTCATAGGTTTTCCTGTAATCTAAAAGTAAAGAACTATTTTCTGTATTTTTTTCAAAATTTTCGTCTGAGTAGTTTCGGAGATAAGGGTATTAGATATTGGTCAATTTTCAGCTATTTTCTTAAATAATTTTTTAAGTATTCAATACTTATTAATTTATAAAAAATTATGAATTCCTTAGAATACGCCCTTTCATTTGATATGTCACACGGTACAGTCAGCAAAACTTTTTTTTATATTTCTAATTTGCCCCCTAAAAGTGAGCTGCATATTCAAAATTCATTTATTTACGTGACACGTTTGCGTTTGGGTCACAGAAAGCCATAATATGTGTAAAAAGTTTCAACTTAATCGATCCTGTAGATTCGGAGTAAATCGGCTGTGCACAGCCGGACGGACAGACACCCAGACAGCCAGATAGACACACGATGAACCTATAAGGGTTCCGTTTTTTCCTTTTGAGGTACGGAACCCTAAGAATGTTTGAATAGCGTCAGTTAGCTGCCAAATTGCCATTGGATAGTAGCGACATCTAATAAAAGTGAGCAAGTGGCAGTTTTTATCCTCATTAGGTATGAAGGGTAAACCGATACCTATTCGTATGTTATACGATGATACCAGTGGTCAATTAGCCTAAGGCTGCTTACATTTACTAGCTCTCCATTGCTCGTTATCGGAAATCAACGTAATCAATACGAGTACTAACAATATCTCAGTGTTACTATAATGTAGATTTTGACTTGTCAATATTCATGGCGACATGGAGAGTGCGATTGTCCCAACCCAGTGCTGGGTACGGCACAATTGTGGCAATAAGTCACCTCTTTGACGGTGGCTAGAGAGGCGCCATGGCATCCTCACCTTCCGCCTGACGCAGGTCCTCACCGGACACGGTTGTTTCGGGAGGTTCCTTTTCAGGATAAAGCGGGAGGAAGCGCCCGGGTATCACCACTGTGTGGATCGCCCGGAGGACATGTTGGAGCATACGGTGGAGGTCTGCCCGGCTTGGGCGGAGCACCGCCGTGTCCTCACGGAGGCGATTGGCGGCGGCAATCTCTCGGGTCCGGCCCTGTTTCAGGCCATGGTTTGGAGCGAGAGTGCATGGGAGGCCGTTATCTCCTTCTGCGAAGCAGTAATGCTCACGAAGGAGGAGGTGGAACACGTGAGGGAGAGGCGAGGTCCGCGCCCTCGCGCCCCTAGTCGGCGCAGGAGACGCGTCGGGAGTCGCAATCTGATTTCCGGCCACCGTAGGCGCGGTCTTGCGGACGGTGAGCGATGGGCGGCTCGCCGTCCGAAAAGGACCAGGCCCGGGTCGATGGCGCGTTGTGTTCCTCCACGCGCGCCCCAAAGAGATGTCAGCACAAATTGACGGGGTCCGAAAGGGCCAATGCCTGCCGGGGCTGCGAGTTTGTCCGAAAGGGATCGTGGCCCTGGCACACAGGCATCTGATGGAACACGGGTGGCATTTAGTCAGTAAAAGTCTCACGCCCAGAGCGGGAGAAGTTATTTGATAATTTCCCACCCAATAAAATAAATAAAAAAGACTTGTCAATATATAGGTACTTTAGTTCAAAAATAGAAATCCATAGAGCCCATTTCAGCGAATACGGAGAGGAATATGTCCAACCGGGACAACATAGGTACCTAATTTACTAATCGAATATTGTAATATTTTCGTAAATGCATCATATAATAGTTATTTATGATACTAGTGCGGTAAGTTGGTTTTTACAAAGTCGAGGGCTTACCATAGTCACGAGTTTGTAAATACCTGTATGATATATGATATAAAATTATTGTAAATCATTAAATAGCACTCACGCAATTTTGGCGCTCATTCAAGATATCAGGTGGAGTAGATACCATATTAATATCGAATTCCTCGCTTGAACTCATATTATTATTTTGTTTATAAATATCAGTCGGAAAGTCGCAACAATCTTTGAAGTTTCTAATATGAAAATGGCGCGAATATGCAAATGGTGCCACGTGCGCATTGTGAAAATTTGTACTACATCTTTCGTCTCATTTTCTCTTTAAAAATAAAGTGAGATAAACGTATTGAGCAAAAGCGCTTCCAAGGACGTTCGATCATTCAGCTTATTTATTCTCGTAATTTGAAACTCCTTGGTGGAATTCTTATATACTTTTTATGGAAATTAATAAAAACCGTAAAGGATACGCATGGCGCTATAATTATAACAGAGGGTGCGGTAAAACATGTACTTAGGTGGGAATACCTACCTATTTTACCGCACGTTCCGTTGTATAGTGCGTAGCTTTTAACTTTCGAACAATGTATACAAGCTTCATAAATGCATTTTTTGAGTAAATGTGTTGAAAATATAGTTTTGAAGCCTCACGAAGCCTAGTATTCGAGACCTGAATAAAACATTCATCTCTAGAAGTCTAGACAAATGAATCTCTAAATATAATGATTATAGTGTAAATTTGATTTAGATAGGAATAAACGTCGAAACGAGGAAAAGGAACAATTAGGTAAGTACCTATAAACTACGAAGACGTAAGATACAGGAATGGCACTTTTCATTTCACTTTAGAATAACGCACTTACGGTTGATAATATTGCACGCTAGTATAAACTAGAGGCAGGTCGTGTTCGTAGCCGCAGCCGTAGCCCCAGGACTGGAGGGCGGCCAGGTGGCCCCCCACCACCAGAGGGGCGCCCGGCACTGCTAGACAAGAGGCCACTTTGTTCTCCTCTCGGGAATGACCGACGCACAGCATGCCTGGCTGCATTATGACACCATTCTAGAAATAGAGATATGCACAGAATGCACTTTTTAGGGTTCCTTAGCATAACCAGGAACACTTATCTATAATTTTATGGATCACTGGGTGTAGGTGTGTAGGTACCTATGTATATTTCCATCCGCCATATCGTTTCAACGCTCTGCGGTCGACAATTAACCCAGCGATGATTGGGCATATCGACCCATACACTTAAAAAACATAACCCTGTCTTAGCTGCCGCGCAGTCGGGTAATCATTCCTATTCGACCTTATTCCTACTCGAATAATTCATATTAATTATGTTCCTAAAAATACTAAATACGAGTAGTCAAGTAACTGCGACCAACTTGGATATAGCGGTCGCCTGCCGCTGCCACAACACCGCTCGCTTCGCTCGCTCGGCTCGCGCGTGGCTGATCACAGTTCTAACCTAACCTAATCCATTTGGTCAGAGTGCCACTAGCGCATAGCGGCGTACAATTCAACGACTTTGCGATATACTATAGGTATAGTGGTCAACTGGGAATATCGATAAATAGTTTGCTTTCGTAGATCCTCCCGACTTCCGATCAAGCGCATCGTGATAAATCGGCCAAATCATTAAATGGCGGTGTATCGTGAAATGGCCGAGCAGATTACGATTCGGCCATTTCTACGATCGGACCACGACATAATTTTATGAATATAATATGTTACAGTCAACTCTTAGTTACTAAAACAGTTTTACGTAACGCCTTTACTTAGTTACATCTAAAGAATCACTACAAAAAATAAAGATTTTAAGTGTCATAAAAATATCTTTTAACCCGGTTTCTAAATAAATGTAATTGTAGAAAGTGTTTTGACTGATTTTTGCAATCCAAACTAGGTACCTATGTAGTCTTGACCGGTCAAGATTTTTCACTGTGGCATATCCAGACCACCGGTAAGTAGCGGGTCAGAAATAATTTAAGAAAACGTCTAAATAATAAATGATAAAAAAAAAACAAAAAACTGTGACGCGCCGCGGGTATATTTACAGGAACCATCTCATGCGATATGTCGCGATTCGAATTTAGAAACTCATCTACAAATCTCACAAACTCATCTCTCAAATGATATCTATGCATTGCTATTCCCTGTCGACATCGGCCCCATTGCATAAAAGAAGAATAGAATATAAATCTACCCTGATAAATGTTGCCATCAGTTTTTTTATGGATTGGATGGCACTGGTCATCTCTTAGCTGCCACTTCTTATTTTCATTATTTTAGTTTTGAATAGTTTTTTTTTTTGTTTGTTTCTATTTGCTGTACGTAATGGACGCGTTTTTTTATATATCGTCCTCACATTTAGTTATAAATACCTACTACGCTTTGGAATGGGCGACTAGCTTCATATTTCTAACTCTACCGAGCATCCAACTTAGGAATCCAATTACTCTTTTTGCAGACGATAGCACAGTCACAATAGCATGTAAGGAAACTGAAACCTATAAACTTGACATTAATTTTAGCTTCCATAATTCATTGGTAGACAATAATAATCTAAAAATTAATTTAAATAAAATAAAAATCTTGCATTTCAGTCAAAGAATACCAGTAAGAAATGACATTAACTTGAGCTATATAGATCACACCGTAGAGATAATGCCAAAATCAGAGTAGATAACAAAATCAGAGTAGACAAAAACAGAGTAGATAATGCCAAAATCCTTGACAAAAAACTTGATTGGAAAGATCACATTGAAGAAATTAGTAAGAAAATTAGTAGTTCCTCCTATGCATTGCATAAGCTCGCCCCAGCCGTAAATAAGCCCATCATGGACTTGTTGCATCGATACTTAGATACGGCATTATTTTCTGGGGAAATTCTACATATAAAGATGTTATATTTAGAATGCAAAACCGATGCCTAAGAGCTATGTTTGGTCTTAAAATTACAGACAGTTGCAAACCATATTAATATCAAACATCAAATTCTCCCACTTCCTTCCTTGTATACAGGGTGTGTCGTAAATAGTGGTTCAACGTGAAGGGGCCGATACACCGTATATTCAGCTACGAGTATCACATACGACAATTTGACGTTTTTTTCATAGGTCACAGAATAAAATATTTTTTTGAAAAATGTATACCTACTTTGTTTCACTAATTTGGTAATTCTATTTATGCATTATTTTACAATTTGATTTGAATTGGATTTCATTCATCAACAACAAATCATTGTTTTATTGAAAAATAATGTAATTTGTAGAAATTACCAAATTATTAAAGTTTTAATTTAAACATTTTAAAAAAAATATTCTGTGATCTATGAAAAAAAAAAACAAATTGTCGCATGTGATAGCTGAATATACGGTGTATCATCGTACACACCCTGTATATTAGAAACTGTATTATTTGTTAAAACGAATCCCCAACTGTTTCCGAAGTCTTCAGATGGTTTAGAAAGAAGTCACCGTGATAATCAAAGACTTCGTTTACCTCGTGGTAAAACAGCACTCATTGTCCGATCGTAGAAATGGCCTTAACGTGATCTGCATGGCCCTAAAGTTATACAACAAGGTACCTAAGGCATAGGTACAAAGATTTGAATATTAATAGTTTTATTAAAAGCGTGAAAAAATTAAAAAAAATGCTACTATAATGTTGACGATTATTTAAATGATGTACTTTAGACATTTTTTATTATTATTTTTAGACATGAATTTGACGTAACTTTATGATTTTGGTACTTTGAATTATATTATTATTGTATTTGTACGCCTTTCTAGGCAAAGCATGTTGAAACTTTTCTCTTTTTTTTGTAATCACTCCAACTGATTGTAATCCTACACGTGTTTTAGACAAATAACTATATCTTATCTTATCTTAACTGACAGACTCCTTGACAATTCAAAAGTGCCTGTAAATGGTTTAATTGAAATAAATGCTTTGATCGCCAACCTGTCGATTCTGATAGTTTTCATACTAATGTATTATAGTTTCCAATAAACGATGGGTTGATGCGCCTACGCAGATTGTTGTAGCTACTTTTCTCGTGCGATCTCTCGGTTGCGCTTAATCCGCGGTGGGAGCGAGGACATATACGTATTTTTTTTTTCAGTTATTGTTGTTTTGCGGTGATCGTAGTTCTAGCTTCCCCTTTGAAAACACTTAGTTTATTGTATCAGCGGTAGTGCTAGTTTGTAAAATCATTATGTGTAGCTATAATTGTATATTATGTGTACAAGTGTAACCCTGTATCCAACTTGCAGCTCATCCTACCGTTTTGGGTAGTACAGTGGTTGTAGTACTCGTACTAAGCTGATACCCATCACGTCTGCGGACTTTGACCCTGTATAAGTCACCTTAAGATGGTGAAAACCGTTACTTTAAAATCTGTCGGTTTTATTAGGAAATGTGTGTGTACTATAATGTACGTACCTATGCCTTATCCTACGGGGATTGTGATGGTAAAACCCTGTTATGTACAAAAAATCTTTCACACTGCCGATCTCGTAGGTTCACGTAATTAAAACTTAATCCAAATGAACAATAGGCTTCACAATATATTATTGTCGTAGCCATTAAAAGGATATACGAGTATGTATTCTTTATGTAAACCTAAAAAATAATGTAATACATTTAGGATTTTACCCTACGAGGTTTTTGACGCAACGATATTGAAAACAAACATACATGTAAATATAAACGTATAGGTTACCTACTACACATATGTATATTTTTTTTTTTTAGGGTTCCGTTGTCAACAAAGAACCCTTATAGTTTCGCCATGTCTGTCTGTCTGTCTATCCCGGCTTAGCTCAGAGACTCTTAGTAGGACTAGAATGCTGCAATTTGTCATGGATATAGACATATTAATCACGCCGACAAAGTCGTCTATCTCATAATTTTTTTAAACGATACCCTATATCGTTAGAAAGGCCGTTTAAAAAAATTGAGGGTCTGTCAAGATCTTTTTTCTATTTAGGGATCCGTTTGCGAAATATTACGCTTTAAATTGCCAACTTTTGTTAGAGTCAAGTGTCCTTCCCCCTGTCAGCTAAATGGGTGATTGAAGATATATGAAAAAAGTCATGGCAGAATGGATCGATATAATTATAAACACGACAAAAAAAAAAATTTGTTGTTTTTTTTTGAGGTTCAACGACACCTGGCACTGTTTTTACTTGCAGTATGATATTGAGAAAATCTGTTTTCGTTTGTTTCATCGTGTTTAGGTATCGATACCAATCACGTCTGTGAAGTTTACACAAAAAAACCAGATTTTTTAAACTACATTAACTGCGGTCGATGACCCCACGAAAATTATTAAATAATATATTTTTTTGTTTTATTATGTTAAGATATCGATACCCATCACGTCTGCGGAGTTTTGCTAACTAATTTATTTTGGCCCTGTATATAACGAAATTGAAAGGAAAACTATCACAGTTAAGTAGGCTTTACAAGTTAACGAGTAATAGTCGACCAACTTACATTTGCAGTTGGAAAATTGACTGTGACGTATAACGATGTATCGGAGAACATGTTTTTCAACATTGTAGTTGAAAAACATGTTAACGGAACCCTTCATTGTGCGTGGTGTGACACGCTCTTGGCCGATTTTTTAAATTTACTTTTTCGGTTTTATGTGCTTCTGTCCTTTTTGATGTCGCTAGTTTAAGAGGTTTATCAGATATTTGTGGGGGTCAGACAGATAGGCGAACGGACATCAAAGTTTGACCGATAGCAGTAATTCTGTGACATGTTTTCATACGGAACTTTAAGATGGATCCACAGTGGTAACCCGCGAAATTCAATGTTTCTTACGTTTTTTGCAATTTCCACGTCAGTGTCAGGTTGTATCTTAATCAAAATATGATTCGCGAGCCTCATTTCAGCCGAAACACGTCCACTGCTAGACATAATACCCCATAGTACCCGGGGGTGTTTGCCATAATCGCCACCCTTGGCAGGCGGATTGGCGATCGATCGCAGTATGGTGTTAAAATGCATAAAGAACGCTGCAGCCCATTCTCTAGTAAGTCCCTTAGTCGCCTTTTACGACACCCACGGGAAGAAATAGGATGGTGCTATTCTCTACGTCCGGCACCACACGGACAGTTCTTTTCTTCAATTAGTTCACAGAACTAATATAACTTAATTATTGTTTTTTAATAGATATATTTTTACATCTATTAAGGTGAATCAGCAGCTGTAGCCCGCAATATTAAAACTTTCTTACGTAAGTTAGATTTTAGAAGAAGTGAATGGTAAATGAATGGTCACGGACATGAAAAACCTTTTCCCAACTAAATAATGCATTAGTCAACCTAATTATTGAAAGTCGGTTTCCAGTCTAACAACCTACTTTTTTGATACTATTTATAGATAGGTATAAATTAGTATCCACCTACCTACTTGAAACAATTAGGTAGCAATACCTACCCAACATGCAAAAACTTATTTCAAGTCTTATAAGACTTTATGTATATATTTTTATTTTTTTATTTTACTTTAACATAAAACGGCCAAAGGCCAATTACATCAGTTAAAGACACAACACATTATATAAATACCAAAACAAAAATAATACAGCTACTCGACAGTCATACACTCATCTCACAATACTCCAGACCTTCTTCCATTCATCCGCGAACACATCACAGTGAGGCTTAGCGTCCAAGAGAGCGTTGAGTGCAGAGAGTGTGCGTGGGACAGGAGACTCGGCTCGAGCAACGGTTCGACTCCAAGGCACGGCGAACAACCCGTGCCTCCTGCTACGGTTATAGTTAATCGGAGCAAAAAGATGGGACAGTTCGTCATGCAATTCAGGAGCATCTGTTTTTCCACGAAGGATCTTACACATATTAATAATTTGGTATTTTTTTCTTCTAACCTCGAGAGAGTTGTAACCTAAACAGCCTAAAAGAAAATTCGAAGGGTACATAAACGGATAATATCCATTCAAACGTTTATATAGATACTAAGCTAAATTCTAAGATAGATGATAAGCCTTTTGCACCTTTTCTAAGAGTAAAGTGTACTTTTTTTCGTGCGGGTTCCAGACGCATGCACTGGACTCCAGTTTGCTAAGAACAAGTACATTAAAATAGATTTAATAGTGCTGATGTTGGTAAAATCTTTAGCATTGCGCAGAATGAAACCTAATCGCCTAAATTAATCTTTTGCTACCGTTGCCATGTGATCATGAAACGTTAGCTTGTTGTCAAATGTGACACCTAGATCCTTCATTCCAGATGTGCTAGCAATAGCGCTACCATTCATTTTATAAGTGAAGGTGAAAGCTCGAGTAAAACTCATGACGAAGCATTTGGAAGAATTGAATTCGATTTTGTTCTTAACACCCCATGAATTAATTTTGGATAAGAGTTTTAAATCATCTGCATATAATAGACTTCTGGCATGATGAATAACTGAAGGAAGGTCTTTAATCATTATCAAGAAGAGAAGCGGTCCCAGAATTGATCCTTGACTGACTCCGGAACGCGTATAATAAGGCTGGGATTCATAAAGGCCCGGTCTGACAAACTGCTAACGATCGCGGAGATAGTCAGCGAGGAACCGTAACAGACCTGGCGGAAATCCGATGGCACATAGCTTTGCCAGTAGGATATCATTATTGACCCTATCAAACGCTTTCCGGAAGTCAAAGTACAAGACATCGACCTGACCCCCACGGTCCAAACGTTTAGATATGTAGTCTACTACGGTAAGAAAGTTAGTATTTACTGATCTCCTTGCTCTGAAACCATGTTGTTCGTTACACAGCTACTTTTCAACTTGGGAATAAATATAATTATGTAGTATGTGTTCAAAAACTTCAGCTGGTGATGACAAAATGGCAATGGGACGGAATTCTTCTATCAATGTTTTATTCAAACTCTTGGGAATAGGAGTGACCCTTGAAATCTTCCATTGTGGTGGGTATATACCGGTTTTTAATGATAGATTAAAAATATGAAATAGAGGTAAGCAAAAGTGTTTTTTATAACTTTTCAAAATTTCTGGAGGGATGCTGTCAGGCCCTACCGAACTACAAATTTTGAGTTTACCTATTCCTAACATGACATCCTGAGGAGTGAATTTAAATATATTTACATAATTACTGCTAACATTAGTATCAAAATGGGAAGCATTTTCAACATCAAGTCGTGGAACATCGGGAAGATAAACGCTAACAAAGAAATCAGCGAAGGCATCAGCCGCATGAACACCTGCAAATTTTTCACCGTTGTAGGTAACACACGGCTCAAAACCACCTTTTGAGCGTAAACTGGCTATATGTTTCCAGAAATCACGCGGATTGGCCCTTAAATTATTTTCAATCATTTTGGTATACGATGAAAGAAAAAAGAAAGAAAAAACATGCAAACGATGCATAGGCAAGTGCCACCCGTGTTTTAAGGCTAGCTCTCAAATCTGAAAAATTCTTGCGGGCTATTATACATTTAGTGCGCTTCCAAGCACAATGCCACTTGAGCTTAAGTCTAGTGTCCTGAATTACTTTGAATTATTTTGTGAACCACACTGGATAACGCCTATTATTGGTTTGACATCGTCTTTTCTTTTGCACACAAGCATCGAAGATGGTATAAATTGACTTATAAAAGTACTCTGTAGCTAGATATACATCGTCAGTCTGTATAACCTTCTCCCATGATTTTTTTGAAAGTAAATCAAAAAGCTTATCTCGGTTACATTTTTTGAAATTCCAGTCTTTACTGGTATCAATGTTACTTGGTTCAATGACATCAGATATACGTGTGGATTTAATTTTAATATCAATATCTAAAGGCGGATGAAAATTGTCAGGTATAACTATGCCATCCGTGACAGCGACAGAACTATCAATCGTGCCAGCGCTCTCTTGGACCAACACCACATCTAGCATACCTCCATTCAAATTACTCACCACATTCTTCTCATTCAGGCGACAAAAAGATAAAAAGTAAGAATAATAGTTAACAATAGATAAAGAAGCACTATTCAAATTTAGGTCTCCTAAAATTAAAACAGATCCTTTTAAGTTAGATGCAAAACTTTCAACTTTACAAAACTAACGCATATAGTCCGCGTCTTTAGCACTAGGTTTAATGTATACCGCACACACGTAAATCGAACGACCACACCACACAAAACTTGCCCACAGATCTTCTCCACAGTCCGTTTCAAATTCGCGGCGCCGTCGCAACACAACAGGCGACCGCGCGGCGAGTAGAACCCTCTGTCACGTCGTAGAATATTCCAGTCTCCTGGTGATAGTTCCGCGTCTTCAACCGACTTATCAAGAAACGTTTCTGTTATTGCGACGAGATTATGTTCCATCAATAGTAAATTATTTCACCACATACATAGTTTGGTTTTTAAAACTCTCACGTTCTGGTAAAAACAATGTTAGTTCGAAAGTTTATGTGCTACGAAAGGGCTGATTGTTGGCTGGTGGGCTGGGCTGGGGTTGTTTTCCGTTCAGTTTATGTAGACCGGCTGATCTTTTATAATTCACCCAGGGCCTAATCTTTGCGTTGACCGGCCAGACATCAGCTGAGTGAAAAATTTCATAGCTAGCAACTGGTACTCCTACCTTATAAGATTTGTAGTCCGGGTTTGACGTTAACATTTCAACTGAACGCACCTGTACTTGCTGGACACAGCTGCTGCAGGTAGTTGGGTATCTCATCAGAACCCGATTCCATGTTCCACAAATGTAAATATTTACGTGGTTCGACTGCCTTTAGTGAAGTACGGTAGGTCCAGCAATTCCACTTATTGAAGTCATTTGTCGATGTTTCCGAGTTACAGTCGTCCATTGGGAAACAGGCACCTTGAGGGATTCATCGATAGCATCCACGCTGGTCGTTATAGCTGGGGTTGATTGGGCAAGCTTGTTAGACTGGCCAAGTTCAATGACCTCAGCCTCAAGTTGAGAACACAGGGGTAGCTGGGTAGTCGGTTGCGGTTTTTGTTGTTTCCGTTTCCTCAGTTTCCGTTGCTTAGACATATCTATGCTTTTTGTAACTAGTATTGGAACAGGGGTGCTGTCAGTTGGTGTGGACGGCGCGGTAGCGAGTGTAGCGACGGTAGTAGAGTTATATCTGTCGTTGGTGAGTAACTCGAGTTTTTCTTTCAGGAATTGCATAAGGGAGTCGTGACTCTCGAATTTTACCTCATACCTCGCAAGTAAAGACACTGAATTTGTAAGCTGCTCTTTCAAACCATGCATTTCCTGTTTCAAGCTGTTTATTTCAAGTGAAAGTTCATGCGGAATTATATTTTCTTTGGACTGATTGATTGATTTTATTTTCGTTGGTTGTTCAGATGTCTCATTGACGGCCCCTTCCTTCAAGACGTTAGCAATGTTTCCATTTCTTTCACCTCGTATAGGGCTCCTAAATGATACGAAAAAATCATCGCTAAAAGAATCTTTGCTCAGTGTGGTAGTACAGGCGTTGGGTGATATAATTACGTCCATACCGGACTTTTCTTCAAGTAATGCACATTCGTCTGTTAATATTGGTGTATTTGATTTTCCTTGTTATAGAGTGGTATTTAGCTAAGACGTTATACAGACGTTCACCATACGATATTTCCGTCGCGTGACTGTAATGTCTTATTATATTAATTGAGTAAACGTTTTCAGGACTGACGTCGTATAATGGTGTTAGCCATGACGTTTATGAGATAATGTGTTGGTCATTTCAAAAAAAGTTGATTCATAATGGTCTTGATGAGCGCAACTTAACTTACTTTAATTATGTAGGTAATGTGACAGTATAGGACATTATATCACATAACATTTTTTGTTTGTCTATATGCCCGCTATCCATATATAAGGTGTATCTATTCATACACGAAATCTGTTAATATATATATATATATATAAACTTTTATTTCAGACCCAGGTAGTCCAATTAAACATGTGTATACACACGACTTAGAAACTAGTGTTAGTACTTAAATCTACCAGAACAACAACACAAACTATTAATTAGTACGCCACAGTGGCATGTAGGCGTATCCAATGTCCCAGTATGGGGCTGTCCCACCTATCAGTTATAGTATTCAGGATGTTGTTGGGGCTGGCGCGTACCCTGCGCATGGTGGAAGCGCAACGTTTGCGCATGATGGCGTGAAAGCCATCTATTCGCGCCTCTGCGAACATGCCGGAAGCACTGCAGTAGAAAGGGAAAAGTGTTAAGGGGTCATTGTACTCATCATTTTGAACAACTTTTACTATGGGACTAAACATTAAATCGTGAAAAAAAAATCTGCTGATTTTTTTTCGCGATTTAAGGTTCGTGCGACGTCATTTTGAAAAATAATCAAAATGGCGAAGCGGGACGTGGCACAAAATAGTTCGATCCCCTTTATGAGAACTAATTAATTTGAAAAAATTAAAAACAAAACAAAAATTATAATTAAAACAATAAGTGCAGTGTAAATGTATGTAAATGTATGTAGTGTAAATGTATGACGGCGCGCGGTGTTTTAGTCGATTTATTTTAACACTTTCATAAAGTTATAATCGATTATTTTTACACTGTGGCTTAGAACTTGTTTCATTGGTGGTATTTTTATTTAGAGCGGGTAACACCGAATGGGGCTGTGTCATGGCGGCGGAAGGATCACTCTTTTGATGTGATCGTTACGCGGTGCATACGCACACATCCAAAATTTTTTTTATGATTGATTGATTTTATCTAATCCATTGGCTTTAAATGCAAGATTAAAATATTGCGAATTGACTTAATCAGTGACAATCATTGCTATCCTTATTTTTTATGATTAAATTTTGATGTGGCATTTGTGCGTAAATTAAGTGCATTATTTTGCGAGTATTCTTTTTCAAACATCTGCACGGACACACGGCTACACATCAAGCTATACATTTCCAGTATAAGCTGGTCTCTCATTGTACGAAAATCCTATACAATGCGAGATCAGCCTAAACTGGATATGTATAGCTTGATGTGTAGCCGTCTGTACACGCGCACGATGGAGGACCAACAGATGACGATTCAACAGCGACACGTGGTGTCTCAGCCCACTCGAACATCCGTCACGTATAAAAAGTTAACTAAAAAAAATATTATGTTGTAGAAAGACGGTTTGACATAAACGGTCACTTACGGGTCTCATCACAATCAGTATTGGACCGTAAAGTCGTTATTTGTACTTGTATTTAACTTGTTTAACACATTAAACGGTCATTGCCTAACTTTTACGTAACTACTAAACGATAATATTGTCGTGTCATTTGGGCCTAATTCGCGTTTTATAAACGTTTATCCGACCAATTTTAAAAGACCAGCTGATAATATAAAAGAGTTAACTTTACTAGTATAAAACATTAATTTGTTAGTTGAGTACCTGTCTGGTCGCCTTAAATAGTAGTTGGAACTCTCCACAGTTTTTAATTAAGCCTTTGACTCTCTTATAAGAAGTATTTATCTATTTTTAGTTAGCTCCCATATTAACCACCGTCATCATTTTTCGTGACTGTGTTATTTATTTTAACTGCTATCATTTTCAGTCTACCAAGAATAGACTGAACTGATGAGAACTTTAATTTTGTAGAATTTCAAAGAAAGATCGTAAGACGAGCTTAAGGGCGCCCGCCCACGAGCGATTTTCTCGGTGATTTTTGTCAGAATGTCACACCTGAAACAAAATCGCCGAGAAAATCGCTCGTGGGCGAGCACCCCTATATATAAAATCTGCGGGGTAATTACGTTACACACTTACTATGGAAATGCCTTTCATTTGGACAGTTGAAAAACATTCATTGCGGTAGGCACTTATTAACGTTGTTAAGCGAACGAATTTTTCAAACTTAGGAAGCAATGGCAATTTTCTTCAAAATCTTTCGGATTGTGATCGAAACTTTTATACGCAATTAGCTGTTCTACGTTTCGTATCCTGTCAACCAAGAGCCGTTGGCATCCAACACAATCATGATCCTACTCCAATTATTTTCAAAATATCTGTGAGGCCGAGTTTTATTTATCTACACATACACACATAAGAAAAAGTCTACGAACAACAAAACCATAGTAACTAATACGAAAAAAGAATAAAGTACTCTATTTTTAGGTACAAAAACCAAACAATTAAGCCGAGAGAGAACATATTGTGTAATTCATTATCAATTTGTTAAGATTTCATAAAACATCTGTCTCGTATGTCAAGTTAAAAGAGGCCTGTAAGCCTATTTGAAAGCTTACAGAACAAAGCAATCATGTTAAAAGGCCTTTGACGGTATTAAATTTATCGATTTAACGTCTAACTCAAAATATTACGGGAAGCGGTTAGCGGTTGAAAGCTTGTTAAAAATATTGATATTTTATTTATTTATTTAACCATTTATGTAAGTACATTATATCAGTCAGAGAACAGAACAATACATACAAGGGTGATGCTTATTTCTAAGGAAATCTTTTCCAGCATACCTGCGATAGGAAAGTAGATAAAGAGATGTAGACAACGTGTGTAATGATTTTATTAAAGTATGTGCATGAGGTGTCCACCCTTGTGTGTAAAAAGTGTACACTTTTTAAACAGAGTTGGTACTATTTATTATTCAAAAAATTTTCTGCGATACTTACATGAGTATTTCATATTTAGGGAATGTATAGCAAGGGTTGACAGCTCTTGATTTTTTAAATTGCCTGTTTTTTCCTTGGACAGCTTTCGTTGGTCAGACTATCTATTGCTTGTGACCAGCAAGTCACTTTTTCTGCTACGCTAACTCGTTCAATTTTGCAATTTCTTTTTTAGTTTTATGTTTGAAGAACTAACTTGAATAATACATTGGGAGCGATCAACATACGTCGTCATTAATTATTCAGTTATATCAATATTAAGCCATTACAAGATAATATAACATCTCGTCTGTACCTATTCCCCGAAGGGTGAGGCAGATATGTTTTGCCTCAACCGGGCACAAATCAGGCTGCTGAGAAATTTTCAGATGGTAAGAACCAATAACACTCAGCCACCAGCTCACCAACCCGGGAATCGAACCCAAGACTTCGTGCTCAGCAGTGATGGTTGCACTAGACCAACGAAGCAGCTATTAATTCTGATTAATAAACTAAGCCATTAATTAATTCTTATTCTCTTCATCTTAATCTCATCAGCACAAACTGTATGAGAATAGCTAATGGTGTGGTAAAAACAATAGACAGTCAGCAAGTTAGTCCCGGGGCTGAATGGTCAAGGTCCCATGAATGTGTGCCAAAAGTGGAAGCTATTTTGATACGGAACGGTTTCTTTTCGGTACGGCGTAAATGTTACAACAAAATACCGTGTGATATATATTGCAATTAAATGAAGGAAAATTTAAAACACGTATTAAAAGTACCTACACTTTATTAACAAGCATATTACAAATTAAAGGGTTATATCCAAGATGAGAATGCTTGGAAACATGCTGGTGCAGCTTCATAGGACAATCTAGAGACTAGACAAAATTAACTGGTTGTTATTTTATTTTTATAATTTATTATTTGTATGACATTGATTTTTACATTCTTTGATTACCTTAAGGGAGATGCGCTAAGGTAGCCCGCGAAATTCAAATTTTATTACGTTTTTTGCAATTTGCAGGTCAGTAACAGGTTGTATGTTGATCTAAATATGATTCGCGGCCGTAACAAATATGGCTTTACAGAATTATAATCATTACAATCAGCATTACAATTCTCTAAGTTCATAAAATCCTACTGAATGATTATTTCAGAAATAGTCATTCAATCGGATTTTACGAAGACAGTTAATTGTATTGCCGATGCTAATGATTATAATCCTTTAAAGCCATATTTGTTACGGCCGCGAATCATATTTAGATCAACATACAACCTGACACAGACCTGCAAATTGCAAAAAACGTAATAAAATTTGAATTTCGCGGGCTACCTTAGCGCACCCCCCTTAACTCAATCACAGACATTTTGTTTTTTGGAAATTTTATACAAAACGATGTTTGTAAATATGTAAGGTGTAAGTACCATGTATCTATCTCTCAGTTAAATTATCTGTTTTTGCTTCATTTTTCATTACTTTACCAATTGTGGTATAGTAATTTTATCCTAGGTGCATCGTCTCCAGATAATATATAATTATATTTAGTGTACTTAAAAAAAAATTGTAAAACCTTTTTAAAAGATTAACGGTGGTATTTCTTGCCCATTCTTCTCAATACGAAACTAACTACGTTTTGGAAGGGGCAACTAGAAACAATTCTATTTTTTTTGTAAATTTTGACGTTCCTCTTAACTGCCTTGACTTTGCGTATAAACCGCGCCGTAGAAAAAAACGCGTGCGTCAATAAGCTTCCATTGTGATTCATACAATACTGACGACCGTGCCTACACGGCGAATAAACCGTAGTTTTCACGGTAAGAAAAACGTGTGTACAAAGGCCTTAATATTAATTCTTAAAAAACATGAATGTGAAAAAGCATAGCATTCCACCTAGCCATTGTACCTACATTGAAACGCATAAATTAAAACAAAAAACATAATATCTAGGTATAACATAATGAATAAAATATATGAATCAACGCGTGGTCCCATTGACCTACAGCTATTCCTATTGAAAAGTTCACCAATAGGCTTCTTCTTCGTCGTATCAATGATTGTTTTTGTATAAGTTTAAATTAGCTCTGACCATCATTTGCGGTGCACGAGAAGAGCCTCCTCGATCGGCGCGGAGGCGTTCAGGTCATAATAAAACGCTCGGCGCACCCTGTTAACAGCTGACACTCGGTTATAAAGAGATCCAGCTGGCCAATCTTTTCACCACGATAATTCCTCACACTCCCCCACGGTCCCCGTCAGGACCATCACGAAAGGCACTTTTCAAAGCAACCAATATGCTATTAAATATTGTAACTACGAGGATTACAGCGAGATTACTTCAAGAGGACACCGAGGCGCCTTATAGAGAATAGCGGAAATTAATGTCAGACATTAATGTCGCAATTTGTGTCCTAGACTCAGCTGAAGTTGCGACGTTTATTGCATCCTGTTACCTACTGAAGATGGAAATTGTATACCTAGTTACGGTAACAAGTTTCATACGTAGAATGATTAGTAGCAAACAGGATTCTTACTAAATAAATATTAAATTGGAAGTAATGACAGTACCCCCTGGCCCGGATATTAATTATACATCGTTTCAGGAAGGTAACCGGCATAGCCCAAAGAATTGCCAAACTTAAGTGGCACCGGGCGATGGGGCCGAAAGGTTATTTCTGGAGTGGCGACCGCATTCCAGAAGACGTAGCGTTGGAAGGCCACCCACAAGGTGAACCGATGACCTTGTGATGGCCACAGGAATCCGCTGGAAGCGAGAAGCACAGGACCGGTCGAAATGGCGATGCTTAGGGGAGGCCTATGTCTGGAAATGATGATGATGATGATAGTTTCCGGAAGAGACTGCCACAGAGGAATAAATGTCAGTAAGTATTCACCCTAATTGCGTAATACACTTACAATCATTATCTGAATGATTGTGAAGGTTATTGCAAATCCATTGCTTAATAATTATGTTCGAAACATTTGTCTGCTCATCAACGTAAATAACGCAATGAATGTTGTTGAACTGTCAAAATTAAAGCCATTGCTACTCTAAGTGTGTTACTACGCAATTACCTACCCCACTGGTCTCAACTCAATTTTCGTAAATTAAAATTATAAGTAAAGTCAAAGTATTTATTAGTGTGATTTTTGGTGATACAGTAGGTCTTAATGTTAGGTTATGGTAACTCAAAAAAATACCCATTTAAAAAAAAGGACCCATAAAATTACCTAAAAATACACTATTTAACATTACAAGAATTTAAAATCGAAATTACATACAATTAACAAACATTTAAAAATTTGAATACAATCATATGTAGGTATTTTATAATAAACATTCAGAACACAATTATTATTATTAACATTAATTTCAAGAAGATGATGAAGATGTCATAATATTACATCAAATGTCACTGGCTAATGTCAATGTATACATTATTACAAGCATGTCACTTTAAATAAGGTATAATTTACGTGGGTTTTTGGTGTTTTATGTAGGTATTTGGTATAATTTCACACATTATTTCTCAAGAAAGAGGTAAAAAAGAAACATTTAGTTGTTTAGGAATAATTTACGCGATACAAGTAGGTTTATTAATTTTATAAATGTTATTTCATTAATAAAGCATAGCTTATGGGTTTATTATTAAAGCTTGTATGCACAGGATGTGTTATTGTTTCGTTTATCACGTTTCCTTATTAAGTAAGTTGTATTAGTATTATGTTTTTTTTTTATTATAAAAAGTACAAAGGTAGTATGTAGTATATTGCATAGGTACAAAGTCGTGGGCGTAAACAAGAAAAATATTTTTTTTATTATTATTATTATTCTCAAACAGAGTCAGTCGACTCGAGCACACGTGTCTGGAGTCCTCTCCGTCAATTTTACAAATATTTTTTACTGTGCGTCTACTACAGCGCGAGACAATGTGTTTGCGCCTCGTGTCGGCCTGAACGAAAGTGGCGTGGAGTAGGCCTATATGTGATCCTAATCTCAGGCGAGCAAACCAGTGCATACGAGGGGCTAATTGCGCCTGCCTAACTGACTTCCGTCCAAGGTAATCTGGTGAGATGTTTCCATATCTTTTAGGGATCTGCTGAATAGTGGCGCTTGAATTATACCTATACCGTGTGTCAATTTATAATAATAATATTATGTGCAGTGCTATGCTAGTGCTCCAAAGTTGTTTGTCTTTTGTGAGTGCGAATTCTATTTGTAGACATTTCGGGATTTAAGTGATGGACTCAGGTAGCGGTGACCCAACCGAACATTCCTTTTTGGTTTTTTCTTTGGGTTCGGGGCATACAAGAGGGACGTCATTGTTTTTTTTTGGCTACAACTTACTACTACACCAAAAAAACAGAAACCTCGGATGGAGACATTGGCGGCAGCAACATGAAACACAGCATAGCGGCGACATAGAAAAGCGTCAAGAAAGCAGTTAAACTCCGCCAAAGGATTCAACATTTGGGATTCAGTGAAGCTGGACCTGAGTCCAGCTTCGCAACCTGGCGCAACCTGGTGGCGACGTTATTAAAAGATGAGACCCATAGATAAATATAACCCGTCTCTCCACTATTCCAAAGCTTGCTCAAGGATGCATATCCGGTATGGCTCTAATAATCCCTCCATATCCCAAGGGCACTGTGAATCTCTGGGTTCATTCGAGTGATCGAGTCTGGTTTAACCATGCTGGGGTCGGTATATGGGGGCGGGCTATGCTCGGAGTTTCTTTGAAGGATAAGATCAGGAATGAAGTTATCCGGAAGAGAACCGGAGTTACCGACATAGCCTTAAGACTAAGCAAGCTGAAGTGGCAGTGGGCTGGCCATGTTTGTCGAAGGACCAATGGCCGGTGGAGCAGACGAGTTCTTGAGTGGAGACCGCGTATCGGCAAGCGTAGTGTGGGGTGCCCCCCAGCTAGATGGACCGACGACCTATATTTCATTAATTCATTCATATTATTATTTTTCTCAGACATACATCACATTTTGTTTTTACAACTTTTATTGCCAAAGATTGGTTCGTTGAGGCGCGTGGTCATCTCGTGCGCGTCCGTCACATTTTTTTGTTGCCAATCGAACATTGATGGCCAGCGGCACCGGATTGTTTCTTTTGTTTTGTGGACCACAACTGTTTTGTGATTGCCAAGTGAATTACATTGAAGCGGTGCAGAGTTGATCCGGCGCGACTAAAGGCTAATCTAGTGAGATCTTTCCACATCTTTCAGGGATTTGCTCCAGTCTGCAAGGCACGCGCCTTGTCAGGGTGGCCTGAGTAGGATTTTTGGCATTTGGCAGCCAGTAAAGAATGCAAGGTCCGCAATTTTAAGTCACTAGTTTATTTTGTCCCTACTAAATTATAATAATATTATGTGCAGTGCAGTGCAGTGTTATAATGTCTCATTATCGCATTTTCTGAATACACATTCTATTTTTAGATATTGTCATAGACGAGCTTCAAGTGCTCAGGTAATCCGTAACCCACTGCAAACGAGGGTCGTGAGGATAGGACAAAGGCGACAGTCGACAGTCGGTGAGTTCAGAATAACGTTATTATATTTTGCTGCTTCGGCATGCGAAGTCTATGCAATTTTTTCGTCTTACTGAGCATTTCAACTTGGCATTATTTGGGTTATCGTAGATTCCACGGAAGTATGAACGCGCTTTTCCTTACATGCCGATTTCTACCATTCAACTCCTACCGCTAGCCGCGTTAAAGAACTTCATTCCAAAAAACTTGAAACGGATAGTAATGAAACCTCAGCCACCCCCTCCCCCGGACCCTGGACCCCCAGACCCCCGGTCCTATCCACCGTACTCTCTTTCTTTATTATGACAGTATAATTATGTACACTGCACTGTCCTCCCATACTTATCAACACTGTAATTAGGAAACATTGTAAAATCCAATCATTTTTAAAAGAGTAACCGTGGAGTTCCTTGCCGGCTCTTCTCCATACGAAACGACAAATTGGGATCATGCACCTAGCTTTTGACGTATTCTTTTATGTGAAATAAAATATTTTGATTTTGTAGATTATGAGACTTCCACTAGGATTTCTTGTCTGGGATATCATAATGCTGGAGACCAGAAGGGCATGTGGTCAGGTAGACGTTATGCTCAAAGTGTGGAAGGGTATGACGGATGCGCCTGACATTCATAATGAGCTGATTCGACTCTACACACCGAATAATTATCACCGTGGCAGAAAACATCGACTGCTAGGCGTGCCTTCGTGTCGGACAGCAGCCCATGTTGCGTCTCCCATATCGCGCGTGTTGACCGCACTAAATAAGCTCGTGGAAGCCAAACCTGACTGCGATCTGTTCGCCAATAAATTTGCCATTTTAATGGTTATGTGCCTACATTTTAGTGAAAGGAATAGTACTTAATTGTTGTTATTAGTTTATGTGTTATGTTTGTATATACTTTGATTTATGTAATTGGTTTTTTAAGCCGTGTAAAACCTAGGTCTCGATAGCTGTACTTTCCAAGAATCAATTACGGATATCAAAGGATGTGAAAGAAGCCTAACAGTTTCCTCGTAACCCTCACGGTAAAAGACGTTATTAAACGTGGTTAATTGCAGGGTATTGATAATGCTTCTACCCGTAAGTGATACTAGGTAAAAAATAATGGCAAATATTATACTTTTTAATTTGACGTTTTTCTTCTATGAAATGATAGTGTGACCCATTTGCAACAATTAATCACCCCATAACGCCTAGGCATAAATTCATGGGATTCGAGAAAACCCAAGTTTTTTGTATTTATGAAAATTTCTCAAATTGAATGAGCTTCGTTGCTATTCCATTGGGTAACTAATACTTTAACAAATCTTTCGATGTAACTTTCTAAATCATCAAACAGTTAAAAGTTAAAGGAAGAAGTTTATTAACCATTTAAAAAATAATAACTAATATATACAATGTGGAGACAACAATACGACAATAAGTGAAAACACTGGCAATACTAATGCATAAGAGTATTTTGGAACGATCAAATAAATTGTAGCATTGAAATTAAAAAAGTGATTTTTTCAAATAAACTAAATAGCAGTGGTGTGCCGACTATGGGTTTTGCCAATCTTTGACTAGCTATAGCGACTAAACTATTGGATATATTTGATTGAATTTTCGTGTGCAGACTGCGAACGTCATTAGATATACGTAGTTGAATTTATTGTTATATTGTCGTCTCCACGTTGTATATACAGACTAGCTGACCCGTGCCCACTTCGTTGGGCGGAAAGTCTTTTCATTTTTCGGATTAATATAAATAGCATATGACAAATAACGTGGCTTTCTATGGGTAAAAGAATTTTCAAAATCGTTTCATTAGATCCAGAGATTACCCCCCCCCCCCCCCCCTACAACCTCACAAACTTTACCTCTTTATGATATTAGTATAGATATATAATAACTTTGACACCAGCTTTCTCTAAATTTTACTATCGGATTAAATGTACAAATTAGGGCGAAGCCATCCTCATTTAATCAGCTATCTAACGAGGTGCAAATATTTTAAAAAGTATTCAGAAGTGCCCATCATGAAGCAGCCGATAATGCTGGCAAAGGTAGAATTAGCAAATAGTATAAATATAAAAAAAATGTGATTTTCAAATGGAATATAATTTTCGAGGCGACTTACAACTTAAAGGGCGACTAATTATTTGCTGCAACAAAAAATAACATGGCAGCGATTAAATATTATTTCTTAATCGCTGCAAAGTCATCTACTGTTATTGAATCATTTGGGTTAGGTTAGGTTAGAACAGTAACCATTAACAAGCGAAGGCGAGCGAGCGAAGCGAGCGTGCCGTGGCAGCGGCCGCCGAGCGCCAGATCCCCTCTATTGTTGGTAAATTCAGTTACCAAAACAAAAATTCGATGCCAGTTTAAATTAAAATAAAGCTAAAAACTGATATATTAATATGCTACCTATTACTTATTACGATACTCCTTATTAGCTGCCAACCCATTATATATGGTACCCACTCTATTTTTTTTTGAAACCTATATTCATTTTACTTAGTTGCCGCATTAAATACATGCCTTTTCAAATTAATTAACGCCGTCCCACTTCCTTCTTATTGCAGTCCTTCCTACGTTAGGTTGACAGATCAATGCGTCCAGGGTGCGACCCTGTCGACAGAGTTGAGACTTGATCACTTGTCGCTTAGTTCAGTTTGTACGTGCAAACATACACGTGAACTAAGTTATAAGTGCTTAGCTCATCGACTACGAGTAACAGTGACCACTCAAAAGCGGTGTCTCAACTTGCGACCTGGGCCTCAAGTATGCTATTACAATAGTGTCAGAATGGTCGATCATTGATTTCATAATTGTTGATTTTGACAAGTTTGGTAATCTACTATTATAATGGCGTCATTATGATTTTCCAATGGTCGGCCACTGACACTACATTGAAATAAATTGCACGGACGGATCCTGGAAGGAATATGTCAAATTACAAGACGCCCTGTATACAGAGTGTCCCAGAAACGGGTGATAGGCCAAGTCGTGTCAGTTATCAGAAAAATATATAACGTAATCTTGGTCATGTACTTTTCAAATTTTAGCATAAAATAAATCGGAAAAACTGACACCCTGCGATGATCTTTCAAGTCCTGTAGACCCTGTGACTACCAATATTAACTTTTCTTTGATTTTTAGGGTTCCGTACCCCAAAAGGAAAAAACGGAACCCCTATAGGGTCACTTCGTTGTCCATCTGTCCGTCTACCTGTCTGTCAGTCGGTCAAAACCTTTTTTCTCAGGAATTCATTTATGAAAATATTATGTATATACCTAAGGAAAAATATACATATTTTTAATAAGATAAGTGATAGACATAATTTTAATACTAGAAATAAATATAAAATACACTGGTCATCAAAAAAATCGGCCCACCTGTAGTTTTACCGCAAATCACATTTTTTCTTTAGCGAAACAAAACAAAATTATTTTGTATTGATATGTTTAATTTGACTTGTTTATTTACACCAATTTTAGCACAATATAAACAAAAAAACATTAAAAAAATTAAATTACGATTATAAAATTAAAAAGAATAATTTTACTCTTTTTTGTGGTAATTTTAAACACGTTCTAATTTTTCACTCTCAGTGTTATGAACACAATTGTTGCAGTTTAATATTGAGTATTCCCCCCTCTTGCTCGAATGACGGCCTGCATTCGCCGTTTTTGCGACCTAATCAAGGTTTTGATGGTCTCTTGAGGGATTCGGTTCCATTCTTCCCTGATGGCGGTTTCCAGGTCTCCTAATGATGTAGGGGCTGGATTACGGGCTCTAACCTTTTGTTTAAGGGCGTCCCACACGTGCTCTATAGGGTTAAGATCAGGGCTTCTCGCTGGCCACGACATAACCCGAATGCCGACCTCTTCAAGGTAATCGGTGACAATGCGTACTACGTGTGGCCGTGCATTATCATGCATTAGTTCAAAATTTTCTCCAATATATCCGGCATATGGTACCACATGGTCTTCCAAGATCTCTGTGATGTAGCGTACCGCATTTAAAGCACCACTTCTTATAAAAACCAGCTCCGTGCGTCCAGTTAAAGATATCCCAGCCCAAAACATTAGAGAGCCCCCACCATAACTGACTGTTTCTCTTATGCAACACTGAGCATAGCGTTCACCTGGCCATCGCATGACATTACGACGTCCATCAGAACCGTATAAAGTCATCCGACTCTCATCACTAAAAAGAACTGACTCCCATTGGCCTATAGTCCAATTGACGTGATTCTGCGCAAATTGAAGTCACGCTTGTCGATGAGCTGTGGTCAATTGTGGCCTGGCTTGTGTGGTCTTAAATTCTGCTCACGTAGTCTCCTTCTTACAGTACTGTCACTTATAGCCACACCCCGGTCTTCACGTAAGCGTCGCTGGAGATCAACACCAGAAAGGTGTCGATTTCGTAAAGCTGATACCAAAATGAAACGGTCATCCATTTGAGTTGTCACCCTATGTCTTCCAGATCCAGATCTTCTTCGATACTGTCCAGTCTCCAGAAACCTTTGGTAAACTAGCCGAACTGCAGAACGGCTGAGATTTAACCTCCTGGCCACGACACGTTGACTTAAACCTTGTTGTAGCAAAGCCACAACTTGGGCCGCCTCAGCTTCAGTAGTGTCCATTGTTTTTAATCAGAATTAATCAAAACTACAGCCTCAGCAATTAAACTTAACGATATGCACATGAAATCCCTAGAAAAGTCTGTTTCTGACTGGAAGTACGAGTCCATTTGTTCCGATGTAAAACCGTAAAATCAGCACAAAACAGTATTTCTGTATAAAAAATTGTTATGTCCCTTCAAGTGCAATAAGATTTATGACAAACAAGACGTCAATCATCATAGCGACCCTCAAAATAAAAAACAAACATGTGAAACAGCTTATCGGTGAAATAATCTACTAATATTAAACAAAAACTGGGTGGGTCGATTTTTCAGATTATCTAAAGTACAAACATATTTTATGGGGTAAACTTTTTGCAATTACTTTACTTTACTGCAATTAAATGAGAGAAATTTTAAAACACATTAAAGTACACTTTGTAAACAAGCATATTACAAGTTAGAGGATTATATCCAGGACAGGAATGCTTGGAAACGTGCTGGTCCAGCTCCATAGGACAATCTAGAGTCCAGACAAAATCAAACTGGTTGATATTTTAATTGTTATTTTATGATATTGATTTTACATTCTGTGATTACCTATGCTCACACACTGACTTATTATTTTAATATCTTTAGGAGAACATATACTTTTACAATGTTTGTAAATATGTGAGCACCATTACTTACCTATCTCATAATTAAGTTATTTTTCATTGCTCAGTTTTTAATTCTTTTTACCTATTATGGTACAGTAATTTTATTCTAGGTGCATCGTCTTCACATATAATCATGTAATTAATGTACTCAAACAAAATTTGTAAGACATTTTTAAATGATTAACGGTGGAGTTTCTTGCCCATTCTACTCCATACGAAACTAAAGAAGCAAAAACTAAGGAAGAACTGACTTTTGCCTCTTATGTGCCTATTTGAAATAAATAATTTGACTTTTGACTTTGAACGCGTCAAAGGAATCAAATTGAAATTAATATCAAATACAAAGGTCTACGTTCCCTCGGAGCTCTAAAAAATCAAGCTTCCAAGTCAACCCAATAAAAAAATACGGTGATTTATGCGACATATTTTGATACTCGCAAATAAATCAAAACCTATAGGGACCGCTAACCTAGAAGGCAAGAAGTTTTATGACATACCTAAACAAATTTAATATTTTTGCTATTAAAAACTTACATTGGCAGTTGGATAATTGACCGTGGCGTATTAGATGTATGGGAGAACATGTTTTTCAACTACAATGTTAAGTTTGTTTTTGGGATATATTCATCCCAACTACGGAACCCTTCATTGTGCGTGGTCTGACAGCCGACACGCACTTTTTGATACTTATTTATAATTTAAAAAGTACATGAACAAGATTTCTTTTTTTTTCTTCTGATAACTGTCAGGACTTGGCCCATCACCCGTTTCCGTTTTGACGTTGATTTCTGGGACAACCTGTATACACTAGGTACTCGGAATTTCCCTTTGAACAAGCTTCTACGACAACACTTATTTTATTATAGTAAGTAAAAATTCAGAGTACACATCCCACAGATTTCATTATTTTTTTTCTTTTTAACAACAACTCAACGCAACAACAACAACCAACACAACGCAACGCAACTTATTATAACTGAAGTTTTTAAACCGTGGTTTATGCGCCGTCATACTGCTACAGTTTTTAGAATTCTGAAATCCCGTCTAAGTGCTCGCTACGACCATCGAGTAGGGGAGAGCCGGAGAGCGGGACTAAAAGTGTTGGCTCTCATTCAAACTCAAAAATTGTAATAGAATGCAAAAAAAAAAACAATCGGCTTCCAAAAATTGGTGCTACAAAGTGAAAAAACTTTAATTTCGGAACTAATTTCGTATTTTCGTTTTTGCCACGAAATTCCAAAAATAGAGTTATTTTTCACTTAGTTGTGGTACTTACCCCACACAACTTCTTGTTCCACTTCTTACTATGTAAACAACAGTAAAAGGAATTTTTGATAACATCATCAACATACACAAAGTGGTTTAAATATGTATTATTGAAGCAAATTCAAAAACCACTTCTCTGAACTTTAGGTAATAATTTAGGTATATGGGTCAGGAGTATACCCTTTCAAACAAAATAAGAATTTTCAAAATCAGTATACATGCCTAAAATTACACGGCATAAAAACTAGTCAGTTTTGCTTAAATTTCAATTGACGAAATTATCGATAAACATTACCTATATTAAAAAAAAAATACATACAGATGAATATAGAACCTCCTCCTTTCTGAAGTCGATTAAAAATAGTTTTACATGAAATTCACTAATATTAATTAGATAAATTCTTTTTTAATAATATTGTTTTTTTTTTCATTTCGTCGTGATGAGTTTTTTATTATGATATTTTAAGCAGGTACTTCAAGGTTTGACGTTGTACCCGCTTGGTTTAGTATCTGTGGGTTGTAAGTTGTATGTTACATGTTACCTGACAGCGGCACATTTTCACAGGCATTGAGGTAGGAATACTATGGAGACGGCATATTCTACTATATGAAGAATAGTTATACAAATATCTATCATATCGACACAGTCAAGACATAAAGCGTTTTGTTTCTTTCTAACTAATCAAGAGCTACATATGAAGAAAGAGACATCTAAATGTTTGTCAAGGACTAAATTTGGCAAGACTTTTGTGTGATGTCAAAATCTGTTTATGCGTGACCTGTCGCCATGTTTAATGCCAAGTTTTGTATTACAAAACTCGGCAATGTGCTGTCAAACGGTTACTTGCTTTCTCTCTCACACTCGCAGTAACAACCCTATGAATGACGGCCATTTTAAATGCTTGATTATTGTAGGTAGTCACGCTAATTTAGTAGATATGGCCAGTCCATAGGTTTATAAGTCAATGTTCACAGGTTCAATTGGATAACCATTCAGCCTACAGATGATGAATAAGCTATTCGTAAAACGGCACGTATTTTTTCGTCTATGGATGTTCTTTATCTATGGTAAGTGCAATCTGTCAAACTTATTTGAGTTGTATCATAGTTGTACCTACGAGTTGTACTCTATAGTACAGTCGCCAGCAGACATCACGTTCTACCAACCTGTAAAATTTGATAAATAAAACCATGATTTGCGGTAGACTACTCCTGTAGGTATTTCAATACTTTTACATCAATAACGTCGGAGTTACACAGAGTTGTAATATTGTTCCTTATTTTATAAAGTTCAGGTGATAAAAACGTATCTAATATGGCAATAATCTATTAAATATTAAAAATTCAAATAAAAAGTTTTTATTCCGCGATACATATAACAGAGCATGGGAGGAAGCTTTTATAACAGGTAGGAAAAAAAACCAACATTTGAGGATACTAGAAAATGAGTGTCGGTTGCCCGGCCCAAGCTATGCTCAAGAAATACCTGTTTCGAAAGATTTGCTCAGTTAAAGCACAAGAATATTGTATTAATTAAAATCACAAAATGTAACATCATAATAAATAAGTAAATAAGTTGTCTTTATTAATTCCTTTTTTTTTAACACGAGTGCATTAAGTTTACTCACTTTAGTAAGATGTGTTATCTACTTTTCTTTCAACTACCAATCTACCTACCGTGATAAAATATACCTACACAAAATAAAAACTCAAGTTAATGAAAACAAAGTTTAATTCACCTTCTCCTCAAACATTTAAAACTTACAATTATTAAATGTGTAGTTATTAAAAGTGAAATTTATACTTTTACTTGGAACATTTTATTCTAATATTTGTTTGGTTTATTTGTGAATAATAACTATTATTAACAGAATCAGTCGATACAGGTAGACGGGGGCTCAATTTCAAATCATTTTCATGAGAATTAGACGTACGTGGTGAAGTTGATCGGTGCAAATGAATTGATTCCGTTAGGTTTTGAGTGATTTTACTTTTCTTTCGTACCGATTCCTCTATGTAACCTTCTGCTACTTGGTCCGATTTCCATCCACCATGACGCTTGAGCGTAGTCAAATTAGCACCGGAATCAGCTAGCAGCGTTGCTGACGTTCAGCGGAAACAATTCCCTGTGTAGGCTTCCGGGTTTTGTAGCTTCAGATAACTGGCAATTTCATAAGCCAATATTCCAAATTTGTTTCTGCCGATGATGGCTTGTTTTGTGCATTTTCCATTCTGGTAATTTAAGAAAAACTGCTTTGTGTTTATAGAACTTGGACGCAGCGCCATGTATTTCTACACTACATTTAAAAATTGACGGTCTTTCTTTGTTTTCGTGTTGATAAGTTTAATTAGCAGCATCTGGTTATGTGTTTTGATGTTGTCAATTGTGATATTCATTAATTCAGAGCATCTGCAAGCACCGTTTATACCGAAAATGAGAGCAACCTGTAAAAAAGATTAAAATTCGACATTACACACAACTTAAGACTTATTTTATAGGCATTCAATTATATTAATGGCCGGTATATACATTGTTTAGGCTAAGTATTTGTTAGAAATACATTTCCGGGTAATTTCAATAACTTCAAACATGTTACAAGTTCTACTTGATTTCATTCTACTTAGCCGGCAATGTACTTCTATTAAACACTTGCACTGAACAGTGTTTATATCGGTCATAATGTGTCAACGTCTAGATTATTATACTTAAAACTTACCTTTGTTACTAAAGGAGATGGATAACGGTCCCATACAATATTGGCCCAGAAATGAACACAAATAAAACAAAATGTAATAAGAAGCTATAATAGTGTTTCATAGCACTGCATATTTTTGTTCGTCGTAAAACTTCGTGAACGGACCTTCTCAAATCGGATGACTTCATAAAATAAAATCAAACCTGTCGATCGCGGAGTAGTCTACTGTCTTCCAGCAGATTGAATTTCGCTCAAATCTAACGACTGTATCCCAAATGATTCATTTGCTATGTCCCCTTTTATAGAACTTTGGATCTACGTTGGAAACCAGGCAAAATCAGAGTGGTCCGAGATGTGAGTTAAAGGTATTCTTATTGTAGCCCAGGTAAACTTTAATGTGAAGATCCCTAATCCAAGAAAAACGAAGTCACTCAGAAATGCAAAAAAGATAACCAGAAACACAGCCAATACTTATTAATCACAAGAAATCACAACAAAACATTAATAATGCTGTCATACGCAGCACCACCGAGCTATAAATAAAATAGAAATCGTCGAAGACAGACCCGACTGACAAGAAGGGTTACCTATGTTTTTGGCGCATGTATTTGCATGATACATAGTGACGCGGTTACGTCCTATGTATGTAGGATTATTTATTATCTCGTGGCATCCAGATATCTGGATGCATTTGAATGATTTACATGTCGTTAGGTTTGTAGTGACGGCTCAGCGTAACACAAGTGCGTTACTCCAATCCTTCAAAATCCAATAAGTGACAGGTGACGTTTCACAAAAATATGACATAACACCCTGGGGCCACCAGGGTCGTTTCTATATTTTTATTGGTTCACCAACAATTGTTTACTACATCTGGTTTTATGTTAAAGGTAACATGCAAAAGTGTGATGCAACAGTGCATCGATCACTTACAGTCATAACGCTGGTAATTAATAATTATCATAATTCAATTGTACTGGATCGCGTCATGTTCCGCTACTCGAATCGGATGCGAACATGACGCGAACTAGTACAATTCAACTACTGCGGTTTCGCTGCTATGGTTTCGCGGCGGAGGTGTGCTATCAGCGTGAGTCTTATTGTAGGAATCTTCTAGTGTCTACGTCAAAAAATTACTTATTGTCATTAATTATACATATATCTTAGAGTAAGAAAACTATAGAGGTTCGGATAGCGTGGCCAGATGATACAGCATATTTATATACATATCCATATTTATATATAGGACCTAATGATACCATAAACCTAACCCTTTACCCTTGCTTTACCCAGGGTTTTAAAACAAAACCAAATCAGCAAATTGATGATTCTATGATGTATAAATGTGCCAACAATACTTCACAATTTCACAAAAACGCCATGAAATTCGAAGCTACATATGTCGCTAACCTTGAAAAAACTGACTGCACTGAGAGACGGAAATAGTATAGCTTTGTCGTTTTCCTTTACGTATAATAACTAATAACATAAGAGGATATCCCTTTCTTGTGAGAATAAAATGGAGCTTGCCGCCGCGCCGTCAATACATTTCTTTGTCTAAGACATATAAATGTAGGTACTAAAGCGTACTCTTTCTAATACACAAGATGTTTCGTACAGAAAAATATTACGTTACATCGTTTATCTTTTAATGCCTCCCTCTATGCTAGTTAAAGATCTGTGCAAAGGATAAATGACATATGACAAATGCATGACAATGACTGGCGGTGACAATGATTATGAAATATAAAGAACGTGCTGCCATTACATACTTTTAAGACAGCACTGATCAATTGATTAAAAAAAAAGATATATTAATAAATTATTAAATATCATTTAAATAAATTATATAAATAAATAAAAATATATATAATTAAATATAGTTTTAATATTTTATATTCTAAAAATACTCGCGGAATCACATCAATTATTACAATAAGCATGTCCCAATTACCATCATATTTCCAAAACTTTGTAACATGCATATCTCCCCGAATAATTGTGTCAAAATAATATTTTTTTAAATTTAATTATTTCCTGCAAAGCTATGCCCAGTAAAGAACGCAGTGGTGGGATTTAAAATTGAGTTAGGTATTTTTTTAATATAATTATCTGTTTGTCTGTGCCAGGCCAGCGCTGGGCACGCCACAATTGTGGCGATAAGTCCCCTCTTTGAGGAGTGGCTAGAGAGGCGCCACGGCGTCCTCACCTTCCGCCTGACACAGGTCCTCACCGGACACGGTTGTTTCGGGAGGTTCCTGTTCAGGATAAAGCTGGAGGAAACGCCCGGGTATCACCATTGTGTGGAGTGCCGGGAGGACACGGTGGAGCATACGTTGGAGGTCTGCCCGGCTTGGGCGGAGCACCGCCGTACCCCCCACGGAGGCGATCGGCGGCGGCGATCTCTCGCGTCCGGGCCTGGTTCAGGCCATGGTTCAGAGCGAGAGTGCATGGGAGGCCGTTACCTCCTTCTGTGAAGCAGTAATGCTCGCGAAGGAGGAGGCGGAACGCGTGAGGGTGAGGCAAGGTTCGCGCCCTCGCGCCCTTAGTCGCCGCAGGAGACGCCCCGGGCGTCGGGAGTCGCAAGCCGATTTCCGGCCACCGTAGGCGTGGGCCTGCGGACGGTGAGCGATGGGTAGCTCGCCGTCCGATAAGGACCAGGCCCGGGTCGACGGCGCGTTGTGTTCCACGCGCGGCTCAAAGAGATGTCAGCACCAACTGACGGGGTCCGGTAGGACCAATGCCTGCCAGGGTTGCGAGTTTGTCCGAAAGGGATATCGTGGCCCTGTCACACAGGCAACGGAAGGAACACGGGTGGGTTTTAGTCAGTAAAAGTCTGACACGCCCTCCCGCTCCGCCCATAGCGGGAGAAGTTATTTGATAATTTCCCACCCAAAAAAAAAAAGGCCATACTTTATCCATTGTCAGATGCTTCATTCAAAACTGTTTCTATATCCTGAGCTGTGAGCACTTTCGACTTTTTTAGGGTTCCGTACCCAAAGGGTACGGAACCCAAAGGGAACCCCTATTAAAATTTTCACAGACGATGTATTTCTGTTGCCGCTATAACAACAAATACTAAAAAACAGAATAAAATAAATATTTAACTCCCATACAACAAACGTGATTTTTTGGCTCGATATTGATAACGGCAACAGGTAGACGCTTGAAATATTCACAGAATATTTAGTTATATATTCCCTTTAAAAATAAATAATTAAATTAAAATAAAACAAATATTTAAGGGGGGCTCCCATACAACCAACGTGATTTTTGTTGCCGTTTTTTATAGATAATGGTACGGAACCCTTCGTGCGCGTTTCCAACTCGCACTTGGCCGGTTTTTACTCATATACCTACCCATCTGATAGCCGCTTCAGAAGCGATGTTAATTTAGAGTATTCTTTTATAGCCACGTTGTGCTTGTGCTTGGCGTTGTGATTTTAACCTTGAAATTATAGACCACAATGAAAATGTCTCATTTTTTTTGGAAATCTTACTGAAATACGTTGAAAACACACTTTCGGACAGTGATTTTACACGTCTTTCGTTTCTCCGAAAATTATACGCTTTTAAATATTTATCCCGCGACTTTGCGGCAAAAGGATAACAATTTCATTTGCAGCTGTTTTTATACTTTCTGGAGTTAAATTAAAAGTTGAGTTGTAAATATGAAGTATCAAAGTTTTACAATGGTACAAAATGCGCGCCATTTTTTTTATTTTTCTTCACCAAGTCTGTTTTAATCAGCCGATTTTTATTTTCAGCCAATATATTTTTGATCTAATGCATACATTTTATATTAAACTTAATGGGAGACATTAAGACCATCTACAGACCTGCTTGAAAGAGGACTTTTGGCCGAAAGGTGTGGTATATCGACGTTTCCGAGGTTACGCGACACCACGCAGCGAAACACGACGCCGACAACGCGTGTTTAGTTATAGTTTAATTTGGTAAATGTTACTATAGTAAAAATATGTATGTTTAGGTTAAGGTATTTATCTATGGGCCTGCGTAGCCTGAAATAAATGGATTATTATTATTATTCTTTTTATACGTTTACGTATCTCGGCGTTGCGCCGGAGTTATGGGGTAGTACGGGCCGAAGCCAAGTGCTACCCCTGGAAATTGGTTATATTAATATGAGATGATGGTGTGTTCGGGTTTTGTGATGGTGATTGTGTCTGTTCATGAGCCTGTGTTCGTGCGTTGGTTGCTGCACGCGTGTGTGAGGAGACGATTGATGTTTCGTTGTCATTTTGCAGAAATTTTCTGACAATCCTGCAGGTATTCAAGATTGCAGCTTTCTGAAGAGTCTGATATGTGTAGGGTGGTAAATCGAGTGTTTTCAAATTTTGATGAAGCTGTTTAGGTATTACACCATTTGTTGACAACACTATAGGAACTATGGTGACATTGCTAAGCCGCCACATTCGGCTAATTTCTATTTTGAGGTCTATATATTTTGAGAGCTTTGCTGCTATAGTATTCTGTAGATTGTGTGTATTAGGAATAGGAACAGCTATGTCTATGATTTGTGCAGTTTTGTTAATTTTGTCTAATAACGTGATGTCTGGTATATTGTAGTGTGTTGTTTTGTCGGTGAGAATAGCTCGGTCAAAGTACAGCTTGTGGGTGGAGTTTTCGAGAACAGTTTCAGGTTGATAATTATAATAAGGTACTGGTGGTGTGTGAATCAATTAATATTTTATTGCTAATTTTTGGTGGATTATATTCGCTACCTGGTCATGTCTGTGTTTGTAATCAGTCTTATTATTATTATTATTAAACCTCTGTGTTGATTGGACTTCTTGGCGGGAAAGTGAAGCGTCATGTTAGCAGTTTTGTTTTATTTTCTAAAATTTGTGTTTAGCCGAATATTAATGTGTAATAGTGGTGGATTATTAACCATTAAGTGTTCGTGAACCTGCATTAATGTAGGCAAATGAAACAAAACAGTGCAACATCACTTTAAGTTCTCTCAAGAAGTCCGCGCGAGGTTTCAGTAAAGTGCCGCGTCTTTACTTAAACTCAAGGGGAGCGGGGCGGGATATCATCAATCATCTTTATCATGCATTGAGTGGAGTTCATTTCATAATTATTTATATAACTTTGTACATGTTAACTAATTTTACATGACACTGGCTAAATGCACAAACCGTGCGAAGCCAAAAAGAAAAACAAAATAAAAAAAAACCTCTGTGTTAAACTTATATCTAAATAAAAAACAGTGCATTCATGAAAAACTAAAATAAAATTTCTGTACTGTTTTGGTTCTAAGCAAAAAATACGTGCTTTGAAATAGATTTTGTAGTGATTAATGATAACATTACTACGTAGTTGAAAGAAATAAAAGCTTGTTAAAAATACTTACCTACTACATACAGCCCTCTTGAAACAATCCGCTTTTAGGAAATGCTGTTCCTGCATGATACTATTTCATATTACGGCACATTGAACGTTATTGTTGCAATATTTTCCGCGAAATATTAAATGAAAATATGAAAATTGTTTTTAAGCACTGAAATTTGAGAGCGATAAGCGATGAAATCCGCTTATAAACCTACCACTATGGTACATATAGTTTAATTATTTAACTGATTGGCTCAATGAAATATCTGTTTTCTGGACAAGTGACTGGCACTGGCTAGCCTTGAGAAACAAATAAACTATAATTTACTCCTGATCAATACTTTCAAGATTGTTTCGATGACATGAATCATTAGGAACTAGATTTTATATCGATAGCACTTTTTGTAGATCGCACAACTCAGATCTTTTTCGATCTGCGCAAGCCATAATGCTGCTGCAGACCGCAGCATAATGTTTTAGTATCTTATCATTTGCCTAGCCTCTTTCCAACTTCATATGTTGGGGTCGGCTTCCAGTCTAACCGGATGCAGCTGATTTTTTTAAGGAGCGACTGCCTATCTGACCTCCACAACCCAGTTACTGGGTAAACCGATTACGATACCCGTGGTAAGACTGGTAGTCAGACTTTCGGGTTTCTGACGACCCGTAACAACTGTCAAAGATCTACAAATAACAGTTAAGTTACATTTGTACCCCAATGTCATGATTTCATGAAAAAGTCATTCAATGGAACAAATCTAACTTAGAGAAATGTATTATTGATTCTAATGATTATAATTCTGTAAATACATTTATATCTGTTAAAGTCGCGAATCATATTATTAAGATACAACCTGACACTGACCTGCAAATAACAAAAAATGTAAGAAAAATTGAATTTCGCAGGCTACAGCTGCGGATTCACCTTAAGTATACTTATGGTGAGCACTAAGGACGGATGTTTCAAATTTCATCCCCCAAATTGGTTATTTAAGAGATGAAAGAGGAGCTCGTAGTCGTGGCTAATTAATAACAGCTGCACGCGTCGATCCATCAGGTATAAGCTACAATTACCGGGTTTGGTCCGTGGATGGGTGACGAACGTTACATACCGAGATTCCTGCATGCTTCGGAAAGCACGTTAAACCGTTGGTCCCGGCTGTCATTCATGGATCTAAAACAGTCGTTAGGGGTCGTCAGAAGCCAAAAATTCTGGCAACCAGTCTTACCAAGGGGTATCGTATTACCTAATTACTGGGTTCATGGGTTGTGGAGCTCCATGTCAAATACTGGTATTCAACTGCATCCGGTTAGACTGGAAGCCGACCCGAACATAGTTGGGTAAAGGCTAGGCAGATCGAAGGCATGAAATTTTTCTATGGAAGTTCCTCATTTTTGCCGATATGGACTATCAGGCCGATTTGCCGATATGGAATCATGTAACTTTTACCCTTCTTTAAATGGTTGCGTTTTGCAAAAGATGATTATTTAAATATAAAAGACCAAAAGCACTAGTCTTCACTTCAGTGGGATTTTGAGTTTACCATGTTGTAAGTAAAACCAGATTTTTAGGGTTCCTTAGTTAACAGGGAATAGGGTGGGATCTGTGTGCCTGTCTGTTCCCTAGCTCAGGGAATCTTAGTACTCGAAAGCTGTAATTTGGCATAGGTACACATATTAATCACGTCGACAAACTGGTAAAATAAAATCTTTAAAAAAAATGTATTTGTGGTACCTCCCGCCCCCCCCTTGCACGAAAATTGGGAATGATATATTATTTACTCGTCTATCCCATGGTGTCGTAGGCCGTTCAAACATATTGCAATATTTTTGAACGACCTACGATAGACATCTGTAAAAGAACATTTTTTCGATTCAGGGATCCGTTTACGTAATATTAAGCTTTAAAATGCAATTTTTCGTTACAGTCAAGTGTCCTCCTCCTGCCAGCTAAATTGCATTTTTTTTTCTAAATTGCTGTTTATTAAATGTTTTTTTAACGCTTTGGTTATGTGTGAGAATTCATGGCAGTAGTATATACAACGAAATTAAAAGAAAAACTATCACAGCTAAGTACGCTTAACAAATTAACGAGTAGGTAATAGTCGACCAACTTACCTACATTTGCAGTTGGAGAATTGACCGTAAGGTAATATATATCGATATAGGAGGGAGAATATGTTTTTCAACTACAATAATAAGTTTGTTTTTGGGATAAATTCGTCTCCACTACGGAACCCTTCATTGCGCGTGGTTTTTAAGTTACCTACATGTAAAATATCCGTTGGCAGCTTTCGGGTTAACATGCGAACGTGTTTTTGGCAGCCGACTGAAAAGCTGGACAAAGCAAGTTGGATAGAAAATGTTTCAGCAGAAAACAATAACCTATCTACGTAGTAGATATTAACATACCTACTACATACTTTGATATAAGGCATTATTGATTAAAACTAGGACTCGTTAAATGTGTAGTGTAAATCAAGATACTACACTCCGAAATCTTCATAAGTTAAAGAAAATGGTAGGTACATAATTAGTATTTAATTAAAACAGATTGTCAAATTCTTCAACCATTCGTTAATTTAATTGTTACCTACAGTATACAGGATGACTTTTAATTTGACGTACTCCTTCCAGGAAGTGAATTTGTGACCTATTTGCAACAATTAATCACTCCTTATAAAGCCTTGGCGAAAATTGATGGGATTCGACAAAACCCACAAAATAATATCTAAATAAATAAAAATCATAGAATTCGTCACTAGAAATCACATTTCTCTCCACTCTTAGATTGGAATAGCCTTCATTGCTATTCCATTGGGTACCTACCTACTCGTATTCCTTCAACAAATCTTTCCGACTTCTTGGCGGGAAAGTAAAGTCATGTTAGCAGTTTTGTTTTATTTTTTAACTTCGTGTTTAGCCGAATATTAATGTGTAATAGTGGTGGATTATTAACTATTAAGTGTTCGTGAACGTGCATTGGTGTAGGCAAATGAAACAAAACAGTGCAACATCACTTTAAGTTCTCTCAAGAAGTCCGCGCGAGGGTTCAGTAAAGTGCCACGTCTTTACTGAAACTCAAGGAGAGCGGAGCGGGATATCATCTATATCATTCATTGAATGGAGTTCATTTCATAATTATTTAAACAACTTTGTACTTGTTACCTAATTTTACATCACACTGGCTAAATGAACTAACCAAGCGAAGCCCAAAAAAAAAACAAGCCTTTCAATGAAACTGTCAGTTCAGTCACATAGTGAAGAAAGAGCAAAGAAACGGAACAGAGACAAAGCTTCTAGAGCGTACATATATACCTATTTTGGTAGGGTTGGCACAGGAGGATAAAATTAAATAAACATAAAGTTAATTAGCTTACGTGTTTCAATTTATAATCATATAAGTATTCAATCACTAATAGGTCAGTAAGTAGGGGAGAGCAAGGTAATTGGACCCCCTACTAAGGGAAAATGTTGATAAAAACAACATTTGTTAATTTAATTATCATTTTTAATTATAAATTAAACCTTGTTTATTAGACTATCTTTTCATACGAGTTTAAATCAACTACAGCCATGCATTAAGGTACAATAAAGATTTTACAAAAAAGTAAATTGATCCCATAACCCCATACTTGCGGGTAATGAGAGCCGTAATTACGCTCATATGGGAAATGGGAGCCATAAGTTTTACTTCTTCCCAAAAATAGTGAGAGCCATGTAGGCTCTCATTATCCGCTGGCCACCATTTTGAAAAGTAGGTAATAACACAAATATCTTATTCGACTTGCAATCACCATTTAACAAATGGCACTTGAAAGGAAACGAATCGGTATGTAATTAGCATAAACATAATACAATAACAATATATATATATCTTCATGCTTAATTGGTCGCTGGCAATCGCCAGTTTTATAAAAGCTTGGAATCAAAAACACACAACCATCCCTCGTGGCTTAACGCAGGGCACTAACGACTCGTGCGTGAGCGCGACACCCGAACTTTCTCGATGGTTGACGGAAACGGCCGACTGCTTAAGGTCACCCCAATGTGCATAGTTTCCGTCCAATCACCATCGCTCTCATTGCCCGCCCGCTCTCATTACCCTGCGCTCCCCTATTACCTACTTATTCAAATCATAAACACCAATCATCTGGCGTTCCGGCAAGTAAAAATAAAAACTCAAATAGTCGTTATTTTTACCTATTATGTGCTACTTACCTTCTAAAAACCACTACACCATTTAAGATCAATACCTACCAAAACTTTTTGCATCACCGAGTTGAGTTTTCTTTCGATGTTGATGTATGAGTAGAGAGTATCCACCACACTTATTATAATATAATAAATTATAATCAAGTTCAGTCATTACGGATAGATAGTAGTTACGGGTCGTCAGAAGCCCAAAAGTAACAAACAGTCTTAGTATTGTGTTACCCAGTAACTGGGTTCTGGAGGTCAGATAGGCAGTCGCTCCATGTAAAATAGTGGTATTCAGCTGCACCCGGTTAGACTGGAAGCCGGCCCCAACATTGTTGGAAAAAGGCTAGGCAGATGATGAATCAAGTTCAGTCATTTAAGTAACTTTTAAATTATCCTAAAGGGGATAATTAAAAAATGATACTTCTACTTTTGTTCATACAATCAGTATAGTAATCCATAATTTACACTTTTTTTATATTAAAACACTAGTATTCTTTACATGTGTTATAGGTAATTAAATTAAAAGGTGAAACGTAAACAAACACAACGTGCAACGCGTACGCACAGCCCTGGGCGAAAAGGCTCATGCAGACAGGCTCGATATCGCGGTCACGACAGGCAGCGCGACACTTTCCATGAAGCTTTCATAGAAATTGTTCTACTAATGTCGCGTAGCGTTGTCAAGTCGCACCTGTTTGCGGGAGCCTTTACCACTGGCAGAGCCGGTTTAAACCGGTTTCTCTCTCCGTATGAGACGAAGCTGCCAGTGGTACGCACACACGCGCGTCAAGGTTGTAGTAGTGTACCTATCAAATCAAATCAATCAAAGGTGTCAAACATGGGTAATTAGTAGGTACATCATCATATCATAGATATCATAGCTCGGTTGTATGAAGCTTTGTCTCTGTTCCGTTGCTTCACTCAAGGGGTAAAGTGTCACAAGTAATTGGAGCTGGACCGGTTGGGCCAGTTATGCTGTCGGTATGTTTGTTCCTCTCCTTTATTCGCTTCGAGTGAAATCAGACAGCACACACGTGAGGTACACACGACACGGCATAACCCATTATACCATTGTACGTCACTCACGTGGACATACAATCTCATGCCTGTTCCCCCGTGCGTATGTATTGTTGATATGTCGTGCTACAATTCTGTAGCTCGAATGCTCTGTAGTCGGACGACGTGTTTCAATTCATAGGATCACCGGTATGAAGTCACGACACAAATGCATTGTATGGGTACTGCCATAATTATCTGAATAGTAGAAACTGTAACCTTATAGAATTAAGGTTTATTTGAAATACATAGGTAGCACTCATTTAAACACATAATTTAAAGCTCTTAAAGGGCCTTATCATAATAGTGGATTGCGAGCGTCCTCAAAGCGGAGCGGGCGCGCAACGAATACACCGCGCATGCGCAGCGAATTCGTTGCGGACGCGCAACAAGATCGCCGCGAATAGCAGCGTGGACGCCATTTGTACTTGCTACAAACTCGCTACAAACACGCGACGAATACGTTACGTATCTGCCATGCATCCGCGACGTCCTCGCTGTGCAGCCGCGGCGTGTTTGCGACGCATTCGCTGCGCGCACGCCCCGCCCCGCAGCCTTGCGCAAACCGCTAACTGTATGATAAGGCCCTAATATTACAATTTCATAATTATGTAAAACCTGCGTACCAACAGGTACAGCTTAAACCACAACTATAAAACTACTATTAAAAAAAAAAAACGAGATAAAAGCCAGCGAAAAAATGTGCAGAATCTTAAAAATTTTAATTTAAAATTCATGCAAAATCCCTCAGGAAATCAATCACCTGACCGTCCGAGATTCCACAGTTTAATTTGTTTTTGCTGTGAATATTTTTCAGAAGAAGAAAGACAACAAAATGAGTCGAGCTGTCAGCTCTTCAAAGGCTTTGTCCGTTCGTATGCGCACTGCCACAACAATGGTGTCAACTGAAATGTCCGGCAACATAACATGCTGCCAGGAAATAAGACTTTAGTGGTCTCATACCAGCAGGTAAAAACCCAAATGTGATATATTTATATACGTATTACTTTTAAAAAAAATATTCAAATTTTAAGTTATGTATAAATGATATTCGTTTTCTTGAAAATGGACGGACCCTTCGCGCGCTGACGTTTTGATTGAATTTATTGGAATGTCATTCAGAAAGTTTACCTGTTATCGATATGAGATAAAAATATGTCCGTTGATATTTTTAAAACTTAGCTTTAAGAGGCATTGCAAATACCTATTTTATACGTTACTTACTGTAGCGTAGCGATATAATAAACTAGCGCAGTTGCGGGCGCCCGCAGTTTAGTCTTAGTCACTTGCTTGCAGGCGCCCGAACGAGGCGGACGTGTGACCTCTGCTGTTTTACAGTGCATTGTTGTATAATTTACCTACTCGAACACATGTTTCCTAGCATTCATATCTTGGATTTATTAATCCTCTAATTTATATTATGCTTGTTTACAAAGTGTACTTTTTAATATTAGGTTTAATTGCAATATATAAAAAGGTATTTAGTTGAAACATTTAACATTGTACCCCATAAAAGATGTATGTACTTTAGATATACTGAAAAATGGTTGCTTTAAATTATGTCTATCTCTTATTTTATTAAAAAGATGTCGTTTTTTACTTAGATTTACATATACTAATATTAGAAAGAGGTAAAATTAAGAGAATAAAAAGTAATAAAGGGGGGGGGGGGGTAATAAAGAGTATTCTATTCTATTCTATTCTAAAATTCGTAAGTTTGTATGTCGGGTGTATCTTCGGAACTACTTATCTTTCTAACAGCATAAGTGGCTGAGCTTCACCGCCCCGCAAGAGATGTTATATTAGGTTCCCATTGGAATTTCTCATCTAGCGTGAATCCTTGGAAAACTGTTTGATTAATAAATTCCAGTTTTTCTCCATTCAATATACTTAACTTTGTATAAATACCTACTTTTAGTCTTTAGTGGAAAAGTCACATTAAACTGCGTGTTTAATAGTGAATAGAACTAGGCGTAGAACTCATTTGGGTCACATATATATTATTAATAGTCTGAACAAATAAAATTGGCCTAAACCTTATTTTAATTTTACAAAAAAAAACTCTAAGTTTAGGCCAGTTATGTAAAAATGTTAAAAAATAAATAAAATTAATTTCCCCTATCATAAACTGATGCTTAGATGACATTGTTCTGCATTTATGATACTACCAAGCTATGTGCCAAGCCTTGTTAGGCAGATAGTACCTACACTCTCCGATTTAAACGCTATTCTTATACGATACAACAGAGGTGGCTGAATATGAATTTAGTTTCTAGAGGACACAGCTATTGAGTAGCAATGTATTATCATCTTACGGTGCTACCCAGTACAAGTTCATGCACGGTCGTATGAGCTGGGTGCCGAAATAATCCCTATTTCCACACTAAACCTTGTTTGTTGACTATCACAACTTGCATATTAACTGCCTTAACCTTCTGTATTCTGCACTGTTGTTGCTTACAAACTAAGTACATAATTAACGCATGTAGGGTAAGAATGGAAAAAAAATAACAGAATTTATCTTCTATATCTTTATTCCTTTTTTAACAAATTAGACTTAAATCAGCCTTCTAACAATATGTCAATAATTGAGATCTGTATTAATTACACATTTGGCATAAACAACATTAAAAAATATAATTGCATTGACCCGTATTAGACGCATAGGATGTTAATATCAGTCATCGTGTGTCCAATATCAGTCAAGCACGGTTGATGCATAAATGACACTTATAATCCTCAGGAAAATCATATCCTGAACATTCTTCGTGAGCACATCTACTACAGAGAACACATCTGTACCACATCTCATTATCCCGGCCGTAATCGTCACAGATAAGCCAAGATTGACGAGTTAGATGTATCACTATCTTGGAGTACTTTTTTCTTAACTACCTATTCTTATTTCGATCGTATTAATTGAAGCCTGTATACATTGTTCAAAGTTAAAAAATACACACCATACAGCGTAATCTGCGGTAAAATACGTGCTTTCACCTAAGTACATGTTTTACCGCTTACTCCGTTGTATAGCGCCGTGCGTATATTTTACGGTATTTTTTTTAATTTCCATAAAAATTAAATAAGAATTCCACATTACGAGAATAAATAAGTTGAATGATCGAACCTCCTTGGAAGCGCTTTTTCTCAATATGTTTATCTCACTTTATTACTATAGAGAAAATGAGACGAAAGATGTAGTACTAATTTTCACCACGCGCACGTGGCTCCATTTGCAAATTCGCGCCATTTTCACATTAGAAACGTCACAGTTTGTTGCGACTTTCCAACTGATATTTATAAACAAAATAATAATAATGAGTTCAAGCGTTCTCTATTCATTTTAACACCATACTGCGATCGCCAAGCCGCCTGCCAAGCGTGGCGATTATGGCAAACACCCCCCATTAGGGGGATGCCTATGTCCAGCAGTGGACGTCTTTTGGCTGAAATGATGATGATGAAGCGAGAAATCCGATAAATTTGGAATCTACTCCACCTGATATCTTGAATAAGGCGCAACTTGCAGAAAATGGTCTCTTGCCGCCAAAATCGCGAGAGCGCTATCTAATGATTTACTATAAATATTTAACATGGAAGACTCGAAGAAATACTCTATCATTCTCTGAAAATGTTTTGATGGCTTGTTTCATTACCTATTGTACTGTTTTGTCGCAAATGTGTTGAACAACGTTAACATACGTGCGGAAATTGGTATTTACAATCTCGTGATTACATTGGTCTACTTGTTTGTAAAAACCAATTTACCGCACTAGTATCATAAATAACTATATTTTATTATAAATCTTCGTTTTCTTTTTGCAGTCTTAGTTTTAGTCACAACATTTTTAGTTTCAGTCCGTAAATCAGTATTTTTTTGTTTTAGTTTCCCCTACATTCGTCTTTAATTTTGCCAGTTTCCGTTTTTCAGCCAGTCTCTTCCAGCCATTTTTAAAGTGTTATTAAAGTTGTGGGGTATGTTGTTTTCATCAGCCGGGGCATTCATACGTCATAATCCTGATATCAAGAGAAATGCAGCCATAAAATATTTTAGCCAATAACTTAAGTTGTTCAGCCATATCCGTTTCTTGTTCCTTCCTAAATACTGTGGCCCTTCCCAGAATCTTTCACTCTTGATTTTTTATTTTTAACTCTTTCTTGAAGTGTGGAGAAGGGTATGCCAAAATCACGAGCAGCTTTCCTGATTGAAACACCATTGTGCACTAGTCGAAACTTCAATTCCAATGAATTATACGCTCCACCCAGAGCGGGAGAAGTTATTTGATAATTTCCCACCCAAAAAAAAAAGTATCACCAACCGTGATACTTCATAAAAAGAACCAAAAAAATAAAACAGGAATTTAAATTAATGCTTCATTCAGTACTATTTTGTTGTAATCTTTAGTAGTTTAGTGGTTAAAATATGATACGGACACAAAATTGTTTTTTTTACGGTTTCATACCTCAAAAGGAAAAAACGGAACCCTTATAGGATCACTTCGTTGTCCGTCTGTCTGTCTGTCTGTCAGTCTGTGAAGACCCTTTTTCTCAGGAACGCGTGGAGGTATCAAGTTGAAATTTATATCAAATACGTAGTCTATGTCTCTTGAAACTCTAAAAAAATCAAGCTTACAAGTCAACGCAGTAAAAAATACGGCGATATAAGCGACATTATCGCGACATATTTCGATACTCGCAAATAAATCTAAACCTATATAGTACCTACTTCCCGTTAACCTAGAATCATGAAATTTGGCAAGAAGCAAGGTCTTACAGCACATGTAAAGGAAAAAGTCCGAAAATTGTTAATTTGTATTTTTTATCACCAAGAAAAAACTTTTTTGGGATTACAAACTTAAATTTTCAGTTGGACCGTGGCGTATATCGATGTATGGAAGAACATGTTTTTCAACTACATTGTTAAGTTTGTTTTAGGGATAAATTCATCCTAACTACGGAACCCTTAATTGTGCATGGTCCAACACGCACTTGGCCGGCTTTTTATTATTATCCATACTAATATTATAAATGAAAACTAAATCTGTCTACCTGTCTGTTTCATTTCACGCCTTTCAATGTAATTTGGTACACAGGTAGACCAAGACCTAGGTTAGGACATACGATACTTTTTAACCCGGTAATACGTTCCCGTGGGATACTTTCCGACCTCGATGCGGGCGGAGCCACGGATCTAAACTAGTTATTAATAAACAATGTCCATGACGTTTACCTTCGAAGTCCTGTTTTTACCTACAAACCCAATACGTCAGTACCTACACAATTTATTTATTTATTATGTATTTGCCTTAACGATAGTGGCCTCAGTGATTCTGATTTGCTGACGGCAATCCATAATAATATGTCTATGTTTAATATACGGATAATTTGCATTTCGCTGTGTACACAGTGCAGTATCATGAATTTATGGATGTGTGGCCTATATAATGCTTTGACCTATTATTTGTCAATTTGTTGGTTTGGTCAATACTTGGAGCTAAGAACTATTAAGACGCAGATATATGCCAGTGACCTTGAGTGGTTACTGTACTGAGCTCAAGCAACGCGTCGTACGTTCAGCCAGTAATAGGACTCGTCCATCAAGGAGCGCTGTCCCCAATTTGATGCATTATAAATTTATTTTACACAAAACTAAAGGTATTTTATTAAAACGCGCGTATACGAAAAGATCAATAATTAAATTATCTTTAAGTTGGTGAAGGTTTCAGAAAAATACGCTTGGTAGATTTTGCGCCATTCTCAGTTTTTTATCCGCGTTAGACAAATTAATTTCACTATGTAATATAAACATAATCTAAAACATTCGTATATTAAGTTATTGAGAAAAAGCTCTAATTTAACATATTTTTTTTTCAAATCATTAACACTACTCATTTAGACGTGATCTTCAGTATAAAATCATTAAAAGTCGGTTATCGTCGTCTTAAAGTCCGGGTTGCTAATGCTGAAAGTATTGAGGGCGTTGTCAAATATGGTGTTCCTACCGGATCTGTTTATGGGCCTATTGGTTATATTGTACACAATTATAGCATGTGTAACATTATAAAAAAATGCAAAGCTTATATGTACGCCGACGATACACGTCTCCTATTCAGTGGTAAGGACCAAACGTCTATACAAGTAGCAATACAAGACGATTTGGACAATATAACTATATGGGCACACGATAATGGCATTATTATTAATGTAAGCAAAACTAAGTGCATGTCCATACATTCTCCATATGCACGTAACAAAAACGTAGACCTGCTTATAAAAGGTCACAGTTATGATTGTCTTCACAAAGGAAAATCAAGCTGTCAGTGTATTAATTTAGAGCAAGTCAAAACATACAGGTACTTAGGACTGACGATCGATACTAAATTTGCATGGAACATACACATAGACACGGTTTGTAATAAAGTTCGATCAGTTCTGGGTAAATTGTATACCCTGAAACCTTTTTTTTTTTTTTTTTGGGTGGGAAATTATCAAATAACTTCTCCCGCTCTGGGCGGAGCGGGAGGGCGTGTCAGACTTTTACTGACTAAAACCCACCCGTGCTCCTTCATTTGCCTGTGTGCCAGGGCCACGATATCCCTTTCGGACAAACTCGCAACCCTGGCAGGCATTGGCCCTAATGGACCCCGTCAATTCGTGCTGACGGAGCTTTGAGGCGCGCTTGGAACACAACGCGCCGTCGACCCGGGCCTGGTCCTTATCAGACGGCGAGCTACCCATCGCACACCGTCCGCAGGCCCGCGCCTACGGTGGCCGGAAATCGGCTTGCGACTCCATACCCTGAAGCCTGTAGTCAAGAGAGGACTATTATATGCATTTTACTATGCACTTGCCGACTCGATTATCAGTTATGGGTTGAGTGGTTATGGACTTACTTTTAAAACATATCTCAATAAAATTAAAATACTACAAATACGACTTTAGAATCTTAGTGAGCAAAACATCTAAACAAAGCTTAAACAAGGAATATGAAAAAATATTTAAGAAGTGCAATATATTACCAGTTGACCTAAAAGTAAAAATGGCAATGATTCTTGAACAACATAATATTAACAAACACAAAAAAGAAAAAGTATATAACTATCCAACCCGTCTTGCAAAGAAAAAGAAACTACAGGTGCCAATGTAAATAATTATTATGGTAAGCGTACGAGACGATGGATTACACCTAAATTAATTAATGAACTACCTGAGGGAATAATCTATCGTGTCAAAAGTAAAAACCACCTAAAAAGTGTCCTAAGGAAACATTATCTGTCGATGTGTCCATAGTTAGTGCGGTCGATCGGCGCGTCGCTCAGCTGATGTCGTGGGTCCTAATCCGTAATTTTCCTTACAATAAACTGAGTAGGTACTATGGGATGGACCCATGGCATTTGTTGGCTTATGCCGCAAGTGTAGTAGCTGTGGTTGTAGAATCTATGGTTGTATGGGTAACTACTCTGTATTCACATACGGAGTCTTTGCCTACAGAGCCATGCAGTTTTAGTCTTGTTTTAGCTTTAACTTTGTTTTAATTTTAATGTTTATATTTATATAAAGATTCGTGCAAAATCCACGAGAACCTACTGGCGATAAATTGCTTTGCAGTTAAAACTGTAAAATTATGGATTAAATAAATAAAAAAAAAAGTAATATTATAACAGTTCTTATAATGTTTTTTACCCACGGCCGAAATAATTCCGATTTTTGGGACACAGGCCGACCATATTATTACCTGTTCCCATATTAACACTTGAAAAACAGAATTAAATATCACAACAAGTCCCCAAGATACAGGCTCCCGCCACAGCGCCACCGCCTAGTTTTTATTTTTTTATTTTATTTTTTTATTCAAAATCTGTATTAACAATTACATACATAAAGTCACATTTAGGGACCACCTATTGCAGTATTATTCCTGCTTGCGCGCAAACGGTCAGCTTTTATTTTTATTCTTAAGTTTTCAAATATTCAGATTGTTCTTCCAAGCATATTGCCAAAAAAATTCAGAGCAGCTTGTCAGTCGTGAGATTTTCTTTGTCGTGGACGAAACACCAAAATCTAAATTTTTATAAAAAAAAACATAAATCTAAAGGCGATAATCCTAGTGTCGTGTTTATAGCATTAAAAACTAAAATTCTATATGTATATTATCGTCTCCGTTACTCGATTCAATTCTGCAATGGATCCATCCTACGTGTGTGTTTTCTTCTTATTATATAGTATGTATTGCATAGAGAGGCTCGTCACTCTGCCCTCAGCATAACCATTAGTCTTTTCTGGTCCAAAACCTGTTTAATTTTGTCGTCATTAGGTGTGAAACCAGTTAAAGGCCAATTTTTTGCCTTACCCTTAACCTACAGAGGCACTAATTGTACAGACAACTGTACAGGTTTAATTTTGTTTTGTATACATAATTATTTTCGTGCCGCGCGTCAGCACTTTTATACGGTATTTAAACTGTAACTTTAGCACTATGTATCACTGCACCTTATCATTTGTATCAATAAACATATCAATTACACTCGCCGCAGAAGGTTGTGTTATTTATCAATCAATACGCGATCTTTCTGCCTATATCAACGAGAAGCAGTCATCTATCATTTATCATCTAAGTGTAGGCGTGATCCAAAACCCCTACATTTTTTGGTCCTTCGAGCCGGATGGTGGTTATCAGTGTATCATTATCAGATTTGTGTTCTGAAGATTTCTGGTACGATAGCGAATCGGTCTGCTGGCCTCCCACAAGCGGGTCTCACCAGTTAGATTGAGAAGGCGCACATATCGTGCTGGAGATTACAGAAACAAGCATCAAGCAAACCAATCAACGATTTACCATCATCAGCATCAGAGAATCTTCTCAGGTACTTATCATTTAACTTTCATCAATTATCATGGAGAGCATACAATCAATGTTCGAACGTCAGAGCTTCCTGACCAAGGAAATTGAGAGAATAAATACCAATTTCCGTAAGGACAATTCAACCAGGAAGACACCTGAATATCTTATCAGCCGATTAGCCTCACTGGATAAATATTGGAAAGAGTTTGAAGACAATCATAGCAGGCTGCTGGAATTTGAAGATGATCAGTATGAATACTTCTCCAAAGGGATTCATGGGTACATGAAGGAATATTATATCAAAACCAAGGAAATGATATCATCATATAAGGAGGCTAAAGTTCCGACCTTTTCCTTACCCACCTTTGAAGAATACTCCTATCACGGGGATGACCTACTTGGTCAGCAGGACACTAACTTTAGAGCATTAGAACGACTACTGAATAGAATCAGCGTTCAAGACTTAGAGGAAAAATGGGAACTTCAGGATGAACTGAAGAATCTTCAACATCTCTGGAAAGTTATTGACACCATTCACCTCCGTCTCGATAATCAATTGAAAGGAAGCAACGATGCATACGAAGCCAAGTTTTTGCAGATTGAAGAGCGCTACCTTGCCATCAAAAGGGAGTTGAACAGAAAACTAAACTCTACTGCTCACCTCGAGCAAGCCACACCTAAATTAGAAGTCCCTACATTTTCCGGAAGATATACTCAGTGGCCGACCTTTTTTGATTTATTCATGGAAACGATTCATAACAACAAATGTATCACGAAGGCGCAGAAAATGCAACATCTGAAAGGGAAGGTCAAGGGTGAGGCAGAAGGTTTAATCCAGCATCTCAATATATCAGCAGAAAATTACGAGACAGCATGGGATATCCTCACTCATCGCTATAACAATCCACAGATTCTGTTTTCAACGCAGATGGATATCTTCCTAAATCAACCACTGATTACTAAGCAATCATCATATCATACTTACAAGAAGTTGCATGATACCACGACACAGTGTATCAACAGCATTCGGAATCTAGGCATTGACATCACTACCTGGGACCCAATATTAGTTCATCTACTAACAAAGAAGCTGGATGAAGAAACGCGTACTGATTTCATGGAGTCACGTGTGTCGCCTCGAGATCTAACATCATATACAGAGTTCCTGCATTTCCTTGAAAACAAATTTATGGCTCGAGAGCCTGTAGGCAAGAAGGAGAAGCCTGCAACTTCAGATTCGTACAAGCCGAACTCAAGTCATCCTAGGCCTCAAAATCATAACTCCTCAAAAAACGCATCGTTTTACAAGAAATATCAATCAAACGCCACAAATAATAAGAGGTTTTGTCCAGTATGTAAGGCGCCTCATGATTTGTTTCTATGCAAACGCTTCCTTGCGCAATCATCGGACGCGAAATTGAGGACAATTTCTCAACATAATATTTGTCGTAATTGTTTATACAAACATTATGACAAAAAATGCATTTCTACAAGAAGGTGCAAAGAATGCAACGGTGATCATAACTCAATAATGCATGACGCATTGTTAACGATGCAAGGTGACCTACTGGAACCAACTCAAACTCAGCACTCTCAAACGTCATCGGACTCAGCTTCAACCTCTCGTAGTAGTCACAATGTTAACTACGTTGCCAGTGAAAATGAAGAAGTCCTTTTGACTACTGTAGCATTGAATATCAGAGCTTCAGACGGTAGCATTGTGAGATTCAGAGCTCTGCTAGATCAAGGGTCACAAATATCCCTTATATCAGAAAATGCCGCCCAATTATTAGGGTTAAAGAGGCAACATTATCAAGCAGCGATATCAGGAATTGGTTCGACACAAAAACAAAGCAAAGGCTTAGTGTCACTTGAATGCATATCAATTTACGAGGACTATCATTTTACAACGGAGGCTTTAGTCGTATCACGAGTTATAAATAACTTGCCTAATGCTTCGTTTAGGAAACGAACTTGGGCCCATTTATCACACACCAGACTGGCAGATCCTGAATATAACATTTCAAAGCCAGTTGACTTGCTCTTGGATGCCAGTGTCTACTCAGACATTATCATGAGTGGCCTTATCAAGGGGCCAGTCCAAGCTCCTATCGCTCAGCAAACAAAACTTGGGTGGATATTATCAGGCAACGTGAAGACGTTTGCATGTCACGTTGTCGTCAACGATATAGACAGCATCTCCAAGTTCTGGGAGGTCGAAGATATACACGAGACCACATCATCTTTATCATCTGCAGATCAATATTGCGAGGAGTATTACCAATCAACCACTAAGAGATTGGAGTCTGGCCAGTATGAAGTAGCACTACCCATGAAACCCAAATTCGAACAAGAGATGGGGGCATCAAAATCAAAGGCTGTCGCTCAGTTCATTCAACAAGAAAAGAAGATGAGCAAAGATCCAGCACTAGCAGAAGGTTATCGCAAATTCATGCGAGAGTATGAAGAACTAGGTCACATGCGTAAAGTCGAGTGACCAAATCATACTGCATGCTACTTACCGCATCACGGCGTGCTGAAATTAGACTCTACAACGACAGCTCTCCGTGTTGTATTCAATGCTTCGTCTAAGATGTCATCTGGACGCAGTTTGAACGACTTGATGTATAATGGACCGAACCTTCAACAAGACCTTCAAAATCTCATCCTGAGGTGGCGACAACATAAGTACGTAGTCACAGCGGATGTGGAAAAAATGTTTCGAGCAATCTCATTGAGACCTCAAGATCGGCATCTTCAATCTATACTGTGGAGAAGTCATCATCGTGAACTACTCCAAGAATATAATCTTACCACTGTTACATACGGCACAAGAGCGGCTCCGTTCTTGGCGATGAGAACGCTGAAGCAAATTGGAATCGATCATGCTGAACAATATCCATTAGCAGCGTCCGCCTTGGAGTCATCTTTCTACATGGATGATTATATGGGGGGAAGCAATACCATCGAGCACGCCAGAAAATTACAACACGAATTAATATCGGTGTTAAAAGCTGCTGGTATGAACCTGAGGAAATGGTCTAGCAATGAACCTCAGCTTATCGAAAATCTACAACCAGAACAAATAAACGCTCCATTCGAGTTCAAGGACACTGAATCTCGGAAAACATTAGGCCTGCGATGGATTCCTTCCAGTGACATGTTTACCTTCGACATGTAGCGGTATACTTACGTAAACACATTCAACTTTAAGGAGCGCATACAGCCGTTCGCCGCCGCGCGCCCGCGCACACTAAGCTAGCCAAGGTTAAAGGAATGTGGACCGGCCGCTCATATCATCGCGCTTGCACGACGTTGGGAGCGCGGCACATCCTACCAACATTACTAAATTATGTTTATCAATGTACCCCTATAATTTAGTTTTCTTCCGACGAGGGCTGTATATATAAGACGCGATTTCTAATAAATGACACATATCGTTATTCGCCTTTTTACTATTAACACGCAACCCCTAAAGTGGTGACCCCGCGTTCAAAATGGCTACGCCCGTATCGAGAGAAGACAAGACTACTACGCCTGAAGACGTCGAAGCAATTAGCGTGCAGTCGCGTATACCAAAATTCTGGAGCAACAGACCTAAGCTTTGGTTCGCCCAATTTGAGGTCATTATCTACAACCAGAAGCTCGGCGATGAGGGCAAGTTCGCACTGGTTGTTGCTCAGCTGGAAATCAAGGACATCGATCAAATCAGCGATATTATCTTGTCACCGGCCAACTCCGGCCGATACGACGCTGCAAAACGAAGGCTGTTGGAGGTTTACGAAGATAGCGAGGGTATTCAGTTACAAAAACTACTGAATGAAATGGAGCTCGGCGATCAGCGACCATCACAGTTGCTTCGCCGAATGAGAAACCTTGCGGGGAAAAAGATGCCAGATGACACCCTGAAAATGTTGTGGCAAGGACACCTACCTGCTTCTACCCGCACAGTGTTGGCAGTGAGTGAAGAAGCCAAGCTCGACTCGTTGGCTGCCATGGCAGACAGGATGCAAGAGCAGCTGAAAGAGGTTAACGCCGTGTGTTCCTGCCAGTGTCAACCTTCCACGTCAAAGGCTCCAACGACAGTGGCCCCAGCCGAAATAGCGGCTACATCTAAACCTGCAGACCAGAATCTCTACAGCATGATAGAAGCCCTGACCAAGGAAGTTGCAGCGCTCAAAATAAATCGTACCCGCAAATTTCAACGCCGATCTCACGATTACAAAAGCCGTTCCCGCTCGAAATCTGGGGACAGGAGAAATGCCGTGTGCTACTTTCATAAGAAATTCGGCAAGGCAGCATACAGATGTAGAAGTCCGTGCAGCTTTAAAGGTATTTCAAGTGACAAGCCGGAAAACTAAGGGAGACTCAAGCCGTGGCGGCGGCCGAAGTCGACGATTTATCTACCTACCGCCTATTTTTACTTGACAAATCTACCGGGAAAAAATTCCTGATCGACACGGGTGCAAATGTTTCTGTTTTACCCGCCACTGCACATGATAAACAGCGGACTCCAACCAACTACCTATATGCAGCAAATGGTTCACAAATACCCACGTACGGCGAGCGAACCATTGTTCTGAACATCGGAATGCGGCGTGCCTATAGTTGGCGATTTATGGTAGCAACAGTCAGTCGGCCGATATTAGGCGCTGATTTTTTGCACCATCACGCACTTATGGTGGATCTCCATGGACGACGATTGGTGGATAAAAGAACCAATTTATCGACACGAGGTTTTCTCTCACCCGCATGTGAAGGAAGCATCCGAACCATAGATGACACGCTGCCATACCATGACCTGTTGGCCACATACCCAGACATAACGAGACCAAACTTAAAGAAACTGGGAAATAGCGAAGTCGAACATTATATCGAAACCAGCGGCCCGCCGATATTTACTAATGCGAGACCACTACCGCCACATAAATATAACGCTGCAAAACAAGAATTCCAACTCATGATGAGCGACGGAATTTGTCGGCCGTCTAATAGCCCATGGGCTAGTCCATTACACATGGTTTTGAAAAAAGATGGTACCTACAGATCCTGTGGTGACTACCGTAGACTCAACGCAGTAACCACACCCGATCGATACCCGATACCACGACTTCATGACTTCACACATAACCTCCAAGGCAAGAAGATTTTCTCAAAAATTGATTTGCAAAAGGCATATTACCAAATTAAAAATAGAGAAGAAGACGTGAAGAAGACAGCTGTGATTACTCCTTTTGGCTTGTACGAGTTCACTAGGATGTGTTTTGGTTTAATGAACGCAGGCCAGACATTCCAACGCCACATGGACAACGTGCTTCGCGGCCTACCCGTTTTTCCATTTGTTGACGACATTCTTGTAGCATCAGAGAACCAAGAAGCACACAGAAGAGAGCTACAAGAAGTGTTTAAGCGACTCAACGACAGTGGTTTAAAAATAAACGTCGCTAAGTGTATCTTCGGCCAGTCACAACTCAATTTCCTGGGATACACAATAAGCCCAGAAGGCATTACACCAACAGAAGAAAAGGTGCAAGCAATCCAGTCCTATCCATTGCCAAATACGATCCAAGATCTACGTCGTTTCGTCGGAATGCTGAACTTTTACCGTTCAAGTATACCCCACGCGGCTGAACATCAAAAAGAACTGAGCAGATACTTTCACAACGCCAAGAAAAATGATAAGACAAAAATACAATGGACCGAAGAGGCAAAAGAAGCATTTAATCAAAGTAAAGAAGATATCAAGAACTGCGCATTATTGTCCTACCCATCACTGAGCGAACCTTTCGCATTGATGACAGACGCCTCAAACACATGTGCTGGAGCCGTTATACAACAGAAGATCAACGGCAAGTGGAGACCACTGGGATTTTTTTCAAAGAAGTTCAGTGACACACAACAAAAGTACAGCACGTATGACCGTGAGTTGTTATCAATCTACATGGCAATACGTCACTTCCGCCGTGTGTTTGAAGGACGAGAGTTAATGGTTTACACGGACCACAAACCGCTGTGTAATGCATTAACTTCAAACAGCAAGTCTGAGACGCCCCGCCGAACAAGATACCTTGAATATATCGGACAGTTCACGTCAAATATTCAACACATAACCGGCCAGGACAACCGAGTCGCAGACGCACTATCACGAGTCGAGACAATAACATGCCCGACACCATTAGACTACACCGAGTTAGTAAGAAAACAAGACCAAGACGAAGAATTGAAAATGCTACAAAACAAAGGGAAGTACCTATTCAAGAAGATCGCCATTCCCAACTCGACCGCCAATCCTGTTACCTGCGAAATGTCATCAAGCACTGCTCGTCCATATCTGCCACCAGATTTTCGAAAAGCAGCATTTCAAGCGATTCACGACCTTAGTCACCCCGGCATAAGGGCGACAAGGAAGCTAGTCACTGCCCGCTACTGGTGGCCTTCCATGAATAGTGATATAAATGAGTGGACTCGAACGTGCGACGCGTGCCAGCGTGCTAAGGTGCAACAACACACGAAGTCACCTATTGCGAGTTTCCAACAAGCAAACAGACTGGAGCATGTGCATATGGATATTGTTGGCCCGTTACCTATTTCTGACGGCTATCGATATCTATTGACCATGATAGATAGGGCTACCAAATGGCCTGAAGCCCGTCCATTAGAAGACATAACCGCAGAAAGTGTTGCTAATGCATTCTATGAAGGTTGGATCGCGAGATTCGGTTGCCCAGTAACCATAACCACAGACCAAGGGCGGCAATTCGAATCTGACCTATTTAATAAATTGATGCAACGCATGGGAATACACCGCGCCCGTACCACTGCCTACCACCCGCAGTGTAACGGCGTGATAGAACGATGGCACCGCTCACTCAAGACGTCACTCACCGCGAGACTCAAATCAACAACATGGTCACATGAGCTACCTACAGTGCTGCTGGGACTGCGCGCTTCGATAAAAGAAGATATTGGTGCAAGTACTGCCGAACTACTTTATGGTCAAACGCTGCGATTACCCGGAGAATTCTATGAAGAATCTACAAAACATAGCGATACAATTTCAAACTTCATGAATAAGTTGAATGGAGCGTTAAAGAAGGCTCAGGCGCAACGGAAATCTAACCAATCTCGAGCGACATTTATTCACGATGACCTACATAAATGTTCGCATGTTTACCTACGCAATGACGCATCAAGTAAACCGCTGACGCCGACCTATACTGGCCCGTACGAAGTGATCAGTCGTAAGGACAAGTATTTCACTATCCAGTTACACAATAGATGCTCCAACATCACTGTCGACAGACTAAAGCCAGCTTTCCGGATGAACACTGAGTCAGAAGCACCAGTCACAGATACGTACGCATTCATCACCAAATCAGGAAGGACATCGAAGCCCTGCGTACGTTTCACCAGCGGGGGAATGATGTAGCGGTATACTTACGTAAACACATTCAACTTTAAGGAGCGCATACAGCCGTTCGCCGCCGCGCGCCCGCGCACACTAAGCTAGCCAAGGTTAAAGGAATGTGGACCGGCCGCTCATATCATCGCGCTTGCACGACGTTGGGAGCGCGGCACATCCTACCAACATTACTAAATTATGTTTATCAATGTACCCCTATAATTTAGTTTTCTTCCGACGAGGGCTGTATATATAAGACGCGATTTCTAATAAATGACACATATCGTTATTCGCCTTTTTACTATTAACACGCAACCCCCAAAGACACAAAAATTGAACCCCAAGACAGCGATAAACCATACACAAAACGGCAACTGTTGTCAGATATTTCTAAAATATTTGACCCCCTTGGCTGGTTATCACCGATCACAATCAAGGCAAAAATATTATTCCAGAGCACATGGACTGCGCATCTAGAATGGGATGAAGAATTACCGGCCCACATATCATTAGAATGGCAAAGGTTGCGAAACGACCTAAGAAATATCAACATTTATCAAATACCTAGACATCTAGGTCAAACAGAAAAAAACGTACAAGTACATGCATTTTGTGACGCCTCGGAAAAGGCTTATGCATGTGCAATCTACATAGTAACAAACAATCATAAGGGCGAGCGCACATCGAAGCTAGTGACGGCTAAAACAAAGGTGGCACCAATTAACAAATCGGTCACATTACCTAGGCTAGAGCTACTAGGTGCATTCTTATTATCACAACTGATGGAGAAATTTCTTCAGACACTATCTTCGGAGCAAATAGAAATCTTCGCCTGGACTGATTCGATGGTAGTTCTTGGCTGGCTAAACGGGGACATATCAAAATGGAAGCAATTTGTGGCTAACCGTGTACAAACAATTACGGGGATCATCCCAGCATCAAATTGGCGTCACGTCAGGTCTTCTGACAATGCAGCAGACTGTGCTACGCGTGGATTGAGCAATGAAAATTTATCAGGAGATCGCTTGTGGTGGCAAGGGCCAGAATGGCTTCTTAATTTTAACTCATATCATATCACCACAACCGAATATCAAACTCCAACCGAAGAAATGAAAAAAACCATTGTACACACAGCCTTATGCCAAACGAGTTGGACTTTGGCAATTGAATTATTAAATAAATTCAATTCATTAACAAAGATTGTGCGCATAATGGCATGGGTGTCACGTTACATCGCAAGCCTGCGCAATAAAAAATCAAGTGCAGCGAGAAGTGCACTGACCGGTGTCGAAATACAAAGCGCACTATATCTTCATATCAAACATGCACAAAGTATAGACTTTAAAGAAGATATACACCATCTAAAGAAAAGGGGCTTCGTCCGCAGCAATAGCAAATTGTCCTGTTTACGACCATTCTTAGACGACCACGGGATACTAAGAGTCGGTGGACGTCTGGAGCAAGCAAATATCACATATGCGGCGAAACATCCCATCATTATATCACCTGGAAGTCGTTTAGCAGAGTTAATCATTCAGCAGGCTCATATCACTATGCTTCACGGCGGGCCGCGACTTACCTTATCATTCATCAGGGAGAAATATTGGTTGATCAGTGGCATCAGCAGCGTCGAAAAACATCTGAGATTGTGCGTAAAGTGTCGCAGATATAACCAAGAATCATATCAACAACTCATGGCTGACCTCCCAAAGCCTAGAATTACACCATCTCGGCCCTTCACTAATGTCGGAATAGATTTCACCGGACATGTGGAAATAAAATCCAATAAGGGACGAGGCATCAAGACTACCAAAGGATACATTGCAGTATCCGTGTGCCTAGCAACCAAGGCCGTGCATCTGGAATTGGTATCTGATCTCAGCACAGCATCCTTTCTAGCAGCTTTAAGAAGGATGTGTTCCAGGCGTGGAGTACCCAAGAATATATATAGCGATAATGGTACGAATTTTGTGGGCGCTTCACGACTTTTGAATCAAGAATACAGGGAGATCATGGCTTCAATCAACCCAAGTGCTATCAATGATGTTCACAACATGGAAATACATTGGCACTTCAATGCTCCTGTCTGGCCAAACGCAGGAGGATTATGGGAAGCAGCGGTGAAGAGTCTGAAATATCATTTAAAGCGCGTGCTAGGTAATCAAAAATTAACATACGAGGAGTTCACCACGTTGCTGTGTCAAATAGAAGCCTGCCTCAATTCGAGGCCTCTATGCGCACTCTCTGAAAATCCAGACGATACCTATCTCACCCCTGGGCATTTTCTTATTGGCGGATCCTTGTTATCACGACCACAGACAGATCCTGATCATATGAGCCTGACTATGCGTTGGCAATTGATTCAGGCAATTAACAAACAGTTCTGGAAAAGGTGGTCCACGGAGTACCTTCAACAGCTTCAGTCAAGAACAAAGTGGCGTACCACTAAAGAAAACCTTAAATTAGATGATGTGGTTCTTATAAAAGAAGATAACATGCCGCCTGGCAAGTGGGCGATGGCGCGAGTTCAAGCTCTACATCCCGGTCAAGATGGCTGTGTAAGAGTTGTGACATTGAAAACTACCAATAATATTATCAAGCGTCCGGTCAACAAACTTGTTCCATTGCCAATACAAGAAAATAATATCATAAGCGAGGCCACTTCGAACAGTTCCCATCAAGGAACATCCAACAGGCGTCGCGAACGGTCGAAATTCAACATGAAAACATTATTTACATCAGCACTTCTCATGTTAATGATGATAATATCGCCTAGTATGCAGCAATCATCAATATCATACAATATCACGCTACTCGACGGTCAAAGGACTATGCTTTTCGACAAGGTATCAGAACTACAGCACATCAAGGACGAATGGAAATTAATAGTCTACTACAACATGTCTACGTATTGGTCTGGGTTCACCGACTTAGAAACATATGTTCGGTATTTAAATCAATTATGTCAGCGAACGTGCCTACCGCAATCAAGAATGCAGTACAGAGCTATCATATTACAACTGCAACACCAGTTGAGCGAACTACAACATTACAATTCTTTACTGCGGAACCCAAACAAAAGATACAAGAGAGGACTAGTAAACGGAGTTGGCAACCTGGCCAGTTACTTGTTTGGGGTGTTGGACGACAAGTTTGCAGAGCAGTATAAACAAGATATTGAGCAAATATCGCGTAATGAAAATCATTTACAGAGCCTTATCAAAAATCAAACTCTTATTATTGAATCGGAGTACAGCATTATTCGACGAAATGAGGCCACAATGAATCAACAATTCACGTCCATGAATAACCAGATGAAAGCCTTATTGCACGAAGTAAACAACGTGCAATCGGACACAACGCAAGGCCTTTATTTAATGTCGTCAGCACTATCAGCCTACACCGTTTTATCAAACTTACGACTTGTACAACAAGGTCTCATCGATGTGGTCACTGATATCTATCATGGGCGCATAGATACTCACCTGTTACCGCCTGAAGAATTAGAGGCTCAAATAAATATCATAACACACGAGGTACAGGATGATCTCAATGTGCCTGTAGACAAATCAAGTATCAGAAGTCTTTATAGATTACTGCGAGTGTTTGCTCGAGTATATAACGACTATCTCATTATGGAAATCAAGATTCCTCTGGTTACTACGGAAAAATATGAGCTAGATAAAATCATACCCCTACAAAGGGAAGAATCAGGAAAAAGCTATCAAGTCACACCGACTTATCCATACTTAGCATTTAATTTGAGAAAAGACTTGGCTTTATTCTTCACAGAAAACGACCTACAACAGTGCCTTCATGCGAATCCAGAAAAGATATTATGTTCCATTGATAAGCCCATCTATGAAATTCGAGAAAAACAATCCATTTGTGATATTAAAATCAATGACATAATCACATCGCCCTGTATTCACAAACAGTCGAAGTGCGAAAATAAGTGGATCAAGTTACAGCGCCTGAACGACTGGCTGTATCAATGTTGTCAGCAATGCACTGTCCGCATTTTTGGCATACGGACTACGGAAGTGAAGACTTTATCCGGCAATGGCATAATCACCTTATGCCCAGGATGCACGCTCAAAGGAGACTCTTTCAAGATTTACTCTCATAGGAATTTCATCAATCACGTGGACCATTATGCAGAAGAGATGGAACTTCCACAGATGTCTGTTGTAAATGACATAGTCAACACCAGCATCCCCTCGGTTGAGACTTTTGTACCCGAGGATCATCACACTATGTGGAGCCAGTTGAGATCAGAAATCGACAACCTTAAGCAGCAGTCGACACAAACACTGAGTGTCCACGACGTGCATCAGTACAGCGTGCTATACTGCTATACTCGCTGGTGGCCGGAGGGATCCTGACGGGCTTTACCTTAATTATCATATGGATCCGACGAAGGCGGGGACAGGAGCCGGCATTGGAGTCAAGATTGGAATTAACAGAAGTACAGACTATCCCCAAGCCGCAGCCTACCACTCGAAGGATCACCGAGAGCACATCAACCCCTAACTTGCACTCAATCAAGTTTGATATTCCTTTAAGTGAAAGTTAGATTTATAGATTTTTGTAATTAGTATTTAAGTTGACATTTTTAAGTTGGCATTGTTTAATTTGTTATTAATTTGAAGTATTTTTCTTCCTTTGCGCCCTCGGCAGCATGTACAGACAACTGTACAGGTTTAATTTTGTTTTGTATACATAATTATTTTCGTGCCGCGCGTCAGCACTTTTATACGGTATTTAAACTGTAACTTTAGCACTATGTATCACTGCACCTTATCATTTGTATCAATAAACATATCAATTACACTCGCCGCAGAAGGTTGTGTTATTTATCAATCAATACGCGATCTTTCTGCCTATATCAACGAGAAGCAGTCATCTATCATTTATCATCTAAGTGTAGGCGTGATCCAAAACCCCTACACTAATGTTACCAGCCGAGTGATCCTCTCGGTTGGCTCCATCTAGTGGTTCTCAACCGCAAAAGAAAGTGTTTTTACAATATTGTGGCCTGGGTTCGAACCCCCGGCACATCATCATTCTACAGCAATTTGGCAGCTCTATTATTTTCCTTCACTAGGTACATTATTTCAAAGTCAAAGTCAAACCATTTATTTCAAATAGGCACATAAGAGACACTTTTGAACGTCGAGATTTGCAAAAAAAATGAATTGATTCTAGTTGCCCCTTCCAAAAGGTAGTTTCGTATGGAGAAGAATGGGCAAGAAACTCCACCGTTACTCTTTTAAAAATGTTTTACAATATTTTGTTTGAGTACATTAATTATATCATTATATGTGAAGACGATGAAAATATCTTAATTATTAGATAGATACATGGTGCTCACATATTTACAAACATCGTAAAAGTACCTATGTTTTTCTAAAAAAAAAAATGAGTCAGTGTGTGAGTATAGGTTATCACAGAATGTAAAATCAATATCATGAAAATAATAGATTTTACCATAAAAATAGCAACCAGTTTGATTTTGTCTAGACTCTAGATTGTCCTATGGAGCTGGACCAGCATGTTTCCAAGCATTCCTGTCCTGGATATAATCCTCTAACTTGTAAATGCTTGTTTACAAAGTGTATTTTTAATATGTGTTTTAAATTTTCTCTCATTTAATTGCAATATATATTACAAGGTATTTTGTTGTACCATTTAACACAGTACCCCATTTATCACATAATGAACAATATACTGATATAAAAATAAAAAATACCATTATTAGGAACTCCTGCTGCCACTACGCGATCTCAACCCATTGCACAGGTGAAATTTGAATTTATCCTACACTTAAACCTTTCTCGAGAAATCCCCTAACTAAAGTACCTATAATGAAAACCGCACCAAAATTCATCGAGTAGTTGAGAAGAACCTATTAAGAAAACACAAACAAACCACTTTGTTTCATCCAATATACATGGAAGATTATGTTATAGCGGTCTCGGAACATATAGTTACAATAAATACATATATGTTTCACTATGTACATAGTTCACTTAGAGAGGACTATTTTATGGTAAAAGCATTTCTAGATAGCTGAAATTACAGAGCATGGAATCGCCGCACCAGCAACGTCTAGAGATGACAGTGCTAACGGTCTCTTTAAAACGTTAGATGTTACCGCAGTGCAGTGACGTCACAACAACGACCGACACGCCGCCTGCGCCGGTTGCCAAAACGTTCGTTACCGCCGTCGCTACTGTCAGTTGCGGGCGGGGTGCGAGCGAGACTGCGCCCGTGTGTTTACGAACATAGCGTTTGGCTGTTGTCGGTGACGGATGGCTACACGTCGTCGGACGCGGTCGGCGTGTGGTCAGACAGACCGCAGGCTAATGAAAATCGTGGCACTGAAAGTAAGTTGAGCGCACTGGGGGCCGATCGCGCTAATTTTAAACGTTAATACCAAAACTAAACCACAACCAAAAACGCTACTTTAGACACATTTCGTATCGCGCTAATCATTTCAACGGAAACGATTTAGCTTTACTTTGGAAGTTACGTTGGAGTAACGATCGATCGAACTTTCAGTATTGGGTAACGTCAACGATTTTGTCGCTCAGAAAAAATAGCGCGATACCGTTTCTTACATCAGCTAAACCAAAACTAAACCAAAACCGAAAACGTTCCGTTCGAACAGAAATCACGTAGAGAAATAGCGCGGTCGGCCCCCTGATCGCCATTCAAAGCCAAGCATTTATAAGTCATTTGTGTCGTAGTGCGAGGAAACGGTGTCACGTTTGTTATGTATGGGATGTGATGACATTGGCGCCTCTAGCAGCGCCCGAGCCTCCGTGTTCTGTGGCTGAAATAGATATGGTTAAAACTCCACACTCCCCTGGCATCTGTATGAAGACAGCCTAATCTGATTTCACTTGGTAGGACCAACTTAACTTGGACTTTTCATCGTATATGGAATAATAATTTCGTTATTATTTTACGCCACCCAAGCCAAGCCGGGATAATTTAGTTTTATGTGAAAGATGGACTTTGACGTTGAGCGATATTTTATCATATTTAGAATGTAGGTACTTACTGCAAAATGAGAAATTAACTACAAGGAAAAATAATACTTGGTAACTAAATGAGCTTTAACATTAGTTAAGTTATAAAAACATTTTAATTCGGTATCCAATATTAAAGACTAAAAGTTATGTACTTAGCTTTTATTTTTGAGGCTGACTGTACCTACGATGAACTTCAAGTATATTCTAAGGTATTTTCACATTGTTTGACAGACTTACTTACACTCAGGATTATCGGTCACCTATCCTTAATAATGTATTCCATTAAAACTTGCCTCTAAACACATAAAACGATAGTTATCTATTAGCAACTGACTTGCCAATAGGCGACAACCTCCATTTTCTTTTGTCCCCACATCATTAGGGGAAGACGCAAAGAAAGATAGCTGAATATAATGTGAGTTAAAGGGAAAAAGATTCGCAATGGGTGACCAGCACAATAGTCACAATAAAATTGCTGTCGCATCTCTAGTTTATACTTACATAATAATATATATAATATTGTGAAACAAGCTGTTACACGCGGCTTCGCTCGAGCGAAATGAGTTTCTGTGCTAACGTAAACACTAATACATAAACTTGATACTATTCCACTAATAAAAGTTAAAAAAAAATAGAAAAATAGAACTACTTTACTTCTAGTTTTCTATTCTATTTTTATTTCTGTTTTTTTTTCTAATATATTTAAGTATAATATAACAACACAGAGTTACATAAATATTACACACACATGAGATATAAAAAAAACACAAGTAGGTATTTCTGTTTCTGTATTTTTATTTCTATTCGTCTTGTTCATTCGTGTTTGTGTTTTTATTTCTTTGCGTTATGTTTACCGCAAAAAACTTATTTTCTTTCTTTCTTTCTTTATCTCCAATTTTTCTTGGATTAATTTAAAAAAGTAGCATGAGAAGGGCTCACTGTATAATAATAATATATGTCAGCCTTTAAAGAGAAGATCAATCTGTTATGTAGTTATACAATTAACGCATTATAATTTCTGGCTGATCTAGTAAAAAATCACATTAATTTTCCTCCACTGCCAATCTCCACTGGTCATGATCATGGCCATAAAGACGTAACTATTCATTATTTACGTCTTTATGGTCATCACAAAGGCATATCGTACCATACGTGCATCAAACTGACAAGTCCAAAAAAACGTTTTTATGTGAAACATCTATAGACGCAAGTAAAACCGATTGCTGGCGGGGCGACGCATGCCGTGTGGCGATCGGCCACTTTACACTTAT